>OY740792.1:37973535-38573535 GCA_963514005.1 Raja brachyura
AGCCTCGCACGGCCCGATTTTACCTTCTCCCCAAAATCCACAAACCTGACTGTCCTGGCAGACCCATTGTTTCTGCTTGTTCGTGTCCCACCAAACTTATTTCCACATACCTCGACTCCATCCTATGCCCGCCCCCTGGTTAAATCCCTCCCTACCTATGTCCATGACACCTCACACTCTCTTTGTATCCTCCAGTACTTCCGTTTTCATTATCTCCATCGCAGGTAACAGACTACTGACCGACCTCTATTAGAAACCCCCTGACTCCCCATGGCTATCTGGACTACACTTCTTCCCACCCTGTTTTCTGTAAGGAATCTATCCCTTACTCCCAATTCCACCATCTATGCCGCATCTGCACACAGGATGAGGTGTTCCAAACCCGGGCATCGGAGATGTCCTCATTCTTTAGGGAACGGGGGTTCCCCTCTTCGACTATAGATGAGGCTCTCACCAGGGTCCCTTCTATATCCCGTAACTCTGCTCTCACTCCACATCCCCCCACTCGTAACAAGGACAGAGTCCACCTTGTCCTCACCTTCCACCCTACCAGCCGGCACATACAACAGATAATTCTCTGACATTTTCGCCACACCCAACGGGATCCCACCACTGGCCACATCTTCCCATCTCTTCCCCTTTCAGCTTTCTGCAGAGACCGCTGCCTCCGTAACTCCCTGGTCAATTTGTCCCTTCCCACCCAAACCACCCCCTCCCCTGGTACTTTCCCTTGCAACCGCAGGAAATGCTACACTTGTCGCTTTACCTTCCCCCTTGACTCCATCCAAGGACCTAAGCAGTCTTTCCAGGTGCGGCAGAGGTTCACCTGCACCTCCTCCAACCTCATCTATTGCATCCGCTGCTCTAGGTGTCGACTGCTCTCCATCAGTGAGACCAAGCGGAGACTTGGCGATCGCTTCGCCCAACACCTTCGCTCAGTTCGCAATAAGCAACCTGATCGCCCAGTGGCTCAGCACTCCCATTCCGAATCCATCCTTTCTGTCCTGGGCCTCCTCCATGGCCACAGAGAGTCCCACCGTAAATTGGAGGAGCAGCACCTCATATTTCGCTTGGGTAGTTTGCACCCCAGAGGTATGAACATTGACTTCTTCAATTTCAGGTAGTTCCTGCTTTCTCCCTCTTTCCCCTCCCCTTCCCAGCTCTCCCACAGCCCACTGACTCCGCTTCTTCCTTTCTTCTTCCCACCCCCCCCCCCCACATCAGTCTGAAGAAGGGTCTCGACCCGAAACGTCACCTATTCCTTCACTCCATAGATGCTGCCTCACCCGCTGAGTTTCTCCAGCATTTTTATGTGCCTTTCTTTTGAGATATGTACTTTTAAAAGAAACACAGTATGAGATTCAAGAAAGATTTCTCAAGTTTGCAGATTGTAGCAACAAAAGTGTGGAAGAAATTGCTCAGTTGATAACTAATACATTGAAAGAACATGCTATTCCTCTCAGTAATCGTAGAGCACATGCCTACGATAATGAGGCAAATATTGCTGGAAAATACAACGGCGCACAAGCAAAAATACAAGAACAATGCTCAACACCAATTTTTGCACCTTGCTATGATGCTGCTGAATGCTAACCTGAAGCAATAACCCTTTTCGGAATAATTCAAACTGTGTGCCACCTGTTCAATTCCAGTCCTAAGCGGTGGAAATTACTACAAAGCTGTATTGGTTGTTCTCCTCATGGTATGTCTGAAACAAGATGGTCAGATCATGTTTTACTTCAGAGTCACGTGAGTGACTACGTGAAGAAGCCCCGCCTGGCGCTTGATCGGCATTACGTCGACGCTGTCGGTAGGGAAAGAACTGCAGAGCGCTGCTCCACCAGCGGTAAGGAACAGGCCCGCAGGTAAGTAAATTATTTTACTTCCAGGGCATTTCAAACTCCACGAGGCTGGTGGGTAAAGTCCAGGAGGAGTTAAAAAAAAATTAAAATGGAGAAAGCTCCGAAAAAATCGCGGGTAAAACGCGCGTCCCGGGGAGGAGAAGAAAAACAGTCGGGACTGCAGATTATTGCGGAGCCAGTTCCGATACCGGTGGCCGTTGAAATACCCGTTAGTGAGCCTTTGGTTGCTCCACAAGCAGAAGCCATGGAGGAAAATCCAGTGACTAAAAAATGTAAAAGAAAATCTGAGAGGCCCGTGGTTTCTGATGACTCTGGTACTGAAAGTCCTCCAGATAGAAAGGCCTTATGGCTTAGAATAGAACAAATGGAGAAAATGCTCCAGACATTATTCAACCAAGGGTCTAAGTACCCAGAATATTCCCAGGCAGCCCCAGAGGGGGTTCCATATCAAGAATATGGTGCCATATCGAATTGGGAATTTGAAACTCCAGAGCCTGGGATTGGGCTGGAGGAAGTCTCCTTTGAGCAAGTCTCAGGAGTACCAGGGCAGCATGAGACTGATCCTGAAGGTGGTGATATTGGTCATGACTACCCACCACAATACAAAAATATTTTTCCAGGTGTGCCTGATTTGGCACAATGTTTTGCTATACCTGGAGGAGGCGGTGAGGACATGGAAGAAAACCTGGCGGACAACATTAATTATTTGGTCTCTCACAAGCTTCAGGAAGCTGTTATGGTTGAAACAGCAGAATTATATAAAACACCTGTTAATTGTGCCCCACTGAAGGTACCTACGGTGAATCCGTCTATTTGGGCGCCAATGTCTTCAATTATGCGGGCGCAGGAAATACGATTTCAAAGAGTCCTCAAACTGATTTTGGCTGGCATCACTGCTTTTGGGAGGCAAGTGGAAGGTTGTGGAATGACCAAAGTTCAGAAGGATATGTTGGCATTGTTCTGCAACTCATTTTTTGAGATTAATTGTATGAGGAAGATTGCTATTCGGCCCATTTTACATCCAAGATTTGCAGGTCTGTGCAGTTCAAGCAATGTTCAAGCTCCTGGTTATTTGTTCGGAGAAAATCTGTCTAAATAAATTAAAGAGATTGATGACGAGGCAAAGACTATTGGCCTCATGAAACCCTTCATTTTTGGCCAAAGAAGGGCTGGTCAAATGAGAAGGGGATTTGATTTTGAAGCTGGAACAAGCTTAGGCAGGAGTATGGTAAGGAAGTATTTTCATCCAGCACAGCCGAGTGTTCACCCATATGTTGGGAGAAGGAGACCACCACGTGCGGTCGGAGAGGTACAAAAACTTTATCCTATTACAGAAGAATCTTTGGATGAACCTCAGATTGGTGGTAGATTACAAATGTTTTATGATGAATGGGACTGTATAACATCTGACCATGTTATATTAGATACTGTTTTAGGATCTACCATTGAATTTGTAGAAGGTGTTGATCCACCGGGACAGAATAAGCCTAATCGTATTTTGGCGTTTTCTGCATTTGAAAAAATTCAAATTAATGAAGAGGTTAAGAATTTGTGTAAAAAATGAGTTATTGAGAAATCAGTTGAGGATCCACAACAATTTGTGTCAAATATTTTCCCCAGACCTACAAAAGATGGGGGTTGTAGAATCATTCTAGACCTCACACATTTTAATACTTTTGTCCAGTATAAACATTTTAAAATGGATATCTTCAACACTGCAATACAGCTGGTATCAATAGATTGTTACAGGACTACAATAGATTTGAAGGATGCATATTATTCAGTACCAATTCATCATCACTTTCGCAGGTACTTGAAACCTAATGGATTAAGCTCAGCTCCTAGGCTGTTCACTAAATTGGTGAAACCAGCACTTGCACTGCTAAGGGCACAAAAACACATCATTATGGCTTATCTAGATGACATTTTAATTGTCAATGCTAATCAGGAGTCAGCTGAAAAATCAGTTTCAGCAACTACAAGTCTGTTTGAAAGGCTAGGTTTCCTGATTCATCCAACAAAATCTAAGTTACAGCCATCCCAAAGTATTGAATATTTGAGGTTTGTGATTAATTCAGTTACCATGTTAGTAACTTTACCAATAGACAAGGTTGTTGATATTGCAAATGTATGTCGGTGCTTTATTGACAAACCGTACCCCTCCATCCAAGAAGTTGCTAAGGTTATTGGTAAGTTAGTAGCAGCATTTCCTGCAGTAGAATTTGGTCCACTGCATTACCAAAATCTCCAAAGGGCAAAAACACAAGCGCTTATACAGCGAGCAGGCCATTTTGATAGGCCCATGCAATTGTTAAAGGAAGCTTTATCAGAATTACATTGGTGGATTGAGAATGTTCCACAAGCTGTTAAAAACATATTAGTTCAGCAGCCAGCAGTGATTTTGCAAACTGATGCAAGTGCTCTCGGATGGGGTGCTACGGATAATAATACCAGCTGTGGGGGCAGATGGACTGTCCAAGAGGATTTATTTCTCCAAACATATGGCATAAATTATTTGGAGTTACTGGGAGCATTTTATGGATTAAAAACTTATTGTTCTACTATGAAGGATTTACATGTCCAATTACAAGTAGACAATACCACAGCTGTGGCATATATCAATTACATGGGTGGAGAAAGATCATTATCATGTGATCATCTGGTAAACCAGATGTGGCATTGGTGTATTGGTAAGAATATTTGGCTTTCAGCTATTTATCTCCCAGGGAGAGACAATATTGTGGCAGACAAAAGATCACAAAAATTTAAAGACAGTACAGAATGGATGTTAAATCCATAAATTTTCAAAAATATTGTCAGTCGGTATGGATTACCGGACATTGATCTGTTTGTATCTAGATTAAATCACCAATTGCCCAAATACGTGTCTTGGGAACACGATCCAGGAGCAGTAGCGGTGGATGCTTTCTCGCTACATTGAGGGAATATGTTCTTTTATGCTTTTCCCCATTCTGTCTGATTGGGCAATGTCTCAAGAAAATAGCGCAAGACACTGCCAAGGGCATTTTGGTGGTTCCAATTGGCCTACACAGTCATGGTTCCCATTGATGCTTAAAATGATTACTGAACCATGTATGACGATTCCTAGTTGCAACGATTTGTTGATACAACCAGTAACAAAAGAAATTCATCCATTGCATGATCATATGAATTTGTTAATCTGCAAGTTCTGACCAGACCATTGCAAGGGCTTGGACTGTCAGATAGGACCATGGATGTTATAGCTGCAGCTTGGAGAAATAGTACTAAAAAACAATATATGTCGCATATAAAGAAATGGGAAGTCTTCTGTAGACAGTCAAAGATATCTTATCATACTGCGAACATATCAAATGTATTGGAGTTCCTTGCTGCGTTACATTTTGATGAGCACTTAAGTTATAGTGCCATTAATAGTGCTCGTAGTGCTTTGTCGTCCTATTTAGGACAAATTTCTGATCGAGATTCAATTGGGTCTCACCCATTAATATCCCGGTTTATGAAAGGACTTTTTAATAAAAATCCTCCCAAGCCCAGATATACAGACATTTGGGATGTTAGCATTGTTCTTACTTTGCTTAGGCAATGGACTCCAATTATGTCAATGTCTTTGCAGAGGTTAACATTCAAGGTAGTAATGTTAATGGCATTAGTGTCAGCCCAAAGAGTACAAACTTTGCAATTGTTATGTTTAGATTGCATGCATGTGGCTTCAGATAACATTGTTTATGATCTGATCAAACAAAGCAGACCAGGAAAAACTGGAACCAAGGTAATGTTTAAAGCATACCCTGTTGATCAAACATTGTGTGTAGTTAAGCATTCAACTCAATATTTGATTTTGATTTGATTTGATTTTATTGCTTGTCATTCGAACCTCAGAGAGGCTCGAACGAAACTCCGTTTCTACAACCAGAACAATTCATAAAAAAACACACAAACAATTCAATTGACACAAACATCCATCACAGTGGATCTCCTCCTCACTGTGATGGAAGGCAAAGTCTTCTCTCTCCCCCGCACCATTTCTCTCCTGAGGTCGAAGCTGCAGGCGGGCGGTGCCAAGTCCCAGGCCCGGGCCGGGTGATGTACGGCCCCGCTCTAGGCCCAAAGTCAAAGTCACAGCGTTGGAGCCCCCGGCGGGCGCTGGAATGTCCCGCTGGAATGTCCCGCGGACACCGAAGCCGCGCCGGGCGATGTACGGCCCCGCTCCGGGTCGCTCCAACCCCGCGACACGGGCCGGAGAAGCTGTGTTGCGGGAGCTCCGGAGACCGGTCTCTCACCCGGACCCGCGAGCTCCCGATATCACAGTCCACCCGGAGTCGGGAGTCGGGCCGCAGCGGCGAGCCACCACCGCTCCCCACGCGGAGTTCCGGAGCCCGGAGTCGGGCTGCACCGGCGAGCCACCACCGCTCCCCACGCTCCGAGGCCGGCCAGCCCCACGATGGTGAGTCCGCAGCTCATCCCGGTCGGAGGCCGCTCCGCTGTGCTGGGCCCAAAACGACAACGGAGACCCGACAGGGAAAAAAGTCGGGTCTCCCGTGCAGGGAAGAGATTGTAAAGTTTCCCCCCCCCACCACCACCCCCCACACATACACAGTTAGGAACACGATACAAAAAAAAAACACGAACAACTACATTTAACTAGACAAAAAATAAAAAAAAAGACAGACAGGCTGTAGGGGCCGCTGCAACGTGAGTCGCGCCCGCCCCAATATATTGAAGTAACCAAGAATCTCCGAGGTGCTGAGACAGCGTTACTGATAATGCACCAAAAAACGCATACGAAAGTTTCAGTTCAAACCATTTCTAGATGGTTAAAACAGGTTTTGGATTTAGCAGGAGTATACACTAATGTGTTGAAATCTCACTCCACTAGGGCTGTAGCTACGTCTGCGGCGAAGGTACAGGACGTACCACTCGATCAAATTTTAGAGACCGTAGGGTGGTGTAAAGAAGAAACTTTTTCAAAGTTCTACGATAAACCTGTTGTCACGGTGCCAGGATTTGGACACGCAGTGTTGGGTTCTCTTTAAATGCTTGCTTTGTTTTATATTATCGATTTATATTATCGATTTATGTTATCATTTGATATCATTATCACATGTTGTAAAATGTTCCCCTGGGATAGAGGGGTTATTAAAACATGTTCTTTTTATGATTAAAAGACTTATTACATAAATTGAAACAATGTTTTAAATATATATTATTATTCACTCTACTGTATTGACTAAACAGAGTGTCGTAAGGAATGAACCTACGACATAAAAAACACAGAGCTTTAAAATCTTCACGTAGTCACTCATGTGACTCCGAAGTAAAATAGTAAGATTAAACAAGAACTTACCTGTTTGAAGTTTGATCTTTATTTTATGAGGAGTTACGATGAGGGATTACGTGCCCTCCGCTCCCAACCCTCATAATATAAATGATCATCTGGTAGTTCTAGTCTATGTTGAGCCTTACTATCTTACTCCAGCTATTGGTTCTGTGTTTTTCATGCCACTGCTTTGAAATATGCCGATCCAGCGCCAGGCGGGGCTTCTTCACGTCATCCCTCATCGTAACTCCTCATAAAATAAAGATCAAACTTCGAACAGGTAAGTTCTCGTTTGATCTTACTATTTTATGTGTAAAGGCTTTTGCAGCTCACTTGCCTGGCATTAAATAAACACTGGAAGACCTCCTAGAACTAAATTTGACAGCCAAAACAAGAAATGACGTCCATGGAATTTTATTATATGTGACATCTTTTGCCTGTGTGTTAATGTCAGCTGTGTAGTACAAAATATTAGCTGGCATAGATATTTGCAACGAGGTCATCGAAGATAGAGATGCCACACCGGATGTTGAAGCAGAAAACATAGCAACTCTCCTCACAGATCTGACAAAACTTCGAAACAACTGGAAATTCATGTGGAATTAAGCTACATCGGTTGCGTCAAACCTAAAGATAGAAATAAAACTCTCCCTTAGATGTGGTGGAGTTAGGCGCAAGAGGGCAAGGGTGCATGATGTCAGCACACCTGATGCTAACTTGGAGGAAATGAATGACAGAGATGATACACCAGAAGATGCCTACTTCACAAAGTGTGTGTTTTATGTATTGGTAGACAATGTTGCAGCAGGATTAACTTACGCTTCAATGCTGTTAAGCAGTTGGCAGAATATTTGGTTTCTTGTGGAAATATTTCACCATTTGTGAAAGTGATGTGGAGAGAAAAGCTTTATCTTTATCAGAGCAATATTCTGCTGACCATAACGGTGATGATTTTGGAAAAGAAATGCAACATTTACCCTCAGTATATAAAACAAATTTTGTAAATGCACTTGTAAAAAACCATTAGATCTGTTGAATTTGTTAACAGAGTACGGACTTGGTGACCTGTTTCCAAATGTTTGTGTTAGCTTAAGAATACTATTAACAATTCCCGCAACAGTAGCTTCTGCAGAGAGGTCATTTAGCCATCTCAAGCCGATTAAGAATTATTTAAGGTCTACCAAGGTCTCAGGAACGTCTTGTGGATTTGGTCAGGCTAAGTATTGAATCAAACATTGCCAGAACAATAGATTTTCAAGCTGTGATTCAAAAATGTTCACAAAAAAATGCCAGGAAAGCGCTTTATTTAAAGTAAATACTAAGCTATTTACCTTTTTTTTTAAAACTTTTTACTAATAATTATGTCTTCTGATGATCTGATCATCATTGAGATATAAAAGGGTGTTTCAATGTAAATTTTTTCTCCTTCTCTGTATTGCAGCATAATGTTCAAAACAACTGTGCTTTTTTCTCTCTGATCCTTTTATTTTATTTATATTAATTTATATTTATCATGGAGGGAGTATAGGAGAATAAGGCCACAAATGCAGAAAATATACAGCGCGCCATTCCACCCCTCTCTCATCTTTTATACCCTTTTTGGCCTTACAGGCGACAGCGCATGGCATAAAACCGCAGTGGATAAAAACAGGATGATTAATGGAGAAGGGAAGGGGGCCCCGATAGAAACTTTGTACCCACTGATAAAATTCCTCTCAGAGGCCCTGCCTTCGAGTTCTGGCAACTTCCACGTATACTGTGCTAGTCCACGTGAGCCGTTGTTCCCTAAGGATGGTCATAAGATGGTGACCAGAATCGGCCAAGCTGCAAGGCAGGCGGTAACACACACAAATGCTGACAGGACTCGTACTTCATGGAAACCAAATGTTGTAGCACACTAAAAGTTAAATAATTACACCATCTATTCCAAGAAAGCATACCCCGCCCTAACCACATCTGAATGGGCGTCTTAAATATGCATGCCATGAATATTTACCTTCCACCCACATAGACCTGTGGCACTTTATAAGATTCTCGTGATTGTCCTTATTATTTCAAGGTACACCTTGTAACGATTTTCCCGTCCATTAACCACCTTGTCATTCCATCTCATGTTGCCAGCTGCCACTTTGCATGATAAATCCTTTCACTTACTGCACGGGTATGATTCATTCATGCCACTGAAACCTCAGCTTCTCTGAGTAGCACATACACTGGTGCACCCTTCTATCACAGTCTATTTAGTTTAGTTTTAGTTTAGTTTAAAGATAGGCCGGCACAGAGGCGCAGTGGTAGAGTTGCTGCCTCACAGCACCAGAGACCCAGTTTCGATCCTGACTATGGGTGCTGTTTGTACATAGTTTGTACATTCTCCCTGTGACCGTGTGGGTTTTTTCTAGGTGCTCCAGTTTCCTTTAAAAAAATTATAAATTGTCCCTTGTGTGTAGAGTAGTGTTAGTATATGGGGTGATCGCAAGTCCACTCGGACTCGGTGGGCCAAAGGGCTTGTTTCTGCACTTCACCTCTAAAATATATTAAATTATTAGAAGTGTAGATAGCATTGAGAGTCTGAACCTTTTTCTCAGGATGGAACTATCAAATAATAGAGGGTAAGGTACAAGGGGTAAAGTTTAAAGGAGATGTGCGAGGCATGTTTTTTTATACAGAGGGTGGTGAGTGCAGGTACGATAGTGGCATTTAAGAGACTTTTGAAAAGGCACATTATGCAGGGAATGGAGAAATATGGATTATGTGCAGGTAGATAACAAGGTATTGGCATCATGTTCTGCACAAACATCGTGAGCTGAAAGGCCTGTTCCTGTGCCGTACTGTTCTACGTTTAGTAGAGGTGTCAAGGGTTATGGGGAAAAGGCAGGAGAATGGGGTTGAGATGGAAAGATAGATCAGCCACAATTGAATGGCAGAGTAAACTCAATGGGTTGAATGGCCTAATGGGCCTGTCCCACTTCAGCGATTTTTTAGGCGACTACAGGCGGCTAGGCTGTCGCCACATGGTCGCCGGGATGTCGCCTGTATGGTTGTGAGTAGTCTCCTCTGTCGCCCAAAGAATCGTAGTGTTTTTCTGGCCGCCGCTGGATTTTGAAATGTTCAAAACTTTTCGGCGACAGTCGGCGACAGTTGGCTTGACGCCAATGAGCGTAGCTTGACTTCTCCTGATGTAGGTGCTGTCGGAGGTTGTCGCCAGGATGACGTAGGTTGTCGCCGGTGCTGACTTCGGGGAATTCCGTTGGCGACTACCTACGTCAAACGGCGACAGGTACCGGCGATTGAATTGTCTTAAGTTGTCTTCAGTTGTCGCCAACAGGGTCGTCCCTTGTCGTAGCTTGTCGCGTGTGGACGTAGGTTGTCCTGGGTGTGGTTGTAGGTGGGCGTCCTAATGGGTCGCCGGTTGTCGGTAGCTTGCCGTAGCTTGACATTGACCAGGTGGTAGGTTGTGGTAGAGATTGTCGTGGAGGGTCCGGTTTTTCGGTGACCTGCTACGACTATGACAGTCTCCGAAAAAATTGCCTAAGTGAGACAAGCCCATAATTCTGCTTCTATGACATGAACATTTTCTATGTTCTAAATTTTCAGTTCCACGTTGAAGCAATGGGAACAGTTCCTGCCTACTACAAGCATTGGTTCTGACAAGTTTTAATCAGAAGGGAGCACACAATTTATTGTTACAGGTAATGTTACAGTGATTGTTATATTAGACATACAGGAACAATACTGGGTCACAAATGACTCTGCGTCACTGTTTGGGGCTGTTTCACAGGGAGCCGCAGATATAGTTTTAAGCAGATATTTCACACATATATTGTTACTGAGAACTAGCTGATGCGCCATAGAAAGCATTACATTGAGATGCATCATAGCATGATTTGGGAACAGCCCCGTCCAAGACCTCAAGAAATTGCAGAGAGTTGTGGATGTTGCCCAGCCCATCACACAAACCAGCCTCCGTTCCATCGACTCCATTTACACCTTATGCTGCCTCGGCAAAGCCACCAGCATAATCAAGGACGAGTCGCAAGCTGGCCAATTCTTCTTCTCCCCTCTCCCATCAGCTAAAAGGTACAGAAGTGTGAAAACACATTCAGGGACAGTTTCCACCCAGCTGTTATCAGGCAACTGAACCATCCAACAACAACTAGAGAGCGGTTCTGGGCTACTATCTACCTCATTAGAGACCCTCAGACTATATTTAATCAGACATTACTGGATTTTATTTTGAACTAAATGTTATTCACGTTATTCCCTTTATCGTGTACATTGTGGATGGGTCGATTGTAATCACGTACTGTCTTTCTGCTGACTGGTTAGCACGCAACAAAAACAAATAAACTAAACTAAACTAGCTGGATGTAGTTTTCTCTCTGGTTGTGTGGGAGCAGCAGTAATCACTGTGCCGCCTGGCATTTGTCACTAGAGTGAATGGTTGGGATTTTATGACCATTTCATTGTACATTTTATTATGCTGTAGTCTGGGAGATCACAGAGACCGGAATGACCAGAGGAACCTGTGGGTGGAGAACTTATCTGCTCCAGCCTTTCATCCGCGAACTTTGAAACAACACAATCAACTGCGTCATGGGGAAAGGTCAGTTTATCTGGTTCAAAGTTACTCAAATAGTGTTTATCAAATTACTGAGCCGGCTGTTATTTTGCCTTACTGTATTCTGTTTGGCATCACGACTCAGCCATTTGAGCATTCGGTCCACACCAGTTTATTGTCTACAGTCGTCGTCAACTTCTCAATGGCCAAAGGAGATTGAATGTGGTTGAAGCTCTTCTTAGGGTGTTTTTTTTTAAAGTGCTTTGGTTTAGTTAAGTTTAATTTAGTTTAACCACATTGAAACATGCCCTTCGGCCCGCTGAGTCCGTGCCGACCATCGATCTCCTGGTCACACTAGTTCTATGTTATCCCACGTTCTCATCCACTCCCTACACACTAGAACAATTTACAGAGGGCCAATTAACCTAGAAAACTCGCATGTCTTTGGGATGTGGGAGGAAACTGGAGCACCTGGAGGAAACAAACGCAGTCACAGGGAGAACGTGCAAACTCAGTACAGAGGTCAGGATAAAACCCGAGTCTCTGGTGCTGTGAGGCAGTGAACTGTTCTACCAGGTGCACCACTGTACCACACAAATGTCACTTCATGGTTGCTGGGACTCTATTGCCTTAAAAACTGTGCCATACATTCAACTCTTGCAACATAGCATCAACTCAGTGAGAATCTCAATAAATGGACATGTTTCCCTGATTCCTCTGGTGCAAGTAAGTAATATACTCCACAATAGGTGTGCAAGAGTGGCAGCACAGTGGTGCAGCGGTAGAGTTGCTGCCTCACAGCGCCAAAGACCCGGGTTCAATCCTGACCACTGGTGCTGGCTGTACAGAGTTTATACGTTCTCCCTGTGACCATGTGGGTTTTCTCCAGGTGCACCAGTTTCCTCCCGCATCCCAAAGACGTGCAGGTTTGTAGGGTAATTGGCGTCTGTTAATTGTAAATTGTCTCTCGAGTGCAGGATAGAGATAGTGTACGGGGTGATCGATGGTCGGCGCAGACTCAGTGGGCCTGTTTCTATGCTGTATGACTAAAATAAACAAAGGTAAAATTAATCTAATTTACAGGTCAGCTAAGTACGACTGTTCCACCCATTTCAGCTGTATCACTGTAACATTAGCACTGGTTTTGCTGACTCAAAACAAGACGATTCTAAAGGCATTGGGGTAAGATAACCAATACTGCTAAATATAGCATAACATTTTCTGCAAAAAATCTACAACCATTAATATTTCTATTAGAAATTTGGCATTATCAGTATAAGATCGGTTTATTCTGTGAGTTTAGCTGCAAAGTTACAGATGCTAAAAGGACTCGGAGTGCTGGAGTAACTCAGCGGGTCGGCAGCATCTCTGGACAACATGGATAGGTGACGTTTCGTGTCGGGATCCTTCCTATATTATAATGTTATTATTACTCTGCTAATATGTGACAGGGAACAGATACATTCCAAGATGCTCCATCAAATATCTATTTGGTTTCAATTAATCATTGTTGCTTTTAGTTAATGTTCAATTATCTCCTGTTTAAACTTTTTTTTCTTTCAGGTGGAGCTAAAAGATCCCTCCATGCTATTTTTGAGCAGGCTAATTATCCCCACAATCAGTATTGTTAAAACAGATCACGTGGTCACAATCACTCTACTGGGTGTAGGATATTACTTTGTACCCTGGCTACAAAATGTTATTTTTTAAAGGAGGGACTGTTTAAAATAAGCTTCATTAGCAGTAAAGCACTTTGCAAACACATTGAGGCACGGCGTGCTTTTAATCAAATCATTGTGGAGTTTACTTGAGTAAGCAGGTGATTATTTGCTTTGTTGCTTCAGTCTAGTGGAAAGTGATTGGCAAGCCTTCATAGCTAATTAATTTCTAACTTTTCTAAAGCTGTAAAGTGATGGAATGTTCTAGTCGTGGTAGCTAACTTACTTTAAAATGCAAATGTGTGTGCAAAAGAGCATGGTGCCAAGTTAAACGTTTGCAGAGTTAGATGGGCTTTATTTTTTGGTGAATGACTGAATGTGGAAAATATGGAAACAAGGAAGTAGAAACGTCTCAGTCTGAAGAAGGATCCTGACCGAATGCATCACCTATCCATGTTCTCCAGAGGTGCTGCCTGACCCGCTGAGCTACTCCAGCACTTTGTATCTATTGTTTACACTATTTTTTGTGAATAAACGCATGTTTAGGATTTTATTTCTTTAGCTTTCTCTATTGAACATCTTTCAGCATCACCTATATACTTAAAGACATAATTGTATAATTGGCAATATTTGCTAGTACAAAGAGTGATGCCCTATTTTTAGAGAAGTAAGATTAATGTATTATTGTATGGTGAGAAAGACTATGATAGTTGCATGTCATAACCTCGTGGAGTCATACAGTATGGAAACAGGCCCTTCGGCCCAACTGGTATATGCCAACCCTGATGCCCCACCTAAGCTAGTCCCATTTGCCTCTAAACATACCTATCTATGTACCTGTCCAAGTGCTTTTTTAATGCTGTTATAGCCCTGCCTCAACTACATCCTCTGACAGCTTGTTCCTTACATCTACCACCTGTGAAAAGGTTACCTTTCAGGGTCCTGTTAAATCTTGTCCCTCTCATCCTAAATCTATGTCCTCTGGTTGTATGAGTAGTTTATTGAAGAGAATGCATTTTGGGGGAAATGGTTTAAATAGGAGCCTGAGGTACAACAGTTTTTCTCAAAAGGTGGTAGGTATATAGAACGAGCTGCCGGAGGAGGTAGTTGAGGCAGGTACTATCACAATGTTTAAGAAACATTTGGATAGGTACATGGATGGGATGGCTTTGGAGGGATATGGGCTGAAAGCAGGCAGGTGGGACTACTGTAGATGGGGCATGTTGGTTGGTGTGGGCACGTTGGGCTGGCGGGCATGCTACTATGCTGCATGATTCTATAACATTTCTATGAAATTATGAATAAATTCACAAGAATATGTTTTTGATTGTCATAGACAGAGTGAAAGTATGTTTGTTGAACTTCATTGTCTAAAACTAATATTCTACAACTTTGCAGGGAATCTAGCATTTGTGGATTTCATTGGAGTGGCTAATCTATTTGTTGACCTTATTTTTGAAAGGCAAGTGAAACATTGTGCAAACAATTGATGCGTGATACTTTTAAGCATGCAACTAAATGTCGTCAACTGTGATTTGGAATTTGAGTTGTTAATATTTGTGTGTGCGTAAGAAGAGGCTGGGGAATGTTTTTTTGCACCATTTCCGATTATTATTGGTGGACTTGAAAGCAAATAAAAGTGGAGAATGATGTAAAGTAGGCTGTGACGTATTATCAATAGTTTTTACAATATCTAAAGTCAGCTGAACTTGCTTAACGGTTTGTAGAGTGTCACCTGATAAGGAAAAAAAACTTTGCAGCACATTATTGCTTCATTTTTATCATGATAAAATTATGCAGATGATAAAGATTCAACCACATCAACAGACCATTGTGTTTTTAATAAATGGAAACATTTCCATTTCTAAGAAGTTCTATGAAAGGAAACTCGAAGACTGTTGCAGAAGGTTAGGTTTAGGTGAAGGACAAGAAGATGTGAGATTAACTGAGCTTCCGAAGTTAACACAAAGCTCGAGGGTCTGTCACAGTAATGCTTTGCTGATCACTGATGATCCTTCAGAGGAATTAACAGCCTTTCACATCAACATTCTGGCTCAATTTTCTGCACAGAAGGTGGTGCGTGGCTCAAACCTGCTGCAAGGGGTATTAGTGGAGGCCGATAGTGGGCCCTTCAGCCCACAATGTCTGTGTCGAACATGATGCCAAGTTCAACTGATCTCATCTACTTGTATATTATCCATATCCCTATATTGCATGCACTATGTGCCAATCTAAAAGTCTCTTAAGCTATCGTATCTGCCTCCACCACCACCCCTGGCAATGTGTTCCAGGTCTCCACTACTCGCTGTAAAATCAAACAAATAAAAAAGAAAATAGATAGAATAGATAGACAGATAGAGTTTAAAAAATCTCTATTAAGCTACCCCCCCCCCACCTTATAGTTATCCTCTCTATTGTTGGACATTTTGGGTGGGGGGGAGGAGAGATTGTGACTGTCTACCCTATCTTTGCCTCTCATCAATGTATATACTTCTATCAAGCCTCCCCTCACATAAAGATAGCAGTTTTGAAGAGGCTTTTAGATAGGCACATGGATATGCATGGAATCAAAGGATATAGATCACATGCAGGCAGAGGGGACTAGTTTAATTTGGCATCATATTTGGCACAGACATTGGGGGCCAGAGTTCCTGATTCTGTAATAAACCCCTTGGCCTGTGACAGTTGTGGATGCAATACCAACATCTCTTCCACGTCATGGGTAGTGTCAATTACTGGCATTTGTTTTTGAATTCACTGATTTTCCTGGCGAAGTTTGTAAGAGTCATTAGAGACCTGACAAAACAAAAATAAATATTAATAACTGAGCCATGGTAAATCACCTGGAGTGAAGAAGATTACAAAAAGTAATACGTTTGGGTTTAGTTTAGTGTCGCTGGTTAAAAAGCTTTTTGTTGCGTGCTATCGAGTCAGCAGAAAGACAATCTATATTACTAAAAGTCTGATCTTGACCACTTCCTGTTGTTCTGTATATTGATTTTAGAAAAACGCTGCCACTTATGGCTGTGATTTTTGGCCATTTACTCAGAGTTCCCCTCCGCTGCACAGGACAAGAGGATTTTTCCCATCTCCCAAAATAGAAGAGTTATTAACGTTTAAAATATATTGAGATTCTCTCTCCTGAAGGCCACACCCCTTCCGGAGGGACTATAAAACCCGGAAGTGTTGAGTGCCTCAGTCAGTCTCTGCAAGATGGGGGAGCGAGAGGGTCACGTCTCTCCGTCTGAGTTGTCAATAACACTGAATACATGTCGACTAAACTGTGAGTGGTTTTATTGACCTGTCACTGCCCTTAATGTGGTTTGAAAATATAGTTTGGAAATGCTAAAGCTGTGTTGCCTTTGGTTTGGAAATGCTAAAGCTGAGTTGCCTTTCGTTTGGAAATGCTAAAGCTGTGTTGCCTTTCATTTGGAAATGCTAAAGCTGTGTTGCCTTTCGTTTGGAAATGCTAAAGCTGTGTTGCCTAATTAAAGCTGCCTTGCCTAATTAAAGCTGCCTTGCCTAATTAAAGCTGCCTTGCCTAATTAAAGCTGCCTTGCCTAATTAAAGCTGCCTTGCCTAATTAAAGTTGCCTTGCCTTCTATATAATTAAAAGTCTAATCTTGACCACTTCCTGTTTGTGCTTTATATTGATTTTAGAACAAAACGCTACCATGTATGACTGTGATTTTTGACCATCTTACTCAGAGTCCCCCTCCGCTCATCAGGTGCCGAGGATTTTTCCCGTCGATTAAAAATAAAAGAGTTATTAGTGTTTTAAAAATGTTGAAATTCTCTCTCCTGTCAATCATGCCATGAAGGCCACGCCCCTTCTGGTGGGAGGAGGAGGGACTATAAAACCCAGAAGTGTAGGTGTGGCTGAGTCTCTGCAAGATGGAGGAGGGAGCGGTCTCAACTCATTGTCTTTAGTGGCCTTGCACCCTGCTTGAAATGGTATGAAACTGCACTTGAATTTGGTGGCCTTGCACCCTGCTTGAAATGGTAAGAAACTGCACTAGAATTTAGTGGCCTTGCACCCTGCTTGAAATGGAATTTCAAGGAATAGCCGTGAGTCAATTGTCAGCCCACCAGCTGTGAGTGAGCTGCCAGCCCAAGAATCGATTCGGCCCACAATGTCCATACCGGCCCTCTGGAAACCAGTCCCTTCAGCCCATAACACCCATACTAGCGCTCCAGAAAGCGCCCCCCCCCCCCCCCCCCACCATTGGCCACCAACATTGGAATTGGTGGAGAGGTGGAATATTGCGTTGGGGGACCAGCCCTCCCGCGTGTACTTGGTTTAGTACACGATTACAATCAAGCCATTCACAGTGTACAGATACAAGGTAAAGGGAATAACATATAGTGCTAGATAAAGTCCAGTAAAGTCCGATGAAAGATAGTCCGAGGGTGTCCAATGACGTAGATAATAGTTCTGGACTGAACGTGGTTCAGTTGCCTGACAACAACTGGAAAAAAAAACTCTCTCCAGTCACCTTGTCCATGACGGGTACTGACCTCCCCACCATCATGGGATTTATAGAAGGTGCTGCCTCCAAGTCACCCAGCGTCATTAAGAGACCCACACCACCCTGGCCATGCTCTGATTGCATCAGGTAAGAAGGTACAGGAGCCTGCAAATTGTAACGTCCAAGTTCAGGTACAGCTTCTTCCCAACTCTGGCTCTTGAACACTACAAACACCAACTAAACTAGGAACTATGAACTGTCTTAGTTCATAAACGAGGGATGAGGCTTTTTGTAAAAATGTTTTTTTTAATATATTGAATTTTTTGTTTATTATGTTATCTATCAGTACTGTTCTACTGACCTGTTATGCTGCTGCAAGTAAGAATGTAATAGTTTGGTTTTCAGTTCATCTGATAACTAAACACTCTTGACTCTTGACAGTCGGTGTGACCTCCCAAGAAGGGCACGGCCATTTGCACTTGGGTTGTGAAACGTAGCAGGTTACAGTCTTGAGGGGATTTGTAGAATGAAAGGCACATCTGTTTACTGTTCATGTTTGTAGCTCATCCTTGTGGAATTGGGATAATTAGACAGGTATTTGACCCTGTAACTGAACTGCAAGTCTCTTCTTGAAGTGGGAGGTGGTGCCTGTGTGATTGTGTCGATCCGGCCTTGCTCTTGTGCGCTGTGACACTGAGCGAGTTGCAGCCTCTCCAACATCTGTTTTCAAACCACAGGCATGTTAAACACATACCCTCCTGATCTTTCTGCTCCAACCCTTAACCCTTTCCCCTCACCTAAAAAAAAAAGTTATTTCAACAGGACACCATTTAGAACAAGAAAATAAGATACCAAAGACTTGAATGTTTGACACAATGTGGGTCAGGCAGCATCTCTGGAGAAAAGGAATAGGTGACATTTCTGGTTGAAACTCCTCTTCGGACGAAAAAATAAATGTCGTGCTGCCGAGACATTGCTTTTCTGGCAGGATTACGGTGTCGCCACCCGCTGACCTGAGATTTGCCGAATATGCAGTAGGGCCCCCACCGTTCGACGCGACCCTCCGAGAGGTTTCAAGCGGTACCAGAATGGTCTGCCGAGATACCGGCCCACAAAGTCAGCCTCGGAATTCTGCTATGGGAACAGGTCCGGAGCTCCAGAACCCCGGCCGCAGGGTGAATATTCGACCCGCCGATCTGCAGAACTCCCAATGAGATCTGGATCGGATGGCTCAGCCTGCCTAAGCACCACACATTTGGGGCGCTTTCTGGGGGGGATTTCATGTGCGCTGTCGTTATTTTGTCTGGATTAACGGAGGTGTGGGGCTACCAGTTGCTGGAAAATTGGTGGTGGACATGTAATGCCTTTCAGAGTGTGTAATTTAGAGCGAAAACTGTTGCAAAATATTTATTCTACATATCTGCCCATTCCCCTGCCGCTTAATTCACCAGCACAATACTCTGGAAGGGCCACATTTACCTGGGTCCTTATTTGGAGACAGTAATCATAGGGTCTAGACATCTGTGAAGTTGCTTTAACCCAAGTCCTCTGAAATCTGACATTTATATTGACCGTTTGAAAGAGGAAGCCAGAATATTTAGAATCATACTAGTCTTAAATCACAAATAAGTTACAAAGCATGGAAACTGTCCCTTCAGCCCAATTTGTCCAAGCCAACCAAGATGTCCCATCTAACCCAGTCCCATTTAACTCGGTTTGGCCCATATCCCTCTAAACCTTTCCTATCCATGTACCTTTCCACAAGTCTCTTAAATGTTATTGTAACAGCTTCAAGCACTTTCTCTGTCACCTCGTTCCCTATACCCACCATCTTCAGTGTGGAAAAAGTTGCCCCTCCAGTTCCTATTAATTATTTTCCCTTTCACTTTAAGCCAATGCCATCTAGTTCTTGATTACTCCACCTTAACAAAAAAAATACTCTGTACATTCACCCCTATCTATTCCCCTCGTGGTTTGACACGCCTCCATAAGATCACCCCTCAACCTCCTGCGCTCCAAGGAGTAAAGTCCGAGCCTGCCCAACCTCTCCCTGTAGCTCAGGCCCTCAAGTCCTGGCAACATCCTCGTAAATGTTCTCAACTGGCTCAGGAAATGAGAGTAGAATGTTGTGGGAAAGCAAACACACAGATAAGAATTTCAGTTGATTAGAGTTCAAGTTTACCGTGCAGTGCAATCTGACTCTGCCAACTCAGACTCTGTATTGTTGCATAAAGCTTGTGAGATGAAAGTGAATGGAAGGAACGAGTGGGTGTGATGACCCTAAAGTGATAACAGGTCAGCCGCATCAGATGCTTTGTTTCTTAGAATTGGAATATGTTTCAATGATATGTTCGTTCAAGGACACATTTTTGCAGATGCTTTTAACAAGGTTGCTAGTGAGTTGGTGTATCAACAGCTACCTTCTGAGTCCCTCAGGTTCCCCAGGAGACTGTGAATAGCCACTACGATGCATCTGTCATCTCTGGGATGAATATGGCCAGCCACTGCATTGAAAGACACAAAGTGCTGGAGTAACTCAACAGGTCAGGCAGCATCTCGAGAACATGGATGCGCAACGTTTTGGGTCGATATCCTCCTTCAGTCTGAACAGACCCTTCGGCCCACCAAGTCTGTGCTGATCATCAATCACCCATTCACACTAATCCAACCTCAATCCCATTTATTATTCTCTTCCTAAAATCATGAGGAATTGATTGGGTAAATGCACAATCTTTTGCCCAGGGTAGGGGAATTGAGAACCAGAGGACATAGGATAAGGTGAAGAGGGGAGAGGAGGGGGAAGGGGGGGAGGGGGGGGAGGGGGGGGGAGGGGGGGGAGGGGGGGGAGGGGGGGACGGGGGGGGGGAGGGGGGGGAGGGGGGGGAGGGGGGGACGGGGGGGGGGAGGGGGGGGAGGGGGGGACGGGGAGGGGGGGACGGGGAGGGGGGGACGGGGAGACGGGGAGACGGGGAGACGGGGAGACGGGGAGGTGGGGAGGGTGAGATTTAATAAGAACCTGACCGGTATACTTTTTTACATAAAGGTTGGTCGGTGTATGGAACGCTGCCAGAGGAGGTATTTTTTGGCAGATACTATCGCCACAGTTAAGAACTATTTAGACAGGTACATGGATAGAATTTAAATTAATATGGGCCAATCCCAGGCAGGTGGGACTAGTATGAATGGGGCATGTTGGTCGGTGTGGGCAAGCTGGGCCAAAGGGCCTGTTTACACGCTGTATAGAGTCATACAGCCCAATAACCCATTGATTGAATGAAAAGATATAGCATCGATCATTTGGCCCATCAAGTCCACGCTGATGTTGATCAGCCGTTCATGCTCTCACATCCACTCCATGTACACTAGGGGTAATTTATAGGCTAATTAACCTATAAACCTGCTCGCCTTTGGGATGTGCGAGGAAACTGGAGTACCCGGAGGGAAACCCACGATCACAGGGAGGACGTGCAAACTCCACACAGACACCACTCGTGGTCAGCATCGAACCCGGATCTACCAGCTGTGACATTGGAGAGAAGAATTTGACTCCTGCACCTAGAAAGGCTTCTTTTGGTACAGAAATAAAATGTCCAATGATAATTTGCTCCTTATTCATAATTCAAAGATTATTAGACATCTGTAAGCAAAGTTATGGAAATAAGATTTTTTCAAGCACAGCTAGCAAGCTACAGAGACAGTAATGCCTGGCAGGATGCTCAATTACCAGCAGCTGGTTCCAAATTCTCAAGATGTTTTTAAATTTTGACTTCCGCTTTGAAACACAATTGGGCCCTCAACCCATTCTTGGCGGGTTGAGTTTGTGCCTTGTCACGAAGAAATCCTGGGAGACAATGGATCTTGAGACTTTAGACTTTAGAGATACAGCATGGAAATAAGCCTTTTGGCCCACTGAGTCTGTGCCAACCAGCCCTCTGCAGCAATGGCGGTCCTGTCTACACGTCCCCCCAAGTGACTGTCTGTCTCCTCTGCCACCGCTGCGGTAACGCCCTCATGGGGACGGGCCGAGTGGCAGTAGCAGTCAGGCAGGACGGGGATGGGCCAAGCGGTGACGAAGCCAGAGCGGGCAGAGGGAGGGAGAGTTGGGTTGCAGGGTGGCCACACACCCCACACCCCCACACACCCCACACCCAACACCCACACACCCAACACCCACACACCCACACACCCACACACCCCACACCCACACACCCCACACCCACACACCTCACACCCACACACCTCACACCCACACACCTCACACCCACACACCTCACACCCACACACCCCACATCCACACACCCACACACCCCACACCCCACACCCCACACACCCACACACCCACACACCCCACACCCCACACCCACACACCCAACACCCACACACCCCACATCCACACACCCCACATCCACACACCCCACATCCACACACCCACACACCCCACACCCCACACCCCACACCCCACACCCCACACCCCACAGCCACTGAAAACTGCTCCAATAGTCAAGTCAACGGGATCTAAACCACAGCTAACAATGAATGACCTGTGGAGGAAGGAACTGCAGATGGAGGGAGGGAGGGAGAGAGGGAGTGACGGAGAGGGAGGGAGAAGTGAGGGAGGGAGAAGTGAGGGAGGGATTGGGGGACGGGAGGAAGAGAGAGGAAAGATCTTGGGGAGGTGAGGAGGCCGATGGCCTGTGACCGTGTGCATTTTCTCTGGGTGCTCTGGTTTCCATCCGCACTCCAAAGACATACAGATTTGCAGGTTACCTTTCTTTGGTAAAGTTGTAAATTGTCCCTAGTGTGTAGGATATTGTTAGTAGACAATGTGATCGTTGGTCGGCGCGGAATCGGCGCAGAAAGTGTGAGACGAAAGGATTGAAGAATTGCAAAATGTGAAGCTAGAGGAAGGTGGAATGAGTGTGGGGGTGGGGAGAAATGGGTGCAGGTCAAGGTGGGGCACAGGATGGTGGAGAGGGCGGAAAATGGTGGGTGTTTAGGGGAGAGGAAGGGAGATGGGGAGGATTCCACATGCAAACTGAAGGAACAATACCTCGTATGCCACTTGGGTGGCTGACAACTCAACAGTATGATTTTTCCACTGCCATCCTCATTTTAAATCTTGTTGCTGTGGTAACCAGTGATTTTTTTTTGTGTGATGCGATGCTGGCACTTCTAAAAAGTTAAACGGTTATTGTTTTCTGGACTCATGACGCATATGTTTATTGATTGTGTGTACTACCATCTTTTTTGGTATATGGCTGCGTGATAGCCAGTCAGCACAAAGACAATGCATGATTACAATCGAGACGTCCACACTGATCTACCTGTTGCACCACAAAACAATGTATTCTGTTCCTCTCCCGCAACTCCACGCCACGCCGATATGTACACCGAGTGTGAAGAAGGGTCCCAACCCAAAGCGTCACCATTCATGTCCTCCAAAGATGCTGCCTGACCCACTGAGTTACTCCAGCACTTTGTGTCTTTCTTGTGTACATCCACACCTGCAGTTCTTTTATTTGTCCAAGCACTTGTGTTGACTAATCGTTTTCTCGTGCTAGTAAGGGAGTGAAAGTGTCCTTTCCACGTGTTGCTATACACTGCTCTTGTTTGTACCTGGTGCGATGTATTAGGTTTGTGGCTGAACTGAGGAAGCAGACACAGCCACTGAGGCGTCCCGTACAGTAACACAGACAAGCGTTCTAATATTTCAGTGGGAAATATTTCTGGCACTTGTGGTGGTGCAGCAGGGCAATTAACCATGGAGCAACGTTTATTTTCTGTGGCATTTATCTTGGGGAGCTGTTGTACCTTTTCATTCCAAAGTGCTGTCTTGGGATTAGTGGCAGGCAACAGATCAGATGTCACTTTGGCAGGTGCCGCTAAAGCAGAGTTTAATTATTTGGGACAGGCAGCCTGCGACGCTAATCATCGTGCCAAATGATTCGGCGCTGGCATGGCTAATCGGAGCTCAATGTTCCAGCTCGCGCTCTCTGCTAACCTCCCTAAACCGAACACCAAAGCAGCAGAAGGAAGGCACACTTCACCATTCACCTATTCTAAAAGATCAGCATCTACCTTCATATCGTTCTCCTGGCTGCTGATGCCATTCATTGTTTAATACTTTTGGGAATTCCTTAAACTTATTACATCTTGTGCAGCATTGTGGTGTAACAGGTAGAGCTGCTGCCTCGTGCCGTCAGGGACCCAGGTTTTATCATAACCTCGGGTGTGTGGTGTCTGCACGTTCTCCCTGTGACCGCGTGGATTCCCTCCGGGTGCTCCAGTTTCCGCCCATGTCCCAAAGACACGCAGGTTTGTAGGTTATTTAGTCCTCTGTAAATTCCCCCTAGTGTGTAGAGAGTGGATGCGTTAAGTCCGATAACTTAGAACTAGTGCGAAGAGGTGATCGATGGTTGGTGTGGACTCTGGGCTGAAAGGTTTGTTTCCATGTTGTTTGTCCAGACAAATCTGTGGGGAATAGGTTAGCTATTGCTTTATACATCATGATCAAGTCTCCTTCAAGGGCCTATTGCACAATAGTCAATAATCAATCAAGAAGCAAGGCATTGCAGATGCTGGTTTACAAAAAAGGACACAAAATGTTGCAGTTACTCAGCGGGTCAAGCAGCATCTCTGGAGAACATGGATAGGAAGAAGGTTGGGGGAAGAACAGGTAATGGGTAGATACAGTGAGGGGGTTGATGGGCAGATGGTTGGACAAAGGCCAGAGATTAAGGTGTAAATCAAAAGGATTGAAGTGTTGCAAATTGTGAAGCTAGAGGAAGGAATGCAGGTGGAAGTGGAGGGTGAGGAAAGAAATGTGTGTGAGACTAATTGGGGCACAGGAGAGGGAAGGGGAGGGAGGGTTGTGATTATTTAAAATTGGAGAGTTCAGTGTTCATACCATTGAGTTGTAATCTACGCAAGCGGAATATGAGGTGCTGTTCCTCCAGTTTGCGTGTCGCCTGACTCTGGCAATGGAGGAGGCCCAGGACAGAAAGGTCAGTGTGGGAAGGGGAGGTAAAATGATTAGCAACCAGGGGTTCCAGTAGACTTTGGCGCACTGAGCGCAAGTGTTCAGCGAAATGGTCGCTGAATCTACGCTTGTTCTTGCCAATGAACAGGAGACAACATCGGGGACACCGAATGCAATAGATCTCCTGAGTGCCAGGGATGTAGGTGGAGGCAGAAACTTTTGGATAGGCGCGTGAATATGCAGAGAATGGAGGGATATGGATCATGTGCAGGCAGATACGAGTTGGTCTTGGCTTCATGTTTAGCCCAAACATTGTGGGCGAAGAGCCTGTTCTTGTGCTGTACTGTGCTGTGGCAGTCTGCTCCACTATTTACATTTGACAAATCAAAAAAACATTCCTAGCTAATGAAGGATAAATTAGTTCAATGTCGGGATGTTAGATTTATATGCATACAGCGCAGGCCCCGGCTCTTCAGCCCACCGAGTCCGTGCCAACCATCAACCACCCATCTACACGAATCCTACATTTTCTTCCCCCCACATTTTCATTAACTTCCCTCGGGTTCGATCCCTCACCCACACTAGGGGCAATTTTACAGAGGGCCAAATAAACCTACCAACTTGCGTGTTCATGGGATGTGGGAGGAAATCGGAGCACCCGCAGGAAACCCATGCAGTCACGCGGAGAACGTGCGAACTCCACACACAGACAGCGCCCGAGATAGGGATCGAAACCGGGTGTCCAGCGTTGAAAGGCAGCAACTCTATCCACTGCGCTCACTGTACTTGTACCTTGTAGTGTTTGGGTGAACCACATCATTTGGGTGATGAGGAGCAGCCAAAACCTCAAGCTCGGTCTATGGAAGTCAGTGCTGGGACGTACTCAGCAATTTGCCATTGATTAGGTGTCAGCACGGGCAGAACATTGCATGCACGGAAATCCTGAACTTCCTGGCATCTACCAAGGGAATTGCCAGCATTTCCGTCTGAAACCATTGGCATTTCCTTGCAAATTCTCCGTCATTCTCTTATTATTACATGTATAAAATCATAAGAGGAATAGGTTGGGTAGATGCACAGTGTTCCTTGCCCAGAGTAGGTGAATTGAGAACCAGATAGGACATAGGTTTAAGGGGAAGAGGAGAAGATTGAATAGGAATCTGAGGGGTAACTTTTTCACACAAAGGGTGGTGGGTGTATGGAAAAACCAGGAGGCAGTTGAGGCAGGGACTATTCCAACATTTAAGAAATAGTTAGACATATACATGGAAAGGACAGGTTTGGAGGGATATGGACCAAAAGCGGGCAGGTGGGACTAGTGTAGTTGGGACATGTTGGCCGGCGTGGGCAAGTTGGGCTCAAGGGCCTGTTTCCACCTTATTCACTTGAACGAAACAATCTGGTGGTACTCCAGCTACTCAAGCCCTTGATCTTAGTGGTAGTACGCGTGGGAAACTGTAAAATATTGCCTGCCACTCCTACCTTCCTTATTTCGTGCAGGTGATTGTCTGCCAAATCCACTGACTCATGCATACACTATTTAATGATTTATTTTTTAACAATAAAGGCTCTTCCCACAGTTTCCTATAGATCCAGTTTTTGTTTAATTCTATTGGCTTTTAATTAAGAGGGATTGTAGGAGAATAGCCTTTATGTGTGAGCACAGTTTATTTCCTGAATGAGTTCAGAAGGAATTTATTGTGCTATGAATATAATAGATTCCCACCCTTCCTATAATCCAGTGACACAACTATTCTGATAGGCGCGATATTTGTGTAGAAAGTGCTATTTAAACTGATTAATAAATGTAGAACTTTAATATCAAGCATGGTACCCATATTAGTTTGAAGCAATGCCTGTATTTTGGGGGTCTCCAATGTTTTGTGTCTATCTCCTATATTTTATACTATGGATATCTTTTGGTGTTGACAGTTTTATTATGATCCTCTATTCCAAATGCTGGGCAGAAATTTTAAACCAGGACCAAGTTTAACAGGGAAGAAATTTCAGGATAACAGGGAAGATGTTAAGAAATGTAATTGTTGGACATTATATCTGTCCCTGTCTGAAAATTATCTTTCCATGTTCACTGGACATGTGTTTGTGTGGCCTAAGAAATACATCAAAAATGTAGGATGCTTTTGCAGGTACTGTAACAACATTCAAAAGACAATTGGACAGGTACATGGAGATGTAACATTTAGAGGGATTAGGGGCTAATAGCAAACAGGTGGGGCTGGTGTAGATGGGGCATCTTGGTCAGCATCGGCAGGTTGAGCTGAAGGGCCTGTTTCCATGCTCTATGACACCATCAAAACTGATTGAAAGATATTTGCCACCTTCATAATTCTTGCTTTGTGCCAGACCTGGGGATTTTTAGAAACGGGTGCAAAGTGCTGGAGCAACTCTGTAAGTCAGGCAGCATCCCGTGCAACAGCATGCTGGCCTTTGCTCCCCGCGGATTGTGGCTTCATGGGGACCTCACCAAGCCAGTCCACCACGGCCGAACAGATGACCTGGCAGATCACGGCTTCAGGGGGAGCCCGCTGAGCCAGTCCCTGCTCATCCCCCGACGACCCGAGATTGGGAGGACAGAGCTGGTGATGATGATGGATGCAATGGATAAGGAACAATGCCAGTAGGAGAGGAGAGGGGACCAGGGTTTGGCCTACTCTGCCCTCATGGTTGGCTTGGGGAGGAGGCCCTGGGGCACAAAGGTGGACGGGCGAGGGGAGGGACGTGGCATCCAAGCAAAGACGGCTTGCCTGGGACTTGCCTGGAACAGGCATTGCTCATAAGAACTGAAGCATGGCCTTTGAAAATGGTGCCAAAACATGTCACAGTGTGTTAGCACTTCGCATATGTTACAATGAAAGCACCATTATCTCTGGAGAACATGGATAGGTGACGTTTTGGATCGGATCGTTTCTCCAGACTGATTATATTAGTCAGTCCATTCCCTCCACAGATACTGCATTGATGTGCTGAATTCCTCAAACAATTTTTGTTTAACTATAACCTTCACTTCTTCTTCCCCCAGTAGCTGCTTCTGCCCCAGAGCCAATACACCCCTCCCCTCATCCCACCACCACCACCTGATTGCCATGATACCAGAGTGCACGAGAGAGGCCTTTGGGCAAAGAGTTGATTCCAGCCACACAACGCTCCCTGGTCTCCTGTCGAATGACATGTCCAATAAAGGCCATCACACGACATTGACGCAACATTGAGAGCTGGGTCTGAAAAACAGTCCCAACCGATAACGTCACCTATTCATCCCCTTCACAAATGCTGCCTCATCCGCTGATGTCCTCTAGCATTTTGTTTTGCTCAAGATTCCAGCATCTACAGTTAGTCATACGGTGTGGAAATTCGCCACACCGACCAATATGCCCCATCTATACTAGTCCCACCTTCCTGCCTTTGGCCCATAACTCTCTAAACCTGTCCTATCCAAGTATCTGTCTAAATGTTTCTTAAATGTGATGATACCTGCCTCAACTACCCTCCTCCAGCAGCTCGTTCCATTCACCCATCACCCTTTGCGTTTACTGGGCAAGTGTGTCTGTGCGTTTACCCAATCTATTCCTCTCATGATTTTGGTATACTTCTATAAGATCACCCCTCATCCTCCTGCGCTCCAAGGAATAGTTCTAGCCTGCTCAACTGCTCCCTATAGCTCAGGCCCTCGAGTCTGGCATCCTCGTAAACTTTCTCATATCTCCATTGATTCAACGTGTTGTTCCAGGGACCCACCACCGTTTCTGTGTTTATTTCCATTTCAGGGCTCAATCATCGAACAACATTAGCTGAGGATCAATTTGGAACAAGTATTTTCATTTAGTTCTAATGTTCAGCCTCTTGTATGAATTGTGAATCAATAATGTGGCAGATTTGAACATGTTAATAGCCTGTAGCCGAGCAGGTACACTTTCATAGTTATGCAATGCTTAACAATTAAAAACCCAACAAGAATGAGAGTGAACTTTCTTGTTGTGCTTGTTACCAGATCGCAAGAGGGCAGAAAGAATCACTGCTCTGTCACCCATGTTATTGTGAAAACAAAAAATGCCGGAGGAACGCAATGTGATTATCAATTTCATGTTAATTTGATTTTTCTAACTGACGTAAGGATGGCACGGTGTAGCAGCAGTAGAGTTGCTGTCTTACAGCGCCAGAGACCCGTGATCGATCCTGACTATGTGTTGCCTGTATGGAGTTTGTATGTTCTCCCGTGACTGTATTGGTTTTCCCTGGGTGCACCGGTTTCCTCCCACACTCAAGGCCTACAGATTTGTAGGTTAATTGTCCCTGGTGTGTAGAATAGTGCTAGTGTAATGGGGATCACTGGTCAGCACGGACTCGGTGGGCAAAAGGACCTTTTCCTGTGCTCGATCTCGAAACTAAACATATCTGTCTGTGTTTAAGAATACTAGTACTGCTATGAAATTATGTGCTTGGATTTGTATGAACAGTTTTTATGGTTTATTTTCACTTTTGAGTGAAAAGCCAGTCATGTTAACAGTGAAAACTAAATAAATAGATGAAACTGATTATAGTCCTATCTTTGTACATCAAGGTCGGATGCTCCGTGCAATATTTGCTGCTAGCTAAGTGACAGATGATTAAAATATAATTGAAAATAAATAGACGTTTCCTTGTGCTCTGCAGAATCCAATGCAGAATCTTCCACATAGATATTGGGCATGTACCTGATGCTGAATAATTAAAAACACAGACTTAACTGAGAGTTATGATTGTTAATAACTAATTAATAGCTATTAATTAATAAATATTAGGCAGCACAGTAATAAAGCTGGAAGTGATTTGGGTGACACAAAGTGCTGGTGTAACTCGGCAGGTTGGGCAGCATCTCTGGGGAACATGGATAGGTGACATTTCAGGTTGATTGTGGTGGTGGTAGGGAGGGAGGAGGGGAATGATCTGGAAGAGGAGGGGCTGGACAAAGCCTGGTGAGTGACAGGTGGATACAGGTGGGGTATTGGTTGAAGACTGTCATCCTGTATAGCAAATCTGCGGCAGGGTGTATTCTTATTCCCATGATTTCTTCCAAACATGCTGCTGAAAGACAGGTGTGTGAAGAAAGCTGAGAATTTGGGGGGGGGGGGGATTCTCTCTCCAGTTATTTTGCTTTATCCTGTTGATTGTGCATTCTTGGCTCAGTTTGCTGGTAAGGTCCACACCTACATGTTCAAATGTATACTTTATTCCAGGATCTACTGGTCCGAACTTGCTTGGGCATGCAAGGCAGTGATAGTCTTTCACAAGCAGCTATTTAATTGAATGCTATAACGTGCATACCTGTAGCAATGCAAGCAGTGAGAGACATCAATAATAAAACCATAGGCCCATCCTTGCTCTTCACACTTTTAAATCACCTTTTAAATAATGACTTTGTGATTTTTCTCCTGACTGGTAACCTCAGCTGATAGAAGATCCTTTAGAAAGTTAAACACTTAACTTAAAAGTTCCATTCATTTAAATGGTTGGATTAAATGGTTGGAAACCTGGTGCTATCTGTGAGTGAGGTCCATTGCCAGAGCTGTTTCGTTCTCTTGCCTGACCTGCATCAGTGTAATATGAATTGGCCAACGATGACTGAATACATCCAATAGTGTGGATGTGGAGAGGATGTTTCCACTAGTGGGAGAGTCTAGGACCAGAGGCCACAGCCTCAGAATAATAGGACGTACCTTTGGAAAGGAGATGAGGAGGAATTATTTTAGTCAGAGGGTAGTGAATCTGTAGAATTCATTGCCATAGACGGCTGTGGAGACCAAGTTAACAGATATTTTTAAAGCGGAGATTGACAGATTCTTGATTAAAACAAGTGGGGAGAAGGCTGGAGAATGGGGTTGAGAGGGAGAGATAAATCAGCCATGATTGATTGGCAGAGTAGACTTGATGAGCTGAAGGAATGGGTTACATTTCAGGTTGAGACCCTTCTTCAGACAGGACCTTCTAAAGAAAGGTCTCAACCTGAAACATTACCCATTCCTTCTCTCCAGAATGACACAATCTGTTATGACAAATATCTGTTAACTTGGTCTCCACAGCCGTCTATGGCAATGAATTCTACAGATTCACTACCCTCTGACTAAAATAATTCCTCCTCATCTCCTTTCCAAATGAGTGGTGAGTCTCTGGAATTCTCTGCCACAGAAGGTAGTTGAGGCCAGTTCATTGGCTATATTTAAGAGGGCGTTAGATGTGGCACTTGTGGCTAAAGGGATCAGGGGGTATGGAGAGAAGGCAGGTACGGGATACTGAGTTGGATGATCAGCCATGATCACATTGAATGGCGGTGCAGGCTCGAAGGGCCGAATGGCCTACTCCTGCACCTATTTTCTATGTTTCTATGTTTCTATGAGCTGAATGGCCTAATACTGCTCCTATAACGTATGGACTTATAACATAAGATAAACACAAAACGCAGGCGTAATCAGCGGGACAGGCAGCAATTCTGGAGAGAAGGAATGGGTAATGTTTCAGGTTGAGACCTTTCTTTAGAAGGTCCTGTCTGAAGAAGGGTCTCAACCTGAAATGTAACCCATTCCTTCTATCCAGAGATGCTGCCTGTCCCACTGATTACTCCTGCATTTTGTGTCTATCTTCAGTTTAAACCAGCATCTGCAGTTCTTTCCTACACATTTGGATTTATAACATAATCTTTGGTGAGATGCAAGGATCTTCAGATGCTGGAATCTAGAGCAAAACACAAAGTTGGGTAGGAACTCAACAGGTCAGGCAGCACCTGTGGAGGGAATGGACAGAGGACGCTTTGGGTCGGGACCCTTGTTTTAGACCAATTCAGGGGAGAGGGGAAGAAAGCTAGAAAAGAGAAGTCCGTCTTCTGCCCACATTACATTGTAACCCTTCTCCTCTTTGTATCTAACACTCCTTTGTCTCCATTTTACCTCTAGCCATTGACACTTGCTCCCCCCAACTGCCAATCAAAGCCCCCTCAACAGTATATCCACATCACTTGCCATGCTTTGTTTCGTCCCCACCTCTTTCCCAGCTTTTTGCTACCTTAATTATTCTTGGCCTCATATTCGGCAATGTCAGTGTGCTCTGAAGGGCCAGTTCCTGTGCTCTACTGTTCAGTGGTCTGTGGCTAAAATTTTACACGACTCATCATTTAAATTAATGGTTTAAATCGGGTGTTATGGTGGCGCAGCGATAGAGTTGCTGCCTTGCAGCATGAGAGGCCTGGGTTCAATCCTGACTACAGGTGCTGTCTGTACGGAGTTTGTACATTCTCCCTGTGACCGTGTGAGTTTTCTCCGGCTTCCTCCCACATTCCAAAGATGTAGTTTAATTGGCTTCAGTAAAAATTGTAAATTGTTCCCAGTGTGTGGGACAGTGTTAGTATCAAAGTCAAACAAACTTTATTGTCATTTAGAAATACATCGATATATGCAGTTCCAAACGAAATTCCGTTGCATTTGGCTCCCTGTGCAACACGATAATTAACAGAAGGATAAACATGGATAAAATGGATAAAAAAGGATAAATAGACAATGGTGGCAGCCCATTACATGGCATTCAGGAGTCTGATGGCTCGTGGGAAGAAGCTGTTGCAGAACCTTGATGTTCTGCTCCTTATGCTACGATATCTTTTGCCCGAGGGCAGCAGAGTGAACAGTCCGTGATGGAGATGTGTGGGGTCTTTTATGATACTGCTGGCCTTAGACACGCAACGTTTGGTCGCAATATCCCCGATTGAGGGGAGAGAGGTCCCGATGATTTTTTACGCTGTCCTCACCACCCTCTGCACGGACTTCCAGTCAGAGGCTTTACAGTCCCCAAACCAGACAGAGATACAGCTGGTCAAAATACTCTCTATGGTGCCCCTGTGGAAAGTGGTGAGGATGGGATGGGGGAGGTGAGCTCTTCTCATCCGGCGCAGAAAGTGCAACCGCTGCTGCGCTCTCTTAACTGTTGATGAGATGTTTTTTGACCAGGTCAAACTGTTAGTGATCTGCACCCCCAGGAACTTAGTGCTACTGACCACCTCCACGTCGCTGTCATTGATGTGAAGTGGTGTGGGACTGTGCCGGTTTTTCCTGAAGTCGACGATGACCTCCTTTGTTTTTTCGACATTCAGGATCAGGTTGTTCGTATTGCACCAGTCCACCAGTTGTTTCACCTCCTCCCTGTAAGCCAGCTCATTGTCGTCCCTGATGAGGCCCACCACTGTTGTGTCATCGGCGTACTTCATGATGTGGTTTGTACTAAACCTGGCACAACAGTCGTGTACGGGGTGATTGCTAGTCTGCATGGACTCAGTGGACCAAAGGGCCCGTCTCAGACTCTATCTCTAAAGTCTAAAGTAAACCATTTGAATTTGCCTGAATCAGTGGCTGACTCAAGTCTGATTATTCTGTTTTCTCCTAGTTTGTTAATCCTAATAAGGATGACAGGATAAAAAACGTTGAAAATAATACAGGTGTCATGAAGTTTTCTATATTCCAGCCAAACAATTTGTTGATCTGCAACTTTGCCAAAGTTATGAATTTCCACTTGCTGAGATGATTGAGATTAATTCCCTCTACTTTTACTTTTATCTTTCTTCACTGATCTCATTGTTTCCTGAATCTATTTAAGCCCATTTGTTACGCAAGTTTCAAATTTCAATTTCCTTTCAAATTGTTCATTTAACATTGTAGATTTCAAGCAGTGCCATGGGAGGAAACCTGACCCTCTGTTTTATCCCATTCTATTGGTCTCACAAGTTCCGTTTTCACAGAATGTCCCTCGTTTAGATCAGTGTGTAGGCGACTCTCTATCAGGTTACTTGGGTTGTCAGTGGATAATTAATATATCCAATATTACCACTAAAGCAATTTGGGGAATTTGGCTAGATTTTCAGACCATCTTTTTACATGCGTTTTATTGTAATGTTTCTCATGTGAGGTTACACTATGCCTTCTCAAGCACAGAGACAAAGCATGGAAACAGGCCCTTCAGCCTAAATTGTCCATGCCAACCAAGATGTTCCATCTAAACTAATTTGCCCTGGCTTGGCCAATATCTATCTAAACCTTTCCTTTCCTATCGATGTTGACTACTATAAAGTAGAAAACCAAAGGAGAACATTTTCTTTGGTCATAAGGGGCAACAGAACATAGTCATACAGCACGGACACAGGCCCTTCAGCCCAGCTTGTCTATGACCAAGATGCCCCATGTACACAAGTCCCACCTGCCTGCGTTTGGCCCATATCCCCCTAAACCTTTTCTATCCATGTACCTGTCCAAATGTCTTATGAAGGTTGTTATAGTAAATGTCCAACTACCTCTTCTGGCAGCTTGTTCCATACACCCACCACCCTCGGTGTGAAATTGTGGCCCTCAAATTCCTATTAAATCTTTTCTCCTCTCACCTTAAATCTATGTCCTCTGGTTTTTGACTTCCCTACTCTGGGTAAAATACTCAGTGCATCTCGCCTATCTATTCCCCTCATGATTTTATACACCTCTATAAGATCACCTCTCATCCTCCTGTGCTCCAAGGAATAAAGTCCTAGCCTACCCAACCTCTCCCTATAGGTCAGGCCCTCGAGTCCTGGCAGCATTGGCCACCATTTGTATTGCCGTATATTCTGTTCTAGCGCTCTGCAGAGAATTGATTGTGTGGGCGGTGGGCTTGTCTCATCTACACTTGTCCCACTTGCCTGCATTTGGCCAATAACCCTCCAAAGCTTTCCTATCCATGTACCTGTCCATGATTGAGAAAAGATTAAACAAAATGGCGCCAAAACATGGCACCTCTTGCACGCGGCCTCAGTAGACTATTTCTGTACACTTGCTAATCGAAGATGTGCTTGGGCATGGCAATGCTCTACTGGACTGTATGTAAGAAAAATAATTTCACTGTGCTTTTGCACACATGATAATTTAAGCGCCATTGAACCGTTGGGGTTGCTGCAAAGAGAAAGACAGCAATGAATGTTCACTTGACAGATGAAGAACTTTGGACGAGTGGGTAAATAAAAACCAAATGCGAGGAAAGAGGTTTAGATTGACATAACATCTTGCACGATTTCCCAAGTTACTTTTAAATCAGTGAAGGGATATGGATCATGTGCAGGCACATGAGATTAGTTGATCTTGGCATGTTCAGCACGGATGTGAGCTGAAGGGCATGCTCCTGTGCTGTGCTGCTTACTGTCTATGAATTGAGAGTCACTGGCTTTGAGGGGAATGCATCAGATTATTTGCATGATCCCATAGACAATAATTATCAAACTGTGATTTGTGATGGAAGGATAAATGTTGCCCAGAACAAGGAGAACTCCCCTACCTGTCTTTGAAGCAGCACGGTGGACAAATTTAAATACACATGAGTAATCTGAATGGGCCCTGGTCTAACCTTCATGGGGGATATTGACACTTGCATTGTAGCTCTCTCTCGGCACTGCAGTCGAGTGCCAGTCCTAAGCCTCTTGGGTATGAAATCTTGGCTCACAGCTAAGACACTTGATAGCTAAAGTCAAGTTTGACTTCATGACTAATGGACGTAGTGCCCACACTTATCATAGCCCCAATCAATATGTAGATGGAAAGCTGATAAATACAGCGAAAGAAAGAGCACACTTGCAAGGTATGCTGGTCACTATTTGAATAGTGCCATGCTTATCACAATGACAACATAAATTTAGTTTTAGTTTGAGATGCAGTGTGGGAACAGGGCCCTATGGCCCACCGAGTCCATGCCGACCAGCAATCACCCATTCACACTAGTTCTATGTTATCCCGCTTTAGTATCCTGCAGACGAAGGCCAATTAACCGACAGATCTGCACGTCTTTGGAATGTGGGATGAAACTGAAGCACCTGGAGGAAACGCACGCGGTCACAGGGAGAACGTGCAAATTCTGCACAGACAGCACCTGAGGTTAGGATCAAACCCGGGTCCATGGCGCTGTGAGGCAGCAGCTCTACCGCTGTGTCACTGTGTTGCCAATTAAGATTATTTTTTAAGGAGGGAGGGAGGGATAATACCACTTCTATATAATTTAGAACAGAGATATTTGAGCGATGGTTTTGATTATTTTTACTATTAAATCATTCCATAATGTAAAAAGTATGAAAAAAACTATGAAATGATGCAGATACAAGGAACTGCAGATCCTGGTTTACAAAAGTGCTGGATTAACTTAACGGGTCAGGAGGAATCTTTGTACGAAATAATACAGTTGTGTTTGTCCATGTAGGAACCATCTGTGCAGTAAATGCTAGGAATGAGGATGTTTGGGAGTGATTTGTGCAGCTAGTCCACAATATAAAGACAGAACTTCAGCAAATTAGCAACAGGACAAGTGGATGCGAGACTTAAATTCAGAGTAGAAAGAGTAGTTCAGGACACAAGAACACAAGCACAATTGTTTGTTTTGATAAGCGTGGCCCCATATCTGAGGAAGGGTGTGCTGGCTTTGAAGAGTGCCCAGATGAGGTTTACGAGAATGATCCCAGGAATGATTGAGTTAACATATGATAAGCATTTGATGGCAATGGGCCTGTACTCGCTGGAGTTTAGAAGGTTGAGGGGAGATCTCATTGAAACTTACTGAATAGTGAAAGGTCTGGATAGGGTGATTGTTTCCACTAGTGGGAGTTTAGGACCAGAGGCCATAGCCTCAGAATAACAGGACGGACCTTTGGAAAGGAGACAAGGAAGAATTTCTTTAGTCAGAGAGTGGTGAATCTGTGGAATTCATTGTCACAGATGGCTGTGGAGACCAGAGGATATTTTTAAGGCAGAGATTGACAGGTTCTTGATTTGTAACGGTGTCAGGGATCAAGAGGAGGAGGCAGAATGGGGTTGAGAGGGCAAAATAGATCAGCCATGATTAAATTGGCCTAATTCCACTTCTAGAACTAATGAACAAAGGCTGAGGAGAGGAGATGATGTTTAACAGAACTAAACACAAGGCAGTTAGTATCAAGAAGTATGGAGCATGTAACAAAAAACTATAAGTGAAAGTCACGAGCTGATGGGTCAATCACTTAAGTCCGAAATAAGGAGAAATGTATTTATTCCAAACATTGTGAAACTTTTGGAAATTTCTATGCCCAAAGGGTGCAGTTTCTCTGTCAATAATTATGTGAAAGATCAGGAAAAATATTGAAGAATCGGAGATGTATATTCGATATAGGGGATAATTCATTACCTTACTGATTGGATTAAGAGTCACATGGCACACTCCTTTCCAGGGAGAGAGGATTAAAGAAGTGTCTTTCTAGAGAAAGTTGTCCGAGATTGCCACGTTTTTTTTCCGGAAGCAATTGAGTTCTTGCCCTACTTACGAGAACAAGAATCAATATTTGAAACAAAGTATTTGGACTGTTGGAAGCTTTTTCCCAGGGTGAAAATATCAAAAGAGGTCTGCCATGGTGAAGTCCGGATTTGAGGCTATTGGCTATGAGGATGGGTTGGACAAACCTGGATTGTGTGGAAAAAGTTGCCCCTCAGGTTTGTATTAAATATTGTCCCACGCACCTCCACCATGTGTCTATCAAAATCCCCCCTCACTTGCATCAACCTATTACCTGCCAGGCTTTGTCCTGCCCTTTCTCTCCTTCTTTAGACTTCAGAGATGCAGAAAGCACCCCTTCGTCCCACTGAGTCCGTGCCGACCAGCGATCACCCCGTACACTAACACTATCCTACACACTAGGGACAATTTACAATTTTACCAAAGCCAATTAACCTATAAGCTTGAATGTCTTTGGAGTGTGGAAGGAAAACAGAGTACCTGGATAAACCCACATGGTCGCAGATTCGTACAGACACACCCGTGGTCAGGATCAAACCCAGGTCTCTGGCACTGGAAGACAGCAACTCTACCATTGCACCATTTTCATTCCTTCCCACATTACAATCGGTCTGAAGAAAAGTCCCGACCCGAAACATCACTGATCCATGTTCTCCAGAAATGCTTCCTGATACCCTGAGCACTTTGTGTCTTTTTTTTTAAAACTTATGTCCCTTTGTTTTTGATTACCCTACACTGGTACTCTCCTGTATGAAATACTTAGTTTCATTAAATTTATTAAATACACTCAACTACTGAACCTACAATCAGGATGTATAAAACCAATCTGCCTTTCTCACTGATTGGTAAGGGCATTAGTGGTAAATTATTTTTCAAATTACACGAAGGACAGATTTAGACAATTTCTTACACAATGCGTGGGAAGTTGGTTGTTCAGTCTTGCACATCATCAGGTGCTAGTCTCTCTGATTTGAATCAAGTAATTGAGCAGATGGGACCACAGCACATTTAGTAACTTTCATGAGGGTTCAGAACATTGTGACAGATGTGTGACCTTGAACTTTCTGCTTTACATCAGCACAGAGCCAAAAATAAGTTTCATTCAGGAGAAATATTGTTCTGCACTGTGAACCCTAACCAATATAAAGTAAAACGTGGTGATAAATAGCTTAACAGGTTTCAGATGCTCTTTGACCTTGCCTGGGATTTGTGCTGCTGTGAAACTTCAAAGGAGCTTTACTATTAATGATGCTCAACAATACTTAGCTCTGAAGTAAGGCGAGAGGAGTAATGTTAAGATGTAGAAAGAAGGAACTGCAAATGCTGGAAAATATACAAACAAGGACACAAAAAATGTACAAGACAAGTCAGTCTGAAGAAGGGCCCCGACCCGAAACATCAACTATTCAATTCAATTCAATTCAAGTTTAATGTCATTGCACAAATACAAGTATAGGTACAACGAAATGCAGTTTAGCGTCGTTCTTAGTGATAGCGATATAGAAAAATAAATACAGAGTGCAGTGGTAGCAATACGGAAAATAAATAAATACAGGGTACAGACAAATCTATCAGCTGGGCTCCGAGTTCAGCAGTCGGATGGTGTAGTTGAAGAAGCTGTTCTTCGTCCTACTGGTGCGGGACCTGAGGCTCCTGTACCGCCTCCCTGATGGGAGGAGGGCAAACAGTCCATGATTAGGGTGTGAGGGGTCCTTGATGATCTTCCCGGCCCGCTTCAGGCACCGTTTTCGGTGGAGGGCATCCAAGGCAGGGAGCGGGGCACCGATGATGTACTGCGCGGTTTTCACCACCCGTTGTAGTGCCTTCCTGTCTGCCACGGTGCAACTGCTGTACCATACCGTAAAGCAGGTGGTCAGGATGCTTTCGATGGTGCAGCGGTAGAAGTTCGTCAGGATCTGGGGGGACAGGTGGGCTTTTTTGAGCCTCCTCAGAAAGTAAAGGCGCTGCTGTGCCTTTTTGATTAGCTTTGAGGTGTTGAGGGACCAGGACAGATCCTCCGAGATGTGTACCCCGAGGAATTTGTAGTTGGAGACCCGCTCCACCTCAGTCCCGTTTATATGGATGGGGGTGTGTCTGCCCCCTCTGTTCTTCCGAAAGTCAACAATTATTTCCTTCGTCTTCTGGGAGTTGAGGACGAGGTTATTGTTGGCACACCAGGTAGTCAGGTGCTGGACCTCCTCCCTGTAGGCTGATTCGTCATTATCACTGATCAGTCCTACCACCGTGGTGTCATCGGCAAATTTTATAATGGCGTTGGAGCCATACTTGGGGATGCAGTCATGCGTGAAGAGGGAGTAGAGGAGAGGGCTGAGCACACAGCCCTGTGGCACGCCGGTGTTCAGTGTTATAGTGGAGGAGGTGAGGTTGTTGACCCTAACAGACTGTGGTCTGTTAGTGAGGAAATCCAGTGTCCAATTGCAGAGGGAGGTGGAGATGCCAAGACCGCTGAGTTTGGTGATCAAGCTAGCGGGGATGACAGTGTTAAAGGCAGAGCTGAAGTCAATAAACAGCAGCCTGATGTGGGTGTTGTTGCTGTCCAGGTGGGTCAGGGCAGAGTGTAGGGCCGTCGATATGGCGTCCTCTGTAGACCTGTTTGACCGGTAGGCAAATTGGTGGGAGTCCAGTGTGGGGGGGAGGCTGGCTTTGAGGTGAGCCAGGATCAGCCGCTCAAAGCACTTAGCGATGACAGGGGTGAGTGCCACTGGCCGGTAGTCGTTGAGACTCCCTATCGCTGATTGTTTGGGCACTGGCACAATGGTAGATGTCTTGAGGCAAGTGGGGACGACACCCTGGGCCAGTGACAGATTGAAAATGTCAGTGAGGACCAGGGATAGTTGTCCGGCACATGCCCTGAGCACCCGCCCGGGGATGCCATCGGGGCCGGCAGCTTTGTGCTCATTCACCTTGCTCAGTGTGTCTTGTACAGCAGAGGTGGAGAGACTGAGGGGTTGTTCATTCGGGGGTGGAGCAACTTTGATGGCTGGAGTTTTGTTGTCCCGCGAGCATAGAAGTGGTTTAGCTCATTAGGAAGGGAGGCGTTGTCCGGGGGGGGGGGGTGTTGATTTTATGGTAGTCGGCAATGGACTTAATTCCTTGCCACATGCGCCTGGGGTCGGAGTTGTTTCGGAAATGCTCCTCAATCCGCTGTTTGTGATTGAGTCGAGCATTCCTAATTCCCTTTTTCAGATTGGCCCTGGATGAGCTGTATCCCTCAGCGTCGCCAGATTTAAAAGCGGCGACTCGAGCCTTCAGCAGGAGTCTGACCTCCCTGCTCATCCACGGCTTCTGATTAGGGAAGGTCTTTATCACTTTATGGGTGGTGACGTTATCAGTGCAGAATTTTATGTAGTCCAGAACGGTTGAGGTGTATGAATTTATGTCCACATGGGAGTTAAAGGTGGCCTGGGTGGTAAACAGACTCCAGTCTGTTTGCTGAAACTGTTCCTGTAAGACAGAGACAGCCCCCTCAGGCCAGACCTTCACTGTCCTCGCGGTAGGTTTCACACGTCTGACCAGAGGTGTGTATTTGGGGAGCAGGAACAAAGAGAGGTGATCAGACTGTCCCAGGTGGGGGAGGGGAAGGGCTTTGTATGCTTCAGTAATATTAGTATATACAAGGTCCAAAATATTATTACCTCTGGTTGGGCAGGAGACATGTTGGTGGAATCTGGGGAGCACAGTTTTTACGTTGGAGTGGTTAAAATCGCCAGCAACAATAAAAGCCCCCTCTGGGTGGGCAGTTAGTTGTTTGCTGATAGCAGCTTGCAGCTCTTCCATTGCAAGCCTGGCATTAGCGTCCGGGGGTACATAGACTGCAGTGATGACAGTCGATGTGAATTCCCTGGGCAGATAGAAGGGCCTGCACTTTAACATCAGGTATTCTAGGTCAGCAGAGCAGTGGCTACCAATCCTGACAGCGTCTGTGCACCATGAGTTGTTCACATAGATGCACAGTCCGCCGCCCTTGGTCTTACCGGATTCCTCCGCAGATCTGTCGGCCCTGAAGACAGTGCGCCCCTCCAGCTCGACGGCGTTGTCGGGAATGTTGTCGGTGAGCCATGTCTCGGTGAAGACCATGGCGTTGCAGTCGGCGATCCGTCTGTGTGTGGTGATGCGCAGCCGAAGTTCGTCGGTTTTACTCACCAGGGACCGGACGTTCGCGAGGAAGATGCTGGGCAGAGCTGGCTGGTGCGGGTCTGATCTCAGCCTAGCCCGGTGGCCTCCGCGTTTCCCACGTCGCTGTTTGCGGTCCCTGCGCCGCCTCCGGACACTACCTGTTGGGAGAGCGGGTCCGCTAGACCACGGTGACCTGATGATCTCCGGCGGCAGTTTAAAGTTGTGGCTTCTGGTGCTCGGTTCGTAGAGACGTCCGAGCTCCAGTAGCTCCTGACGGCCGTACAGAGTCTTCGCTCAAGTGCTCCGGGCGAAAACTAAGGTAAGTATAAATAGGAAAAAAAAAACTATCTCGCTAAAACTACGGAGACGCAGAGCCTCGCGTTGTGCACGTGACGCCATCTTGTTCATAATCCGGAGAACTATCCATATTCTTCAGAGATGCTGCCTGACCCACTGTTACTCCAGCACTTGTGTCTTTAGATGTAACATTAAATGTGTGCACTTTTGTAAAGTTATATAATGGATGATCAAGTTTATTCAGAAATGCATTTTTAATATTTCCTCCTTCCTTGGAAAACAAGTCAAAATAGAGCTGCTGCCTCACTGTGCCAGAAACCCAGGTTCGATCCTGGCTTTGGGTGCTGTCCTTGTGGAGTTTGTACGTTCTCCCTGTGATTGCATGGGTTTTCTTCATTAACTATGGTTTCCCATATACCAAAAACATTTGGGTTTGAGCACTTCAAAACACTAACTATAAATGTTCTTGATTGCACTAAAAACTTGGAGCTTTTTGTATTAACATTGTTTTAAATTTATTGAATTTCTTTCTCCCTGTGACCACGTTTTCTCAGGGTGCTCCGGTTTCCTCCCACGTCCCAAGAAAATACTGGTTCATAGTTTAATTGGCCCTCGAAGAAAATTCACGGTTCTCGGTGTCGACTTCTTCTCCAGCAAGCAACTGCGCACCTTGACCGCGCAAACCGCCACTGACGATACGCTTCAAATCCTCTCCTCAATCATCAAATCAGGCTGGCCAGACAGACAATCCAACACGCCCACAGAGGTGCATCCTATCTTCCTGGTTCATGATGAACTGGTAGTTCAGGATGGGGTTGTCGTCAAGGGTCACAAGGTGGTGATACCCTCATCGCTACAAGACGTATACTTCAAAGAGGCACAGATTTCAAAGTCAGATGTTTATCTCGATCTCCTGAATCTCAGAAATGTTGCCAGGGACGGAACCCTGGGATCGCCAGCACAGCGACTGATGTCGAGATTGACGAGGCCTCCGGTACCCATCGCACAACAGCAACTGGTTCCTCAGGCGCTGAAGCCTGCCACTATCCAGAAACGTCTACAAGAGAAGCACGATATTCAGAAACGGTCATACGACAGTTCCAGCAGACCACTCAGGCCTTTACTTCCGGGTCAGGTCGTCCGCCTACGAACTTCAACTGGACATTCCCGTCTGGGCACTGTGGTCAACCCGACTGTTGAGCCACGGTCTTACCTGGTAGACTGTGAGGGAGCGGTGTACCGGAGAAGTCGACAACACCTGCTTGCTGTGAGGGAGCCTCGACCACAGCCTGCTGGTCCCTATGCTCCACCGCTCCAGTTCCAGCTGCCTTTTGCAATGTCTCCCACCCGTCCCCTTGCACCCCTCCACGTCCCGCGGTCTCCACTAACCACGGGGTCTCACCCACCGCATGTTTCCCCTTTCGGTCACCACAGGCCTCCATCACGTCATTCTCGTCTCCAGGCTCTCCGTCTCATCTTTCAAGTGAGGGAGGGGAGGGTTTGGTCCGCACGCGCTCGTGCCGTGTTAGTAGACCACCAGACAGATATGGCAAGTATGTTTAACCCCATGGGATGAGTGCCCTTTCACACTTAACCTTTGGGGGGAAGGATGTAGATTGATGTTGCATGTTAACCAATCACACACCAGCCAGCATCTCTAACTCCACCCCACTGCAATACTTATACTAATACTATTTCTCAGCACCAACAGTTTGAGCAGTCAGGATGTGTTGATAACTAATTATTCTTAATGCTGTTAAGTTTTAGTGCTGATTAAAGATGTGTTTGAATCATGTACTGAGTCTGGAAGTCATTAACAGGAGTCTAACCAACAGTCCTATAAGTGGACAGTTTCATTACAAAGTTAATCACAGGAACTTTGCAAATATATTTTACAATGATCTTGGAGAATTTTCCAACAATAGTTTTGGGGCAGCACAGTGGAGCAGCGGTAAAGCAGCTGCCTTACATCGCCAGAAACCTGGGTTCGATCCTGAATACGGGTACTGTCTGTACAAAGTTTGTACATTTTCCCTGTGACCGCATGGGTTTTCTCCAGTTGCTCCGGTTTCCTCCCACATACCAAAGACGTACAGGTTTGTAGGTTAATTGGCTTTCGTAAAAAAAATTGTAAATTGTCCCTAGTGGATAGTGCTAGTTTACGGGGTGATTGCTGGTCGGCACGGATTCAGTGGGCTAAAGGGCCTGTTTCCGCGCTATGTCTCTAACGTAAATGTCAAGTAAATAGTTTTCAGTGACAGACGCCTCTCTTCCACTTGCTGAAATCTCCACAAAGTGGGTAATTCCTGTAACCTTCCCCTCAGCCCGTGCTATCCAACAGTAGTGTGTAGTTCCAGTTCTCCTGACTGCCTACATATCATGTAGGATATGTAGACATATGTAGACAAATAAGTGGGAAGAGAATACTGGAAGCTACAGGCAGCAGCTGGGAGCATGTGATATTCTCGAAATAATAGCAAACAACTCCCACACAACAAAAATTCAAACTCATAAAAATGCAAAAGAAATACAGTTTATAGGAAATTTGTGCTATCTCCAATATAATGCAGCAATTATAGCTGCGTGGTGCTTCACATTCAAGAATGTTAATGTGAACCTGTTTGAGATTGGACGTGATTTTTCTGTTCTTTTAAAGGGAAATACGTTTTTTGTTGTGCTGCTGCTGATTTGAGCAAAGGGATGGTTCATATTCACCCCGAAGGCAAGTTCAATCTGACCGGCACAAGGTTGGGCGGCACAGTAGCGCAGCGGTAAAGTTGCTGCCTTACAGCGTCAGAGACCCTGCTTCAATCCTGACTACAGGTGCTATTCTTCTTCTTGCGTATGGTGTGCACAGCTTAAAGTTGTAGGACAACTTGTTCTATTTGGTCTTATTTGTTTGTGCACGCCAGGATGATTGCATTCGTCGAAACAGGTGAACAGGGCCGGCCTTAGGAGGTGCGGGGCCCAATTGGGTACAATTTTGGTGAGCCCCAGGTTCCCAGCCAAGGTCTATAGAATCGTAGAAATACAAGTCTATTATAGACTTTATATCTCTATGGTAGAATGGAAAGTAATCAAAATGTGCGCTTAAAAAGTGCCTGCGAGTTAATGGACCAAACAGGTCTAAGCTACATTTTAATATAAAATTGCATACATGTAAGCCTACTAGTAACAAACAAAATGTGTAGATCACCTCTGAAAAGTACAGAGTTACAATATCACTTGTTTTAGAGACTGAAATGAAAAAAAAAGTCATTTAATTTACTAGATCCTGGAAAACCAATAACGATTGGCGAAAAACCAGTCCAGGCATTACATTTTGGGCTTCAACCCCATCCTACCCTTTGGGCTTCTACCCCATCCTAACTTGGGGGGGGGGGGGGGGGGGGGGAGTGTGTGTGTGTGTAAAGAGAGAGAGAGAGAGAGAGAGGAAGGAGAGAAAGAAGGGAGGGAGGGAAGGAGAGAAAGAAGGGAAGGAGAGAAAGAAGGGAAGGGAGGGAGAAGGCATGCGGCGGGAACGGATGCCGGGGTCTGGGCGAACGCATAAGAGCTGAGGTCGAGGTTTGTAAACGTTGCTCCAAACCCCGGCCCGACCCTCCCTGTATTGTTCACCGCGTCTCCCTGGGGGAAGAGAGGGATGGAGCAGGGGCTATGCGCGTGAAGCACGGCGACTGGAGGGGTGGGAGCACTGCCCTGGGACCATGAGGGAACGACACACCACCTCCTCTCCATTCCCCCTCACACCCCCCTCCCGGTCTCCCCTTGCTTCCCCCTCCAGCCTTCTACTCTCTCACCACCCCTCTCTCCCCCCTCCACCCGGGGTAGATCTACCCGAGCCGAGAGTACATTACTCCAGCACAGGGCCCAATTGGGAGCTCCCAGCGGCCCAGAGCCTCTGAATCGGCCGCTAAAAATCAATGAATCAACCTACCAGTCAGCGCCGCCAGCGGTGGAATCCAGTGCTTCGCCGCCGCTGCTGAAACTATCTAATGTGGAGGGAGAGTGAGGCAGCGTCAATTACATGGGCTGAGCGATGCTCGCTCTTCCTCCACTGGGCTCAAGTGAGGCAGATGTGATTGCTGCCTCCCCTGGTGCTTTCTCATTGCAGTTTTATGATGAGACAAGCGAGCACAAATTTAATATATTTATATGTGAAATAAGTTACCTGGACTATGGAAGGTGAGGATATGTAATGAAGGGGTTTACACACATTACATTGGTGACATACATAGAGATTGTAACAGGCACACGCTTATTGCCTGCACTCCATCCAGTTTCTGAGGGGTTGCGCACTGAGAGGGGAGGCTCAGCTTGTCGCTGCCTCACCCCTCATCTCCCCCTGTATTTGCAGCGGAGCTGCACAAATTTGGCGATTTTGACTATAAAAAATTATTCGATTCATATAGAAATGACATTTATGACACAGATCCATGGAAAAATCTTTATTTTTATTTTATTTTATTTGTCTTTACTTTTCTTAACAGCTATTTTCATTGGGAGTATGACAGGTGAACCTCTGCCTCCCCTACGTCCCCTGACCGCACGTCCCTGGGAGTAACTCAGCTGGTCAGGCAGCATCACTGGAGAAAAAGAATAGGTGACATTTCAGGTTCAGAACCCTTCTTCAGAGTGGTTAAAATTCTACCCTTCCCCCAACATATTTTGCAGAATTGACAGAAATGAATATATGATTTCTATACATCACATGACACAACTTGCACTGGATTTTTCTTTTTGTATCCACATACATTGACATAATTTGAGTTGCAAATGTACACACAATGTACTTTGCCACAATGCATTAGGAATGTGGGAATGGAGATGAATCATTAGAGTCTGCAGCTTCTGCAATTCAATCAGATCTTTTTGCACCTTTTTATATTTCAATTGTTCTTAAACCTTAATATTTTAACAAACAACCTATCGATATCATGTTTAAATGTAATCATGAGCCCTTTCTACAATCTTCTGCAAATTTGCCTTCATTCCTGAAAGTCCTTTTTAATAAACCTAAATATACCCCTTTCTTTAACCTTTAGATCATAACCTCTAGTTATAGTTCTCCACCATAAGGAATACTTTCTCACTGATTTCTCCTTCAGTTTCCTGAATTATATGTGACTGTGTGGGTTTACTCCGGGTGTTCCGGTTTCCTCCCACATCCTAAAAGGCGTGCACTTCAAAACACTAACTATGAACTCTGTTGATTGTGCTAAGACCTTTGGGCTTTTTGCACTAATAATGTGTTATATATGAACATAGTTTTGTTTATATATATAATGTGTTATAATGAACATAGTTTTGTTTATATATATATATATATATATATATATATAAAATATACGAGTACTGTGTTTACCAACCTGTTATGCTGCTGCAAGTAAAAAAATAAATGTTCCATTGTTAGTACATATGATAATTAAGCACTCCTGACTGTTAAAAAGTGGTCTGTTTATCTTAACACAGATAGTGCCTGACCTGCTAAGCATTTCTAGCATTCTTTGTGTTTATTTCACATTTCCAGCATTGAGGATTTTTTTGCTTTCATTTCATAACAGCCTGTCAGATATAGTAACATCCTCTTACTAATAAGTCTGATACAATAATCTACTTCAGAATGTTGCTGCAAAAAGAAATGTAAATTAAGCTACTTTTTTTGTTTTCGGGATATGGAGTCAAAGAGTCATACATACAGCACAGAAACAGGCCCTTCGGCCCAACTGCTCCATGCCAACCCAGATACCCCATCTACAACAAACCCACCTGCCCACATTCGGGGCTCTTATGCCTCTGATCCTTTCTATCTATATACATGCCTGAGTGTCTTCTTAAATGCTGTTATAATACCTGCCTCAACTACCTCCTCTGGCAGCTTGTTCCATATACCTATCAGTCCCTGTGTGGAGAAAGTTACCCCTCGGGTTCCTATCAAATCTTTCGTTTGATTCTTGATTCCCCTACCTTGAATAGCAGACTCTGTGCATTCACCCAATCTATTCCCTCATGATTTTATACACCTCAATATGATAAGAAATAAAGTACTAGCCTGCCCAACCTCTCCCTGTAGCTCAGGCTATCGAGTCCTTGCAACATCCTCGTAAATCTCGTAAGGATACCCAGAGGATTACTCATGAATAGTGGTGGCACAGTGGCGTAGCGGTATAGTTGCTGCCTTACACCACCAGAGACCTGGGTTTGATCCTTACTACAGTCCTATCTGTACGAACTTTGTATGTTCTCCCCGTGATCATGTGGGTTTACTCCGGGTGCTCCGGTTTCCTTGCATATTACAAAGACATCCAAACCTGTAGGTTAATTGGCTTCCATAAAAACTGTAAGTTGTCCCTAATGTGCAGGGTAGTGCTGGTGTATGGGTGATCACTAATCAGCATGGACTCAGTGAGACGCAGGGACAGTTTCCGCGCTGTATCTCTAAAGTTGCCGGATAAACATGAAACTTTGGTGGGTAAGATAAAAATCTAGATCGGCATTCAGAAGGGTATGAATGGTTGAACTATTGTACAATGCAGCTTTGTAAAAGTTGGCTATTTTATTTATTTTTTAATTTAGTGGGGTTCAATTTAAACACTGATTAAGTTAATATTTAATGAACATCATGTTATGATATTCTGGAAATCAAAGAGTAACATTTGGAAATTGTGCTCCAAAATTATTTAAATAATCTGACATTTATTTTACAATGGATGTTATCAACCATCCTGAATCGAGTCTCGAGGTGAGCATAAATGAGCATTTCTACGACTTAATTTCTCATGAAGGGAGATCTCAATTGTGGAGAAAATCCTTGTTCAAATCTTAAATAACAAATTTCAAAATATGGCCGTGAGCAAAATAATTCATGGAAATAACATAAATGTTCACTAAATACTTCATGACTCAACTTTAAATTACTGCAACTTAACCTGCCTCTTATTTGTTCCAATCACATTCGTAGTTGCTCTTGTGGTGAATATGAACAGTGTCATTACACAGTTGTCTGTGGACCAGATACTGCTGATTAATCTGGTGCATAAAGTATTAAAGAGATGCCGTGATTGATTCCATCACTATGTTTCATCCCATTAACAGTGCGTGCACAAAACAAAAATATAGCTTTAACGTTATCTGGGAGTATCCGACAAGAGGAATTAGAGAGAATATTTATCTCATTAAGATCATGACAAAAGAGCAGAATTTGCCCATTCAATCATGGCTGATCTATCTTTCCATCGTAACCCTATTCTCCTGCCCTCCCCATAACCTTTGACACCCTTACTATTCAAGAACCGTTCAATCTCCACTTCAAAAATACCCAATGAGGCACAGGAGTACAGAAATGGATATCTTCAGATTCAGGGACAGTTTCTTCCAAGCTGTTATCAGGCAACTGAACCATCCTAGAACCAACAAAAGAGTAGTCTTGACCTCTCATCTACTTAATTAGCTATAATATACTCTCAGGCTATCTTTAATCGGACTTTACTGGACTTCATGTTGCATTAAACATTCTAAAGGTGCGTCCTAAACTTTATTCCCTTCGTACGTTATCCTGTGTCTGCATATTGCGGATGGCTTGATTATAATTATGTATAGTATTTTCGCTGACTGGATAGGCCACAACAAAAAAGCTTTTCATTGTACCTCCGTACACGTGACAATAATAATAATAAACCAAAATAAACCAAAAGAAAGAAATAAAGAAATTTCTCCATTCTAAAGTTACGTCCTTTTACTCTGAGGTTGTGCCCTCCAGTATGGGACTCTCCCACTACGGGAAACATCCTCTCCACATCCACTCTCTCCAGGTCTTTCACTATTCAGTAGGTTAATGGGAACATATCATATCATCATATACCTATTAAAAGTCTGATCTTGTATGTGTGTATATATGTGATTGTCTTTACATCTTCACAAAAACACTACGTGGTAACGATAACATTTTTACATATTCCGATTGACATATTTCCCCTCGAGGCTGGGAACACCTTATCTGAACATTTTATGCTTTATTTCTCAATTTAATCTCAACTCATTACTGATTATGTCTAAAAAAAAGTCAAAAGGCATTGAAATTAAAACGACCAGCTTCAACTGATGACGTCACAATGGCTCAGCTTGCAGAGACCAGTGTCAATGAAGATTTCATCCTATATTTGACACGCTATTCCCAATTAACGCTTTAAAAATGCTATCTTTTACAAGATTTTTACATATTCTGATTGACAATGTTCCCGTCTAGGCAGAGATCATTTTCACTGAACATTTTGTGCTTTATTTCCTGACATTATTGATTAAAGTTAAAAAAAAAATCAAAATACTTTGAATTTCAAAACGACCAGCTTCTACTGATGACGTCACAATGGCTCGGGTAGCAGGGGGATGGAGAATTGCTATTGCAACACGCAGGGCAAGTTCAGTTGGAATTTTTTTTAAAGAGCACAGCTGAGGGAGGCAAGTGGAGTGCTGGAATCTTACGTTCGGGAACGGCTTGCGTTGGAGGACCACGCGTCCTGTGGGTGCTAGTGGTAGGGGACGGGTGTGTTGGGGAGTAGACCCAATGGGTCTGCAGTTGGATTAGTATTATGCTAAAACTCTAGAAAAACAAGTAAAGGCAAGAAAAGGAAGCAGAAAAAGGTAATTACTTGCTTCCAATTCCTCCCTCTAAAATCAGTCTGAAGAAAGATCCCAACCCAAATCGTCACCTATCCATTTGCTCCAGAAATGCTGCCTGACCTGTTGAGTTACTCCAGCACTTTTAGTCTGTCTTTGAGCAATGGTATTTTAGATTTTGAAGCTGCAGATCAGGAGTGATGAGAAGTCTGGTGAAGGTTACACAAAAAGCTGGAGAAACTCAGCGGGTGCAGCAGCATCTAAGGAGCGAAGGAGATAGGCGACGTTTCGGGTCGAGACCCTTCTTCAGACTGGTCAGGGATCAGGGAAACGAGAGATATAGACAGTGATGTGGAGAGATAAAGAACAATGTGAAAGATATGCAAAAAAGTAATGATGATAAAGGAAACAGGCCATTGTAAGCTGTTTGTAGTGTGAAAATGAGAAGCTAGTGCGACTTGGGAGGGGGGGTGATGGAGATGGAGAAGGAATGTCAGGGCCCGAGGGCTGAGGGAGAGGTGGGGAGGGGGAGGAGGCAGCCTGGGTTAACAGAATTGAGAAAATTCAATGTTTAAGCCCAGAGGATGCAGACTCCCCAAGCGGAATATGAGGTGCTGTTCCTCCAACTTGCGGTGTTGCTCACTCTGGCCGTGGAGGAGACCCAGGACCGAGAGGTCGGATACGGAATGGGAGGGGGAGTTGAAGTGCTGAGCCACCGGGAGGTCGGGTTGGTTATTGCGGACCGAGTGGAGGTGTTCGGCGAAACGATCGCCCAGCCTCCGCTTGGTCTGATGAAAATGGCTGAAAGAGCTGTCTCACATCCCTAACTAACTACCCGCCTCCTCCAACGCTTCCAGCCTCATCAGTACCAGACTCCACATTGGACTCCTCAGCCAGCTCGTACCCCACAAAGTGGAAGCAAGTCACCCTAGATATTAAAATATTGCCCACATCAGAACCAGGAGTGAATCAGCATTGATCAACCTAATGAGACTTTGCATCATGAGCGTTTGGATATGATGACTTTAGATGTGTTGTCTACTGGAAAAACAAGATTGCCGCTCAGCACCAGAACTGTTGATTTTTATCTTAAAACTGGACATCTTGTTCAAGTAAACAGTTGAGTGAAATTAGACCTTTTTCCTAAGTTGCAGTAACTGAAAATTATCTTGCTTTTTTTCCGGCTAATGCATATCATAAAATATCCAGGCAACAAACAATAAATGCTCAATGCTAGCGGCCAGTGGATTATATAATTTGTTGTGCAATGCATTTATTCCATTCAGTTTCATGATGTGACAAATAATTGGTCCATTACTAACTCTGCAAAAATCAATTGTCTCCGTTTTTCTGTCTTGTTAACACAGTTCCACATTAATGTTATAGTTACTAAAAGTGCAGTCTAGTAGCTAACGACTGTCCATTATTGACAGCCTTTAGATGCAGAGTAACTCAGTGGGTCAGGCAGCATCTCTGGTGAAAAAGGAAAGGTGACGTTTCAGGCCAGGAGCCTTCTTCAGACTTTGCCACTAATTGCGTTCAAACTACTCAGAAAATGCTTGTGGAATTGTTTGTACCTGTAGCCGCAGAGAACTCTTGTTATCTGTAGGGTTTGCTTCATCGAGTGTATGTTATCAAACTATTGATATTTAAATGTAGAGAAGTGGAACCGTCTTTTAGCTGATGGAGCTGCTGCCTCACAGCACCAGAGACCAGGGATCAATCCTGACCTCGGGTGCTGTCTGTGTGGAGTTTGCACGTTTTCCCTGTGACTGTGTGAGTTTTCTGCAGGTGTTTTGGTTCACTCCTACACTTCAAAGACTTGCGGGTTTGTACGATAATTGGCCCTCTGTAAATTTACCCTAGTGTGCAGGGAGTGGATGTGAAAGTAAGATAACATAGAACTAGTGTGAATGGTGATCGATGGTCAGTATGGACTTGATTGGCCAAGGGCCTGTTTCCATGGCTGAATTTTTCAATCAAGATGTAAACATTGTTAATTTGCTTAGTCCACCTGTATTTAAAAATATTAATTATATTATTAAGATCATTATCCACACAATATGTGTACTCTAAAGTTGTTGAGAACTTGACATCTTAATGTGGTTAGTGCATACATATGTTGCTTTTAATGTGTTACCAAAATTTGTACTACTGAAGATAAGAATCAATTTTTTCGTTCACTAATTGGTTTTATCTATCTTTCTTAATAATTTAAAATATTCCCCAGGCAAATATTATCCCATAAGAATAATGAAAATTTTACTAAATCAGAAAATTGGGAGCCATTTCTGCACGAGACGCTGAGGATTTATCCTTGAGTGAACGCAAGGATTTATAATTTGTGGTAGAGCTCTGATTCTAGAGCAACAAAGTTTTTGAAAGCCGATCTCAGGAACTTTGCAAGTATAGTTTACAATAGTATTGGGGCATTATACAATAATGGTTTGGAGATGGCACAATGGCACAGTGATAGAGTAGCTGCCTTACAGCACCAGAGACCAAGGTTTGTTCCTGACTATGGGTGCTAACTGTATGGAGTTTGTATGTTCTCCCCGAGACTATGTGGGTTTTCTTCAGGTGTTCCGGTTTCTTCCCACATCCCAAAGAAATACAGATTTGTAGGTTAATTGGCTTCTGTAAATTGTCCCTAGTGTGTAGGATAGAACTAGTGTACAGGTGATCGCTGGTCACCACAGACTTAGTGGGCTGAAGAACCTGTTTCCACGCTGTATCGATAGATAGAAATAAAAATTTTACATGTATCTTTTTTTCAAATTCCTTTTTATTTTCTCTAAAATGGTAAAGTAGTTTGAGGCGTATGGGTGAAATATAATTGTAAATTGGCTCTGAAATGTAAGTACGCTGCATGGGATGGCAAGAAGAGACAACCCAGGCCGTCTGGGTTAAGGAGGGTTTCTGCCCGAAACGTTGCCTATTTCCTTCGCTCCATAGATGCTGCTGCACCCGCTGAGTTTCTCCAGCACTTTTGTCTACCGTCTGGGTTAAATTGGCGGCATTTTGCTTGAAGTTATCTCCTACGCTTTAGATTTCTTGGGCTAGTTGCTCTTTAACTATTCAGGAATGCACATTTAGATAAACCCCTGCATCTGTTGTCGTTTGTTTGATCATGTGCTCATTCTCCTAATTTAATCTCAAACCCACATCTCCAAAAAAAAGATAAACCAATCTACTTTGAAGAATATTGTTGCCCTATACTTGAGGTGCATTTTGTTTACATTTTATACAATTTTTTAATATCAGAATGAAATAATGGCAGAAAAGATCATTATATTTCACACTCTCTCTGGGAACGTGTGGGTTTCCTCCGGTTGTTCCAGTTTCCTCCCATGTCCCAAAGACTCGTAGGTTTGTAGGTTAGTTGGCTGCTGCAAATTCCCCCTAGTGTGTAAGAAGTGGATGAGGAAGTGGGGTAACATAGAAGTAATGTGAATGGATGATCGATGGTAGGCATGGACTTGGTGGGCTGAAGGGCCTGTTTCCATGCTGTATCTATCTATCAATCAATCAGTATCTGAAAGTTGTGATTTATTTGGTTCCTGCAACTAATTGTAAAAAGGGTTCTGAACAGTGACATTTTAATAAAAACTGCTTGCATTTCGATGGCACCGTTAGATAACATCCCAGAATAGGATACTAATTTGTGATCCTAGTACCTTATTGTCACATGTGCAGAGGTTCAGTACAAGTATCACTAATAATAAGCTCTTAGATAAGCATCTCAGACATTGTGCAAGTGTATAGATATAGTACACTGAGATGGTATAGAGTCACCAGTTCTTGGCACCATTTCAATTTCCAGTTGTTGTAAATGCAGGGTTCTTGACCTGGCCATGGAGGTCGATAGCCCTGACAGCGTTGCTGGGTTGGTCTGGCCCAATCGTGGCCCTGGTGTTCTCCGCCATTGCTTCACCGCTGCAAGCCGTGTCCAGTCCAGATGCTCGGCCTCTTGGAGTGACGCCTGGACCTGCCGAACCCAAGGCTGTTGCAGGGCCGCCAGCGGCCTACTCCACCATCGAGGCACAGCCCTGACTCTTGCAGCCAGTCTGCTTACTCATCCTTCTTAACCACGATTGAGATACGTTTTAATTTAGAGATACAGCATGGAAACAGCCCCTTCAGTCCACTGAGTTCATGCCAAACATCCATATCCACTCACACTAGTTCTGTGTTGGAAAAAAATTGCTAGGCCGTTGGGCCTGATTCCATGCTGCATCACTAAACTAAACTAAGTCTTTATTCCACAGTACTCATAGAGTTAATGTGAAATCCTCAATGTCAGATAATTACCTGTCAGGAACCACCCAGCCTTGCTCCTACCGTAGATAGTTGAGCTGTATTCACAAAGTATGCAATCATTAAAAAAAATGATGGTTTTCTGATTTCTTAAAAAAAACAAATAGTTATTTTCCACTGGCTTTCAATTTGAGGTTCCATGTTGCAAAATCATCTTATTTACCTAAATGTTCAGAGGGAGGGGGTGCTATTTGACATTAAAAAAAATGTTTTAGTCAGATTTTTTTCGTTTAACTGCCTATCAGTTAAAGTCTCATACTTTAACCTTGCCAATGTTAAGTGTAAGTAAGCCTGCAGAAGAGGTACAACAAGAGGTGTGGGGGGGGGGGGGGGGGGGGCGGGGGTGGGTGTTAGCAGCAGTAGCAGCTTGCACTGTGCTCACCCCGCACCTTCAGCTTTCGGGCTCACGCAGCAGATCCCGGTTCCACTCTGGCTTCACTCAGAGGCTTCCGGTTCAACTCAGCAGCTTCCGGCTGGTCATGCTGGTCGTCACAGAAGCAGTCCGCAGGCTGCACATTCCCCGTGGGCTACTCGACACACTCTGCCCCTTCCGTTTTTTATTTAACCCGTCGCGTAATTGACAGCGGGTTCCGGAAGGGGCGGTTTTTACGATTTTTAAACCTTCATAGCTTTTGTACTATTTCACCGATCAGAACAAATCTTATTTGACTTGCAGCAGAGGTGAATGGTGAGTAAGGTGGCAAAAAATCATAGCGCTTTGGGGGATCGTTTTTGCGCAAATTTAATTACAACGCAGACTGGAAGTGGTCAAGATGAGAGTTTTAGTGATAGTATAGAAGAAGATAGATGCGCGGGACAAGGTTTTATACATACAGAGGGCTTTAGCATGAGATGCCCTGCTGGGGGTGGTGGTGGAGGCAGATATGATAGTGACATTTAAGAGACTTTTGGATAGGGACACGGATATGGATTATGTGCAGGGAGATAAGGGTTGGTCTTAGCATCATGTATGATGCAGACATTGTGGGCCGAAGGGCCTGTTCCTGTGCTGTTCTGTGATCGATGCAAGACTCCTCCCAAGAAATCCAGCTGAGAAGTTATTACACGCAATTTAGTGACAATATCACAAATACCACGTGAATCGTTTGAAGCTGGTTTAAATGTGTGTTAACGGATGCAGTTTAGATCTGTATATTGATAGGTTACAGCCTACGGAGATAGTCCAGGAAAGGATACAGCAGCTTGAAGCACCTTGATCTTTGTACTTGGAGATCACGTGCACGCACACAAACACACATTTACGTACACACTCACCCACCCTCGCACATCCTCTCTCTCACACACACACACACATACACATAATATATACACACACACACACACACACACACACACACACACACACACACACACACACACACACACACACACACACACACACACACACACACAGGTGGGCTGGCAATGGAGTGAATGTGGTCATGTGACAATGCCAGTGAGACAGGTTGCAGGCGTGGGTGGATGTTGGTGTTTTAGTGTGTAGGCAGCAGCTAGTTACTCTGCCATATGACAGAGGAGTGGGAGTTACACTCTGGGTTGGCTGTAGCTGCCGGCAGGTGGTCAATCTCAGCCAGAGAGATGGAGGAGATAAGGCGTGCAAAAGCCTTTTTTTTTCCTAGCCAGTCTTAGGGAGTGGGCGACTGTGCATTAGTGTGCAGCTTCACAGAAGCCGCTGGTTTGCTGCAGAACTGACAAGTTGCTCCCTGCTCACACAGGCATGTTGAAGTACCGGTAAGTCTGGAACGAGCTGGTTATTTGCAGAGCTCTCTGTACAGCCCTGCTCGCGCACTGTACTAAGCTGTTGGAACTGCTGACGAAGTGAGTGCTGTATCTAACTGCACGTTGTCTCTCCTAGTCAACCAGCATTTGGACAATCGCAAGGTCAATCCGAATCTGATGAGGCTCGGCTGCAAAGACTACACCAGGAAATATGGTAATGTTTAATTAAACCACTCCTCGGCTCTCAGTGTAGACTAATGCAAGATTTTGGGTGATTAACCTTTTAAAAGTAGCTGCTATGGAGTTCAAATGTGCGTTCAAATACGCAGAGGTTTGCCTCGCAGTGCCAGAGACCCAGGCTCGATCCTGACCTCGGCAGCTGTCTGTGTGGTGTTTGCACCTTCTCCCTGCGTGACTCTGTGGGTTTCCTCCCACATCCCGAGGACGTGCAAGTTTGTAGGTTAATTAGCCTCAGTAAATTGCCCCCGAGTTGGTAGGATGGAGTCGGTGGGCTGAAGGGCCTGTTTCCATGCTAAAATGCACTAAATTAAACTAGACTATATTTTATGACCCAACCTAGTAATTGATATTATTGATGTTTTATCAGCATTGGTACTTTATTGTCGCAAGTACCTAGGTACAGTGAAATTGCATACAATTCAATAGAAATCTTACTACACTTACTAGGGAAATCAAGAACCAGAGGGCATTGGTTTAAGGTGAGGGGGGGAAGATTTTATAGGAACCTGAGGGTAACCTTTTCACACAAAGGATGAATGGAACCAGGTGCTGGAGGAGGTAGTTGAGGCAGGGACTAACTCAACGTTTAAGAAGCAATTAGACAGGTTCATGGACAGGACAAGTTTAAAGGAAAATTGGCCCAACGCAGGATGGTGGGACAAGTGCAGATGTGACATGTTGTTCGGTGTGGGTAAATTTGGCAATAGGGCCTGATTCCACGCTGGATAACTCTACACACAGGCATTATGATACTAATGGAACACTCGGCTTTCAAGCCAAATAAAGGTTGTAAAAGAAGAACAGATGATAATAATAAGTAAACAGCTTTTACGTTGTAGTAATCTGCTTCTCTAATATGATCCCCACTGTATTTGGCATAATGTGTTGCGATTAAACAACAAAGCCCCCCCCCCTTGGGTGGTGCTGTGTTCAAACTGCCTGCTTCATGCAGAGATTGCAGCAAACACCAACACCGCCACTTGCCAATTTCCCTACTTTTTTCACATATTAATGAACAAATTCCTCCCAAGCGCAGATTAACGAAGGTGAGCACATTTTTAATCGATTTGCAATGATTTTGAATCTGTTCTGGCCACCCTGCCACAGGAAGAATGTTGTTAATCTGGAAAAAGTGCAGGGAGGATACGAGAATGTTGCCAGAACTCTAGTTGCCTGAGCTATAGGGAAAGAAAGTATGAGCAGGCTAGGTCTTTATTCCGTGGGCGCGGGAGACTGTGTGGTGTTTATTATGAGGGGAATAGATGGGGTGAATGCACACAGTGATTTACCTGGGGTAGGGTAATCAAGAACCAGAAGGTTTAGGTTCCAGGTAAGCGGTAAGGTAAGCTTAAATAGGAACTTTAAAAGCAACTTTTTTCCACACAGAGAGTGGTGGGTATATGGAACGAGTTGTCAGAGAAGGTAGTTTGGTACTAAACTATAGAGATAAAGTGAGGAAATGGGCCCTTTGGCCCATCAAGTCCATGCCGACCAGCGATCAGCAGGGGGGGGGGGGGGAGGAGGGGGAGGAAATGGGAGAGTGGAGGAGAGGTGAGGTGGGGTTATTGGAAGTTATCTAAAATTTAAAAATTCAATGTTCATAACATTGGGTTGTAAGCGACCCAAGCAGAACATGAGGTGCTGTTCCTCTAGTTTGCACGTGGCCTCACTTTGGCAATGGAGGAGGTCTCAGTGTGAGGCTAGGAAGAAGAGTTAAAATGAGGTCCATCCACATAGAAACATGTTCAGAAGTGCCATTGGTTACCAGTCAGGCTCTCCTTACTTGGAAATTCAGGCTTGCATGTTACTGGCAGACCTGTCAGCTAGCTGAAACTGGTTAAGTTAGCACAGCAGAGAATAGACCCTGTGATCCAATTTCACATCATTTAGTGCAATCTCTCACCAAGACAGCAGTGAAATTTCAAATTGATTTTTAATATGACTTTATGCAAATTTCTATTATTTACAAATTCTATCAGACTTGGGGAAAGCTATTAATATTTTTAAAAGAAAGATAACGTTTTTGGTCCAATCTGTTTTGAAAATGATTTTCTTATTCTGCGTAATTAGCAACTCATTTTGATTGCATGATTGAAAGATACAGCATGGAAACAGGCCCTTTGACCCACCAAGTCCACGCTGATCATCTTTCACCCATTCACACTAGTTCTATGTTATCCCACTTTCTCATCCACTCCCTGCACACTAGGGGCAATTAACTACAGAGGCCAGTTAAGCTACAAACACACCTGTCTTTGGGTTGTGGGAGGAAACCAGAGCACCCGGAGAAACCCACGCAGTCACAGGGAGAACGTGCAGATGCCCCACAGACAGCACCTGTGGCCAGGATCAAACCCGGGTCACTGACGCTGGGAGGCAGCTGCTCTGCCAGCTGCATTGCTGTGATGCCTTTGTTTTATGGGAAGTTGTTTTAGCATGATCAATAATTTAAGAACGTTCCTAATTGTTCACGCTTCAGTTTGATCCGTACATGATCTTGAAGAAAGTGTCATTGATGAGCAACTTCACCTTCAAATCTGAATGTCCGATCAAACTTGATAAAAGGCCAACTTTAGTTCAAAGTTCAGAGCTGTTGGCTCATTGGCTTCACAGTGCAGCAATCAGAACAAAAGTAGCTTAGTCTGGTGTGACCTGACAGGAACAAATTTAACAGCGAACGAGGGCGGCAGGAGAGGAAATGAGGCAGAAGAGTGGGAGGAAGTGGTGCAGCAGGAAGAGAGAAGCCCTGCTTTCAAAGTGTGTGTTGAAGGGTGGGTGGTGGGTGTGGAATTGTAAGAGGCAAGGTGGAAGTGTGGAGGACTGTCTTGTGATGGCAGAACATACAGATAGACAAAAGCTATGAGAAAAGAGAGAATGAACCATCCAACCAACTAGAGAGCAGTCCTGAGCTACTATCTACCTCATTGGAGACCCTCGGACTATCTTTGATCTGTCTTTACTGTACATTGTTACACTAAACATTATTTAGGTTATTCCCTTCATCTTGTAGCTGTACTTTGTGGATAGCTCGATTGTAATCATGTATTGTCTTTCCGCTGACCAGCTGGCAAACAACAAAAGCTTTTCACTATACCTCAGTGCACATGACAATAAACTAAACTCAACTAAACTAAAGCGAAAGATGGGTCAGTTAAAAGAATAGCCAAATAATAGAATGGAAAACCAACAGTTATAAATGAAAGTCTGAAAATGCTTGGCAGGTCGGAACAGGGAAATAGTGTTGGCGTTGAATTTCCCACAGATGTGGCCTGACCACTTGAGTATTTCCAGCAATTTCTGTTCTTAGTTCAGATTTCCAACATATCCAATCTATTAGATTTTTCATTTAAATGTGTAAATTTGATGGTTTTAGCATAATTTATGGCGCTGGAGGCAGATACGATAGTGGGGTTTAAGATGCTTACAGATAGGCACACGGATATGGAGGGATATGGATCATGTGCAGGCAGAGGGGATTAGTTTATATTGCCTTCATGTTCAGCACAGACATTTGGGCTGAAGGGCCTGTTCCTGGGCTATACTATGTTCCATGTTCTATGTTTTAATTTAATTCTTCAGTTTTAACCAAAAATTGATGTCCAAATTCAAACAAGATTTATGAGAACACAAAGACTCACTCTGAAGAAGGGTCCCGACACAAAATGTCACCTATCCATGTTCTCCAGGCCTGCTGAGTTGCTCCAACACTTTTTTGTAATCGAGCATCTGCAGTTCCTGGTTTTGACATGGAGTTAGGAGCATTCGTGACCAAAAGCTTCACTGGCATCAGATTTGAGGAACCTGATAACAAAGGAAAACGAGGAAGATGTGCCTCAGGTAGATATTTAACACTAGTCTTGGGTCCTGTTCGATTCACCTCTATCCCATTGAGGACTGGCCTTTGCTTAAGGAACTGATGCGCTACAATGCTGAGAACTATATTCTGCACTCTGTATCTTCCCCTTTGCCCTATATATTGTAGTTGAGTTTGAACTGATTATGTCTATGTATGGTCGATTAGTGTATTGATTAGTATGGGTGTCAGGAATTATGGGGAGAATGCAGGAGAATGGGGTTGAGAGGTAAAGATAGATCAGCTACGATTGAATGGTAGAGTAGACTTGATGGGCCGAAGGGCTTAATTCTGCTCCTGTAACTTATGAACATGAACATCTATGTGATCTGTATGGATAGCATGCAAAACAAAGCTTTTCGCTGTGCCTCGGTACATGTGACAATAATAAACCTTAACATAGGTGAAAACTGTGTAACCTAAGGATAATGCCCAAGCACATAGTACAAGGTAACATGATGTTTGTGATCATGTGCGGGCTCGATAAGAGTAAAGAAAACCCAAGGCCTTAAACGGAATAAACGGAATAAAGCATGAGAATAATGAAGTATAATTTGAAGTGTAACTGAATGGGAATCTGGTGAAGATGACTGAGCATGGGACTGATGGAGAGTACAAGAGAGCTCACAAGGAACTGCAGTTACTGGTTTACAAAAAAGTCACAAAGTGCTGGAGGAACTCAGCCACTTAAGCAACATCTGCGGAGAACATGGATAGGTCATGTTTTGGACCGGACCCCTTCCTCAGTCTAGAGATGGAACAGTGAGTTTGAAATGTTGGATTTGTAACCTACAGCAGTGGAAGATGAAAGAGCAACCAGGAGTGGCATGGTGGTGTAGCGGTAGAGTTGCAGCCTCAGTGCCAGATACCTGGGTTGGATGCTGACTACAGGTGTTGATGTACATGCTCCCTGTGTCTGCGTGGCTTTTCTTCAGGAGCTCCAGTTTCCTCCCACACTCCAAAGAAGTACAGGTCTGTAGGTTATTTGGCATCTGTAAATTGTCAATTGTCCCTAGTTTGTCGGATAGTGCTAGTGTACGGGGTGATCGTGGTCACTGCGGACACGGTTGGCTGAAAGTCCTGTTTTCATGCTGTAACTCTAAACTGAACTAAATCCACCTCGATCTGTATTCCTTCATATCTCTTCATTCCTTTTATCTCACACAATGTCCATGCATCTCTGGCCTTTGTCCAACCATTTGTGTATCAACCCCCCACCTGAGCTCACCTGTTTCCTGCCATGCTCTATCCTGCCTAGCCTCTCTTCTAGGTTTCTCTTCACCCACCCCCCCCCCCCCCAACACACACACACACACATTCTGAAGAAGGGTCCTGACCCGAAAAGTCACCTATCCATGGTCTCCCGTGATGCTGCCTGACCAGCTGAGTTACTCCAGCATTTTGTCGGTTTTTTTCGTGGAATAGTCAACTCCAGAGTATCAAAATGGCACTGATCGAACTATGCAAACATCAAGTCCCCAACATAATGCAGCTTCGTTACCAGGTACATCATCAGGCCCTGACCCACAACGGCGCCTGTCCATGTTCGCCGGAGATGCTGCTTGAACCGCTGAGTTACTCCAGTACTTTGTGTCTCTATTTCATCTACAAAGTTATTTTCAGCTGTGTTCGACCACTAGAGGGCATTGATAGCAATATAATCACAGCACCTCTTGGAGAAATGATGACCCGAGATGGGGGTGGAGAGGTCCAAGTTTGCTTTAGGTACCGGTAGCACAAAGCGTGCCATTTTGGCCATGTTTTGCAGCGTTTCCGCGGGCTTCCTTCCCCATCCACCCATCAGGAAGTTGGTTCAGGCACTTCTTGGTGTAATTCACCCAATGCCAACAGGCCCTTCATCCCAACTCATACATGCTGACCCTATCCACACTGGCCCCACTTGCCTGTGTTTTCTCCCATATCCCTCTAAACCTATCCTATTCCATGTATCTGTCTAAATGTTTCTTAAACTTTATGAACGTATCTCCCTCAAATACCTCTTCCGGCAGCTTGTTCCATACACAAATTGCCCCTCGGGTTCATATTAAGTTGTTCCCCTCCATGACATATGGGAACGCAAGGAGACTAGGTGGTCTGTTCAAGCCTACACCATCATTTAATATTCAATTATAGCCGATCTTCTAAACTAATGCCACATTCCAGCTCTCTCCCCCTATTCATTTGAGGTATGTTAAAGATGAAAGATTTAATAGGAACCTGAGGAGTAACTTTGTCCAGCAGTGAAGTCAAGCACGATAAACACTGCAGGAGTCTGCGGAATGTGTGTATCTACAACAATTCGGTGGTTCACAGGGGGGTCAAAATGGTTCAACAAGGTTCCAATTGAGCTAAATGTCTTCGGTAGAAGGATTTAAAGATTTCAAAGACCTTGTGAATGTTATATTCCATAAGACATAGAAGCAGAATTAGGAAGCCATTCGGCCCATTGAGTCTGCTCCACCATTCAATCATGGCTGAAGTTTGTTTTCCCCATTCTCCCGCCTTTTCCCCATAACTTTTGACACCCTTCGTAATCTAGAACCTATCATTCTCCACTTAAAAAAAAAACCTTATGACTTGTCCTCCACAGCCGTGTGTGGCAATGAATTTCACAGGTTCATCACCCTTTGGCTGAAGAAATTCCTCCTCATCTCCATTCCAAAGGTACGTCCTTTTATTCTGAGGCCGTGCCCTCTGGTGCTCGTCTCTCCCACTAGTCTACTCTATCTAGGCCTATCATTATTCAGTCGGTTTCAATAAGGTCCCCCCTCAGCCTTCTAAACTCACGCGGGTGCAGGCCCAGAGCCGTCAAACGCTCCTCGCACGTCAACTCTACGAAACATAACCCATTCTTTCTCTTCAGAGACGCTGCCTGTCCGCTGAGTTACTCCAGCTTGTTGAGTCTATATTCGGTTTAAACCAGCATCTGCAGTTCCCTCCTACACTATCTTTGTTCCTGAACTTTCTGATGTCAACTCAATGTTGTGAAGTCAGCATGCATGGAGAGAGGTTGAAAATAGTTATGGCCAAAGTGCAAACATTGGAAGAAATCCAGCGGGGGGGAGATCAGAGGTCGCACCTGGCCAACTTTGACTGACTCATCAGGAAAAATTGAATCAATGGTCCATAGTGGATCATGGTCATGTACAGTGAATGGGTGATGTTGCGTGCAGCAGTTAGTGCTGGTACTTTCCAGCTGCAGGGATCCAAGTTTAAGGCACCAGGGACTTTATCTGAATGGAATGTTCTCATTCACTCTGTAACGACATGGGTCTCCGCTGAGTGCTCTAGTTTCCTGCCACATCCTCAAATGTTTAATTGGCTATTGTAAGTTACCTCCTTGAGGGTGACACTGTGGTGCAGCAGTAGAGTTGCTGCCTTGAGGGCCTGTCCTACAAGCATGCAACTCTATGCGATGAGCGCGACCTAACATGGTCGCTTGAGCCGTCCGGCGTCGCGGGGCCTGTCCAACTTCAATCGCCAGAGCCGTGCGGAATGGTGCGGAGTTCGTCCCGACATCGCGCGGGGCTCCGAAAAACTGACTATGTTCAAAAATTTCTGCGTGGCAACGGCTTGTCAGCTCGCAGTCGCCTCGACGCATTGCACACCGCCTCGACATCGTGCCTCCATGAACCTATCTGTAGGTGCCTCCGTGACCCTCTATGTGTGTGGCTCCGTGGCCCTGTGTGTGTGTGCCTCTGTGTCCCTCTCTGTGTGCCCCTCTCTGTCCTGGCGAACCTACCTTAAGACTTCGCTCCAAGTTTGCCTCACTTTGCGCCGCGTTGCGCCACTCACCCAACCTCCGGCGGCCCTCGCTGCCGGATTGGTCGCGCTTGCCGCATGCAGGCGCATGCTGGTGGGAACCGCCCTGTACAGGGGATCACCCGACCTCCGCGCGGCCCCCGCTTCTAGTTTGATCGCGCTCATCGCATGGAGTCGGATGCTGGTAGGACAGGCCCTTTACAGTGCAAGAGACTCTGGTTCAATTTTGACTACGGGTGCTGTCTTTATGGAGTTTGTACGCTCTCCCTACAGGTATAACCGCTTGGGTTTTCTCTAGTTTCCTCCCACATTCCAAAGACATGCAGGTTTGTAGGTTAATTGGCTTCAGTAAAAATTGTAAAATTATCCGTAGTATTTAGAATAGTGCTAGTATACGGGGTGATCACTGGTCGGCGAGGACTCAGTGGATCGAAGAGCCTGTTTCCATGCTGCATCTCTGAAGTCTAAAATAAAGCCTAAAGTGGCAAAAATAATTGGTGTTAATTGATGCACAAGAGAGAATAAACGGCAGGGCACAAAGGTAAAAAGGGGAGGTGATGATTGGGATGATACACTGGGAGCAAGTACTGACCCAGTGGGCTGCAGGGCTACCTCCTCCTGTACAGTATTAATTAGGTGTTCACAATAGAGTGAGTCAGAACAGAGGCTGATGTGTAGCCTTGAGAAACATTCCAGGTAGAAAATAATATTGAGTATCTAGGAATATATAGGTCCGCCACCGATTTTCCAGCACCCTTGGTTAAAGAGCCTTTTTGGACTATCTGTTTTGCTGGACCAATAGAGATCATGGCTGTGGGGGGGGGGGGGGGGGGGGGGGGGGGGGGGGGGCTGAGATACCCGTCCGGAAAGTCGGTCGCGGAAATCGGTTGTGGAAGTCGGCAATGGGAATGGATTTATCGGCTCTGGCCGGGCCGGAGTTTACTTGCTGCATCTCTAAACTGAACTAAAGTTTTGCTTTGAAATAAATATAGTGGAGATGCGTTTCTGTCATCGGATTATGTTTCTAGTTGAGAGGACAAAAAAAATGAAACGCAAGTTTCTGAAAATAGTTTATTAATACGTTTATAATAATAGATTATTAATTATATAGTGTAATATCTCTACACAATGGCTTTGTTACTTTTGAAGGGGAAACCATGTAGTATATGCAAGTGGGAGTGCACCCTTAGGAACTGTGTTGTATGACCTTGAGGTACAAGGCTGTACCATCACCACTGTTGAATGTTGGTCACTTTCAATGAAAGATGTTTTGTTAGTAGCTCCTGCCTTGTTGTTTGCCTCGGTGAGTAGGTAAACAAAAGAGGCCAAGAGACACCACAGGCATTGGTTTGAGGAATGTGAAGAGCACACAAGATATGTTGAAGGATGTGAAAGGAATTTCTGGTGAATGAATGGGGTGAGGTTGAGTCAGCAACCATAGGAAGTCACTGGATAGCCACGGGAGCGATGGCCAACACTCGAGCTCCAAGCATCACCCTGGAATTCTCGTCGTCTACAAAGTCCATCCTTTCCTGAATATCCTCATTGTGTGAGATCACCTCGCGCAAAATCCTCATGATCAATGCCAAATGTCCAGAAAACCTGCATTGTTCATCCATTCATTTGGAGACAATGAGCCCCCAAACAAAGCAGACAGGTGACTCGAGGGGACACCAAATCTATCTCTATCCTGAAATCTTCACTCCAGCCCTGACTCGCGATCAAACAATTCTAACCACTGACACACAGAGCTTGGGTCAATGAGATCCACAATGAGATCCACTGATTTCTGGAGTACAGATGCAGCCTGCAATCCTCTCCAAAGAGTTTCCTGCTTCAACTTCGCCTGCCACACTCATGCCTCACCCAGCCTAGGCACCACATTTTTAGGAAGGACTTCTGGGGGGGAACTTCAGGTGCACTCTTGTAATTTAATTTGGATTAAAAGAGGTGCCGGACCATCAGTTGCTGGAAAATTGGTGGTGGTCCTGTATTATAAACAAATATACAAAAATTGTTCAATAACTTAAAACACAATAATGCAAAAATAACACCTGAAATCCCTAGTGCGACCCAGGCAGTTTGTAGTTTAGTGCTTAGTTGGAGTTCATAGTGTTCAATAGTCTGGTGGTTATTGGGCAGAAGTTGCTCCTGAACCTGGACTTTATGGTTTCCAGACACCTGTACCACCTCCTTGAAGGCAGGAATGAAGTGATGTGGTGGTGTGGGTCTATGATGGTGCTGGCTGTCTTCATTGACGATATTGAAGCTGCTCCCATAGTAACCATTCCTCTGCACAGTGCTGCAGTGGATTGGGAAAAGCAGAAAGTCACCCCCTCCATAGGAGCAGCAACTATGCCGCCTCAGACGCCCTCCACCTGTAAACAGGAATGAAGAAAGACAAACCCATATCTCCATGGTGATCGTTCCCATGCCAACACCTCTCCGTTCCTGGTCGTCTCAGTGCCGGGTTCAGTGCAAAACATGAACATGGAACCAAGAAATGCAACGTGACTGGTCCCGACCCGACCCGAAACGTCACCAATCTGTGTTCTCCAGGGATGCTGCCTGAGCCGCTGAGTTACTCCAGCACTCTGTGAAACATCACCTATCCGTGGTCTCTGGGGATGCTGCCTGACCCGCTGAGTTACTATCATTGGGCGCACATTCACAGATTCTTGATTAGTCAGGGTGTCGGGGGTTATGGGGAGCAGGCAGGAGAATGGGGTTAGAGGGAAAGATAGATCAGCCATGATTGAATGGTGGAGTAGACTCTATGGGCCGAATGGCCTAATTCTATTCTTATAACATATGAACTTATGAACCCCAACATTCAATGGTTCAATGGTACTTTATAGTCATGTGTAACGAGGTACAGTGAAATTCATTTTTGTATACTGTTCAATACAAGTAACACTAACTATAAGCATCAGATATTTTGTGTGTTATTTTGTAAGCCAGCATCTACAGTTCAGGAGCTGATAAGAGTTTGTTGGTCAAGAACATGGTGACTATCCAAAGACGTTAGGGCAGGAGGGGAAGCCTCTCCAGATTTGATGGAATACTTCAGATATATTTTACTGTTTACTACATACCTTAATAAATCTAACACCTCAGACTCTGCAATTCTCCAAATACCCGCATGCAACTGTATAATGTGTACTGTATTTAATGGAGGAAAGACCTGCTATGCTATGTTATGCTTCACGCCATAGAACATAGAACAGTACCTCACCAGAACAGTCTGGTCTAGCCCACAATGTCTGTGTTGTACATGATGCCAGGACGATCACTTATCTATCTGCACCAAACCCATATCCCTCCATCCCCTGCATATCCATGTGCCTATCCAAATGTCTTAAATGCCACTAACCTATATCTACTTCAACAATACCAAAAGTATTGTTCCAGCTCATATCCTTTTAAACTTTGCCTGTCTCACTTTATAGCTATGCCTCAAGTATTTGAGTCTTGTAAGAGCATCTAGAATCTGGAGGCTACGGGATGAGTTCAGGCAACATTAATCGTGAACTGGCAGCATTATGGAAGCTGGCATCTGACTGAACTGATTCGAGAAAACACGTTTGGTTCTGTGAAACATATTTGGTTCATGTCTCTAATGCAGACTACAGGAATACCCTTCCCAGGACAGTACTGGCATTTGAACACATGTATTACAGGGTCACCATCAATTTTCCGGCAACTGGTGATCCAGCACCTCCTTTAATCCGGACAAAATTAAGAGAACGCGCTTGAAATCCGTCCTGGAAGTCTCCTCGAATGTGGGGCGCCTAGGCTGGGTGAGGGGGCTGATGTTGACCTCATCGGGGCTTCCGTGGCCAAACATCGGGGTGAATTTACCCTGCAGCCTGGGCTGTGATCGGCAGATCTGGTCTCATAGCTGATTACCGAGGGCAACGTGGCATCCATTATCTCAGCCGCCCAGATGAATAGTCGGACCATTCCAGGACCGTTGGACTCCTCTCGGAGGCTGTGAGCTCTGTTGGTCCAGCAAATCGGATAATCCAGAAATGCTCTTGAAGCAAGGGTGCCGGAACATAGGAGCAACAGTGAAATCGCTGCCAACTGTGGGCCAGTCAAGCACCTTCTTCCCCTTCCCCTCTCCCTTCCCCTCAGCTAACAACGTACCATTCTACATTGTCTTGATCAACGCCTGCTTGGATCTGTCATTTTCATACTTTACCCTTCCACATATTTCTAGTCTCCATCTCCCCTGACTCTTAGTCTGAGGGTCTCGACCCGAAATGTCACCCATTCCTTCTCTCCAGTGATGCTGCCTGTCCCGCTGAGTTACTCCAGCATTTTGTGTTTATCTTCACAAGCATTGTTATTTTACTTTCCCTGAAAATACAAAAGAAACTGGATCCATGCAAAAAGCATGATAGACAGTGGACAAAAACAGATAACGAATCTTCACTTCTACAGTTTAGTAAGTACAGGCACCTCATGTTTTACACGTGTTTCATTTATGTGGTTTTGAAATAACGCACTTGTCATTTAATAACGAAGCTTGATTATGCGCTCAAATTTTTGGAACTGTGCGCTCAAATTTACTGCTGAAAGCTTGGTCACTCATTTGTTTAATTTGCACATTTTTAAATAACGTGCTGCTTTTCAAGCAGGTAACCCCTGTATAAAATGCAAGGTGCCTGTACATCCATCCACACAGCCTTCATTCCTGTTGTGCTATATCACATTTTACATAGACATAGAAACATAGAAAATGGGTGCAGGAGGAGGCCATTCGGCCCTTCGAGCCAGCATCGCCATTCATTGTGATCATGGCTGATCATCCCCTATCAATAACCCGTGCCTGCTTTCTCCCCATATCTCTCAACCTCACTAGCCCCTAGAGCTCTATCAAACTCTCTCTTAAATCCATCCAGTGACTTGGCTTCCACTGCCCTCTGTGGCAGGGAATTCCATAAATTCACAACTCTCTGGGTGAAAAAGTTTTTTCTCACCTCAGTCTTAAATGGCCTCCCCTTTATTCTAAGACTGTGGCCCCTGGTTCTGGACTCGCCCAACATTGGGAACATGTTTCCTCCATCTAGCTTGTCCAGTCCTTTTATTATTTTATATGTTTCTATAAGATCCCCCCTCATCCTTCAAAACTCCAGTGAATACAAGCCTAGTCTTTTCAATCGTTCCTCATATGACAGTCCCGCCATCCCAGAGATCAATCTCGTGAACCTACGCTGCACTGCCTCAATCACAAGGATGTCCTTCTTCAAATTAGGAGACCAAAACTGTACACAATACTCCAGATGTGGTCTCACCAGACGTTTTGGCGTTCTTTTACTTTTCTATCTTCCATCCCCTTTGTGCACATTGATAATGAAGCCTGTCCACAAGGGATGCTCCACAACTGTACCATCTGGGTGGAATACTGTGTACTGTATTTAATGGAGGAAAGACCTGCTATGCTATGTTATGCTCATGAGACAACACAGTGTTAAACGGCTATACTTTATACATATTTTATCACTTAGACTAAGGGCAAAATGCAGCCCAAATTCTAATCGAGTGGTGTTTAAAATACCCTGTGTGGCTACAATTATCTGAAGCCTTATGGTGATTACCAAGTACATATTCAGATAAAGGGGCATCTGCGATGTGCTGTCTGCTGTGTCCCATTGCTTTCTGGCAGGCTCAGTATGATGAGGGCTATAAGCTCAAGGAGACGCCAACTGTAGTGATGGCAGCTTTTGGACACCTCTTTTTCTAGCCTGCCGTCTTCTGGCTGCCTCCAGTCATCCCTCCACACTTTCTCGTGCCCTCTCCACTAATGGAGTGGAGTTCCGCCTGATCTATTCTTTAGACTTTGAGATACAGCGTGGAAACAGGCCCTTCGACCCACCGAGTCCGCACCGACCAGCGATCACCCCCTTAGCACTATCCTACACATTAGGGACAATTTACAATTTTTACCGAAGCCTACAAAGTTGTATGTCTTTGGGAATGTGGGAGGAAACCAGAGCATCTGGAGGAAAACCCACGTGGTCACGAGGAGGAAGCACAAACTCTGTAAAGACTGCACCCGTGGTCAAGATTGAACGTAGGTTTCGGGCGCTGTAAGGCAGCAACTCCACTGCTGCGCCACTGTGCTGCTGTTAAGCACCAATACCTCAACCTCCTGACAGGGAGGCAGACAGATGGGTGGGAAGAAAGGGGGTTGACTGGGAAAATCATGATTGTTATAACGTTACCTCTTCATGAAAAGAAATGGGCATTTTCTGGGGGGGAAAAGGAAGTCAAGTAGGTTGCGAAGATTTCCTCTTCTCACTTTGCAGTGAATTCCCCCGTGAAGGAATGACCCTGTTGATCCTTGGAAATGGTGACAATGGTAAATGTCCGACTTGCCTGGGAAGTTTATGCAAATATCCACGCTGGGTGGTTGCAGGCGAGGACGGAGGTTGAATTTCCCTCCGCTTTCTCATCGTTAGCTGCAATGAGGGCAAGGTTTCGGATCGGTCTGACGGCATGACATTTGCAAAAAAGTGAAAGGTTGTGGCATGGGAGGTGAATTCCCCGTGGCGATCATTTCCTGTCCTATGTGCCCATGGTGCCGTATCACACCTTCCCATCGACAACTGTGGTGATTCATACAAAACCGCAATAAGAAACTGAAACCATCGTCTCCCACAACATAAAGTGATTCACAACTGGGCTGAAAGTTTTTCCCCACCCCCAAAATATTTTCCCTTCAATTTAGTCAAGTTCCATATTTTTTACCAAAATTGAGCCAATTCTGAGCAACTACACTAAGAACCTGGGACTTTTTGCACGAATATTGGAGTTTTTTATCGATTCAAACTTTTTTTTGTTTATTATGATGTCACTGTGTTTACAAGTCTGTAAGTTGCTGCAAGTAAGAATCTCTGTCGTGTCATTCTGTTGTCAGTACATACAATATGACAATTAAACACTCTTGATAAGCCTGGAAGTCTTAAAGAAGGAACTGTAGATGCTGGAGAATCGAGGGTTACACAAAAAGCTGGAGAAACTCAGCGGGTGCAGCAGCATCTAAGGAGCGAAGGAGATGAAGGGTCTGAAGAAGGGTCTCGACCCGAAACGTCGCCTATCTCCTTCGCTCCTTAGATGCTGCTGCACCCGCTGAGTTTCTCCAGCTTTTTGTGTAAGCCTGGAAGTCTCTTTGGTTCTAGCTTCAGAAAGACTATTGCCTATTTCTATGCACTTCTTGATCTGCTTAAGGGGGAGAGCTGCAACGTCACCTCTCCACTCCTTTCATAGAGGTTACCTGACCCGCTGAGTTCCTCCAGCACTTTGGGTTTTCCTCAAGCTTTTCCAGCATCTGTAGGTTCTCTTGTCTGCAACTTGATGACTGTCAGCAGTTTGGACATCGGACCTAGGAGCAGAATTAGGCCATTTAGCCCATTGAGTCTGCTCCGCCATTTGATCACGGCTAATCTATTTTTCCCTCTCAACCTCATTCTCCTGCCTTATCCCCGTAACCTTTGACACCCCTTTATTCTGAGCCCGTTCCCTCTGGTCCTAGACTCCCGAGTTATTCTGAGCCCGTTCCATCTGGTCCTTGACTCTCCTTTTACTGGAAATATCCTGTCCACATTCACTCTATCCAGGCCTTTCATTATTCGGTAGGTTTCAATGAGATTCTTCTAATGTGCAGGCCCAGATTCATCAAATGCTCCTCATGTTAACCTGATCATTCCCGGGATCATTATCGTTAACCACCTTTTCTGGACCCTCTCCAACGCGGGTCAGTTAAATGGAGATGGATGGGAGGGGCATACCTGATGCATGTTAAAGATCACCAATCTTGGGTTAGATTTTTGTCAAGCACTTCTGTGCAAATTAATTATTTTAGAAGTTTTTGAACAAAAGTCAGATCTTTCCCTTTCCTAATTAGCACACATTAGTTTAGATAATTATGGAAAATAACTTGGGTGGTGCAGCTGGTAGAGCCACTGCCTCACAGCGCTAGAGACCTAGATTTGATCCTGACCGGGTGCTGCCTTTGTGGAATTTGAATGTTCTCTCTGTACTGCCTGGGTTTCCTCTAGATATTCCGGTTCCCCCCCCCCCATATCCCAAAGAGGTGTAAATAGCCCCTAGTGTGTAGGGAGTAGATGAGAAAGTGGGATAACATAGAACCAGTGTGAAAGGGTGATCGATGGTCGGCGTGGACTTGGTGGGCCGAAGGACCTGTTTCTATGCTGTATCTCCAAACTAAACTCAAATCTGTACTGGCTATTTGCTCTCAAATTTGATATTTTTTCTGACATAATATTAGCTTTATTTTATTTGGCACTTACTTGATCATGAAGCATCCTTCAGATTAATTCAGTAGACATGGAAAGTTAAATGCTCTCTACCCCACAGCTGCTATTTTTGCAGTCTGGGGGACTATGACTTTGTCCCAATCTCCCCAGATTTAACACTATCATTTAACTGTTCTCTGAATAATAACACATTTCATGTTGATTATAGAGTCGTAGGATCATACAGCGTGGAAACAGGCCCTTCAGCCCAACTTGCCCACACGGGCCAATATGTCCTGGCTACACAAGTCCTACATGCCTGCGTTTGGACCATATCCCTCCATACCTGTCCTATCCATGTACCTGTCTAACTGTTTCTTTAACATTGGGACAGTTCCTTCCTCAAGTACCTCCACTAGCAGCTTGTTCTATACACCCATACACTCCTCCAATTCCTATTAAATCTTTACCCCTTCACCTTAAACCTATGTTCCCTGGCCCTCAATTCACCTACTCCGGGCAAGAGACTCTGTGCATCTTCCCGATCTATTCCTCTCAGAATTTTATACACTTCTATAAGATCACCCCTCATCCTCCTGTGCTCCAAGGAATAGAGTCCCAGCCTGCTCAACCTCTCCCTATAACTCAGACCCTCTAGTCCTGGCAACATCCTCGTAAATCTTCTCTGTACCCTTTCCAGCTTGACAACATCTTTCCTATAACATGGTGCCTAGAACTGAACACAAATATTTTAAATGCGGCCTCACCCATGTCTTACCAACGGCAACATGACCTAGCATGGAGCATATAATCCTCCAATATTTTCGCCACCTCTAACGGGATCCCACTACTGGCCACATCTTCCCATCTCCACCCCTTTCTGCTTTCCGCAGCGACCGTTCCTTTCCGAAACTCCCTGGTCAACTCGTCCCTTCCCACCCCCTCCCCAGATACTTTCCCCAGCAACCGCAGGAGTTGCAACACCTGTCCCTTTACCTCCCCCCTTGACTCCATCCAAGGTGAGGCAGAGGTTCACTTGCACCTCCTCCAACCTCATCTATTGTATCCGCTGTTCCAGGTGTCAACTTCTCTACATCGGCGAGACCAAGCGCAGGCTCGGCGATCGTTTCACTGAACACCTCCGCTCAGTCCGTCTTAACCTACCTGATCTCAGCAGGCTCAGCACTTAAACTCCCCCTCCCATTCCCAAGCTGACCTTGTTTAAGGAAGAACTGCAGGTGCTGGAAAAATCGAAGGTAGACAACAAATGCTGGAGAAACTCAGCAGGTGAGCCAACGTCTATGGAGAGAAGGAATTGGCGACGTTTCGGTTGACCCTTCTTCAGACTGATTGTCTACCCAATCTGACCTTTCTGTCCTGGGCATCCTCCATTGTCAGAGTGAGGCCCAGCGCAAATTGGAGGAACAGCACCTCATATTTCACTTGGGTAGTTTACACCCCAGCGGAATGAACATTGACTTCTGTAACTTCAGATAGCCCTTGCTTTCTCACTCCATCCCCTTCCCAGTTCTCCCACTTGTCTTACTGTCTCCGACTACATTCTATCTTTGACCCGCCCCCTCACCTGACTTCTGAAGAAGGGTCTTGACCCAAAATGTCACCCTTTCCTTCTTTCCAGAGATGCTGCATCACCCAGTTACTCCAACATTTTGTGTCTAACCATGACCTAGCAACTTCTATACTCAATACTCTGACTGATGAAGGCCAACGTGCCAAAAGCCCTTTTTACCCCATCTACCTGCGACTCCACCTTCAGAGAGCTATGTATCTGCACTCCTGGACCACTCCCTCTCAACACTTCCCAGAGCCCTACCATTCACTGTGTAGGTCCTGTCCATGTTAGACTTCCCAAAATGTAACACCTCACATTTCTCAGTATTAAATTCCATATTAGTATTAAAAGCAGAGCTAGATTCGGAACTGAGAACGTATCAGTTTTACATTGAAGGTCTGCAGGTGTGTGTTGATAGTCAATGATTTGATTCAATGATACTCTATTGTCACATGTACCTAGGTACAGTTAAATGCTTTGTTTTGCCTACAATCCGGTAAAATCAAACAGCAGACCTCACCTAGGCACAGGTTTCGCCACGTTTCTGGTGCCGACAAAGTTACAAAAGTTCACCAAACAGTCGTATCTTCTGTCTCCAGCCGCACGTGGCAACAGGCCCTGCTGGGTCCCCCATTCTCAGCCCTCCCCTCCCACAAAAACTTAATGAATGAAAGCTTGTAGCTATATTGTTATGCAACAAGATATTGTACATTAAAAATCACAAAATAATGTATTTCAGAAGTCTTTCTTTTGTGGATATGCATTTTGCAAACATGTAATAGTGAGAATGTTTTATTGCAGAGAAGATAAACACGCGTAGAAATTAATTTTCCAATGTTGAAAAGTCCAGGCAATATTGGAAAATATGGGCAAGCATGACTAGCCCAGTGTGTCAACTTGATCGGCATGGATAAGAAGGGCCAAAGGGCCTCGTCTGTACAATGACTCTGAGTCCATTAAAGTTGGTCATTATTCTGTAAAATACAAAGTGCTGGAGTAAATCAGTCGGTAGGGAGCATCTGTGGGAGGATATGAACAGGCGGTGTTTCAGGTCAAGACCCTTCTTCAGATCCATTCCTTCCACAAATACTGCCTGAACTACTAAGTTACTCCTGCACTTTGTTTTCGAACAAGTTGGATCTTCCTCTTGCGTATGGCGTGCACAGCCTAAAGTTGTAGGTCAACTTGTTCTATTTGATCTCCTGTTTGTGCACATCGGGTGGATTGCATTACTCAAAACAGGATGGACCATGTGAAGGTTGCAATTTCCCACCCCAACCAGTTGAATACATGAACGTTATGTATTCTTGCATCTTCAATGCAGCAGAGAGGAACAGACGCAAATGTAGGAGATGGTCTGACGAACACAAGTAGGCAGATTGAAACCGAGACCAGACCTCAGTCTTTCGCTTTTACATTCAGGACTTTCCTAGCAGAAATTCCAGCACAAAATGGCTTACCATTTTGGTTTCTGATGTCATCTCTGTCTGCAAGGCAACTCGAGAAGGGACGGTCCCTGTTGTGAGTGGGAGGGTTTGGGTGGGTCATGGCAGAGGGAGCAGTGAGTGCGACGCAATGTGAATGGCCACTAACGTGCTTCTTTTTATCAGAATTCTTGAAGTGGCATTTCCTACTGAACCGTGGAGAAATATTTGTGTGCGCGTGCCTCTGGTCAGAAGAAAGACACACAGGACATACCGATCTGATGAACTACAATTAGATTGTGAGGATTATCTTGAGAAGAAGTTTCACTTTTTGACTATTTTACCAGCTTCATTGTGGATTTGTTTTTTGGCAACGTGTGCGCTGGGTACTATTGTGAGACATTCCTCGCTTGGATTAAAAACAGAACCACAAGACTAGCCCAGGTTAAAAGTGAGAGTATGTGGTTTTGGAGAATTTGAATCATACAATCAATTTTTTTCAGAGCCATTATTTCCTATCATATAAACCACCAGCAAGAATGAAGCTCTGATTTAAATAAAGACTCAGGCTCATAATGGAAGACATTTCAGTGAAAAGTTTGTTTTTTAAATATTAAAATCTTAACTGTTTGAAAGCAAACTTGCATGTGTTCTACTTAGAAAGTTCTGCTTTCCTTCTGAATTAATTTTAAACTTGGCTTTCATTGGTTCTTTTTTGTCTTTTATTTTGTGTTTTTTTTTAAATATAAGAGAAAAGCAGAACTGGCTGTAATTTTCTCCTTCCTGCCCTTTAAGCATGGTTGCTGGTGGGCCTGTTAGGGGCACAAAGTGTGTGGTCTTTAGCACTGACGAATGCATTTTATGTTCTGTGACTGGAAATACTGTTGGAGCCTAGGAAAATGGACCGAGTGCTCAGGAATGCTGTGCTGTGCTTCCTCTTTGCAACAACCCCCCCCCCCCCCCCACCCCCAACACACTTTCTCTCTCTCTCTCTCTCTCTCTCCTAACTCACACTCGCTTTCACACACAGAGCTATCACGTATGAAGACGTTGTTTGCTTTTGTGGAAGCAGTTTGCAAAGGCAAGCAAGAGGCTTTAGTTTGGTGCCTGCCTGCCTTCGTCCGTGACTTTCCATGGGAAGTATGTTAATCTGCAGCGAGGCTGGGAAAGGAATGAGGCTGAGTGTGGGGCCCAGTCTCTTCATTAGAGATGACAGCTGGTGCTGTCACTGCTCACATGACGGAGTGCTATGGAAACAAGCTGTCTCGCTGTACCAGGCCTGCAAGGGAAGTCAGCTGATTCCTTGAACATTAGTCAGGTGATCATATGATGTTGACTAATCCCACTCAGGACTTGCTGTGAACAACTGGAGATTGCAGGTAGGAGTGAAGAGATCAGAAATGATTCATTTATTTTTTGTTGTTAATGTGAGGATTTGCTGTTCCCTTGTACAACTCAATGCTTCTTGTTTATGTGCGCTTGGTGTTGCTTGAAATGAGACTTTTAAAAAATTAAATTAAATTCACATTATTTAATATGCCTGAAAGTGTCAGTGTGAAGACTGTTGTGCCTTCATAGATTCTGTACTGGCAAATCTAGGTCTCCGCAGTAGTCTTGGTGACATCCCTTGTGTAGATGTTGAGGCTTGTGTTAGTGCTTCCCTCTCCCCTGACTCTCAGCCTGAAGAAGGGTCTCGATCCGAAACGCCACTCATTTGTTTGCTCCAGAGATGCTGCCTGACCCGCTGAGTTACTCCAGCACTTTGTCTATCTTTAGTCAGCAAATATTTTTTTTACTGACAATGTGTTTTGGCTGAATTTAACGTAGAATGCCTCAGATATAAGTGTTGGATCCAACTGTAAGAATGTGATTATTCCCTGAAATGAAATGAAACAATTAGACAGTTACATGGATAGGAAAGGCTCAGAACTCCTCTCTCTGCAAGAGCTGGAATGCTGGTTCAAAACAGTGTTTGTGTCGTAGACCAGTGCTTCTTAAACTATTTCAGTGAGTCTTTATTACATAATTTCATTCACCCTCGACTAAATGTTCATGTTTTTTGGTAATTTTCGTCTTATTCTCCCTTGTGTATAAATATCTGAATAATTTAAGTCATTCACCCTTCATTCACCCCTCTAGTTTCATTAACCCCAAAATAATTTCAATAGTTTAAGAAGCACTGTCGTAGAGGATGTAGATGATTTTCCTGCGTTGTATTCATAGGTGCCTGTAATCTCTTTCAAAGTCATGTTTTAAAATGGCAAAGAAAGGCATACAATTGAGTTTGAGTTTAGTTTATTGTCACGTGTACTGAGGTACGGTGAAAAGCATTTGTTGCATGCTAATTAGTCAACAGAACGACATACATTTATGTGACTACAATTTGCTTATTCATGACTGCAGAGCATTTATTGCTAATTCAATAATCTTTGTGATAAAGGTTTGTTAGTACAGTCCATTGAGCACTTCAAGGTGCCACAAACAGCGATGTTATATGGACCAGTTAATCTGTTTTTTATTGAGAGCTAAATACTGCACTGGATCACAAGGGGAACACCATTTGACCTGGTATCTTCATAGACTTTTAAAACCACTCGGGGAAGATTGATAGCACGGTCCATAAAGTTTCCAATCGATATACGTTAACGTGTTATCACAGATTATGCGGACAACTATCTAAGGTAGGCCTTGAATTTTTCACCTTGAACTGTAGTACAGGTCCACCACCGACCTTCCGGCAACTGGGTGAGGTGGCCGATCTCGACCTCATCGGGAGTTCAGTTAAACTATTAGTTCAAGGCAAATTGTCCAATGTTTCTTGATGGGTCCATGGGTAGATATGCTCCTTAGTCCCCTGCAGAGTACGGTTTCCTCTGCACCAGGTAGCCTGGCACGTTTACTGGCGAACCATTGAGATCAATGAGAAGCTGGCTATCAGGGGAAAGGCGGGAGTTTTGTTTGTAGGCACGAGGAACTGCAGATGGTGGAATCTTGAGCCAAAACACAAAGTGCTGGTGGAACTCAGCGGGTCAGGCAGCATCTGTGGAGGGACAACTTTTTGAGTTGGGACCCTTATTCAAATATCTTCCAAAGTTTTATTAGGTTTAAATAAGATGTTTTAAAAGTTGTAATTGTTTTAAGTGTGTGTGTTTGCTTTTGAACTTGGGGAAAGTATAATTTTGTGTTGTCACGGTAGGTATTAGGCAGATGCTGAGAACGTGAGAGTGTTGAATGTAAAGGCTGTCACATATATTTAATTCCAGCACCAGGAGTACAGGGGAGAGGCGTGTCATTGGTGTCCCCTCCTCCTCGTCCTCCCCTCCTCCTCGTCCTCCCCCTCCCCCTTGTTCCCCCCCCTCCCCCTTGTTCCCCCCCTCCCCCTTGTTCCCCCCCTCCCCCTTGTTCCCCCCCTCCCCCTTGTTCCCCCCCCCTCCCCCTTGTTCCCCCCCCTCCCCCTTGTTCCCCCCCTCCCCCTTGTTCCCCCCCCTCCCCCTTGTTCCCCCCCCTCCCCCTTGTTCCCCCCCTCCCCCTTGTTCCCCCCCTCCCCCTTGTCCCCCCCCTCCCCCTTGTCCCCCCCCTCCCCCTTGTCCCCCCCCTCCCCCTTGTCCCCCCCCCTCCCCCTTGTCCCCCCCCTCCCCCTTGTCCCCCCCCTCCCCCTTGTCCCCCCCCTCCCCCTTGTCCCCCCCCTCCCCCCTTGTCCCCCCTTGTCCCCCCCCTCCCCCTTGTCCCCCCCCTCCCCCTTGTCCCCCCCTCCCCCTTGTCCCCCCCCTCCCCCTTGTCCCCCCCCTCCCCCTTGTCCCCCCCCTCCCCCTTGTCCCCCCCTCCCCCTTGTCCCCCCTCCCCCTTGTCCCCCCCCCTCCCCCTTGTCCCCCCCCCTCCACCTCGTCCTCCCCCTCCCCCTCGTCCTCCCCCTCCCCCTCGTCCCCCCCCTCCCCCTTGTCCCCCCCCCTCCTCCTCGTTCCCCCCTCCTCCTCGTCCTCCCCCTCCTCCTCCCCCTCCTCCTCGTTCCCCCCCCTCCTCCTCGTTCCCCCCCTCCTCCTCGTCCCCCCCTCCTCCTCGTTCCCCCCCTCCTCCTCGTTCCCCCTCCCTCCTCCTCGTTCCCCCCCCCTCCTCCTCGTTCCCCCCCCCTCCTCCTCGTTCCCCCCCCCTCCTCCTCGTTCCCCCCCCCTCCTCCTCGTTCCCCCCCCCTCCTCCTCGTTCCCCCCCCTCCTCCTCGTTCCCCCCCTCCTCCTCGTTCCCCCCCCTCCTCCTCGTTCCCCCCCTCCTCCTCGTTCCCCCCCTCCTCCTCGTTCCCCCCCTCCTCCTCGTTCCCCCCTCCTCCTCGTTCCCCCCCTCCTCCTCGTTCCCCCCCTCCTCCTCGTTCCCCCCCTCCTCCTCGTTCCCCCCCTCCTCCTCGTTCCCCCCCTCCTCCTCGTTCCCCCCCCTCCTCCTCGTTCCCCCCCCTCCTCCTCGTTCCCCCCCCTCCTCCTCGTTCCCCCCCTCCTCCTCGTTCCCCCCCCTCCTCCTCGTTCCCCCCCTCCTCCTCGTTCCCCCCCTCCTCCTCGTTCCCCCCCTCCTCCTCGTTCCCCCCCTCCTCCTCGTTCCCCCCTCCTCCTCGTTCCCCCCTCCTCCTCGTTCCCCCCCTCCTCCTCGTTCCCCCCCTCCTCCTCGTTCCCCCCCTCCTCCTCGTTCCCCCCCCTCCTCCTCGTTCCCCCCCTCCTCCTCGTTCCCCCCCTCCTCCTCGTTCCCCCCCTCCTCCTCGTTCCCCCCCTCCTCCTCGTTCCCCCCCTCCTCCTCGTTCCCCCCCTCCTCCTCGTTCCCCCCCTCCTCCTCGTTCCCCCCCTCCTCCTCGTTCCCCCCCTCCTCCTCGTTCCCCCCCTCCTCCTCGTTCCCCCCCTCCTCCTCGTTCCCCCCCCTCCTCCTCGTTCCCCCCCTCCTCCTCGTTCCCCCCCTCCTCCTCGTTCCCCCCCTCCTCCTCGTTCCCCCCCTCCTCCTCGTTCCCCCCCTCCTCCTCGTTCCCCCCCTCCTCCTCGTTCCCCCCCCTCCTCCTCGTTCCCCCCCTCCTCCTCGTTCCCCCCCTCCTCCTCGTTCCCCCCCTCCTCCTCGTTCCCCCCCTCCTCCTCGTTCCCCCCCTCCTCCTCGTTCCCCCCCTCCTCCTCGTTCCCCCCCTCCTCCTCGTTCCCCCCCTCCTCCTCGTTCCCCCCCCCTCCTCGTTCCCCCCCCCCTCCTCGTTCCCCCCCTCCTCCTCGTTCCCCCCCTCCTCCTCGTTCCCCCCTCCTCCTCGTTCCCCCCCTCCTCCTCGTTCCCCCCCTCCTCCTCGTTCCCCCCCTCCTCCTCGTTCCCCCCCTCCTCCTCGTTCCCCCCCTCCTCCTCGTTCCCCCCCTCCTCCTCGTTCCCCCCCTCCTCCTCGTTCCCCCCCTCCTCCTCGTTCCCCCCCTCCTCCTCGTTCCCCCCCTCCTCCTCGTTCCCCCCCCTCCTCCTCGTTCCCCCCCTCCTCCTCGTTCCCCCCCTCCTCCTCGTTCCCCCCCTCCTCCTCGTTCCCCCCCTCCTCCTCGTTCCCCCCCTCCTCCTCGTTCCCCCCCTCCTCCTCGTTCCCCCCCTCCTCCTCGTTCCCCCCCTCCTCCTCGTTCCCCCCCCTCCTCCTCGTTCCCCCCCTCCTCCTCGTTCCCCCCCCTCCTCCTCGTCCTCGACCTCCTCCTCGTCCTCGACCTCCTCCTCGTCCTCCCCCTCCTCCTCGTCCTCCCCCCTCCTCCTCGTCCTCCCCCTCCTCCTCGTTCCCCCCCTCCTCCTCGTCCTCCCCCTCCTCCTCGTCCTCCCCCTCCTCCTCGTCCTCCCCCTCCTCCTCGTCCTCCCCCTCCTCCTCGTCCTCCCCCTCCTCCTCGTCCTCCCCCTCCTCCTCGTCCTCCCCCTCCTCCTCGTCCTCCCCCTCCTCCTCGTCCTCCCCCTCCTCCTCGTCCTCCCCCTCCTCCTCGTCCTCCCCCTCCTCCTCGTCCTCCCCCTCCTCCTCGTCCTCCCCCTCCTCCTCGTCCTCCCCCCTCCTCCTCGTCCTCCCCCCTCCTCCTCGTCCTCCCCCCTCCTCCTCGTCCTCCCCCCTCCTCCTCGTCCTCCCCCCCTCCTCCTCGTCCTCCCCCCTCCTCCTCGTCCTCGTCCTCCCCCCTCCTCCTCGTCCTCCCCCCTCCTCCTCGTCCTCCCCCTCCTCCTCGTCCTCCCCCCTCCTCCTCGTCCTCCCCCCTCCTCCTCGTCCTCCCCCCCTCCTCCTCGTCCTCCCCCCTCCTCCTCGTCCTCCCCCCTCCTCCTCGTCCTCCCCCCTCCTCCTCGTCCTCCCCCCTCCTCCTCGTCCTCCCCCCTCCTCCTCGTCCTCCCCCCTCCTCCTCGTCCTCCCCCCTCCTCCTCGTCCTCCCCCCTCCTCCTCGTCCTCCCCCTCCTCCTCGTCCTCCCCCTCCTCCTCGTCCTCCCCCTCCTCCTCGTCCTCCCCCCTCCTCCTCGTCCTCCCCCCTCCTCCTCGTCCTCCCCCCTCCTCCTCGTCCTCCCCCCTCCTCCTCGTCCTCCCCCCTCCTCCTCGTCCTCCCCCCTCCTCCTCGTCCTCCCCCCTCCTCGTCTCCCCTCCTCCTCGTCCTCCCCCCTCCTCCTCGTCCTCCCCCCTCCTCCTCGTCCTCCCCCCTCCTCCTCGTCCTCCCCCCTCCTCCTCGTCCTCCCCCCTCCTCCTCGTCCTCCCCCCTCCTCCTCGTCCTCCCCCCTCCTCCTCGTCCTCCCCCCTCCTCCTCGTCCTCCCCCCTCCTCCTCGTCCTCCCCCCTCCTCCTCGTCCTCCCCCCCTCCTCCTCGTCCTCCCCCCTCCTCCTCGTCCTCCCCCCTCCTCCTCGTCCTCCCCCCTCCTCCTCGTCCTCCCCCCTCCTCCTCGTCCTCCCCCCTCCTCCTCGTCCCCCCCCTCCTCCTCGTCCCCCCCCTCCTCCTCGTCCCCCCCTCCTCCTCGTCCCCCCCTCCTCCTCGTCCCCCCCTCCTCCTCGTCCCCCCCTCCTCCTCGTCCCCCCCTCCTCCTCGTCCCCCCCTCCTCCTCGTCCCCCCCTCCTCCTCGTCCCCCCTCCTCCTCGTCCCCCCCTCCTCCTCGTCCCCCCCTCCTCCTCGTCCCCCCCTCCTCCCTCGTCCCCCCCTCCTCCTCGTCCCCCCCTCCTCCTCGTCCCCCCTCCTCCACGTCCCCCCCCCTCCTCCTCGTCCCCCCTCCTCCTCGTCCCCCCTCCTCCTCGTCCCTCCTCCTCGTCCCCCCCTCCTCGTCCCCCCCCTCCTCGTCCCCCCCCCTCCTCGTCCCCCCCCCCTCCTCGTCCCCCCCCCTCCTCGTCCCCCCCCCTCCTCGTCCCCCCCCCTCCTCGTCCCCCCCCCCTCCTCGTCCCCCCCCCCTCCTCGTCCCCCCCCCTCCTCGTCCCCCCCCTCCTCGTCCCCCCACCCTCCTCCTCGTCCCCCCCTCCTCCTCGTCCCCCCCTCCTCCTCGCCCCCCCCTCCTCCTCGCCCCCCCCTCCTCCTCGCCCCCCCCCTCCTCGCCCCCCCCTCCTCCTCGCCCCCCCTCCTCCTCGCCCCCCCTCCTCCTCGCCCCCCCCTCCTCCTCGTCCCCCCTCCTCCTCGTCCCCCTCCTCCTCGTCCCCCTCCTCCTCGTCCCCCTCCTCCTCGCCCCCCTCCTCCTCGCCCCCCCCTCCTCGTCCCCCCCCTCCTCGCCCCCCCCTTCCTCGCCCGCCCCTTCCTCGCCCGCCCCTTCCTCGCCCCCCCTCCTCCTCGCCCCCCCTCCTCCTCGTGTCCCCCCCCTCCTCCTCGTTCCCCCCCTCCTCCTCGTCCCCCCCCCTCCTCGTCCCCCCCCCTCCTCCTCGTCGTCTCCCCCCCCCCCCCCCCCATTCCCCCCTCCTCCTTGTTCCCCGTGGCTAGTGCTGGGCTTGGACCTTGTTCTGGGACCATGTTCCAGCAAGATACTGTGGCCAAGACCAGGCGGCCTGGTAGGCGGGGAGTGTGATGCAGAGTATAGATCACCGGCTACTATGGACAGGAGAATTCCATCTCCATCACTTCTGTCATAGAGTCATACATTGTGGAAAACTGGCCCGTCAGCCCCAACTTTCCCCACACCGACCAACATGTCCCATTTACACTAGTCCCACCAGCCTGTGTTTTGGCCCATTCCGCTCTAAACCTGTCCCTGTCCATGTACCAACATATTAGCTTTCACCTTCCACTCACTTCACCACCACTCCATGATTGTCAGCTAGGGGTTCCTAGTATCATAGAACATAAAAATACTTAGTTCAGTTTATTGAGGTACGGTGAAAAGCTGTTTTGTCGCATGCTATCCAGTCCACGCAAAGGACTATACATGATTACAATCAAGCTGTCCACACATTATAGATACAGGATAAACAGAATAATGTTTAGTGCAAGATAAGGTACTATCAAGTCTGACTAAAGGTAGTCCGAGGGTCCCCAATGAGGTAGATAGCAGGTCAGGACCTGGTTGTTGATAGGCTCATGGATATGCAGGTTATGGAGAGATATGGATTATGTGCAGGTGGATACCTGATTGTCTTGGCCTCATGTTCAGCACAGAGATTATGGGCTGAAGGGTATGTTCGATGTTCTGTTTTTTATATCATAGGAAGGATTTAGAGGGAAAGATTAGGCCCAGCTCTAAATCTTGTTTAGAGTTGAACAATATTTAACACTAAGTCTTAGAGTTTTAGATTACTCTCAAACTCTAAACTCTGGAGTCATTTTACAATTCTACTTTAGAGCAATAGGGTAAAATTACTCTAGAGCTTTAGGGCCGGTGAGACTAGTGTAGATGGGACATCTTGGCTGGTATGGACAAGTTGGGCCAAGATTTCCAGTAGCTGCAGATTTTAACAGATTTCTTCTCAAAATGTAACCCGTTGGTTTATTGACGGAAGGATCCATGAAACCGGAGAACCCGGAGGAAACCCATGTGATCATGGGTTGAAATGAACAAACTTTGTGCCTAAAGCAGGCATGGTCAGGATCGAACCCGAGTCTCTGGCACTGTGAAGCAGCAACTCTACCGCTGCCCACTGTGCCGCCCCCCTTTATCGACAGTGAAGGACAATTCATCATCTAGCAAGAAAAAGATCCAAGAGAAAAGCATTTTCAATATGGTGGAGCCAAAGATGAGGCTGAGTATTTTGTAGTCGTCATCTGCTGTAAAATACCAAATGTCCTATAATGGGAGTAGCATAGCCAGACGCAGCCCTTCCCCCAGTACAGACACAAGAAACTGCAGATGCTGCTTTACAATAAAAGTCACGCAGTTCTTGAGTATCCACCTATCACTTGCCAGACTTCGTCCCGCTCCCTCCCCCTCTTCCGCCATTCTCCCCGCTGTACCGTGCTACTACCATCCCCCCCACTACAATCAGTCTGAAGAAGGGTCCCAGCCTGAAACGTTGTCTGTCTGTGTTCCCCAGAGGTGCTGCCTGACCCGCTGGGTTACTCCTGCCACCAATGTGTTGTGCAAAGACAACCTAGACTTGAAACCTTGTGTTTCAGCATCCCTCTGAGCCAAGAGCGTTGAGTTCAGTTCCCTGCCAGGAACCCTATCAGGATTTTAAACACGATTCTCCAAACTGCACAAGGATCTGAGATTCAATCTGAGATATTTCTGCATTGTACAGCTTGCTCCAGCTCCAACTTCCCACTTCTTTAGCACCAAGAGAATGAACGCCTTCCAAATTCTGTGCGCAGTTAGTGATTAAAGCTGAATATATTATCCTCCCCCTCCCTGTTCCCACACACGGCCTGTGGCAGGTTGTAATTTGTTAATTTTGGAAAACATCTTGTGGTACTTGATGGGTAAATTCAGCATTGCACTGTGTAGTTTTAAGCTACAGTACCGTAGAGTGTCTGTGCATGATGTCTAAATTGAACTTGGCATTGTGTAGTAAAATGAATTATTAATTATTTTAAACCCTGAAAGAATGAAAAATTCAATTTATGTGAATCTCTTTAGGGCAGTAAGAATGTGTTAGAGGTCCTAATTTCATGCTGCAACTGTGACAACTTTATCTGTGCTGGAAATGCATTTCATGCCGCATTGTGAACATTAGCTACAAAGGTGGCTAGATACTGCATACAGACACAAAGCTATTCTCAGCTGGTCACATTTCTTCCTGCCTGCATGAGAGTTGCATGCAAGGTCTAAAGATGAATCGTTTGAGGTTGAATAGCACCTTTTGTTTGGGTGTTGCTAGTGTGGATCAAACTGGCATCACTGCTCATGTTTGACAGCTCTGGGCCTGTACTCGCTGGAGTTTAGATGGGTGAGGGAGGGGGGGGGGGGGGGGGGGGGGTCTCTCGTTGAAACCTATAGAATAATGAAAGTCCTAGAAAAAGTGGATGTGATGAGGATGGTTCCAGTAGCGGGAGTCTAGGACGTTCCTTTAGAAAGGAGATGAGGAATATGGAATTCATTGCCATAGAAGGCTGTGGAGGGCAAGTCAATGGATATTTTTATGGCGGAGATTGATAGATTCTTGACTAGGACTGGTATCAGGGGTTATGAGGAGAAGGCAGGAGAATGGGGTTGAGTGGGAATGATAGATCAGCCATGATTGAATGGTGGAGTAGACTTGGGGTGCAAAATACCTAATTCTGCTCCTATAACTTATGAACGTATGGACCTATGAATTTACTTCGCCAGAGGGTGGAGAATCTGAGGAATTTGTAGCTAAGATGGTGGTTGAGACCAAGTCATTGGGTATTTTTAAGGCAGAGATTGATAGGTTCTCGATTAGTACGGTTGTCAAAGGTTATAGCGAGAAGGCAGGTGAATGGGATTGAGAGGGGAAATGGATTGGCCATGATCGAGTGGGCCAAATGGCCTAATACTGCTCCATATGTCTTATGATTTTATTTATGCATTTGTAGTCAAATCATTCCATAAGCCATTCAAAGTCCATCGAAAGGCAGGTCATAATGTCTATCAGCATTCTGTCCTGACTTGAGTATAGGTTTGGAACCTGGGTCTCTTGCCGATGATGTTAGATACCCATGCCCTGCTGGGCACATGGTATGGAGTAGGAGGAATCACCTTTATTCCTGACATTCCCAACGTTATCAGGACCTTTAAAGGAGGTGTCAGCTACAAACGGGCTGGTAGCTGGTTGATTCCTTCTTGATCCCTCCAGAATTTACCGCTCTGGAGAATCCATGCAGCAATGGGCAAACTAGGTGATAAAATGTACAAACTCACAACCACCTCGTCAATGTTGGTGAGGCCATACTTGGAGTATTTGTGTTTAGTTTTGGTCGCCCTGCTATAGGTAGGATGGCATTACGATGGAAAGGGTGCAGAGAAGATTTACGAGGATATTGCCAGGACTCGAGGGCCTGAGCTATAGGGAGAGGTTTTGCAGGCCAGGACTTTATTCCCTGGAACGCAGGACGATGCGGGGTGATCTTAGAAGTCTATAAAATCATGAGGGGCATAGATAGGGTGATTGAATAGAGTATTTTATCTAATGTTGGGGAATGAAGAAGCAGAAAATGTAGGTGAGAGAGGAAAGATTTAATAGGAACCCGAGGGGCATCCTTTTCACATAGAGGGTGGTGGGTATATGGCATGAGCTGCCAGAGGAGGTATTTGAGGCAGGTTTTATAATAACATTTTTATTTTTTATTTTTTAATGTTTTTATTAGAAGCATGTATACAAATAATAGTAAGCGACAATTTAATTACAGATTTCTTACAGAGCTTCACTTTAAAAGAATAAAGATAATGAGAGAAAAAAATAAGAGAAACTATAAACTAATAGAGAGAAATAGAAGACGAAAAAAAGAAATTACAAATAACAAGATTGTGGAGATAGATCCAGGATGTACTATAACAACATTTAAAAGACATTTGGATAGGAAACATTAAGAGATATGGACCAAATGTGGGCAAATAATACTAGTTTAGGTGGAGTATCTCAATTCCTCATGGACGAGTTGGGCCAAAGGGCTTGTTTCTGTGCTTTTAACTCCATATAGAGAAATCTTTACAGCAACTCCATAGCAACCAGATGCGGCAATGAGGAAGAGATGATGATGGAAGAGGTAAGCAAAACATGCAGGATTTTGAAATTGATTCAAGGTATATTTAACTGAATTGTTAATTATTCTAAAATAATTATTCTGAAAGAAGAGGGATCTATCTTTTCCTCTTAACCCATTCTCTAGCCCTCTCCCCATAAACCTTGACTCCCTTACTAATCAAGAATCTCACAATTTCCGCCTTAAAAATATCCGTTGACTTGACCTCCACAGCCGGGTGTGGCAATGAATTCCACAGATTCACCGCCTTGTGGCTAAAGAAATTCCTCCTCATCTTCTTTCTAAAAGTCAGAGTCAAAGTCAATTTTATTCGTCACATACACCCGAAGGTACAGTGACATGAATTTGCCAGCAGCGATACAATTAAAAAGAACACACAATACACTATAAGATTTAACACCAACATCCACCACAGTATTCTTTACTGTGGTGGAAGGCATAAAGTTCAGTCAGTCCTCCTCCTTGTTCACCCGTGGTCGGGGCCATGAACCCTCCGTAGTCGCCGCTACGGAAAGCCCGATGTACACGTCCTCTCGTCGGGGTGATTCAAACTCCGACATCGGGATGGTCAAACATCAGGAGGTCCCTAATCGGCGCTTTCTTACCGGAGTCCGCAGCTTCAGGGTGCTATAGGCCGCGGGCCAGCGGTCGGAGTTCCTCTCTGGCGATCCCCAGCGAGGGATCCCAGGCTCCAGATGGTAAGTCCACACCGCGCCCGTGGCTAGAAGCTCTGCAGACCGCGGCTTCAGGATGTAACAGTCCACGGGCCGGCGGTCGGCCGCTCCGTGATGGAATAGTCCACGCCGCGCCCGTGGCTGGAAGCTCCAGGCCCGACTCCGGGAAAGGCCACTCCAATCCATGGTGTTAGGCCACGAGGGAGGCGACATGGAAAAAGTCGCCTCTCCATCGAGGAGGTGACTGAAAGCGGTTCTTCCCTTTCCCCTCCCCACCATCCCCCACACAAGACACATCAAGAGATACTAAAAGAAACATTTGGATACAATTTTTAAAAATCCCAAAAAGTCGAAATAACAAACACGCTGCTGGCAGGGCAGCCCACTAGCAGCGCCCCACCGAGAAAAGATACGACCTTTTATTCCAAAGCCGTGCCCTCTTGTGGTAGTCTCTCCCACTACCATATCCTCTCCACATCCACTCTATACAGGCCTTTTACTATTCGGTAAGTTTCAATGGGGTCCCCCCTCTTCCTTCTAAACTGCAGCGAGTACAGGCCCAGTACAGTGGTGTTTCTGTGCAAAATGACTATGATTGCAGGATATGGGGAATTCTCTCGAATATGGAGGGCACCAGACCTTGTGGACCTCCACATGCCGGTGACCAAGGGCGATGGGCCAAGCTCCCTTTGTCGAATACCCTTTAGTTATTCTTTAGCTGATGTCCGTGGCTTTAGGAATTCCACTCATTTAATTAATCCGCCTGTGGTAATGTTTAACTTTCCAGACAGGTTTGCGGAATTTATTTGGTAATTTTTAAAAGACTGAGGCACATGTGCCAGAGGAAATTGTTGAACCTGATGGTATTCCTCCACATGTCACAACCCATAGAATCAGGGTTCATTCACTCCACCTTTCATCCAATTATTTAATACACTCGGTGCACGCTCAATAAAATGCTTTTAACAGACTCTTTTCCATTTTATTGGGCCGGAATTTATGGTGTGCTCAAAGGTTTGGGCTGCAGGGTAGTTTTACTGATTTTTGAAGACTTATAATTGTGGGACTGCTGCTGAAATCCCGAGAGAACATAGAGCATGGAACATTACTGCACAGGAACAGGCCCTTCGGCCCGCAATGTCAGTGCCAACCATGCTGCCCTGTAAGACTTTGGTTAATAAAAGGACGTACCTTTAGAAAGGAGATGAGGAGGAATGTCTTTATTCAAAGGGTGGTGAATCTGTGGAATTGATTGCCACAGAAGGCTGTGAAGGCCAAGCAAATTGATATTTTTAAAGTGGAGATTGATTAGTAAGGGTGCCAGGGGTTATGGTGAGAAGGCAGGAGAATGAGGTTGAGGGGGAAAGATCAGCCGTGATTGAAAGTTGGGGTAGACATGATGTGTCGAATGGCCTAATTTTGTTCCTATGACTTGGGAACTTATGAGGCCACATTTGGAATAATACGTGTAGTTTGCGTCGTCCCATTCCAGGATAGATGTAGAGGCTTTGGAGAGTGTGCAGAGGATGCTTACCAGAATGCTGCCTTGATTAGAGGCTTTTGGCTACGGGGAGAGTTTTGACAGAAGTATATAAAATCATGAGAGGCATCGATAGGGTCAGGCCCTGTCAGAGGAGGGGCAACGAGTGCCATTTGGCATGGGCCTCATGCCTGTCTGCTTCAAAGGGATCTTGATTTGGGGGTCTCTAAAATTGAGGGGCCTCTGCTTGATCTTGGTTTGGGGGCTCTAAAATTGAAATTGGCCTGGGCCTCAGTTCATGTATTAGTGGGCCTGGATAGGGTAGACAGTCAGAACCTTTTCCTCCTAGGGTGGAAATGTCCAACACTAGAGGACATAGCTATAAGGTAGGATGGGGAAAGTTGAAAGCAGATGTACGGGGCAAGTTTTTTACACGAAAAATGGCGCAAAACTGGAATTATGCTGGATATGATAGTGGCGCTTAAATAGGCACAAGGAAATGCAGGGAATAGAGGGATATGAATCATGTACAGGCAGACAAGATCGATTTAACTTGGCATTGTGTTCGGCACAAACGTTGTGGGCTGAACGGCCCGTTCCCGTGCTGTACTGTTCTATCTTCTTTTAAACAAGGTCAAGACCAACTCTTACCTGCCTGCATCCACAGAAACATAGAAAATAGGTGTCGGAGTGGGCCATTTGGCCCGTTGGGCCAGCACCGCCATTCAATCTGATCATGGCTGATCATCCAGAATCAGTACACCGATCCTGCTTTCTCCCCATATCCCTTGATTACCTTTGCCCTTGGAGCTAAATCTAACTCTCTCTTGAAAACATCCAGTGAATTAGCCTCCACTGCCTTCTGTGGCAGAGAATTCCACAGATTCATAACTCTCTGGGTGAAAACGTTTTTCCTCATCTCAGTCCTAAATAGCCTACCCATTATTCTTAAAACTGTGGCCCCTGGTTCTGGACTTCCCCAACATCGGGAACATTTTTCCTGCTCTATCTAGCCTGTCCAATCCCTTAAGAATTTTATATGGTTCTGTAAGATCCCCTCTCATCCTTCTAAATTCCAGTGAATATAAGTCCAGGCGATCCATTCTTTCATCATATGTCAGTCCCGCCATCCTGGGAATTAACCTGGTGAACCTACGCTGCACTCCCTCAATAGCAAGAAAGTCCTCCCTCAAACTATTAAAAGTTACCATTATTACTTTATTGGCTTGATTATTATATCCTTATCTGTGTGTGCGCTCCATATCCCTCCATTCCCTGCTATGACCTCGCGCCCCCCCCCCCCCCCCCCACCCCCCCCAATCTTTAGATTTGAAGAAGGTTCCGACCGGAAACGTCGTCTATTCTTTTTCTCCAGAGATGCTGCCTGACCAGCTGAGTTACGCCAACAGTTTGTATCTATCTTCTGTATAAACCAGCGTCTGCAGTTCCTTCCTACACAAGGTTTAAATAGATATGGAGCTAACTCAGGCAGGAGGTAGTAGTGTAGATTGGGCTTGTTGGTCCGCATGGGCAAGCTGGGCCCAAGGGCCTGTTTCCATGCTCTATGATTGCTGGGTATGAGGAGGACTCTCGCATTGGAAGATACCAGAGCAGTGGAATCATACTGGGAAAGTGTGTTCGAACAAGCGACGTCCAATCAATCGGTGATTGACAAATAACCATCAGGTCAATGAGGACTCCAAAAGGAATGTTATGTGAAGACTGATGTCAGTTGAGTAATGTAAACCAAAGTGCTGGAGGATCCCAGTGGATCGGGCAGCATCTGTGGTGCCAATGGACAGATGCCGTTTTGGGTCAGGACCCTTCTTCAGACTCCAGCCATTTGAGTGATGCCTGACATGAAAAACGTCTCGGACGAGTCTTGGTGGATCTCAAAGGGAAGTATATGGTCAGATTTCTGGAGTGTTGTGATTCAAGCTCTGTTCCAATCAAGAGAAGGTCAACTCTCGAATGTATTGGACTGAAAAATATTACGCGCTATAACATTGGAATTTCTACTCTATTATTGATTTGAAGTATGATTTTAGTTATGATACCTTTGTACAGTGAAATTCTTTGTTTTGCATACAATCCAGTAGTCATACTTTTGATAAGCATAATCATAGATGAGTACAAAAGTGCAGTGTAATAGCAGACCTCGCCAAGACAGGTTTAGTTTAGAGATGCAGCATGGAAATAGGCCCTTCGGCCCACACCGATTTTCCCACTCTCTCATCCACTCCCTACACACTAGAGGCGATTTTACAAAAAACAATTAACCTACAGACCCGCATGCCTTTGGGATGTGGAGGGAAACTGGAAGAAACTCATGTGGTCACGGGAGAAAGTGCAAACTCCGCGCAGACAGCACCCAAGGTCAGAATCAAACCCGGGTCTCTGGCGCTGCGAGGCAGCAGCTCTGACAGTAGTCAGATTCTGACTACGGGTGCTGTCTGTATAGAGTTTTTACGTTCTCGCTGTGACCACGTGAGTTTTCTCTGGGTGCACCAGTTTCCTCCCACATCTCAAGGACATGCAGGTGTGTAGGTTTTATTTGATTGGCCTCTGTAATTTGTCCCTAGCTTATAGGATAGAACTAGTGTACGTTTGATCGTTGGTTAGCGCAGACTCTGTTTCCTCGCTGTATCTCTAAACTGTGGGGATCCGAAGTACCCTGTTCTTTCATTCAGTTCCAGTGTTGTCAGAGTCTAAATCCTCATGCAAGCTCAATCTAACGAGGATTCGGCCATTATTGCTTTCTGGTGGGAAGGTTAGGGGCTTTCTTAACAATGTTATTTAGTTACCAACTGCTCTCGTTCATGCTGGTGATATTTCTATCGAAGGATGCATGGAACGCCAGTTGTAATATTATATAGAGCAGAAGATATGAACATCGTTCTTGGACATTTCACATAGAAAGAGACTTGGAGCAAACAGAAATGTAATCAGCTGGCAGGTTTCACATAACTGGCATCAAATTGAATCCTCTGCCATGCAAAAATTACTATCCCTTTGGCATTAATGAAATATAACTTGCGAACCTCACTGTTGGGTCAAAAATAACTGCTACTAATGTTATAGCTTGGCTTAGTTTAGAGATATGGCATGGTCATGCCCTTCGGCCCACCAGGTCCACGCTGACCATTGAACACCCGTTCATACTAGTTCTGTGTTATCCCACTTTCTCATCCACTCCCTACACACTGGGGGCAATTTTACAGAAGCCAATTAACCTACAAACCTGCAAGTCTTTGTGATGTGGGAGTAAACCGGACTGTAGGGGAATCAAGAATCGGGGACGTGTGTTTAAGGTGAAAGGGGAAAATTTAATAGGAACCTAAGGGAAGCCTTTTCACTCAGATGGTGGTGGGTATAAGGAACGAGCTGCCAGAGGAGGTAGTTGAGGCAGGTACAATGACAACATTCAAAAGACACTTGGACAGGTATATGGATAGGAAAGGTTTAGAGAGATATGGGCCAAATCTGGGCCGGTGGATCGAGCTCAGATGGGGCATCTTGGTCGGCAATGATGAGTTGGGCTGAAGGACCTGTTTCTATGCTGTATGACACTATTAATATGGTTCTAAGTGACCTGGATCTGTAATTGATTAATTGTGCTTCATGCAGTAAAGCAGTGAAAGTGTTTATTAAAAGTATTGTTGACGCAAAACCTGATGGCAAAATCTAGGACAGTAGCATTGGTGCCGCAAAGGATTTGGCAATATTGGAACAGTAACTTTACTGACTCAATTTTGAGCATTACTGCCACCAGCTGCCTGTCTGGCTATGTTGGCTATACCTCTTGAGAAACCAATGTGGAATTGTGATGATTTGGAAAACATAATAATGAAATTAAGCAATAACTGAAGACTAACTGAAGATAGACACAAAATGCTGGAGTAACTCCGCGGGTCATGCAGCATCTCTGGAGAAAACGAATAGGTGACATTTCGGGTAGAGACCTTTCTTCAGACTGAGAGTCAGGAGAGATGGAAACTATAGGTATGAAAAGGTACAAAGACCAAAATGCTCTTTGGTTGAAAAAGTTGTTTTTAGTATTAGTTTTGGATGAGGAGAAGATTTCTGAATGATTCACGTGCTGAAACCTCAAAGCAGGTGAGGTCAGGGTGGGTCGGTGGGACCGGGAGCCTGCCTGAAGGCTCGACAGATGGCGGGACTGGGCCGGCTGCCGGAGGTGCCCCTGGGACACAAAGATGGCCGGGTGGGGAGAGGAGAGGGACATCAGGTCACGGCAACTGCTCCAGTACACTGAGCGTGCGGGACGATCAGTCTTTGGAAAATGGCGCCAAAACATGGCGGTGCCGGCATGTGCAATATATGCAAAAGGAATTTAACTGTGAAATTCCATATGTGACAAATAAAGCACCATTAAGACCATTAACAGGGCTGCCAACTCTCACGTACTCTCACGCACTGATGACAGAATTTCTCACGCTCAAAAAACATTTTTTTTTAAATTATACATAAATAAATAGTCACACTCCTCCACACTCACCAATGAGAATAGTTTTCTGTCGGCGGGTATCCTGTAAAGAACGAGCAATTTGATTGGCTTAAGCCCATCACACACTATTTAAAATGGCAATGTAGACAAAAATGCTGGAGAAACTCAGTGGCACGTTGGCGCAGCGGTAGAGTTGCTGCCTTACAGCACCACAGACCCAGATTTGATCTTGACTACGGGTGCTGTCTGTACAGTATTTGTACATTCTCCCTATGACCACATGGGCTTTCTCTGGATATACCGGTTTCTCCCACATCCGAAAGAAGTGCAGGTTTGTAGGTTAATTGGCTTCTGTAAATTGCCCCTGGCATGTAGGATAGAATTGGTGTATGGTAGATTGCTGGTCGGTGTGGACTTGGTGTGCCGAAGGGCCTGTTTCCATATATATGTGTTACATTTATCTTAATTTCATTGAACCATATACGATTGAATATGTGGCATTATTTCTGTCTTGTTTCTATAGTCAAAGGGTAAGGTTGATTGATTTATGTGTACAGAACAGTGATGGAAGTCCGACTCTTGCCTTGTTTTTATTTTTCTATATATATGCACAACAGCATGAATTATAATCTGATTTCCTTACATGAATATACTAAGGTCATTCATGTGCTGCATGTGTTGATCAGAGCCTGGCTCTACTGTGGAATGTAATTAGGAATGTAATTTAGCCTAACCTTATTCATACCAAATCCAATTTGAAGCATAAATGTTGCATTCAAGTGTAAGTTAAAAGACTTGCTACAGGATGCAGCAGATTGCACAATTTCAAGACCCCCCCCCCCCAACCTCCCCCTCCACCCCCCCCCCCCCCCCCCCCACCTCAGTCGCTGCACTCCCTCACAATTTCTCACTCTCAACTCTCGCCCAAAGTCGGCAGCCCTGCCATTAGAGAGCCACAGATAGCGTTGCTCAATCTGCACAGTGTCCTCGGTATATCTCGCCAGCAGTACCACATGGAGTTCCAGGTACTGCTGCAAACTATGAGAGACCATTCTTCTTCTTTCATGTGGTGTGCACAGCCTAAAGTTGTTGGACAACTTGTTCTATTTGATCTTCTGTTTGTGCACGTCGAGTTGATTGCATTGGTCGAAACAGGGCGGACCACGTGAAGGTTGCAATCTTCCACCCCAGAGACCATTCCATGTGTCAGAAGTGCAGCGAGAATTAGTTGGTCGATTAAAGCTCTGCACTCACCATTTAAAAAAACAGGAAATATATGGAATCCAAGTAATTGAGACACAAGGAACTGTAGGTGCTGGTTTAAGACACAAAGTGCTGGAGTAACTCAGCGGGTCATGCAGCTTCTCTGGAGAAGATAGAGAGGTGATGTTTCAGGCCGCGACTCCTTTAGACTGGAGAAGAGTCTGAAGAAAGGTCACAACCCAAAATGCCACCTATCCATATTTTCCAGAGATGCTGCCTGGCCTGCTGAGTTACTCCAGCACTTTGTTTATATATATATATATATATATATACACACACACTCCCTCCCCCTCCCCCTCCCCCTCCCCCTCCCCCTCCCCCTCCCCCTCCCCCTCCCCCTCCCCCTCCCTCTCCCCCTCCCCCTCCCCCTCTCCTGCAAACATTTTTCAGCTGGTAGTCACAAAGATCAGAGATTATGCCCTCTTTATCTGGAAACAGGGTGGAACTGTGTTATATTTATATCATTCTTTTTTCAGGTTTGGTTAATACCAAACTGGAGAAAAAACAAAAGGAAATAAACTATCGTGTTTGCTGTTCAGAATTGTTCTGATTGGAATGTCAAGAGTTAAAGCTTGCGATCACATTGACCTATTCAGAGCAGCTCCACAGCTGAAATTGGTTGCTGGATTGAAAGGGCTGTCGTGAAAGGGAGTGTGTTTGCAGGAAGCTGTGTCACCATTGCAGTAGAATGGAATGTTTCAGAGATCAGACTTGTCATTTCCAGGATAAGGGAAGCATTGAGAAAGGCTACCAGCCCACTCACAGGATACGCAGGGGGTGGGCGGTGGGGTGGGGAGGGGTGGAAGTGGGACTGACTAGGCAGGGGTCAGTGAATAGTTGCGTGATCGGCTGGCCAGCCACTTCTCCGGGGTAGCTGTGGTCTTGTATCCTGAGTTTCCATCGCCTAATGCGGGGCTGGGACGGGCAGGATACTGGGTGTGCTGCCTTGCGTGGGCTGGTGTGGTGAGCAACAGTGGGTGGAGGCTGCACTCTCTCAGCTGCCTTTCCTATGACACCTTTTAAAGGCACAGCCCACGGCATGCTTTGTAACTAAAACGTCTACCATTTAAATTCCATGTCCTTGCCCAAGTCTACCAAGTCTAGAAACAAAGAACTGCAGATGCTGGTTTATACCGAAGATAGATACAAAGTGCCGGAGCAGCTCAATGGGTCGGGCAGCATCTCTGGAGAACATGGATAGGTGACGCTTTGGGTCAGAACCTTCTTCAGATTGATCCCAACCTATCTATGTTCTCTAGAGATGCTGCCTAACCTACTGAGTTACTCCAATGCTTTGTGGCCTGTATCTCCTCTGCTCGTGTGTGATCTATATCTCCCCCCCATTCCCTGCATATCTAAGAGCTTCTTAAATACCACTATCATATTTGCCTCCACCACCCCTTGCTGCGCGTTCCAGGTACTCATTGCGTTCTGGTAAAAAAAAAATTGCCCCGCTCATCTCTATATAACTAAAAGTATTCGTCTTGTTTGTGCCCACGATGTGTCTCAGTGTCAATCTGGTTTTCCTATCATCTTCCAAACACTAGGCCACAGATTTCCCATTCTCACACATCCCACTCAAATTGTTCCCGTGGCGGCGATAAACATCCTCCCATCACATTTCCACCTATATCTCCGAAGTTACAGCGTTTTAAAAATACCCAAAACCACGTTTTTAAATGGAAAATCTTTCAACCCCCGGACCCCAACCCCCGCATTATTTCACTGTGCCGAGGATCGGAGGGGAGGAGAGGGGGAGGAAGAGGAGAGAGAAAGTGGTGGAATATGGCATTGGGGGAATGGGTTGCGTTGGGGGAACAGGTGAGTGATGGAATATTGCGTTGGGGAGCAGACCCAACGTGTCTGCACTTGGTCTAGTTGTAGATTGGTTTATGCATGCAACCAATCGTAGTAGACTAGCACCACTAACCCCACCTTACTGTATAATTTATATTAACATCCACGTCCTATACTGCGCATTTCTGGAAGCAGTTAGGACGTTCTGACAATTAATGATCTACTGTACTGCTTTAGTCTACGTATTGATTAAAGATGGTCTTGGATTACATATTGTATGATTCTCTTGTTTACCCTCCTTTAAACTTTGCCCCTCTCACCTTACAGCTATGCCCTCTAGTCTTGGACATATCCACCCTGGGGAAATAGTGCTGTCTGTTTCCCTATCAATACCTCTAATAATTTTATATACCTGTCAGATTAGTCTAAGGTGTTAAAATATCTGGCTAAGTTGTTTCCAAAGTCAATTAACATTTTTTTTTTGAGACAGGAGTTCAAGTATTAAACGAGCATAAGAGATGTGAAACCCTCTCTTGCTGCAAAAATGCACGCAATGTGACAAGACATAGTTTAACTGAAATTTAAACCAGTCTGGTAAATTGGTAGCCAAGCCTCAAGGGAATTTTTTTAGGAAGTTCCCCCCCCACCCCCCACCCTCCACACAACACTAACAACAAGAAATGTTGTATTTTGCTGTCTAAACCAGAAGGGAATGTTAGTAATGTATTAAACGCAGCAGCATAAAACATCCAAAAGTCTTGAGTAATGTCTGCCTGTGTTGTCAGTCAGCCTTTCCATGACTGTGGGCCATAGATAGTGGCCGTCTGTGTTCCTGTTGCTAAACCTTGTTTAACAGGATAACATTCCTAACTAACGTTGCTTTATAATGGAAGACCCCTTCCCACTGAACTAATTTCACATATTTGGGGTCAACCAACTTCTGCAAACTAAAAAAATGTTTTTCCACAATGTATTTTGTACGATGTAAATATTTTGGATTGTGAATATTTTTGGTTTTCTTTAAAAGTAGCTGCTCTTAACTGGGGCATGTTCACTGTTGCGATTTAATGGCAGCTATCATTTTTGCTGAAGTTAGGTCAACTGTGAAGAATAAGAAATATATTGTAGCGGCACCTAGTGGTGGGGTGGGAATGTCAGAACCCTCATCATTGGTCGGTTCCGTCACGTGACCGCGGGGGTGCGTTCGCGGGATTTTCTAGGGTGTGTTAGTCAGTAAGCGCTCCTCCTAGTAACTGGAGCTATTATTGTTAGTTCAGTCAGACATGCGACCTTCACGAGTTTTGTTTCGTTTTTATTCAAATTAAAAATCACTTTGCTAAACCTGTCTGGCCTCGCTACATTGGTGACCCCGTCGGTCCGAACGTTTTTCGGATTTCTTCTCGACATGAATGCTGCTGATAACCTTGACGCCCTGCCCGCTCAGCAGAACACAAGTTGCAGTGAAACTATGTTTTCTGGGCGGTACAACCTCATGTGTGGTTCACGCACATCGTGGCCCAGTTCGAGCTCCGCCAGATCGTCGCGTATGCTACCCGCTATTTCTATATGGAGGGAGTGCTCAGCCAGGAGACTGCTACGTGGTTGCTGCCTTTCCTGCAGAACCCGCCCGCTTTTGGCAAATACGAGGGCCTCAAGGCATTGCTGCTACGCACCTTCGGGCTCAGTCGCCGCAATCGCGTGGCTCGGCTGCTACATATGGACGGTCTGGGCGATCGTAAGCCGTCGGTTTTGATGAGCGAGATGGTAGCTCTCATGGACGGCCACCAGTCTTGCCTTTTATTCGAACAGGCTATCCTGGAACAGACGCCCGATGACATCCGCTGGCTTCTCGCTGGGTCTGATTTCACCGATCCCCTGCAACTCGCTGAACGGGCGGACGAGCTGTGGCTAGCCAAGCAGCAGGACGGCGGTTCCATCAGCCGGGTGACCGTGCCTTTGCCGCAGCAGCCTCGCTGGGCCGTTCCTCCAACAGATGACATCGCTGGGCCGCAGTCTACCGCCATGGACAGCCAGGATTTCACAGCCCACTTGGATAGTGCTAGCATATTCTCCATGGTAGATCTTGTGCGCGGCTACCATCAGATCCCCCTCCACCCCGATGATGTGCCCAAGACCGCCATCATTACTCCATTCGGCCTGTTTGAGTGCCTGCGAATGCCTTACGGATTTAAAAACACTGCGCTGGCTATAAAGCGCCTGATGGACATAGTTGCCGTGGTTTGGACTTTGTTTTAATGTACCTCGATGACATTCTAGTCGCCAGCCGCTCTCACCGGGAACACTGTGAGCACCTCCGCATGCTGTTCCAGTGGCTCCGGGATCACGGCCTGGTCATTAACGCCACCAAGTGCCAGTTCGGTCTCGGCTCCATTTCCTTCCTTGGGCTCCTTGTTACCCCACAGGGCGCCATCCCTCTTCCTGGCAAGGTGTAGGCGATTCGGAAGTTCCGTCAAGGGGCTGCAGGAGTTGGTGGGGTTGGTGAACTTTTACCATTTGCTCAACCTGTCTGGCCTCGCTACAATATAATATTTTTGATTGAACGATACAACATGGAAGTTTGCCCTGCAGCCCACCATCGATCACCAGTTCACACTAGTTTGTTGTCCCATCTTCTCATTATTCCTTTGGCATTAATGAAATATGACTATTATGAAACTTACTGTTGGGCCAAAAATAACTCCTGCTAATGTTATAGCTTAGTTTAGTTTAGATATGGCGTGGAAACAGGCTCCACGCCGACCATCGATCACCTATTCACAATTATTCTATGTTTTCCCACTTTCTCATCCACTCCTTACACACTAGGGGCAATTTACAGAGAGCTAACTAACTTCCATAACCGTACCTCTTTGGGATGAAGGAGGAAACTGGGGCACTCGGAGGAACGCGATATGGTTACAGGGAGAACGTGCTAACTCCACACAGTTGCACCCACAGTCGGGATTGAACCGAGGTTTCTGGTGCTGTGTGGCAGCGGCTCTACCAGCTGTGCCACTGTGCCATCTCTATGTGACGATTGACCAGTGGGAAGGGGGGTTCCATTATAAGGACAGAGCATTACGCAGCACCGGCATGGGAGCCATGGACACCCTGGTTTGGTGAGGTGAGGGCCAGTCCCTTCCCACCCTCCCTCCACACTTCCCACTCTGTACATAGAGCCATAATGTTACTCATCACGGAAACAGGGCCTTTGGTCCAACTTGCCCATGTCAACCCATGCCATATCCATGCTAGTCCCAACTGCTCATGTTTGGCCCGTATTCCAATCAGTGTACCTGTGCAAATGTTTTTTAAATGTTGTTATAAGAATGTCACCTTATTTAGCCTAGAGTAGATACTGTGACTGGGAGATTGCCCAAAACCATTGGTATTGACTTAAAAACAAAGATAGCTGTAGGTACTTGAGAATTTGTTATATTTTTCTTTTTACTGTGACTTTTGAATCATAACACACATGACCCATTACACACATGACCCATAACACACATGTGCAGATTTGCACTGACTGATATCATTAGGTGACCACTGGACTATGTGTATAATTTCATGTTATGAGCTGACAGGATATCCCTAAATTATGCCAGATCATGAGTTGCCATAAGTTTTCTATTTTAGACCTTTGTCTATTTTCCTTAAATAAGTCATGTGATAAGCTTCAAGGAGTTCATCAGAAGTTCAGTAAGACTTTGTCAAATCTTCAGTTAATTTTCTAGTGATCAAACCCATTTCATGAAACTTTCATACTAATTTAGACTACTAACTAATCATGTGATGGACCACATTTAACCATAAAGGAAGCCAGGTGTACATATACAAAACAAGTCCACAAATGCTGGTTAACAAGATTGTATTTCACTTGTGATTTAGCGAGGCAAAGTGGCATATCGGTAGAGTTGCCTCCTTACAGCACCAGAAACCCGGATTCGATCTGGGCTATGGGTGCTGTCTGTATGGATATTGTACGTTCTCCCTATGACCATGTGGGTTTTCTCTGAGTACTCCAAAGACGTACGGGTTTCTTGGTTAATTGACTTTGGTAAAATTGTAACGTCCCCTGTGTGTAGGATAGTGCTAGTGTACGGGGATCTCTGGTCGACACAGGTTGAAGGGCCTGTTTCCATGCTGTATTGCATAAAATTGCATAAAACTAAACAAAAATGGCATCACTTGCACAATTCATAAAGTTTTATCCCTATAGCAACAGCATGTGAAGTCTAAATAATTAATAATTGCAGGTGTATATTTTGTATTAATATTCTTAAATTCAGCTTTCCCTGACACTATATTTTCAATGCCAACAAAATTTCAGTAAACCTTCCAAAGAGAAAGTAGGAACGTTTTAAAGTTTAGTTTGGTTTAGTTTATTATTTTGTTACTTGCTGGATAGAAAATAAAAGGCTATACATGATTACATGGTTACAATCAAGCCATCCACACTGCAAGAATAAAAGGTACAACATTTAGTAACAAACAAAGTGAACTTTTCAAGAATAGTAATGTTATAATACATTAGCTAGATAGGGCTCTTAAAGATAGCGCAGTCAGGGGATATGGGGAGAAAGCAGGAACTGGGTACTGATTGGGGATGATCAGGCATGATCACATTAAACGGCAGTGCTGGCTCGTAGGGCTGAATGGCCTGTTCCTGCACCTATTGTCTATTAAAATATATATATATTACAATATAATAGTAATATTATTTGAAAATAAAATTTCAAAATATGATTTGATTTTCCTTTATTTGATATTTCAGATCAGTTCCCGTTATGCTCTTTGTTTTTGCTCATTTTTAAATTCACTGAATATTCAGAAGTAACTTTAGATGTTAGCCATACAGTGCCCTTCAACTCCACTGTTGTGCCACAATGCTGCCCTGTGCTCTCCAGAAATGCTGCCTGACCCATTGAATTAGTCCAGCATGTTGGGACCTTTTTTTGTACACCAGCATCTGTAGTATCTACATCTTCCTTTTTCTGTGCTATAAAGCTCAATGGCTGACTTCTGCTGTTTCTTTTGCTGTACCACCCTCCCCACTGTAGTTTGAATCCCAGCTTCATCTACAGATGATAAACCTGGCAACAAAATCTCCTATAACTATGAAGGATGTCTTCCTACTGATACAACATAGTGCTGCACATACATCTGGGATATTTTGCAGCCTAGTTCGCATTAAAGCCAATCAGTCATACCTGTAATTATTTTAAATTTATAATTTATTATAAACCTTTGGTTTAGAGATACAGCATGGAAACAGGCCTTTCGGCCCACTGAGTCCGCGCTGACCAGCGACCACCCGGACGCTAGTTCTATCCTACAGACTGGGGACAATTTACAAAAGCCAATTAACCAACATATCTGCACATCTTTGGAATGTGGGAGGAAACCGGAGCACCCGGAGAAAACCTACATGGGGGTCACTGGGAGAGTAGATAAATATGGTACAGACAGCACCCGAGGTCAGGATCGAGTCTGGCTCTGTGATGCAGCAACTCTGTTACTATGCCGCCCCCAAATATATATGATCATAATTGCTAACATGATTCATGTCTTTTCAGGCACTGTTTATTTTCAATATAGATCGTGCATTTTTTAATGTGATAACAGTGCAACTCATTACTTGTTTAATTCTGGCTCTCTGGATGGTGAGTTCTGTAACTGCTTGTAATACACTGAATGACTCTGTATGGATGAATTAGACTGATTCATACTACTTTGAAATCTTTACTTAATTTGGCCTGCTGCAAAAACAGAGTGTATTGCATGAATTGCCCTCCATCTGCCTCAAAGCCTCAGTGACACATCACACATGATTCAGCTCCACCTACTCCCTCAACCAGAAGCATCCCCCTCTTATTTATGCCTGCCCTGCTCATAAACCCTTTAACTGGCTGAAGTTTGCAATTGCAGTGTAATGTTTACAGCAGATCAGCCGGGCTCTGATGCATGAGGGAAAAGGCAGCAATGAGAAAGCTATTCTTAAACCGTCTGGAAACCTGGATTTACATTATAGACCCAAGAAACTGCAGATGCTGGTTTGCCAAGGAAAGACACAAGACAACAAAGATTTCCTTGTCTTTCTCTGGATTTATATTATATTGGTATGTACCAGCATTGATTCCAGAAATGGTGTGTTTGTCTTTTTAACTGAACAGTTTGAACTAACGCTATGAGGTTTACAAAAAAAGACACAAAGTGTAGGAGCAACTCGACGGGTCAGGCAGCATCTCTGGAGAACATGGACAGGTGATGTTTCAGGATGGGACCCCTTCTTCAGACACCTGAAGTAGACTCCTGACCCAAAATGTCATCTCCAAAGATGCTGCCTGACCTGCTAAGTTACTCCAACACTTTGTATTTTGTTTGTAAACCAGCCTCTGCAGTTCCTTGTCTCTCCATAACACTTTATTGTTATCATGTTTAGTCTTTTCTTTGACAGGATAGCACGTAACCAAAGCTTTTTACTGCACCTCAGTACACGTGTCAATAATAAACTAAATTTAAACCGTTAGGTAGTTTTGTTTTAAGATTAAAGACAGGGACAGAACAAGGGCTCAACTGGTCGGGCTGCTGCTCACAGCACCGGAGACCCGGGTTCAAACATGACTTTGTAGGCTGTCTGTATGGAGTTCACACGTTCTCCCTGTGACCCCGTGAGTTCTCTCTGGTTGCTCTGCCTTCCTCCCCCTTGCCAAAGGTTTGTAAGTTAATTGGCCTTTGTAAATTGCCCCTTGTGTACAGGGAGTGGGTGCGAAAGTGAGATAACATAGAACTAGTATTCACAGATCAGAATGGTCTTGGTGGGCCGAGGGTCTGTTTCCATGCTGTACCCTTATTTAAATCATTTTCATTGCTATATTCAATATTTGCCATATTTGTGAACTTGCAATCGAGAATGCAAGTCTTTGGTTCTAGTTTCACTATTTCTTAAATGAGAGTGACAAATAAGGTTAATAGGCATATAAACAAAGAAAAATACAATTAATAATAAAAAATCAGATATTAAGCATTTCATTTGTGAATGACATCAGCAGGATTAAAACAACAAGTGGCTTTGATGACTCTTTCTTGTAAAAAAGTCAATGTTTTGTCATCATTGTCTTTGGCTTTTGAAATACATTATTAACGATTCACCCTGTCCAACATTCTATATCCCTCAAACAAACTTTGGAACTGTAGCGGGACAGTGAGTCATCACCACTCCCTATGTTCCTGTCCTCACACAGTCAATAACTGTCCAAGAAGAGTAAAGCAAAATTATGATGAATGGAGAAAACACTGCACTTACTTGCAGTAATGGATTCTCAGCTTAAAATCAAAATAATAAGACAGTGAATCTTATTTATTGATTGTAATCACTTTGAGGAAATTTCAGCTATGTAAATGTGTTTATTTTTAAGATAGTTAGTTCTTAGTCACCGTTATAGGTTAGTAACTATTTTGCAGTCAAAATATAATTGAATCACTGAGGTTTGATGTAGCTGCTTAATAACACAAAGGTTTAGTGTATTTGTAACAGCGGGTTTATTATCTATCCATAGTTTAAGGCTAATTTAATAAAGAGAACTGAATATCACTGTCATTTTAGAAATTATGAGGTGCTACAGTAGTGTTCTGGTAGTTGGCAATGAAAAGTGTGGTGATATTGCACCAAAGTATTCAATATTTATCTTGATGTTGATTGGTGGGTTATAATATAATGGTGGACAATCTGCCATATTTTATGTAAATTCATAATTAAGTTAGAATTATTTATTAGCAAGCATTGTAGACTGTTTATTAATACAGCTGGTTAAAAATTGCCAGTGACTATATATTTTTACAGACTTAACCAACTTTTTAAATTATGAGTTAACTAAAATGTAATGTACTTTTTAATTTGTGATATCAATCAGTGAACAGTGATAGGAAGGTTCTTATATATGTGTATATATGTATATGTATGTATATATATGTATATGTATGTATATGCATATGTATGTATATGTATGTATGTATGTATATATATGTATGTATGTATATATATATATGTATATGTATGTATATATGGGTATACATATGAATGTGTGTACATATATGAATATATATGTGTGTGTATATATATATATATACATGAATATATATTTATATATCATATATATTCATGTATATATATATACACAAACACATATATATGTATATATGAATATATATATGTGTGTGTGTGTGTATATATATATATATATATGTGTGTGTGTGTGTATATATATGAATATATATTTTTATATATATATATATATATATATATATATATATATATATATATATATATATATATATATATATATATATATATATATATATATATATAAAATATATATGTGTGTGTATGTATATATATGTGTATACTTGCCCGGAGTAGGGGAATCAAGGACCAGAGGACATAGGTTCAAGGTGAAGGGGAAAAGATTTACAGGGAATCCGAGGGGTAACACAAAAGGTGGTGGTAGTATGGAACAAGCTCCTAGAGGAGGTAGTTGAGGCTGGGACTATCCCATCGTTTAAGAAACAGCCAGACAGGTACATGGATAGGACGGGTTTGGAGGGATATCGACCAAACGCAGACAAGTGGGACAAATGTAGCTGGGAAATTGTTGTAGTGTGGGTGAGTTGGGCCAAAGGGCCTGTTTCCACACTATGGATGATCATCCAAAATCAGTACCCCGTTCCTGCTGTTTCCCCATATCCCTTGATTCCTTTACCCCTAAGAGCTAAATCTAACTCTCTCTTGAAAACATCCAGTGAATTGGCCTCCACTGCCTTCCGTGGGGGACAGTTTAAAGAGCACCAGACAATTCCCTTATTTGGATGAAGGGCCTGTCCTCTGGTGTGTGCGGGGAAGGGAGTTTCCTGCCTGAGCTGGTGCTGGGATTTTTGAATGAATGCCCTCTTCCTCACCCCAGCCTTGCCCCGATTCACAACTTTGCGTGTAGCGAGCTGGGGGTCACGTGGCGGGGGTGGGCGAGCGTCCATTGGCCGCAATATAGCGCTTCATGGAGGGTCACGTGTCTGGGGCGCGTCCCCATTGGCCGGAAAGTACAAGGGGGGAGGGTCACGCGGCGGGGTGAGCTCCCATTGGTCGACGGGGCTCCGGCGCTGGTCTATAAGAGCAGACGCGGCGATGTAGCGAGTTGTCTGCAGCCGGCTGCGGGCTGCCTGGTAGCGGCGCGTCTAGTGTATCTATCCATCCATCCATACTCCCACCCACACGAGTGAGACACTCATGTGGCAACTAACGCAAAGCACGCTCACTGCGAGCGGCGCAATCACCCGGGAGCCTTTCGCCATGAGTTAGAGAGAAGCAAAACCCTCAATGCACCAGCAGCGACATGTGTGGTCCGTAGATTCCTTTTTTTAAATTCAATTTATCCTGCTTATATACTTTCTGTTTTTTTTTGTTGAACGGAAAGATGAACCAGTGATTGTGTTTTTTTTTTCTCTCTTTCTCTGACGAGTTCAAGTTTCAACAGTGGCAAGATTTGCTTCAAATATTTTTATTTTATCCCCCCCAAAAGAAAGCAGTGGTGTAATGGAGGGGACTTCCAGCTAACAGCAGCAGCGTGGTGTCATGAGGAAATAATGATGAAAGAATGCTGATCACGGGAATGATTCAATCAGAGTGGTGAGTAACCTAAAGTATCTATAACCTCCTCGCACTCTTTTTCTGTAATGAAACATTTGGAAATATTGCATGGAATCATCCTGTTTATAGCTTGATTTCTTAAATTTGAATGGGGATATTCAAAGGGGCGTGGAGAAGACTTGTAGTGGATTGTTAAACGCTTAAACAATACTCTATCTCTGTCGTGTGGGTGGTCAGCCTACTTTTTGCGAATTATGTGTGCTTTGTGTTCGATTTCAAATTATATTTACAGCCTAGTTTTTAAAATCGTTTTTTGTATACATTTACAATGTGAGTATAACAAAGTCAAAATATGTATAAGAAACCTACAGTATTTTGGGTAAGGGGACATTGTAACTGTTACTAGACCTTTAGTGGCATTTAGAAGCGAGTCTAAGGTTTGTAAGTTATTTGGCGGTGGCATAGTAACTACAAAACGGGACGGGTCGACAGATATTGCATGCAGCCTAGTAGCTACTTTTTGAAGTGTAAAACAGGAAAATTATAAAGCAGCAGCAATAAAAAGTTGGTTTAAGATAAGACTGATGATTAAGGGTGGAGTTCCCAATAGCTATTACAGGAACTGCTGGCGCCAACAGCTCCTACTCTTATTAAAGGTGTGGTCCAATGCCATGTAATGGGTCTGGTTTTCAATTTGTGTGAAAGTGTAATTGCCACACCCCTGCAGACAATCAATGCCAGGAAAAAGAGTGCTGGCCAGTCTACAGCAGGTAACCCAGAGGCATCTGGAATAGGAATCCACACTGAACAAGACTGAGTTCCCAAGATGGGGCCTGACTTCCTGGTGTCACCACCCACTGAATTTCCCTTCTCCATACCTGGACTGTCTTACTGTTCTGGTATAAATGGTCCCAGAATCAAATGGTGAGGCCAGGTTTCCAGCAATGTCATTGGCATGGGTCAGAACACGTCCTGTCCCCAAAGCCCCTTCTGCAGGTCACTGACTGACAGCAATTTCCTGTCACCAGCACTGCCATGTGCCAAAAGCTATCAAAGTTTATTCATAGTTGTAGAGTGCGGAAACGGGCCCTTCGTCCCAACTTGCCCACTAAAACCAACCTTATCTCAACTACACTTGGCCCACCTGCTGCATTTGGTCCATATTTCTCTAAACCTGTCTTATCCATGTAACTGTCTAATTGTTTCTTAAACGTTGTATTAGTCTCCGCATCAACTACCTCCTCTGGCAGTTCGTTCCATATATGTTCACATACAAATGTTTGTCGATTTACTATATAATCTATTAAAAATGTACTTTTAAGAAATGCATATACAACTATTAAAAGCATGAGCAGTGTAGCTAATGGAAACATTTTTTTTACTCTGTTTACCTCCACAATCCACACTCAAATGAATGTGAATACTGTGCATCTCTTAGTAATGGACATTTCTAAAGACAAGTGGGATAAGTAAAAAAGTTATCCATATCTGAATATCCATGAAAAAACTTTAAAGATGACGAAAATTAGTGAGCATTTATTTAAAATTATTTTTTTTAAATAAACCTCAATCCAAATCTTATTTATTAGAACTAAGAAACGTCAATATTGGACTATGATTATAATACTGATGATGCCCACCACCCTGCTCACATAAATTGACACCCACACAATTGCATAAACATCAAACTATCAAGTCCAGTACCTGCAACATTTTATATTTTGCTCAATATTATACCTGGCAGAAAGGTCAGTGAACTCAGACAACACGTGGGTCAGAAGTTGGTACTCTATATTCACAACTGTCGCAGGGCAATGGGTTTATGTACTGTCTATATTGAACTCTAAATATTGGATACAGAATGCCATTCAGCCCATTATGCTTGTGCTAGCTCTTCAGAAACTTGGGGAAGAACTATGCATGAATTTTCTTTATTTTTTTTCACTGCCGCCTTTCCTTTTGGTGAAAGTGAACTTTGCATCCGCTGCTTTTTGTTGGTGCTTTCTTGTCCAAACAACCTTCTGTTGGTCTTCAACGAGTATGATTGAATTCAGTTTTGGTAAGTTAAATAGGACTTTCTTTAAAAAGTTTTGTTTTTGAAGTTACTTCATAAAAGGTTTCTATGGCTCAAGTCCTGATACCAGAAATAGATTTTGTGCACCATCTCCATGGTATTGACTCTTTCCCAATGAAGCGTTTCTAAAACTGGTCACAGTGGGCCAAAGGTAGCCCAGCTAATGACACATTTTGTATTGCTGCTATTTTGTGCAGGCATTTTGTGATGAGGTGCCTGGAAAAGGTCAGAATCACTAGAAATATTAATTCTTTCCGCAGATGCTGCCTGACTCACGCAGTTCCTCTAGCACTTTTTTTTACTCAAGATTCCAACATCTGCAGTTCCTGTTGTCTTCAATTTACTGCTAGAAGTGTTGCAAGACTGACCCGATGATACAAAAACATGAGTGATTTCACTTAAGTTTTATGGAGTAATATTGTTGTGGGTCAGGTTTCTTTGGCAGTTCTCAGATTTAGTCCCCAGTAGTCAGAATTGACAGTACAATCCAGCAGGCAGTCCTCTACTTGTTTCATCTCTAAGATGAACCTCGCCAGAGAAATATCCTGGAACCTTGAAATCGCATGCATTAAAGAAAGAGATTGTTAATGCCTGTTGCCTTACTGCTGCTCCTGAGCAGAGTGTGGGTTGCAGCGGGGGACTGGGAGGATCAACCAACGTTACACCAACTTGTGATCCAAATTGTCTTTGGTAAATGGGCATGAATGTAGGCTGGTGAGCGTGAGGAGTGGTGCTGGATAAGTGTAACATTTGAAGGGGTGGTAAGATAAACTATGTTTGTATTGATCCACTTTGTGAACCTGTAGGTGATGGAGACTAGATAATATCCAGGACTCCAGCTGCCAACTGCCCATTAACTGGGAGATCTTACAATAGACAATAGGTGCAGGAGTAGGCCATTCGGCCCTTCGAGCCAGCACTGCCATTTAATGCGATCATGGCTGATCATCCCCAATCAGTACCCCATTCCTGCCTTCTCCCTATATCCCCTGACTCTGCTATTTTTAAGAGCCCTATCTAGCTCTCTAGGTTTGGGTTTGTTATTGTCATGTGTACCGAGATTCAGTGAAAAGCTTTGCTATCCAAACAGATCAGATATACAATGTGTCGATACAATCAGTTCACACTTATGTACAATAGGCAGAGCAAAGGGGAAGATACTGAGCTCAGAATATAGTTCTCAGTATTGTAGTGCATCAGTTCTTTAGACGGCTTCAGGACCCAGCTGCATTTGGAATTGTGTACAGTCCACTGGAATGCTGCAGAATAAGGCTGGGTGAGTTCCATGCATAAGTTCTAAGGGTGTTGATGTTACCAGATACCTATGGTCTGAGGAAGGGTCTCGACCTGCAGCCTTGCTTATCCATGTTCTCCAGAGATGCTGCCTGACCCGCTGAGTTGCTCCAGCACTGTCCTTTTGTGCAGGATGAGGCAGCCTTATGTAGATGAGATGTCCTATTCTGGAAACCTATAAATTCTTATGTGGTGCTGGTGTCAGGATGAGGGCCTCACAGATTTTGGTGTTGTGGTATTTTGTTACATGTTTTGTTCCTTATTGTAGTTTTTAGTATTGAAAGTAAATGGTTTACCTCTTGCCCTGGTGGGTACTATGCGGCTTGTCCCTTGTTATGAGGATTATAATTCTCAATTTGGCCAGCGCAGCTGGTAGAGCCACTGCCTCAGAAACAGAAACGCAGGTTCGATCCTGACCTTGGGTGCTGTTAGTGTGGAGTTTGTACGTTCTCTCTGTGACCACATGGATTTCCTCTGTGTGCTCCGGTTTCTTCCCCTTTTCGAAGACGTGCAGGTTTGTCAGTTAATCAGCTTCTGTAAATTAGTTCCTGCTCGGTGGGCCGAAAAGACTGTCTCCACGTTGTATCAATAAAACAAAATAACTAAAGCTAATTAATTAACATTTATACTTAAAGTTACAGTTTTTTAATATTTGCAGACCAAGTACATGCAACCATTGGGGTCAACATGAACTGAATTTTCTCCCTTTATTCTTGCTGATTGTGTTGGAAGTGCTTCCTACACAACCAAAATTGATTCACAGAATTCACAAAGTGCTGGAGGAACTCAGCGGGTCAAGCAGCATCTGTGGAGGGAATGAACAGATGTTGCAGGTCAGGACCCTTCCTCAGACTCAATAAGGGACTCGACTCAAACATTATCTGACCATTCCCTCTTGAGATGCTGCTTGGCCTGTTGAATTCCTCCAGCATTTTTTGTTTTGATCCAGATTCCAGCATCTGCAGTTCCTTGTGCCTTTGTGCACTGCAGAATACCTGATGCTGGTGGGACGATTGAAGCTGAACATTAGTTCTCCCACACTGAGGTGCAAAACCTAGTCGATCAGCGAGACATTGAAGAGGATGAGAGAGATTTTGGCCAAATAATAATGACTTCATCATTTCTGTGGCATAGATTTCTCCACCACAAGCCGAAGCACATGATGTGAGTTTTGCCTTATTACTACCCTTTTTCTAATCATGCTTAGTGATATTGCCAACTAAGATTCAGTTGACTTTTTTCTCAATGATCAAAATGGTTATCACGTTGAAATGTCCTAGTCTTTTTAAGGAAAATACAAAGGCCAGTGGCGTGGAGCAATGGGAGAGCCTTTCTTCAGGCTGTCACCTGCAAATCCAGTTAGCAGCTGTGAAACGGTAACTGCAAATCCTGACATTTGCATTCGACTGCAATCAGCGTTACATTTTGACTTTAGGAATAGTATCATGATGATCCAGCACATTCCTTAATGCCTCCTTTCTAGAAGACAGTCAGCCCTTAGAATTGGTGTGAACAGTATTTGAAGGAACTGGATGGATCATGTTCTGTTTCTGAAGCTATAAAGTGATTATGAATTTATTCTCGGAATCTTCTATCCAGATAATCCTGAACTCGGTCATCAAACAATCAGGGCAAAATTGTTCAACTTGGCTTTTCATTGAGTATTTGAATTTAGTTTAGAATTGTCTTGTGTCCCGTGGTACAGTGAAAAGCTTTTGTTGTGAGCTAACAATTCCGTCGAAAGATTATACATGAAAGAACGTGGATAGGCGCATTTGTGGTCAAAACCCTTCTTTCGACCTGAAATGTCCCTTATTCCTTGTTCTCCAGACATGCTGCTTGACCCACTGAGTTAAGGGCCTGTCCCACTTGTGTGTCCTTGGCATGCAAATTATGCGACCTCGTGGTCGCGTTGAGGCGCATGGGCATCGTATGGCTGTGTGGGGCCGGTCCCACTAAGAAGCGCGGAGAGGTATGTAGTTGTGCGCGACATCGTGCGGGGTTCCGAAATTTTTGTAGCGAACAAAATCTTCACGTGCCAACCGCCTGTCGTGTAACTGACGGCCAAAGTGGGACAGGCCCAAGATCCTGGCGCGATGCAACGTCTCGCCTCCAACAGCAGCAGAAGCAGGCAAACGATCGCTGAGCTTGGCCTGGGGCTCACGGCCGTTGCGTTCCGGATCCGCCCCCACTTCTACTCCCAGAGCGGGGCCAAGAAAATTGAAGATGGGCATAAAATGCAGGAGTAACTCAGTGGGACCGGCAGCATCTCTGGAGAGAAGCAATGGATGATGTTTCGAGTCAAGACCCTTCTTTCAGACTGAAGAAGAATCTCAACGCAAAACGTCACCTGTTGCTTCTCGCCAGAGATGCTGCTGGTCCCGCTGTGTTACTCCAGCTTTGTGTCCATCTTCAAATGACGTCACGCGCTCCAGACGGCTGTGCGGGCGCATGAAATCGCACGCGACCATGCGGTTGCGTAATTTGCGTGCCAAGGACACGCAAGTGGGACAGGCCCTTTACTCCAGCACTTTGTGTATTAACTGTCATCTGAAGTTCTTCCTTTCTGCGAGGTATCAGCAGAGATTTCCCTCCTTGTGATTTCCTACTTGTTACACTGTTGCTCACTATTGTTCTTTGATCAATTGGTGTTACAGTAGTAAAGAAAAGGCTACTTTTGTATCTCGTTAATACTCTACACCAGGGGTCGGCAAACATATTCTGCATAGGGGCCGGGACGCATGTCTGTGAGCGGTTGGCGAGCCACATCTATCACGGGTACACGTGGACCCCGCCCCGGATGGCAGGCATCAAATTGCGTGTTCACATAGATCCCACCTCTTTGAGGACGCCATCCAGGGCACTGGCCCCTAGTTACGGGCGCGCGCTAAAATGCCTCAAATACTCGCACTCGTTCATCCCCTAGATCTTTTTATTATTCTTTCGTTCCTCCTTTGAGAAGAAACAACTTGGCAACCCTTGATCCTGACAGTGAAGCCCAGACAAAGAAGGTGCGCAGCCATGCCGGCGGCTTTGCGCAGGGTGCGGTACAGCCAGAGCTCGGCGCTGCTCGGTGGCTCTGCCATTGCAGCAGGCGGTGCAGACCACCTGGCATCACCTTGCCTGGGCGCCACGGCCTCGGGCCCAGGAGGTACCGGAGATGACGGAAATCTGTGGGCTGGATAATTACGAGGAAACAAATACGCCTGCGGGCAAGATGATTTCGGGTTATGGGTTGCATTCAGCTTGGGGGCTGTGGGTTGCTGACCCCTGCTCTACACTTCCCAGGGTGTCATTTACATTCTCCTTCCAAGAACAGGAGAGTTGAGATGGTGCGTGCCATTGTATCTGTCGTATGCCGGCCCGGACTGGCCTATCAATCCATTTTATGACCTCTGGTAGTACTACTTTGTGGCATGGTGGCACAGCGGTAGACCTTAGTGTCAGACCCGGGTTCAATCCTGACTATAGGTGCTGTCCATATGCAGTTTGTACTTTCTCCCCTTGAACGTGTGGGTTTTCTCAGCGTGTTCCCGTTTCCTCCTACACTCCAAAGACGTACAGGTTTGTAGGTTAATTGGCTTCACTCAAACAAAATCATAAATTGTCTCTAGAGTGTAGTGTTGATGCACAGGGTGATTGCTGGTGGGCAGAAGTGCCTGTTCTACACTCTATGACTAAACTACTTTGCACCTGATCACTCTTTATGAAATCTAGATATGGAAGACCTGGTAAGGCAACGTTTCGGGTCAATACCCTTCATCAGACTTGATAAGGCTTTATTGCCTTGCATCACAATGAGGAGTGTGGAGGATGTTTATGTCAAATTTTATGCAGCTGTGTGTCTTGTTGCTTTTTGGTCACATTAAAAGTAAATATATTTTAGTTACCTCAAACATGGTAAAGAAAACAGCGGGTACACTAACAAAATGTTACATTGTCACATCCTATAGTACTGTACGCTAGTTTCAACTCGCGATAAATTACATGCAAGCTCCAATCCCATTAACCTGTAGAAAGTTAAAAAATGCAAGCCAAATTGTTTCTTCTCAAAGGAGGACCGAAAGAATAATAGCCAACTGTGCATTCCCATTTCTGCTAATGAATTCCCTGTAACGTACCCTTGCACATCCATCAACTCCACCCTCTTTCTCCAACCACCCTCCTGCGCTAGAGTTAGTTTACATCACCAGTGTAATATAACAGTCAGCGTGCCTGTGGGATGTGGGAGGACACTGGAGCACCTTGGGGGGAGTTCCATGTGGTTACAAGGAGAACGGGCAGCCCCAGAGATCTGGATTGATCGCTAAGAAGCTACAGCAGAGCTGTTGATGGGACAGTTGTAGTGCCGCTGCCTCACAGCACCAGAGACCCAGGTTCGATCCCAACCTCAGGTGTTGTCTGAGTGCCGTTTGCACATTCACGTGGATTTCTCCCACATCTCAAAGACGTGCTGGTTTGTAAGTTAATTGGCACTAGTGTATGGGGAGTGGATGAGAAAGTGGGATAACATTGAACTAAAAGATGATCGATGGACAGTGGGCCGAAGCACCCGTTTTCATGTTGTATTTCAAACCAAAGTTAAGACCTAATATTCCCTGCCGCCCCCATCCTCAGCATTTAAAAGCTTAGTGTGTCATAGGTATGTCATATGTCGATAAATTAGCCTGCAATTCTGACACAGATACAAATCTAATCTGACTTTTGAATTCCCAAGTAATCTGATTCTTCCCCCCACTTGTTTTGCATCTCTAGACTCTATGTTAAACTTTATAATGTCTTCATCCTAAAGTAATTTTTAATTCAATCACTTTTACTACCACCTTTTGTCCATTGTTAAGTTAAAATGATGCAGAGATACCAAATTCCGTTTGACTGGCATGAAATGTCTGTCCATGGACTTTAAATCCCACTCTTCTGTCACGAGCAGAATGCGCAGTATTGAGCAGGCAGAACCAAAAAAATGTTAAAAAATAAATATTGGTTAAAACATGCCAAGGAACCCAGATGTTAGAAAGTCCCTAACACTGTACCACAAACCACGTATAAAGATGCTTTGGTTGCTATTGACAGCTGAATAATTCGGTCTTGGGCCAGTTACTGACGCGCCATGCATTACATATTTTGAATTTCAATGGTTCACCACAGTTCAGTATAAACTGTCTCTGTAAATACAGTGCCGTCCATAATGTTTGGGACAAAAACCCATCATTATTTATTTGCCTCTGTACTCCATAATTTTGAGATTTGTAATAGAAAAAAATCACATGTGGTTAAAGTGCACATTGTCAAATTTTAATAAAAGGTATTTTTATACATTTTGGTTTCACCATATAGAAATTACAGCAGTGTTAAAACATAGCCCCCCATTTCAGGGCACCATAATGTTTGGGACACAGCAATGTCATGTAAATAAAAGTAGTTATGTTTAGTATTTTGTTGCATATCCTTTGCATGCAATGACTGCTTGAAGTCTGTGATTCATGGACATCACCAGTTGCTGGGTGTCTTCTCTGGTGATGCTCTGCCAGGCCTGTATTGCAGCCATCTTTAGCTCATGCTTGTTTTGGGGGCTAGTTCCCTTCAGTTTTCTCTTTAGCATGTAAAAGGCATGCTCAATTGGGTTCAGATCAGGTGATTGACTTGGCCATTCAAGAATTTACCAATTTTTACCTTTGTCAAATTCCTTTGTTGCATTAGCAGTATGTTTGAGATCATTGTCTTGCTGTAGAATGAACCGGCAGTCAATGAATTTTGAGGCATTTGTTTGAACTTGATCAGATAGGATGTGTCTATACACTTCAGAATTCATTATGCTACTACCATCAGCAATTGTGTCATCAATGAAGATAAGTGAGCCAGTACCTTCAGCAGCCATACATGCCCAGACCATAACACCCCACCACCGTGTTTCACAGATGAGGTGTTATGCTTTGGATCTTGGGCAGTTCCTTCTCTTCTCCATACTTTGCTCTTGCCATCGCTCTGATATGTTAATCTTTGTCTAATCTGTCCACAAGACCTTTTTCCAGAACTGTGGTTGCTCTTTTAAGTACTTCTTGGCAAACTGTAACCCGGCCATCTATTTTTGCGGCTAACCAGTGGTTTGCATCCTGCTGTGTAGCCTCTGTATTTCTGTTCATGAAGTCTTCTGCGGACAGTGGTCATTGACAAATTCACACTTGACTCCTGAAGAGTGTTTCTGATCTGTTGGACAGGTGTTTGAGGATTTTTCTTTATTATAAAGCGAATTCTTCTGACATACGCTGTGGAGGTTTTCCTTGGCCTGCCAGTCCCTTTGCGATTAGTAAGCTCACCAGTGCTGTCTTTCTTCTTAATGATGTTCGAAACAGATGATTTTGCTAAGCCTCAAAGCCCCTGTCCCACTTGGGCGACCTCCACCGCGAATTCTGGCGAGCTTGCCCATAACCCACAGTCGCGAGAAGGTCGCCACGAGGTCGTAGGAGGCCTTTGTCACTCTCCTTCCTGGTCGAGAGTGGTCTCCGCGTAATCGAGGCTTCAGCTAGGTTGTGACGTATTTTTCAACTCTACGACTAAAAATAGGTCGCCGTGGGAAATATCGATACTTTTTTAGTCCTAGGTCTAGTCGAGGTCGTGATGCTGATCGTAGGTAATAGCTCCGGGGTGAAAAAAAGGTCGGTAGAAGAAAAAAAGGTAATTTAAACAGCAGAATGTCACCTCTGTCACTCCAGGGCATGCTCATTCGTAGCTGGAGAGTTTTTTGGAGAAGAGATTTGAGTTTGAGATGGCACCAAAAAGGCAGCAGCGCAGGGGGAGGGCACAACCCTAAAAAAAAACGGCCATGCAGGTGTTGCCCACCCAGGAGGAGGAGTGGCAGGAGGTGATAGTGCAGGAGGAGGTAGCCCTGCATGATAGACCCCTGTAGGAGGAGACCAAGGTGGTAGTATATGTCCCCACCACCACCCCATCCTTCACTGCCTCATTTGAAGGCAGCAAAGCAGCCCTTTCTCCTGTGTCGGACACAGCATCAGAGGCAGATGCCCCATTGGTGGTGAGGGAGGGCTGGAGGAAGGTTATGCCCTACACCTTCACCAGGCAGCAGGAGGGGGACCTTGAGGAATGGTTCCAGCAGAATGCCATCCTGTATGAAAAGGAAAATGAGTGGTACAGGGACAAGAATGGCAAGCGTGCCATCCACTGCCCCACATGTGTGCTTAAAGTTCCATCTTTTGTCAAAGCCCAGCGCCACTCTCTTCCAGTCATCTGGTGTACTGGAACAGTCCATCACATCATCTCCATTCACCCACTGAGACCTATTCTTGTGCTTCCTCTTCACCCTTGCTTTTTCCCTCCTGTCTTTGTTAAAAGGCTGCTGAAGCAAAAGGGCTACTGCAAACAGCAGTAGTTGTATTTTTACAAACATCCTCCAAACTAGTTCCTTCCTTGCTTGCATGGTTCAGAATTTTTTTTAAAAACCTGGGAGGCATTTTTTTTGTGAGAACAAAACGCAGACATGACATTTTATCGGGCGATCATTTGAGCTGTAGACACCGTCACTGGTCGTTGTTGGTTTTCGGTGAGGTCCTCTGAGGTTGAAGGGGGTCGTGCTCATTCGCGGACCACTTTGCCAGAGACCATCCTCGAGTAAAACGTACGTGGTCGATGGAGGTCTTCGTGGTCGAGGGAGGTCGTATGTTATTACGTTTTTTTTAATTTATTTTTTTAAGTCGCTTAAGGTCGCCAGAACCCGCGATGGAGGTCTCCCAAGTGGGACAGGCCCTTAAGGTTTGGCTGATGTCTCTAACAATTTTATTCTTGTTTCTCTTTATGGCTTATTTGATTTTCATTGACACAACTTTTGTCCTCATGTTGATAAACAGCAATAAAAATTACCAAAGGTGATGGAAATGACAATAGATGACAATAAATGGTATTGTATTGTATTGAAAGACTGGAGAAAAGACTAGGTGCTGAGAGCTCTCTTATACCTGCATTAAGAATGCATTTAAACACACCTAAGCAATTACAAACACCTGTGAAGCCAAGTCTAAAATGTTATGGTGCCCTGAAATGATGGGGGGGAGACACTATGTATAAGCGCGGTTGTAATTTCTACATAGTGAAACCAAAATGTATAAAAATGGCCTTTAATAAAATTTGACAATGTGCACTTTAACCACATGTGATTTTTTTCTATTACAAATCTCAAATTGTGGAGTACAGAGACAAATAAATAAATGATGAGTCTTTGTCCCAAACATTATGGCGGGCGCTGTATTTGAACAGAAATGTTATACTTTTTGCTTGAGTATAACTCTTGAAAGGTGTTATCTGTAGCTGTCCCAGCCAGGTGACCTGACACAATCTTGTGTAAATGAATGTCAAGTTTGTCGATTCGTTACGTTGTAAAAACTGAATCGCCAATGATGTCAATGTGAAATGGTTCATTTATGCTTTTATTGTGACGTGCAAACGCACAAGTGAAATTAGTTTCTTACCAACAGTCCAGTAGAGCAGGGATCGGCAACCTGGTCCTGCATAGGGGCTGGGACGCATGTCTGAGCGGATGGCGGGCCACATTTATCACGTGTACACATGGATCCCGCCCTGGATGGCAGGCATCAAATCACGTGTTCACAGGTAAACAAAAATGCTGGAGAAACTCAGCGGGTGAGGCAGCCTCATGCAATCCTTGCATGTCCCACCCTCTGAGTTTCTCCAGCATTTTTGTCTACCTTCGATATTTCCAGTATCTGTAGTTCTTTCGTAAATGTGTTCACAGATGCGGTACAGCCAGAGCTCAGGGCGGGCCGGATCATTACGGGGGAAAAAAATTTGCCTGCAGGCCGGGTGATTTTGGGTTATGGGCCGCATTCGGCCTGGGGTCCATAGGTTGCCGACCCCTGCAGTAGACTTGCTACAGTCAGACACATCCCTGATTAGCAAGTGTACAGAAGTAGTCCACTGATCCCACATACAAGAGGCGCCATGTTTTGGCGCCATTTTCAAAGTCCAGTCCGTGCTCTAGTTATCAGCGCTGACCGTTCCAGGCTAGCCTCCGGCCATTAAGGCCTTGCATGTCTGGATCGACCAGCAAATGCTCCCGTAATGAACTTGGTGAACTGTTACCTCCCATTCAGCTTGTACCTAGCCTTATCTTGTGAAGGCCCCTCTCAAGACTTGATTGTTGTTAACTAGCTTCTCATTGGAGTATTGAACAAACATTTGTTTGCAATTGCCTTTGTCACTTTCACTAAAGCAGTTATGTTTTGTTTCACTGCTGTAGAACACCACATGCTGGAGTAACTCGGCAGGTCGGGCAGCATGTGTGGAGGACACGTTTCGGGTCTGGATCTTTCTTCAGGTTTTACTGGGGGGGGGGGGGGAGAAAGCCGGAGGAGTGTTGGGGATGGCACAGGTGAGGGGGGCAGATGATTGGCAGATTGGTGGACAAATGCTAGACATTAAATGGAGATAAAAGGGGACAAAAATGAGAGAGTGACTAATTCCACAGAGTTACTCCAATATTTTGTTCTATGCAAGATTCCACCATCTGCACTTTCTTGTGCAGACACTATCATCCTGTCTTGTTTTGAACGTTCTTTTTGTTATTAGAACTTTTGTATTGTTTATGTACAATTTGTGTTTGTTTGAGTCTGTGTGCCCGTGGTGTTGTACCAAACAAGAGTTTTGTACTTGTACCTCACTGACCATGTGCATGTGACAGGAATCAATGGATATGGGAAAAAGCAGGAACGGGGTATTCATTTTTGATGATCAGCCATGATCATATTGAATGGCTAGAAGGACTGAATGGCTTCTGTACCTATTTTTCTATGTTTCTATGATGGTAGAATCATCATCCTCCGATGTGATCTCCAATAATTAGAATGATCAGATTGTACTAAGGGACGTGTTGTCTGTCCCTATTTTGCTCAATTTGCATTGCTGGTAGACCTGCTGCCTCGGTGCCAGAGGCCCGGGATTAATCCTGATCTCGGGTGCTGTCTGTGTGGAGTTTTCATATTCTGTCCGTGGGTTTGCTCCGGTTTCTCCCACATCCAAAATATGGGCAGGTTTGTAGGTTAGTTGGCCGTCTGTGAAACCGCTCAAACGTCAAATATTGAAAAAGTACACTGGGGAAAACACTACCAGGACTGGTACCTGAGAGGTAGATGTGTGGAATGGGTAGATACCTTTCTGGAGATGCTTGATATATAATCAGATGGGATTGAAGCAATAATAATCCCACTGGGCAAAAGTGCAGAGGAAATGTTGAAAGTGGATGTTGAGTTGAACATCAGCAGCAAAAGAGGTGGCTAGTGAACTGTCTAAGGTTGTGTGTTTAGTTCTTGCTGTGTCAAGGACCAAACCTGACTGAGTTTCAGACACAATGCTATGGATTCAAAGGTGGTCATTTTTGGAAGTGAGGTTGGTCACTTTTTGAGGGTGGCAGGATTCCTTGTAACATCTCAAACAACGGGCTATAGTTTGCCAAGTAATTGGCCGTGTAAGGATGCCAAGTTATAGGAAGTGAGAGTATGGTCAGTAACATGCTGTGGATGTAAGGGTTTGTGATCTTCGTCCTTGAGGATGAGATGTGAGGGTTAGGACTGAGGGAGATTTGGACAGGGATGAAGTTGTGGTCAATTGTATCTGATTCTGATAACCAAGAAATCAAAATGACTAACTGTGGAGAAATTTAAGGGAAAAAGACAAAGTGCTAGAGTAACTCAGCGGGCCAGGCAGCATCCCTAGAGAACGTGGGTAGGTGGAGAAGGCAAAACATCATCTATCCATATTCTCCAGAGTGGCTGCCTGACCTGTTGAGCTACTCCAGCATTTTCTTTTTTTTGTAAGCCAGCATCTGTATTTCCTGGTGTCGAGAAATTTAAAGGGATGTTTTGTTCAGTGGAATTGGGATAGTGTCTTGAGTAATATCCAATTTAAACACTAGGCCAAACTAGCAATTACTGTGGTTGATCCATGCTCTTTGGTTTTTGCACTAATGTGATCTTGTTTACTTGCAATAACTGATAATTGATTGTGTATGTATTGTTATTGTGTCAAATGTGACTGTAAAACTGCATATGAGAAATAAAAACACTACTCTCATTACCTACCTGATCTCCTGGTTGCTCAACACTAACTTCTCTTCTCATTCCCAATTTGACCTTTGTCCTGAGCCTCCTCCTTTGTCAGAGTGAGACCCAGTGCAAATTGGAGGAACAGATTCACAGCTCTCTGGGTGAAGATGTTTTTCCTCATCTCAATGGCCTACCCCTTATTCTTAACTGTGACCCCTGGTTCTGGACTCGCCCAACATCAGGAACATTTTTCCTGCATCTAGCCCGTCCAATCCTTTAAGAATGTTATATATTTCTATAATAACACCTCTCATCCTTCTAAATTGCAGTGAATTTCCATTTCCTTCTCTCCATCCCCTCCCCTTCCCAGTTCTCCCACCAGTCTTACTGTCCCCGATTACATTTTATCTCTGTGCCACCGACTCCCCTGACATCAGTCTGAAAAAGGGTCTCGACCCAAAACGTCACCCATTCCTGCTCTCCAGATATGCTGCCTGTCCCATTGAGCTACTCTGCTTTGTGTCTACCTTCAACTCCCTCACTAGTTGGAATTGCGGAAGGGAGTTAGAAAGACTCTGTGCATAGCATGGTGAAATCCTTTTCCAGAACACAGTGAGGCTTTGAAAGCTGTTAGGGGTTTATTGATTCTGAAGGATACAAGGGGGTAAGTTGCAGATTCTTAAAATATAAATAGGGAATTGGTAAATCAGTGTCACAAAGATATTGCATAATGTTCTTTTACTTCCGTTAGCTAGGGTACTGTCCGAGTCACCTCTACCCCATTGCGGGCATTGGACTTTGTCTCTGGAACTGATGCGCTACGATGCTGAGAACTATATTCTGCGCTCTGTGTCTTCCCCTTTACTCTACCTATTGTACTTGAGTTTGACTTGAATGCGTTTGTGTACAGTATTATCTGATTGGACAGCATGCAAACTAAAGCTTTTCACTGTGCCTCGGTACACGTGAATAAACCTACACCCAAATTGAGGGAATAATAGGGGGATATTACTTGTACATTTCTCATGGGGGTTCTTCATTTGTCAAAATATCAAAACATTGAAAAAATCTAGTCACATTAACTTGGGAAATTATAAACCAAACAGCAAATGCTAGAAATACTTGGCACTCGGACAAGGGGACAAATGTTACTCTGTTCCTCTCTCCATTCACGATCCTCACCTGCTGTGCATATCCGTTATTTTTCTTTGCGTGTTTTCATTATCAGCTGCATTTTAGGGTGCCCATGCCGATGAAGGTGCCCCATCTACACTAGTCCCACCTGCCCGCATTTGGACCATATCCCTCTAAAACCTTCCTAGCCACGTCCCTGTCCAAAAGTTATTTAAATGTAATAGTTTCTGCCTCTACCTCCTCCAGCATACCCACCACCTATTAGGAATGAGTCTCTTTGCAGTTTAGAATTTAGGGACACAGCGCAGAAACTCTGACCAGCGATACCTGTACACTAACATTATCCTACATGTTGGGGACACTGTTTTTTACTGGAGGCCAATTAACCTACAAACCTGTACCTCTTTAGAGTGTGGGAGGAAATCGGAGCACTCTGAGAACCCACGCGGTCACTGGGAGAATGTACAAACTCTGTGGAAGCAGCACAGGTGGTCGGGATCAAACCCAGATCTCTGGTGCTGTAAGGCAGCAACTGTACTGCTGCTCCACTGCCATCCTAGTCTTGCACATTTTTGAACACTTTTATGAACTCTGTTTGCTTTGCACTAATTTTCACAAATGCATTATTATAATTAATCGTCTTAACTATTAACATTTTAACATTATTTGAATCAGATTCTCTTCCTACAGACTTGGGAAGGAATAAATGATGTTTTTGGTTTTGCTTGCTGACATACTGATTGCAGGTTTACTTGGGCTGTGTGCTCCATATCCACAACGAATCATTCCTATTCCATAAATTAATCCGAATGAATACGTTTGTATTTGGATCATAATTGAACCACATCCATTTGGAGGGGACTTTGCTCCTGGGTACTAAATATTCCTGATCTGTATGAAGGGAACCTAATCTTTTTCTCATAATTTAGGGCAAATGTGAACCAATTATTCAGTGTGATCGACTGTGTTAGTCGCTGAGCAGCTGTGAACAGATGCCATTCAGTCACACCACTGTAAAGATGTTTCTTGCTGGCAGTGGTTCCCTTTCTAGTGGCGCAGAGATAGAGTTGCCTCCTTACAGCGCCAGAGACCTGGGTTCGATTCTGACTAAGGGGTGCAGTCTGGACATTCTCCCTGTGACTGGATGGCTTTTTCTTCGAGAGCTCCGGTTTTTCCCCATACTCCAAGATGTACAGGTTTAGTTATGCAGGTTAATTGGCTTTGGTAAAATTGTAAATCATCCTAGTGTGCGTAGGATAGTGTTAACGTGCGGGGATCGCTGGTGGGCCGAGGAGCCTGTTTCCACGCTGTATCTCTAAACTAAACTAATGGAACTGTGGCAGATTCCTTTGCTGTATGTAATTGGGGAAAATGAATCAGCACAAATAATTTGGGGACTTTTTGCACAACTTGGCATCCGTGCAGTAGTTTTAACACGAGTGAAGTGGATATTTTGGAGATTTGGCATTTGCGAGTTATAACTGATTCAGTGCCTGTTGGCTGGATCCTGCTGACAACAATCTGGTTAGGAGAACTCGGAGAGGAAAAAAAAGAGAATGTGGATGTGGTGAGCCTAGTCATCTTCAAGGTATTTCAGAGGAAACCCACATCAACTGTAATCGTGAACTTTCAACTCTAACTCCCAACTCTAGTTGCAGCATTACTTGATGGAAATGATTAATTTTTGACTTGTTTTAAAATGTGTACATCATTAACAACCTTATTACTTGCTACATACCACAGCATTGCCATTTTTTTAAAAGAGGTTGATATGCACCATGGATCATTTTACTTTATCTGGCTATTTGAGTCTAAGGGGCGCTATGGTGCTTTAGACAAAATTCTAGTAGCCATATATTTCCAATTTGTGAGGTTTTTTGTGTATGGATGTATAAATTCAAGCTCTTTAACAAATGGGGACTTATTATTAAATTAACATGGGAAGCAATTGCTACTTTTTTAATATTTCAAAAGGTAATAATTTACTCAATCAAAAACTGGCAGAGTTGCTGCCTCACAGTGCCAGAGACCCGGGCTCAATCCTGGCTATGGGTGCTGTCTGTACATAGTTTGCATGTTCTGCCTGTGACCACATGGGTTTTCTCCAGGTGCTTTGGTTTCCTCCCACACTGGCGTGGATTTTGTGGGCTGAAGGACCTGTTTCTGTGCTGTATCTCTAAAGGCTGAAAGTAAAATACGTGCAGCTCTGTAGCTTAATTGGCTTTGGTAAAAAATTGTAAATTGTCCCTAGTGTGCAGGGTGATTGCTGGTCGGTGTGGACTTGGTGGGTCAAAGGCCTGTTTCTGTGTCTTATCTTAAGTCTTAAAAAGCTGGATACCACACTATGTGAAAGAGACTTTCATTACGTTGCAGCCCCCAAGAGAAAATTGTAAGAACCAGCCTTGCATTTTCTACCGTACTCGAAGGAACAGTGGATGTTGTTTTTCATTCATCACCTTTCCTCATACATTTGTTCCCTTTTTATTGACCAACTTTATTGGTTAACCTAGTTTGGCATTTCTTGATCCCTTTAAAAAATATATATATAAAGACGGCATATGGGAGTTCCATCACAAGCTTCTGGTAAATCTCCATGTCATGGATCAGTAAGATCTTCAACCAAGTCAATTTAGTGTCTTCCTCTGCTAAATCCAAACCAGCTGCTTTACATACTTGCACAGGGTCTGTGCTATCCAGGCAGCAAATGAACTGTGCATGATTACAATCAAGCCGTCCATAGTGTACAGATAGAAATGCTGCTGCGGATGTAAAGATTTGGGAGAATGGAATAATCCCCTTCTGGGACCAGCCAAGAGGTGGCATGAGCGTTTCCTTATTTCACCACCCTGCCAGTCAGCATGCCTATGTGTTAGTAACAAGTATCTTTAGTTTAAACTACTTCTGCCTAACTGCCTTTCAATTTTATTTGGGGTTTTGTGAGTTACATAGACTTGATGTAATCCTCTTTAGTGACTAATACAGAAATTACTAACTTTGAAGTGATGTCTTGGTTCAATGCTACAGTATTAAAGCGCACTGGCTCCTCCAGTTGTTGTTAGGGTACTAGGGGAACATGGAGTTCACAACTCATTATTGCACCCCTGGTCACTAGAATCTATAGCAGCAGACTATAGGGCACTGTTACCATACTGGATCACATTTCAGTACTTTACCTCCTTTTTCCTTATAGCTTTTGAATAGGAGATGCATGGTGCTGGTTTACAAAAGAGGACACAGTGCTGGAATAACTCAGCGGGCCAGGCAGTATCTCTGGACAACGTGGTTAGGTAACATTTCAGTGCGGGACTCTTCTTCAGAAGAAGTCTCAACCCGAAACGTCACCAAACCATGTTCTCCAGAGATGCTGCTTTACCTGCTGAGTTACTCCAGCACTTTGTGTCAATTTTTGAATAGTTTCTATGATCTACTTGTTGGAATTTATTTTGTTACACTGGGCTCGGTCGTTTTTATTCAACATGACTGTTTATCAAGTATTGTCCGATTTGATCTATTCACCTTCTGCCTGATTCTGCTTTATATTAATGCTACTTTCTAGAGTTGATTATTTTGAATTTATGTAACTGTAAATGGAAAAGGCAGTACTGAGTGTTTCTGTGGTATTTTACCATGTTTTCCTGATACAATTTCCCAGGCTGTCTGCATTTAGACACTCCTGGTGCTGAGATTGCAGACGGGGAAACGTTTGTTCATTATTTCCTTCAGTTATGGGGGATGGTGGTGGAGGGGAGGACCCTCAATGGGACACAGCCCATCCCTCTCCGGGCCATGCCTCTAGACCCAGTCAGACCTGTGGCCCTCTGACATAGCTACTGGACAACACTAGGAACTGCAGATGCTGGTTTATAATAAAAGACTGGAGTAACACAGCGGGTCAGGCAGCATCTCTGGAGGACATGAATAATCAACGTCTCGGGTCGAGACCCTTCAGCCTGATTGTTGTGGGGGAGAGAAAGTTGAAAGAGGTGGGGGTGGAACAAAGGCTGGCAAATGATAGGTGAATACAGGTGAGCGGTGGGTGGATTGGCAGATGGTAGGATAAAGGCCAGAGATGAGAAAATAAAAGGCTGTGAGGAGAAGAGGTGCAGCTAAAGGAAGGGCATGGGAGAAATGGGAAGAGTTGCTGTCTTGCAACGCCAGAGACCCGGGTTCGATCCTGACTACAGGTGCTGTCTGTATAGTGTTTGTACATTCTCCCTGTGACCACGTGCTCTGGTTTCCTTCCATGTGCCAAAGACATACAGGTTTGTAGGTTAATTGGTTTCTGTGAAATTATAAATTGTCCCTAGTGCATAGGATAGTGCTTGTGTATGGGGATTGCTGGTCGGCATGGATTTTGTGGGCTGAAGGACCTGTTTCTGTGCTTTATCTCTAAAGGCTGAAAGTAAAATATGATCCCTCTCCTTGGGTAGCCCCTTGAGATCAACAAAGACCTGCCTTCTGGTTTAATGGGTTCAGAGGTGGCTGATGAGGCCACAGTGGGACAGCAGATCCTTTGCACAGAGATGGAACACTCCTTTTGCCACATCCAGGGTACCTCTGTGCTTCTGGTGATTGTATTCTAGGTTCTCAATACCAACCCAAAAGGGATTCTGATGGTGGTTTAACTCTCCATCCTGTCAATCTGCTGGATAGTGTGGAAAGGGCATTGGTGGTGTCTTTCCAATGCCTTGTGATGCCTGTTGTAGGTCGTCCAAGGCCTAGAAATGTGGGAAGACCGGAGTTGTTGCTGCACATTTTGTCCATTAGATCTTTATCTTCACATACCCTTTTCCTCAAACAGCCAATGGCCTCCTATGCTCCACGGACTTCATTCCTTGCAGTGAAGGGTGATCTTATAGAATTGTGTAACATCAGGGAAATTGATGGGGTGAATGCAGTATTTTACCCAGAGTAGAGTGGTGGTATCAAAAATCAGAGGACATGGGTTTAAGGTGAGAAGGGAAAGATTTGATAGGAACCTGAGCAGACAACATTTTTCCACACAGAGGGAGGTGGGTTGTGGAAAAATCTCCAGAGGAGATAGTTGAGGCATGTACCATAACTGGTACAATAACATTCAAAAGGCACTTAGACGGGTACATGGATAGGAAAGACTTAGAGGAATATGGGCCAAACTCAGGCAGGTAAGACTATTGTAGATGGCACAACCTGCCCCACCAAACTCTCTTGACTCACCATGAATTCCCCAATGCTGTAACACCATATTCTGCATTCTGGTATTTTTCTCTTTGCACTGCCTGTGCTGGATAGTGTAGGCTTCATAATGCTTGTACATAATGTGATGTGACTAGATAGCACTGTTTTTCACTACATCTTGGTACTCGGGACAAAAGTAGAAAATTTCCGAACTAAACAGATTCCAGCCTGATTGTAAATCCCACAGTAAAGGGCCTGTCCCACTTAGGCGATTTTTTTTTGGGCGACTACAAATGTTGACAAATTTTCGGCAACAGTGGTGACAATTTTTGCTGTCGTAGGTTGTGGCCAGGTTTCGTAGGTGCATTCCATTAAAACTAGTCCCTGGCAGTCGCCTAAGTGCGACTCTTTAATGCTTTGTCAGTCAGGATATGCATTATACAAGATAATATCAGGTTAATCCAGCTATAAGATGGCTTGACTATTGGTTAATATCTGACAACCATGTATATTCAAAAGCATTCAAACTGTTAAAATATTTATCATTTATTGTTAAACACTTGACTTTTAAAAATGTGTCTCTAAATTTGAAAACACGTGAGACAAAAATGAAGATTGCATTTCCCTTGCCATTTCCCCCACTGAGTTGCTTTGAGTTGTTGAACTTGTGCCTGGCCGAAGCTGGCAGTGGCTCAGCAGGCAAACTTCCCAGTGAAGCTGCTGGGAAATTGCATCAAGTCCATGGGAAGTCCAGCGCTGGAGCCTAGTTGCAATGACGGCAATGATCATCTGTCCGTGTCTCAAAATTCTTGGCAATTGCACGGATAAATCCCCAACAGTTCAACGTTGAATTGTCAGCTATTTTGGGGAGCTGAATTCCATCACAACCCTCTTCTGTATTAACAATGCCTCCCAGGCTGTGTATTTTGAAACTCTACTTATCGTTTATAGTTTAAACTAATTTTAGTTCAAACTGGCATTTTCTTCGCATAAAAATTATTCTAGTGGCACAGCGGTAGAGACCCAGGTTCGATCCTGACTACAGGTGCTGTCTGTATGGAGTTTGTACATTCTCCCGGTGATTGTGTGGGTTTTCTCCACTTTTCTCCACTTTCCTCCCACACTCCAAAGAGGTGCAGGTCTGTAGGTAAATTGTCCCTTGTGTGTAAGATAGTGTGCAAAGTGATTGCTGGTCTGCGCAGACTTGGTGGGTCAAAGGGCCTGTTTCCACGCTGTATGTCAAGTCTAAAAATGTTCTTATGATACTAATTTGGCACTTAAATGTTGAACCGTGTTTTCAGTGCAAAAACTCCTAATTAGAATGTGATATTTTTGCTATTTAATGTTTGTCTACTTAATATAGAATCTGTTTTTGCAAGATGTGAATAAATGCACCACATATGCAGTGGCAGATTTATTCACTGATTATTCAGTTTTATCTGCCTTTTGAAGATTTGGAAATGATCCCACACCTGTAAACAATATACATCAACATCTGTTGGTGTCTTGTAGCTGTAATTTTAAAATTGACAATGGTGATTTGAACACCTCAGAACCATCCACATTTTCTGATTTAAACAATTGTAGAAACTGGTTTTATGTAACCAAGGTGACTAGAAATTGTCTCCTTTTGGGAAATGATTGTATCTATGCAAAGGAGTACATAATCCCCCTGGCAACACAGGAATTAAATATTAATGCTGAAATAGATTTAACTTTTGGCACAGATAAGGCAGAACATTTTAATGGTGATCATGGGTTATAAGCAGCACAGACTGAGTCAATATTAAAATGATGACACTGGCATTTGCTAGCATTATGCATTCCATCAACTGGCCAAGAATAATGACCACAATCTGTGGCTGAGAGAAATCGCTTGTGTTGCTGCAGCCCACAATACTGCACTTTGCCCCATTCTAGGAGGAACAGGGCACTGAGGGATTGCTCAAACACCTGCCTTTGTACTCCCATCCTTAAGGATAGATGAGTCGCATCCGTCACTCTTAGATCAAACTTACACCTTCCCAAGTGGAAGGAGTTGAGTTTACTTTGGCCTTCCCTAAAAAGAGCGATGAGGTTGGTTCCTCAGTGAATCACAGATTCCATGCATGACTACCACTCTCTATCATAACTTTGCACCATTAAATTGTTTGCCCAGTTTCTGCTTGTTTCGTTATCGTTCTTTCCCAGTAGGAAGCGTGCTCGCCCCTCTCGCTTCTCCCCAGCCTAACAGCACCAGAGTTAATTACAACACTCTTAAGACATAAAAGACTTCAATGTCAGACCATGCAAACCAGTATGAATCATTGCAGTCTGAGTCATTAGGGAAATTGCCTGTCAGATAAGAGTCTCTTTTTGTTTTTAACTTAAGCTTTAACTTTAACCACTATTTGAAATATAAACACTCAATGGTTTTTACTCCCTAGTAATCAGGAATGTAATGCACGTTAAGGTGACTGTACTTTTTCTTTTGACAGGATTTAGGCGATGACGAGAGACTGCAGATGCTGGAATCTGGATCAAAAAGAAATTACAAGAACTACTCATTGGGTCGAGCAGCATCTGTGGAGGCAATGAGCCAATTTCTTCCAGCAGTTGATTTTATTGCTTCACGTTTTGACACATTGGCAGCTGTTACAATGATCTGTTTGGGTGTCCATCACTTGCTCAGTAATCAGTGTAGATTCTGTCCACATCCAGCAGCTACATCTGGCTACTGGGTCTCTGACGGCATCACATTGCACTCCAGCCACTTTACATCCCAGGTCAAGCAACTGGAAGATGAAACCTTTGGCCAACATCATGGTCACCAAGTTGAACCTCTGAAATGCCCATCTTTTGGGATTAGGAATAGAAACTTGCAGATTCATCCAATAGAATGATCATCAACTGCTTGTTATTGGTAACTAAAGTTTTTTGGTATATTAGGCTTCACAATTGAAACTCTTCATAGCGACTTTCATTTGTTTCTCGGGACCTCTTTATCCAGTTCTCTCGCTGTGTCCTCTGCTGTATTTTGTTCCATCTCAGTTATTCTATGTACATGTGACCTTATTATGGGTTAATCTCTAAATGTTGTATTATCCTCACTGATCATTTTATCATTTGTTAAATGTTGGAAAGGTTCTGGACTTTGTTAGACCAGTCTCCTTGTACCATGGGGAAGACCATTTGCCAAAAGGCCTGCCTTTTTTCTCTTGTCACATTATCCAGGACGGGGGGCATTTAACCTCCAAACCTGCACATCATGTGACAGATGTGGGAGGAAACCAGAGCACCTGGAGATAACGCACATGGTCACAGAGAGAATGCAAACTCCACAAATGGCACCCAAGGTCAGGATCGAACCCTGGTCTCTGGCACTGAGGCAGTGGCTCTATCCGCTGCATCACTCTGCTGCCTTTTTTGTCAATGAAACTGTCTGTGGGTAGCGTATTACAGGCAGAGTTGCTTCCTCTAAATCCCATTATGCATTTGGAATATAGTGAATTGTCTCTTTGGGACGATAATTCTGCAACAAAACCCAACAATGATGTTACATGGGGGCAGAGGTTTTGAAAATAAGTAACAGAAGGCAGGATGTTTTAAATTATGGTAATAGTAATAGTCACAAGATTTACCTATTGGCAGCATTGCTGCCCAAATGCACTCAACAATGTGTGAGGAACTAAGTAATAGAAAATAGGTGCAGGACGAGGCCATTTTGCCCTTCGAGGCAGCGCTGGCATTCCTTGTGCAGACCACTGTGTATTTGTTACAAGGATGATTGGCAGCCCCTAGTGGCAAATAGGACTTGCTGCATAACTCCTTCGATCTGGACCTCACTATTTGGTATCAGATTCCCAGTTTATCTGCAATGTACCCTTCATCAGACTATCAGTGGAGCTACATTATATTTCCAAATCGGGAAGTACTACTCTGGGCGAAACCAAGCACATCACATGACTGTACCTTAGGTTGAGACTAGAGTGAATTTATGATAGATCAGGAAAAATATTCCTAATTGTACTGGAGTATAACAGGAGTCACAAGGCTATACCATAGACAGATAGGCCATGCAACAGTTTTCTTTTGTAAGGATAATCTTACTCATCTGGTTTATTTTCTAATTGTCTGCTGAACATTTTCCTGTGCACACAAGCCTGTTTGTAACATCTTGCTTAATATGATGTTTTAAACTGCAATTTGAGAGGAAGTGTCGGGGGATAATGAAGGCCTGAGAAAGGAGCTGGCCAGGGTCGACTGGAAAAGGATCCTAGCAGAAATTATGGGCATTATCCAGAAAAGATGCAGGATAATTTCATTCCAACGAGGAAGAAAGATTCTAACGGGAGTAAGAGGCAACTGTGGCTGACAAGGGAGGTTAGGGATGGAATAAAACTAAAATAAAAGGTGTATAACATAGCAAAGAGTATTGGGCAGTCAGAGGATTGTGAAACTTTCAAAGGACAACAGAAGGTCAAAAATAGGGCAATACAGGGTGAAAAGATGAAGTACGAGGGTAAGCTGGCCAAGAATATAAAGGATAGTAAACGTTTCTTTTGGTATGTTAAGAGAAAAAGATTAGTAAAGACAAATGTGGGTCCCTTGAAGGCAGAAACGGGTGAAATTTTTATGGGGAATAAGTAAATGGCATAAGAGTTGAACAAGTACCTTGGTTAAGGCAGAACCAATCTCCCAGATATACTAGGGGACAGAGGATCTAGGGAGACAGAGGAACTGAAAGAAATTTGCATAAGGTGAGAAATAGTAGTGGGTAGACTGATGGCTGATAAATCCCCAGGGCCTGATGGTCTGCTTCCCAGGGTACTTGAGGTGGCTCTAAAAATTGTGATGAATTGGTGATCATTTTCCAATGTTATCCCACTTTTCAAGAAAGGAGCAAGAGAGAAAATGGGGAATTATAAACCAGTTCGCCTGACATCGGTGGTGGGGAAGATGCTGGAATCAATTATTAAATAAGTAATAATGGTGCATTTGGATAGCAGTAAAAGGATTGGTCCAAGTCAGCATGGATTTATTGGAGGATGTGTCAAGTAAAATGGATGAAGAGCCAGTAGGGGAGGTGTATCTGGACTTTAAGGAAGCCTTTGACAAGGTCTCAAAAATTAAAGCACATGTTATTGACATGGATAGAGAATTGGTTGGCAGACAGGAAACAGAGTAGGAATAAACGGGTCCATGGCAGGCAGTTGCAAGTGTAGTGCCGCAAGTATTTACAATATATATTAATGATTTAGATGATGGAATTAAAAGTAACATTAGCAATTTTGCAGATGACACAAAGCTGGGTGCAGTGTGAACTGCGAAGAGGATGCAGGGTGATTTGGACAGGTTGAGTGAGTGGGCAGATGCAGTATAATGGAGATAAATATGAGGTTATCTACTTTGCTGGCAAGAACAAGGAGGCGGATTATTATCTCAATGGTGTCCGATTAATGGTGGGAATGGGAGGAAAGAGTGCGGGAATAAGTGTAGGAAAATGGGAAGTGCAGCAACGAGATCTGGGTGTCCTTGTACACCATCACTGAAAGTAAACATGCAGGTATAGCAGGCAGTGAACAAAGCCGTTGGCCTTCATAACTAGAGGATGTGAGTACAGGAGTAAAGAGGTCCTTCTGCATTTGTACAGGGCCCTAGTGAGACCACATCTGGAGTATTGTTTGCAGTTTTGGGGTCTCCTAATTTGAGGAAGGACATCCTTGCTATTGAGGCAGTGCAGCGTATGTTCATGAGGTTAATCCCCGGGATGGTGGGACTGTCATACGAGGGAAGATTGGAAAGAGTGGGCTTGTATTCACTAGAATTTAGAAGAATGAGACGGGATCTTATAGAAACATATAAAATTATAAAAGGACTGGGCAAGCTAGATGCTGGAAAAATATCCCCAATGTCCCCAAATGGCCACAATCTAAGAATAAAGGGGAGACCATTTAAAACTGAGATGAGAAACTTTTTCACCCAGAGAGTTGTGAATTTGTGGAATTCTCTGCCACGGAAGGCAGTATAGGCCAATTCACTAGATGAATTTAAAAGAGAATTAGATAGAGCTCTTGGGGCATCAAGGGATATGGGGAGAAGGCAGGCATGGGTTACTGATTGTGGATGGTCAGCCATGAATGGCGGTGCTGGCTCGAAGGGTGAAAGGATGGCCTCCTGCATCTATTTTCTATGTTTCTGTTTTATCCACAGCAAATTCATAGCAGTCCCTGTGGACTTGGGAGTAAAGATTTATAAGTGAAATGTGCTGCCTTTGTCAAGCAGCAATACTCAGTTCCATTAAAGTGATTATGAAGTCATCATAAACTAGTTCATATCTTCAGAAATGAACAAAAGGATCGCAAATCCCAGTGCACTTTGCCGATTGAGAACAAGAGTGCATTAGCAGAGACTTTGTCAACCATTATTCAGTGTGGAAACAAATGTGCTAAGAAACTGAAGCTGTACAATAGTTTAGAAATACAGCAGGGAAACGGGCACCAGTGATGCCTGCTGCACACTAGCGACAATTTACAATTTTTACTGAAGTCAATTAATCTACACGTCTGTAAGTCTTTGTGTGGGAGGAAAACCGGAGCACCCGGAGTAAACCCATGGTCATAGGGGAATCGTACAAACTCCATACAGTAGCCCCGTAGTCAGGATTGAACTCTGTTCTCCGGCGCTGTACGCCAGCAACTCTCTCACTGCATCTACAGAAGCCGCGTCAAGGTTTGACAAAAACTGCCCTTCACTTGAAGACATGGTTTGTTCCCAGGTCAGGCCTGAACCTGGCATACAATGTAGAATTCTGTGTTAGTTTACCAACAGCTACATTGTCTGCTGGGTTTCAGGCTTCCTGGAATATTATTTTACAAAGATCATCTTAGACTTTGCATCATGGCTAATTGGATTGGATCATAAACAGGTAAGTTTTTGTATTTAAAGATTTGGGAAAAGGATGATCACTCCAGTCTGACAGCTGTGTAGGGCCAAATCATCATTGGAGAAAAAAGACAAAGAGCTGGAGTAACTCAGCGGGTCAGGCAGCATACCTGGAGAACATGCATAGGTGATATTTCACCAACCTGACGTTTCAGAAGCGTCACCTTTGTGTCTATTTTGATAAACCAGCATCTGCAGTTCCTTGTTCCTACTCTTCTTTGGAGACTTATTGCTGCACAAAAAGCGAGTTTGCCTTCAGGTAGTCTGGAAACTGAGGAACTAATGCTGTGGAAGCAACTGCTATGAGATTTTCACAATTATCCAATAGTTTAAAAAAGGATGGCAGGAAAAGATTAGCCTCATTCCTCTGTCTTTGCACTCATGAAGCCTACAACCCTCCCCCAAGTTTGAGTCGGCATTGCAACAGGCCCTTCAGCCTATATTGCCTATGCAGACCAAGCTCCTCATCCGCACAAGTCTCACAATCCTGTGGTTGACCCATATCCCTCATCACTTTTCATATCCATATCCCTGTTATACAATTTATTTTTTAATTAAGGTTGAATTTACTTCCACTGTTCTAAATAATCCTCTCTCTAGCTTAAATAACCTATTAATTTCATGAATTTAACACTGAAGTAAACTTTAACTCAATAGTTTTAAAATTAATTCCAATGTATCTTTTAACTTCTCAACATAAGAGGCATTATTTATCTGACCTTCCTTACCAGACACCTGTGTTATTTACTGAGGATATGTGGGGAAAAAACCTGTCTGGATCAAATTTGGTAATGAATGCAAAAGATGATCTTTTACCAGGGGATCTATATGAGTTATCACATGAGGGATAGCAAAAGCGGCTGATCTTGTTTTTGGACACCAATGAGGGAGGCTCCGACAGTGTGGGGAAAGGGAATTTGCCTGAAATGTAATACATTTATACCACACAGAGTGTGTGCCTGTTATAAAAGATTCAAATAAAAGGATAAATGAAACATTTGACTTTCTTTTGTCTTAGAATTTTGTGTTTATTTAGTTCGTATAGTTTTTTGTTAGTTGCTAAGACGGAGTGACTTTAGATATGGTGTGGAAACAAGGCCTTCAGCGGCCTGTAATCGACACTAGCACTATCCAACATACTTAGGACAATTAACAATTTTTAAACCAAAGCCAATTTTTGGAATGTAGGAGGAAACTGGAACACCCCGAGAAAATCCATGCAGTCAGAGGGAGGCGTACAAACAGCACTGACACCACCCCTAGTCAGGATCGAACTCCAGTCTCTGGCGCTGTGAGGCAGCAACTCCACCGCTGTGCCTTTTTTTTTAAGAACCCCCACACCGTCATTGCCACATTCCCACCAAACTGTAGCGTAGCGGGGGAGTGGTATTGAGGTTGATATATTCGGATGGCTGGTGCTCAGCTGACACCGTCTGGTGTTATCAACTTTCAATAAGGAGATTGAGTCAAAGGGGTGCTGTGGGGATGGGTCAGGACAGTGGCATTGGCTAAGGCTCAGAGTCAGAAGAAGACTCAACTGCCGTGCAGATCCATGAGACCAGATGTGCACAGCTGGAAACATTTCCCAAACACAATTTCTTAAACTCCCTGGCCTCCTCCTGAACCCTTCTTCAACAGCCTGAACAATAACAGTCATGGTTTCAGCTAACACATCTGTCCACCTCCAGTTGCTGAGCAAATGTCTACAAATGTCCATTTCAATTACTCACCCAGGCAACTCCTAGAAAAACCCAAGGAGGACAACTTCAACTGGAGGACCTTTTCAGGTCTCATGGTCCCTGGAAATACCATAGAATCCACCGTCTAAACTTGGGAACAGCATAACGACAGACTAGCAATTGAAGAGCAATAGAGAATGGCCAGTGAATGTCGGTCCTCTCTCTGATCCCTGCATCCTGTAAATGAGTAAGTCTGGCAATCACCTACTTGCATCACAGATTCTTAGTTCAGGGTATGGAGGCCGGAATGTATCCATTTAAGATCAACAGCAGCTTCCCAAGAGTCTGTTCCCTGCAGCAAGTGACACCAGAGACATGTAGGAGCCAACATCAGGCGACCAATGCTCCAACTCCAGACATACAACCTGCAAGATCTCCCTCTCAGGGGTGGGCTTCAATAGAAAAGAAAAAAATACATTTAGATACTATAAACAATATAAATTAACCAACCCACCCTGAGCTTGCGAAGGGGAAGGTTTAATTAATAATGGTTTAATAGGCAACCAACCACCTCTGAAAACATCAGACTACAGTGAAAAGGAGAAGAAAGTTCTTATAATAACCTGGCAAAAGAAGAATGTTCAGAAAAAGGGAGCAGGCTTGTTTCTCAAAAAGTAGTGGTTGGTTGGTAGAAGCTCTTATAAAACTCCTGTCAATGGAACAGCAGCGGCTTGGGAGATCCAGTGTGCCTCTAATATAGGCTGGCTACTTACCCAAGATTTGCCAGTCATGACGAAACCATCTGTGTCAACGAGGGTTAGGTTGGGCATATATTGTGACAAAGACAGAGAGCAGCCCAGGTCTGGACAACACACACAACATTACAACACGTACACCACAGCTGAGACAATTAGCCTCATGCTGACTGGTAGACATGTCAGGCAGGGGAAAAACAAATCAAACATAGAACAGTACAGCACAGGAACAAAAGGCACAAAGATGGGCACAAAATGCTGAAGTAACTGAGCAGGTCAGGCTGCATCGCTGGAGAACACAGATAGGTGACGTTTCAGCACAGGACCTTTCAACAGGATGGAGATGTGTTACTGGATGGTGCCTGGCCCTGCAGAGTTACTCCAGCACATTGTGCAGTTCCTTGTATCTCATTTTCCCAACAATGTCTGTGAGAACATGATGCCAAAATAAATTAATCTACCTGCATATGATCCATGTCCCTCCAGTCACTGCATATACCTGGCAGCGTGTTCCATGCACCCACAACCCTCTATAAAAAATATACTCCACACATACCCTTTAAACTTTGCCCCTCTCACCTTAAAACTATACCCTCTAGTCGTATGACGTTTCCACCCTGGGAAAACGTTTCTGGGAATGTCTAACCTATCTATGCCTCCCATAATATGATGTACGTTTCTATCTGATCTCCCCTCACCCTCTGACGTTCTGGAAAAAACAATCCAAGTACTTCTATTGGGTCTGGGTTTTTTTGCCTCCGAGATTTCTATTCTACTGCAAACTATTTAAATGTGTTTAGGAATTCCTCAACAGCATCAAACCAGGCCCTTCGGCCCAACTTGCCCACAGCGATCAACATGCCCCGTCTACACTATTCCCACCTGCCTGCATTTGCCTCAAGTCCTTCCTATCCTATCCTACCCATGTACCTGTCCAATTAGCAACATATTTAGCAGATACATTATTAACAGACATTAACAGCTCAAAAGTAATAATTTCAAAAAGGCATGGACAAATCAAACATAGAAATCAGTTTTGGGCTGGCAATTTAAAATGTGATCTGTTATCAAGCAAAGTCTTAAAGAAAATGCCAAAAATTATTTCCTCATTGCAATGGATGGTTTCAGAAGCACAGGAGCAGAAGCATGGTAATCGAACCATCAAGTCTATTCTGCCATTCAATCATGGCTGATCTATCTTTCCCTCTCAACCCCATTCTCCTGCCTTCCACCCCACAACCCGATACCCAAGAATCTGTCAATCTCTCCCTTATAAAATACCTAATGATTTGGCCTCCACAGCCACCTGTGGCAATGAATTCCACAGATTCACACAAATTCCTCTGACTAAAGAATTATACCAGTACAATTAAACCAGTGATTATGTACACATGCCATTGGATCAGCCGGTATGGGTTTGCTGTTAAACACAGTAATTGGATCCCAATGTACTATATTTCTTTAAGATGAGGAATGAGGCCATCTGGCCCTTTGAGTGTACAAGCCCCCCAGACCAATCCCCTCAATTATACTTGTTTGTACCTTATTCTCTCTCAAAAACCAATGAACCCTCCACCCTGCCCCCACGATTTGCATGCCTACACTGCAGTTAATCTATTGTAGACAACCCAGCGGCCCATCTTTGGGATACAAGAGGAAACTAGAGCGCCAAAGGAAAACCCACGAGGGCCAGAGGGAAATGTGCAAATTCCACACAAACAACCTCCACAGCCAGGGTCAAAGTCAAGTCAGAGCCAAGAGAATGCTTTATGCCCTTCACGGTGTAATGAAAACACCATTATCCCTGCAGATATTTTTCCACAACGTTGATCACTTTACATGTTTTATAATGACACAATTAAAAAATGGAATACTTACATCCATGGAAATAGCTTGTCATCTTCACTTAGGTATTTCCGAACATCTGTTAGAACATAGTAGCAATGTTACAAAATTTTGAGATTTAAAAAAATCAAGTCTGCAATTTATCCCATCAGATAAAGCATAAAAAGAAGTTTAATTTGACACCTAATTTACTTTCATATCTTCAGTATTAAGAAAGTTATGGCCATTTTCATACTTGGAAATTAGCATCTTGTTCCCCATTGCCTTTCAATTGACTTAACTCAAAAGCTGTGATCTGGAAAAGTTAAAAGCCCATAACTTTCTTAAAAATTAAGAGAACTCAATGAAATTTTCAGTTATTATAGATTGAAGCATTCTGAAACAAATATGAAACAATCTTACTTGGATGACCTGAAATTAAAGCATATAATTAGTTAGTTTATCTAATTGTAGCTAATTACAAAATTCAATGAGTAGATCTAAACATCTATCCATTTCTTAAGAAAAGATAAACTTTTTTAAAATTGCCTAAGTGTCCAAATAACATTCACACAATAATCCACAAAATATAACATAATTTTTAAATCTCATTTTCATGAATTTCTGGGCCAAATGGAAGGAATTTAGTGTTTGATTCCTGTAAATTAATGGCCATTTAAATCAACTAGCGAGTGGGTTTTAGTGGAATGCGGTGGATTGGAACGTTGCGATTAGCGGTGAAGTCGGGAGGAAAAATACTGTTGGTTCATACATTTTTTGGGACCCCATTTCGCAACATGAAAATATTATTAAAGCCTCCCGAAAAACCACCTTTTAATATAAAAATAAACTATTTACCTTTTCTTCTCCCCTACGCAAAATCCTTCCGGTTGTCGGTGCTCACGGCTTTTGAAGGTGATTTTTAAATTACTCTAGTTAATAAATAATTTAGAGTAATTTAAAAATACCTTAATTCATGAAATGTTGGAGCGATTTTTCTTCCGCAACAAAATCGCCCGACATTCATCGATTTTCCAGGTCTGTTGAAAAACGGCACTTTAAGCCCGCCCCCCTCTGAAAGGCGCCAAAGTCGCGCACACGGGGAGCGGCAGAACTGCAGCGCTGCTCAAGGTAAGTTTTGCAACATACCTAAACATAGCACATCTTGCAACACAGGAACAGGATGCTCAGCCTACCAGGCCCTGTGCTGAACATGAAGCAAAGAGTGAAAGACCGTCTTTTACCTGCCTGCTCATAATCCATATCCCTCCCTTCCTGCTTATCCAAAAGTCTCTTAAATTCCACTATCATATCTACCTCAACCACCACCACTGGCAATGCATTTCAGGCACCCACTGCCCCGAAATGTAAAAAATAACTGGCTCCTCACAACCTTTAACTTTGCCTTTCTCACCTTAAAGCAATGCCTTCTCGTATTTGATTGTTCTATCCTGGGACAAAAATGTTATGACTGTCTACCCCATCTATGCCGTTCACATAATTTTATATAGTTCTATCGGCTCTCCCCGCAACCTCAAGCAACCCAGAATAAAAGCAATCCAAGTCTCTCCAAAGAAATACACAAAATGCTGCAGTAACTTAAAGGGGAGGCAGCATCTCTGGAGAACGTCGTCCACTGTTAACCGGGTGAAAATCAGCAAAGACTACACTGGTGATCGTAATAATGTGAACTCACATGTTTGGCTTTATTTCCACTGTCGAACAATAGCGACAAAGTTGTCCATGTCCACATGGACAAAGTTTATCATCACTGAGGAGGCACAATTAATAAGGGGTTTTCCTGTTTGTCCCCCCTAACCCTCAGCTCCTCTTCACCCCTCTCTGCCCTTGCTCTGTTCTCGTTGGGTTAATGATCAGGGCTGCAAAGGTGCAGGTGAGTTGATGCAATAACCACTAATTGGACCCAGCTGTGGCTATTTGGCGGTGACCTGTGCTCGGTGCATAGAGCCCGTGTGTTCCGGCAGACAGGCACTGCGGGTAGGCTTCTTAGTTTAGTTTATAGATACAGCACGGAAACAGGCCCTTCAGACCATCAAGTCCCCGCCGACTATTGATCACCGTACACTAGCACTACCCTACACAGTAGGATATCCTACGCCGTTGCACGTCGTTGGAGTGTGGGAGGAAACCGGAGCACCCGGAGAAAACCCACGCGGTCACAGGGAGAACGTACAAACTCCGCAAAGATGGCACCCGTTGTCAGGATCGAACCTGGGTCTCTGGCGGTGCAAGGCAGCAACTCTACCGCTGCGCCACAGTGCCGCTCTCTTCTGGCCCATCGGCCGGTTACAGGGATCGGAGTAGACCTTAGGGATTGGTCAAAGAGTAGGCACGTGTGGTCGTAGAGGACATACCTGGTGCAGGTCAGCATTAAATAATAACAAACAAATTTAATACAAACAACTTTCAATGCAAACTCAAGATCATACCTCATCATTATAAACATTGCAACATACAAGTACTTTTACTAGATTTCTCCTTTCATGGTTTCCAATAAATACAAATTACCAGTGACAGAACATGGCCCTTTGCATGTTCAGTATTCCTAATGAAATTATTAAGTTACCTACAGTATAAGCTTGATAAAACCTTGTTGTTTCATTTATTTGAATTCATGTTCTTTTTTCTGCCAAGAGCATTGTGTGGCACGTTCACTCCATCCAGTCTTTTGTTCGACGCTTGGCCATGATTCGCTTTTGAATCTCACTGAATGCACTGTTAAAAGTCAAGAGAGTTTCAGTGTCATTGTTACCAAACCAGAACAATTACATTCTTACTTGTAGTAGCCCAACAGATATGTAAACATAGATTGTAAACGAGATTGATCCCTGGGATGGCGAGACTGTCATACGAGGAAAGATTGAAAAGACTAGGCTTGTGTTCACTGGAGTTTAGAAGGATGAGGGGGGGGGGGGGGGATCTTATAGAAACATATAAAATTATAAAAGGACTGGACAAGCTAGATGCAGGAAAAATGTCCCCAATGTTGGGGGAGTCCAGAACCAGGGGCCACAGTCTTAGAATAAAGGGGAGGCCATTTAAGACTGAAGTGAGAAAAAACCTTTTTACCCAGAGAGTTGTGAATTTATGGAATTTGCTGCCACAGAGGGCAGTGGAGGCCAAATCACTGGATGGATTTAAGAGAGAGTTGGATAGAGCTCTAGGGGCTAGTGGAGTCAAGGGATATGGGGAGAAGGCAGGCACGGGTTATTGATAGCGGAAGATCAGCCATGATCACAATGAATGGCGGTGCTGGCTCGAAGGGCCGAATGGCCTCCTCCCACACCTATTTCCTATGTTCCTATAGTACTCTGTAAAACCTATAACAATAAAAAGGAGGGTTACACAAAAAGCTGGAGAAACTCAGCGTGTGCAGCAGCATCTAAGGAGCGAAGGAGATAAGCAACGTTTCGGGTCGAGACCCTTCTTCAGACTGGTCAGGGATCAGGGAAATGAGAGATATAGATGGTGATGTGGAGAGATAAAGAACAATGAATGAAAGATATGCAAAAAAGTATCAATGATAAAGGAAACAGGCCATTGTAAGCTGTTTGTAGTGTGAAAATGAGAAGCTAGTGTGACTTAGGTGGGGGAGAGATGGAGAGAGAAGGAATGCCAGGGCCCGAGGGCTGAGGGGGAGGTGGGAAGGGGAGGAGGCAGCCAGGGTTAACAGAATTGAGAAAATTCAATGTAAGTCCAGAAGATGCAGACTCCCCAAGCGGAATATGAGGTGCTGTTCCTCCAACTTGCGGTGTTGCTCACTCTGGCCGTGGAGGAGGCCCAGTACCGAGAGGTCGGATACGGATTGGGAGGGGGAGTTGAAGTGCTGAGCCACCGGGAGGTCGGGTTGGTTATTGCGGACCGAGCAGAGGTGCTCGGCGAAACGATCACCCAGCCTCCGCTTGGACTCCCCAATTTAGATCAGCTGGTATCTGGAGCAACGGATGCAGTAGATGAGGTTGGAGGAGGTGCAGGTGAACCTCTGTCGGACTTGGGTCCCTGAAAGGAGTGGATGGGGGAGGTGAAGGGACAAGTGTAGCATCTCTTGCGGTTGCAAGGGAAAGTGCCCGGGGAAGGGGTGGAGCGAGAGGGAAGGGAAGAATTGACAAGGGAGTTGCGGAGGGAGCGGTCTTTGCGGAAGGCAGACGGGGGGGAGATGTGAAGATGTGGCGAGTGGAGGGGTCACGTTGGAGGTGGCGAAACTGGCGGAGGACTATCTGTTGTATGTGCCAGTTTCGCCACCGCCAATGTGACCCCTCCACTCGCCACCAAGTTGCACTAGCTTCCCATTTTCACACTGCAAACAGCTTACAATGGCCTGTTTCCTTTATCATCGATACTTTTTTGCATATCTTTCATTGTTCTTTATCACTCCACATCACCGTCTCTATCTCTCGTTTCCCTGATCCCTGACCAGTCTGAAGAAGGGTCTCCACCCGAAATGTCGCCTATCTCCTTTGCTCCTTAGATGCTGCTGCACCCGCTGAGTTTCTCCAGCTTTTTGTGTAACCCTCGATTCTCCAGCATCTGCAGTTCCTTCTTTAACAATAAAAAGGAGTTTAGTAAATTATACACACACTCACATATATAGTTTTTAATAGCCTGATAATTGAGGGAGGAAGTTGCTCCTGAACCTGGATGTTTTCAGGGTCCTATACCTTCTTCCCGATGGCAGGAGAGAAATAAGAGTGTTGCCCGTGTGGTGGCGGTCTCTGATGATGCTGGCTGCCTTTTTGAGGTAGTGACTCCTGTAGATCCCTTCGATGGTGGGGAGGTCAGTACCCGTGATGGACTGGAGTGTTGAGAGGTGGATGGAGGAGGTGATTTGTGCGCCGTTCTGGCAGCCCATTACAGGAAGGATGTGGAGAATTTGGACAGGTAGTTTACCAGGATAATCCCTGGATTAGGGGATATTAGCTCAAGGGAGAGGATGGACAGACTGGGATTGTTTTCTCTGGAATGGCGGAGGTTGCAAAGAGACCTGACAGAAGTGTATAAAAGGATGAGGGGCATAGATAAGGCAGACGTGGACAACGTCTGATGTGGACAGCTTTTCCCTTTGAGAATAGTGAAGATTCAAACAAGAGGACATGACTTTAGAATTAAGGAACAGAAGTTTAGGGGTAACATGAGGGGGAACTTCTTTACTCAGAGAGTGGTAGCGATGTGGAATGAGCTTCCAGTGGACGTGGTGGCGGCAGGTTCATTTAAACTGGTATCATTTAAAAATAAATTGGATAGACATATGGATAAGAAGGGTATGGAGGGTTATGGTATGAGTGCAGGCAGGTGGGACTAAGGGAAAAAAGTTGTTCGGCGCGGACTAGAAGGGCCGAGATGGCCTGTTTCCGTGCTGTAATTGTTATACAGTTATATGGTTATATGGTAGACAGTCAGAACCTTTCTCCCAGGATGGAAGATGTCAAATGCTAGTAGGCATCGTTTACGGTGAGAGAGGCAAAGTTTAAAGGAGATGTGCAGGGCAATTTTTTTTTAATACAAACATGGTAGTGGGTGCCTGAACTGTGTGGGTTTTCCCTGGGTGCTCTGGTTTCCTCCCACACTCCAAAGATGTACAGGTTTGTAGGTTAATTGGCTTGGTAAACTTGAAATTGTCCCCAGTGTGTAGTATAGTGCTTGTGCATGGGGTGATCGCTGGTCGGCACCGACTCGGTGGGCCGAAGGGCCAGTTTCCGCACTGTATCTTTAAAGTCTGTTAGTTCTGCTGCTTTTAAAGTGTCAAAATACTGGCCTCACATCTGGTTCCAAGTGAACAGAAATTTCATTAAGTCATACAGCACGAGAAACATGCCCTTCCACCCTACTCTCCCTCCCTCCTCTCTCTACACGATCCAGTCCATTCCCCCATTTCTGACTCCTCCTCCCTCACTCAATCCAAATGACCTTTTCTTTCATCACCATCTTCTGGAATTCCCATCTAAACCTCAACCCCATCCTGTGACAAGACATGTATTCCTAATTTTCCGGTCAAACACAAAGGTGTTTAATTGTCGTATGTACCAGCATCAGAGCACTGAAATTCTTACTCGTCACAGCTTAAACAGCCCTTAAACTCCATTACACACAAATAAATATAAATTCATTCATAATACTAGGTAACCAGACCGTAAAAGTGCAAAACAGAAGTCCATATTGCAACTATAATAAAGTCCGTAGCCAATTATAGTTGCTGGAGTAGGATTTTGATTAGTAGAGCCAGGATTTTGCCATAAATGCCATGTGCCTTTTCATGCCTTTTTGGGGAATTTCATCAGGATAATGCCTTTTTCACCATCAAGTGCCTAAATCAGCCTTTTTTTGCTGTTTGCTAAAAGGTCGTGCTATTTTATCTAGTTGTACTGTGATTCTATGTTAACACGTTAATATCCATGGTATTATTAGCGTGTCAACATAGTATAATTTACAAGAAAACTTCCACCATCGGGGCAAAACTGGGGGTGCCACGGTCGGTCGTTCATTTGTTTGTGCCGCTGTCTGCTGGTTCCGTTTTTTCCAAGATCTATTTAAGAAAGAACTGCAGCTGCTGGAAAAATCAAAGGTAGACAAAAAATGCTGAAGAAACTCAACGGGTGAAGCAGCATCTATGGAGGGAAGGAATAGGCGACGTTTCGGGTTGAGACCCTTCATCAACTGATGTGGGGGGGGGGGGGGGCGGGAAAAAGAAAGGAAGAGGCAGATACAGTAGGACTAGAAGGAGAGCTCGGAAGGGGGAGGAGGGAGAAGACAAGGACTATCTAAAATTAGAAAAGTCAATGTGGATACCGCTGGGGTGTAGACTACCCAAGCAAAATACCCAAGCTTGTCTCCTCGCTACATTTACTGCTGGATCCAGTCACAAATCTAAGCTTTCGAGTGATCTGTGCAAGGCATTCATAGATGCTGGAATTCCACTGTGGAAATTGGAAAACAAATCTCTCAGAGGTTTTTTTTAGAGGAACAGAAACCAAGCGAGTCATCATTACGGACAAATTATGTTGAAAGCAACTTCAACATTGTTGTGCAGAAAATTAGAGATGAAGTTGCACGCAACAAAACATGGATCTCAATAGACGAGACACCCGATGCTGGGGGAGATATGTTGCCAATGTGGTCACCGGTACACTGGAGGCCGGTCAACCATCAAAGGAGTATTTGTTGACATTGGAAGTATTGGGGAAGTCAAACAGCTTAATTATTGCTCAGTTGTTTTCAGCTTCACTTGCTGTACCAGAAGGTTTAAAACACGAGAATGTTCTTCTGTATATGTGACTTAAGTTTTATTCCCCAAAATGTTGCATTTGACATGCTTAGGTCAAGGACTTCCAAGCACATACGTAGCTTGTTTTCAAATGTCGGTCACCTAGTTTCCAATGTCAAGAATATCTTCCTCAAAGCACCATCACGTGCGCAGTTGTTCAAGGAAATGGCACCCGAGATTCCGCTACCCCCTCAGCCCGTTTTGACTAGGTGGGGTACATGGCTCTCTGCTATACTGCAACTTTTGAAAAGATAAAATAAATCGTCAACTGTTTTGAAGAAGAAGAATCTGCTGCAGTCAGGATCGGCAGTGAAATCATACAGAAGAAGTCCCTCCACCGCGGTTCTCAGGCTCCTGTAGCTTCTCCCCAATGGCAGTAGCAAGATGTTGCCCAAATTGACTTTTATCTTGCAATGCTACCGTGAAGCACTTTTGACAAATGTTTTGATGTTGAAGGTGTAATATCAAAACTTCAAGCTGTTATAGTAAATCCCATTATTAATAGATCATCATAAAAATTAAAAATAAATCAAATTAAATCAGCAAAATTACTGCTCACAATCACAAGGTGCTTCTGGTGCATTTGAATTTCTGTAACTGCAGATGCTGGTTTAAGGAAAAAGGCACAAAGTGCTGGAGTAACTCAGCAAGTCGGGTACTATCTCGGGAGGATATGGAAAGGGGACGTTTCAGATTGAAATAAGGGTCTCGACCTAAAGTATCACCTATCGTGTCCTCCAGAGGTGCTGCCTGACCCACTGAGTTAGTCCAGCACTTTGTGTGTGTGTGTGTTTTTTAATGTGAACTTCTGGACTAGTGTTGTTATTCTGGGATTTTGGAGCAATTCAGACTCTCATATATTATACTGTGGTAAGAAGAGGTATCATAACTATATTTATATTTAAGAGGGAGTTAGATGTGGCCCTTGTGGCTAAAGAGATCAGGGGGTATGGAGAGAAGGCAGGTACAGGATACTGAGTTCGATGATCAGCCATGATCATATTGAATGGCGGTGCAAGCTCGAAGGGCCGAATGGCCTACTCCTGCACCTATTTTCTACGTTTCTATAACCTGCCTCTCCAGTATCTCATTGATAAGAAAGAGTTGGCTGTAGTAGGGTGACAATTCCCACTGCTGCCAGCTTCCATTCACATCTCTGTGACTCAAATACTTGTTGCCTCTGTTGTCAAGATGCAAATTATGGAGTGGAAACTATTTAGTATGCAATAAATCTTATCCTGGTAACTTAAACTCAAGAAAATGTATTTGAATCATTTTGGTGAGGAAGTGGAGCAGCTCTCAAATGGAAGCATGATTCAGGGACCATTACATTTTTTGCTTGTGATTCAGAACTCCTGAGGAAGTGAGTTAAGTGCTTGTAACATACTTACCAGGATTTATTGGTAGGAACTTCTTTTGATGCAAGATACTTCCAAGCTGCATAATTAATAAAGACAGCCTTGACATCTTTATTCCTGGGAACAGTCAGCACTATCAGATTTCAGACTGAAGAATGAAATTTTAAGAGCAAGATACAAAACCATAATGAAATAAAAAACGCATCGTATCCTCAGTGCACTCTCACACATTCCCATCAGATCTCCAAGGGAATGTATCAGAAATTCTGTGGGTAGTGCGATCTACTGATGGCAGCTCACACATACCTACTCAGTGGGATAGCTTGACTCTGATCAATTAAATTCGGATATCAGCCATTGTCTCCAGCAGTTAACACAACTAAAAAACAGAACACGGAACTATCTCCTAGAAACGGAAGCAGGAGCAGATCATAGTCATACAATGCGGAAACAGGCCATTCGGCCCAACTTTCCAATGCCAAACAACATGCCCCATCTACATTAGTCCCACCTGCCTACATTTGGCCCATATCCGTCTAAACCCATCCATGTACCTGTCTAAATGTTTCAATAGTACCTGCCTCAACTACCTCCTGTGGCAACTTTGTTTCATACATCCACCGCTCTTTGTATAAAAAACGGTTACCCCTCAGGTTCCTATGAAATTCTTCCCCCCACACCTTAACCCTATGGCCTATGGTTCTCAATTCCCCTACTCTGAGCAAAAGACTAGGTCCCTCAGATCCAAATGCTTGCTTCGCCATTCAATAAGATCCTGGTTGAATTTCCACCTCATTGACACTTTCTGCACTAACCCCGTCGAGTGATTCCCAAAACACTTAAAAAACTCTCAAAATCTGCCTTGAATATATTCAGCCACCAAGCCTCTTGGTTACAGATTGCATTAATATACTGCCCTCTGCAGAGTCATTTCTTCTCTTTTCCATCCTGAATGGCTAATGTCTTATTTTGGGTCTGCAACCCCTGATTCAAGTTGGACCAGACAGGGGAAACATCAACTCTGTATCTAGAAACAAGGATTAAGATACTCAAATGTATCCAAAGGCTATATAAAATGATGTAGAAACAAAGAACTGCAAATACTTGTTAATACACAGAAGTCAGGCTGCATTTCTGGAGAACATGGATAGATGACATTTTAGGTCAAGACCCGAAAGCTTCAGTGTACATATTCTCATAGCTTTAAATTAAAAAACATTAAGAAGGGTCTGAAGAAAGGTCATAACCCGATTAATCTCAAATCAGGTTTGGTTCGGATTGAGCCAGTCATTTGCCAGTAATGCTGAATTTTTTACACAACATTTAACTAAAAGCCATTGCAAAAAACAGGTACATTCTGGTTGTGTATAAATGTCTGCAACGGCACAGTACGCAGTTGGTACAGCTGTTGCCACAGCGCCAGAGACCTCGGGTTTGATCCTGACCTCGGATGCTGTCTGTGTGGAGTTTGCACGTTCTCCCTGTGGCCGCATGAGTTTTCTCCGGGTGCTCCGGTTACCTCCTTCATCCCAAAATGGTGTGGGTTTGTTTGTTAATTCACCTTAGTGTGAAGGGAGTGGATGCAAAAGTGGGATAACATACAACTAGTGTGAACGGATGATCGCTGGTCGGCGTGGACTTGGTGGCTCGTCAGGCCTGCTTCTATGCTGTATCTCTAAACTGAACTTCTGAACAGTGCAAATGTACATGTATTTGTTTAGCAGATTACAAACAGTGAGGCGGTGTTATGAATTTTCTTGGGATAAAGGATGGACTCTCACCCACTCATCAAGCTTGAGGTTTTGCAGGAATGCACCAAGTCTGCGAGTCATCGTGTGTCACTCCGCTATAAATACCACTCGAGGTGTGGATCCATCCTGGGAGGATCCAGATGAATCAGTTCTTCTGGCATTGTTTAATTGTGGCTTGTGCGTAAACATACGGGTGGATGGGGAGAGGGTGGAGTAGAGGAGGGGGTTTAAACCCATACTAGATGGAGAATGCTGGAAACACCCAGGTCAGGGCAGCATCTGTGGAGAGGGAAACAGAGTGTTCATATCCATCCATGACCATGCAGAATGGGTTTTTTTCAGTTGCAGTTTTGCTCTTCAATCTCAGCGGGAACGATGTGGGAGCACTCGATCTACTTCAACAAAGATAAGTGCTGGAGCAACGTAGCAGATCTTTGTGGAGGGAATGGACAGGCAACATTGTGGTTGGAACACTCCATCTTCTTCCCAGTTCTGAATCAAAAATCAGCAGACAGAATGAACTGCAGATGTTGGCTTACAAAAAAACCCACAAAGTGCAAGAGAAACTCAGCCGGCATCTCTTGAGAATATGGATAGGTGACATTTCAGGACGGTGGGCGTCCTGAAAAACAGAGGGTGGTGGAGGCAGGTTCTCTGGATGCTTTCAAGAGAGAGCTAGATAGGGCTCTTTAAAAATAACGGAGTCAGGGGATATGGGGAGAAGGCAGGAACGGGGTACTGATTGTGGATGATCAGCCATGATCACATTGAATGGTGGTGCTGGCTCGAAGGGCCAATTGGCCTAATCCTGCACCTATTGTCTATTGATGGGACCCTTTCTTTCAACTGATTGTGGTGGTGGCAGGAAAGCTTGAAGGGAGGTGGGGGTGGGACAAAGCCTGGCGAGTGATAGGTGCATACAGTTGAGGAGAGGGGCTTGTCTGGCAGATGGGTGGACAAACACCAGAGTTGGCAAGATGACAAAAGGCAGCGATTAAGGGAAGAGCTGCAAAAATGTAAAGCCAGAGAAAGGGATACAGGTGGAAGAGGATGGAGGAAGGAGAAAGCGTTGTAGGTCTGAAGAAGGGTCTCGTCCAGAAAGGCCGCCCATTCCTTCTCTCCAGAAATGCTGCTTGTCCTGCTGAGTTACTCTAGTATTTTGTGTCTACCTTCGATTTAAACAGGCATCTGCAGTTCCTTCCTACACAAGGGATGTAGGTGGTCAGTTACCAAAAAATGGAGAATTCAATGTTCATACCGTTGGGTTGTAAGCTACCCAAGCGGGATATGAGGTGCTGTTCCTCCAATTTCAATGGTTCAAAGATGATTCAACGATAGTTTATTGTCACATGTACCTAGGTACAGTGAATTGCTGTGTTTTGCATACAACCTGGTAAAATCACACAGCAGTACACAAAGAGTCACCATGTTTCTGGTGCAAACAAAGTTACAATTGGTTTGTCGAACAGTCTTATTTTCTGCTTGCAGCGGCCAACCAGGCCTGCCGCTGTATGTAGCCGCCCTCCAGTCCCCCCTTCACCCCTTGTGTCTCAATCTGTTTTCTATTCCACCTGACCTTTTACACTGCTACTTAAAATTTCATTTTATAGATGGCTATCGGATTATAAAATTTGCATGCTATAAGAATCACAAGTTTGTTATACAACTCTTTTTCTGAATCTGTACAAAACCTTACCCTATATTTAATTTAATTTTCATGCAATTATTTTGTGATTTTATATCATTTTGCTAAAAACAGGTTACAGATTTCCCCAGAAAATTGTGAAGATTCTGATTGAGAATGTTTTTATTCCGCAAGCCAAAGCAGATAAAAGGCAGCCTGAACAGTATTCGAGCAGTTACCAGGTTAGTGTTACTATAGTTACAGTTTCAATTCATCATTGCAGAGCAATAATTACCATCCTTTCTCAGTCCCACAATCATTCTGCCCGGGTCATTACCCACTAGGACAAATAGTCACAAGCAGGTAGAAAACCCACTAACGTGTTTAAATCACGAGTCCACGACATTAGAAAAGCAGCGCATGCCATTCCCTTCTAAAACAGTGATAAGTAGAGCTCAATTCAACCACGGTGTGGTCAGACATGGAATTTAAAAGTGTAATTTAAAAGAGCACTGCCCTGGAAGTGCTCCTCATTAGATGAGCAACAGCAAGTTGATAAACCTCAGGAACTTAGCTTGAGACTGATGACCACAAGAGAGGTCTGGCAGCAAGATTCCTCACCCTGGATGTGGCTTTGTACACTCATCGACAATCAAAACGGCTGCAGACGCCGGCAATCTGAAGCAAATGCAGAACAAGCTGAAACACTCAGCAGGTCAGGCAGCATCTGAGGAAAGAGAAACAGAGTTTCAGGCTGAAAAACATTTCAGGAGAAATGTGAAAAAAAGAAAAAGTGTTTACATTCAATTCAACGATACCCTATTGTCACATGGACTTAGGTACAGTCAAATTCTTTGTTTTTGCACTCAACCCAGTAAAAACGTACAGCAGACCTCACCTAGGCAGTACACAAAGAGTCACCACGTTTCTGGTGCTGACAAAGTTATAAAAGGTTCATCGAGCAGTCTATATATCCACACAGTGGCAAACCTGGCCTGTCAGCATGCGACAGCAGGCGGCCCCTCTCCAGGTAGCCCACTTTGTGCTCGGCACCCTCCCACGGCGGTTTGCTCGCCGACTCTCCTCGCTCTCGGCGGCTGCAGTGAAGGTTGAGTGGGGGGGAGGATGGATAGAACACCTTGAAAGATTGAACCATGTGCTTTTTTTTTTAGAAAAGTTACATTCATCAACATTTTTTTGCCATCAATATTCCCCTCCCCACCCATTACCTGTTTTGATTTTGTGACCTGTCAACTTCTAATTAAATAAACTAATAACTAAAAGGAAAATTAAAATGAGGGGCGGCACAGTGGAGTAGCGGGTAGAGCTGCTGTCTCACAGCGTCAAACCCGCGTTCAATCCTGACCTCGGGAGCTGTCTGGGTGGAGTTTGTAGCAATGTTACAAAATTTTGAGATTTAAAAAATCAAGTCTGCAATTTATCCCATCAGATAAAGCATAAAAAGAAGTTTAATTTGACAACTAATTTACTTTCATATCTTCAGTATTAAGAAAGTTATGGCCATGTTCATACTCGGAAATTAGCATCTTGTTCCCCATTGCCTTTCAATTGACTTAACTCAAAAGCTGTGATCTGGAAAAGTTGAAAGCCCATAACTTTCTTAAAAATTAAGAGAACTCAATGAAATTTTCAGTTATTATAGATTGAAGCATTCTGAAACAAATATGAAACAATCTTACTTGGATGACCTGAAATTAAAGCATATAATTAGTTAGTTATCTAATTGTAGCTAATTACAAAATTCAATGAGTAGATCTAAACATCTATCCATTTCTTAAGAAAAGATAAACTTTTTTTAAATTGCCTAAGTGTCCAAATAACATTCACACAATAATCCACAATGTAACATAATTTTTAAATCTCATTTTCATGAATTTCTGGGCCAAATGGAAGGAATTTAGTGTTTAATGCCCGTAAATTAATGGCCATTTAAATCAACTAGCGAGTGGGTTTTAGTGGAATGCGGTGGATTGGAACGTTGCGGTTAGCGGTGAAGTCGGGAGGAAAAATACTGTTGGTTCATACATTTTTTGGGACCCCATTTCGCAACATAAAAATATTATTAAAGCCTCCCGAAAAACCAACTTTTAATATAAAAATAAACTATTTACCTTTTTTTCTCCCCTACGCAAAATCCTTCCGGTTATCGGCGCTCACGGCTTTTGAAGGTGATTTTTAAATTACTGTAGTTAATAAATAATTTGGAGTAATTTAAAAATACCTTCATTCATGAAATGTCGGAGCGATTTTTCTTCCACAACAAAATCGCCCGACATTCATCGATTTTCCAGGTCTGTTGAAAAACGGCACTTTAAGCCCGCCCCCCTCTGAAAGGCGCCAAAGTCACGCCCACGGGGAGCGGCAGAACTGCAGCGCTGCTCAAGGTAAGTTTTGCAACATACCTAGAGTTTGTACTTCTCCCTGTAACTGTGTGGGATTTCTCCTACCACATTCCAAAGACATGCGGTTAATTGTAGGTTAATTGGCCTTCTGTAAATCACAGGTGGTGTGCATGGACTGAATGTGAAAGTGGGATAACGGAACCACTGTGAACGGGTGATCAGTTATCGGTGTGGACTCGGATCTTTTGCGATCAAAAATTCAAAACATTTGACAATCTTTTTCATACCTTTGATTTACCGTAAGCAGTCCATCGCACACCACCACAACCCAGAGAGGTTCTGTGCAATAAAAAAGACAAAGTGCTGGAGGAACATCCATGGGTCAGGCAGCATCTCTGGAGAAAGGGAATAGGTGATGTTTTGGGCCAAGACTCTCTGAGGGTCAGGGGAGAGGGAACTGAGAGATATGAAAAGGTACATAAGACAAAGTAATGAAAGCATGCAAAAAGACAGATCTAAGCCAGAAACGATGATCAAGGAAAGATGGAGCCCACAATGGTCCATTGTTGGATGTGGGGCAGGTGATAATCAGTAACACAAAGTGAAAACTCAATAGGATGACAGTGAAACTACCATGGTAGACAAAAGTGCTGGAGAAACTCAGCGGGTGAGGCAGCATCTATGGAGCGAAGAAAATAGGCAATGTTTTGGGCCAAAACATTTCTTCAGGCTGAGGGTGATTTTCCAGCATATGATTTTCCAGCATCTGCAGTTCCTTCTTAAAAACAGTGAAACTAGCACGATGACTAGGCTGGGGGAGGAACGAGAGAGGGGATGCAAGGGTTACTTGAAGTTAGAGAAATCAAAACTCATACCGCTGGGTTGTACGCTGGATGTTTGTTGCTAAAATATGCTTCCCACAAGTTTATGCTTTGACTGACAGTTCCCATGTAGCCAGAAGGACACCTCCCAATGAGCCATTTGCCTTCATAAAGAGAAGACTTTCACTCCCTTAATGTTCATCCAGTGAGTCACCCCTGTCGGTGAATCATGCAGGTCTGTGGCTCGCTTCCAGACAGCCATCATCATTATTATTACACATCACACCAGTCCGTCAATGTACAACCACCCAGCATCCAGTCACATTCTGGGCAAGTGCACCCAGACAGGGAGTAGAAACAAGGAACTGCAGATGCTGGTGAAGGCAAAAAGGAGCAACTCAGCAGGTCAGTCAGCGTCCTACAGAACATGAATAGGTCGAGACCCTTGTTTAGTTCAGTTTATTGTCACGTGTACCTAGGTACAGTGATAAGCTTCATTACACCCTCTGTGTGGAAAAACATGCTCCTCAGACCCTTTTTAAGTCTCTCTCACCTCTTCAGGAGAAGACTACGTGAGTCGTAGGACAATACAGCTCACAGTGAGTCAGGTGCCAAATTGGTTTAGCTACCTAACGCACGAGCGGCTGTGTGGTAACATCTGGTGACCAACTATTACTTGCCAGGCTTTGTCTTGCCTCCCCTCTCTTCCAGTTTTCTCCCCCCCTTCAATGCAATCAGTCTGAAGAATGGTCCTGTCCAGAAATGTCACTATCCATGTTCGCCAGAGATGCTGCCTGATCCACTGAGTTACTCCAGCACTATGTATCTTTTGTTTTGAACACCAGCATCTGCAGTTAGTTGTGTCTGCAGTCTCTGGTATTCTTGCTCCCAAGGCAAATAATAGAACGATCTCCATTGAAGTTAGTAAACTCTCATCTGACACCAGTTTCTGGTACCACAATATATCAAAATTCACAAACGATATACTCAGTACACTTACAAATTTACACACATTTACAGCAGATGGTAATCACACTAGCTCTATACGTGCTGGTATCAAATCACCTTGATTTGTTTGCAGCTTAATTCATTTGTTGGCTTGTTAATGATGCTTTTAATAATTTGTCAGACATATTTTCATCATCGTGATTACAGTGCAGAGAATAATTCAGCAAATGGACATTGCATGAAGCAGACCTGGGAGGACCCGGCCGGAGACAGGACCGTTTGACGAACCTTTTGTAACTTTGTCGGTGCCAGACACGTGGTGACTCTTGGGTAGTGCCTAGGTAAGGTCCGCTGTGTAATTTTACCAGGTTGTATGCAAAACAAAGCCATTCACTGTACCTAGGTACATGTGACAAAGTACCATGGAATCATTGAAAAATATCGCAGGTTTCTTTAACTGCCTTATGAACGGACGGGGACAAGTTTTGTTCAGAAGGGATGTTAAAGAAGGAACTGCAGATGCTGGAGAATCAAGGGTACACAAAAGGCTGGAGGAACTCAGCGGGTGCAGCAGCATCTAAGGAGCGAAGGAGATAGGCGACATTTTGTGTCGAGACCCTTCTGAACTTGGCCCAATTTATTCCCTTCAAAATGCAGGGGTCTTGAGCAATTTACAGCATTTTTAAGCACACCTCGCCTGAGTGGGGCATCACATCTAGATTCCTCTTCCTTTTAAAGTTTAATTATCTATTGAGGAAGCCACCAATATTTGTTAACAGTACAATTTTTCTTATTTTGTGATTATTCTGAGGAATAAAATAGTCAAAATATTTCAGTTTTGTTATCTGGTGGAAAAAAAATTCCATGAAAAGGGATAGTGAGTCACAGACACATCATCAAACCAGATTTTAATGTTCCAGGAAGTGAGACTTCCTTTATTTTGCTTGCTCTGTTTAAACAGTATAAAAAAGCCACAGGAAAGGGCAGCAGGCTTTAACTTTCTAGGAAGCAACACTAACTCGTAGTTTACTTAACGAATACCACAGATTAATATTTAGTCCACACAGATTAATATAAAAACTGCTCGACGGAACTATTAATGTTTGAAGGAGCTCTTATATTAACGCTCACACTATAAAGACATTTTTTTGTCAGGCACCCACCTAGAGTCACCATCACTTCCAACCTGCGGATATGAGACCGTGATTGTTACTGGGTAATCAAATCCCTCATTCCTTTCCCGCAGCAACAGGGAGAATTAGGCCATTTGTGGCGTCTATAATGTGTTACAAGCCATTCTCCAACTCCACTTAACGTTTACCCTTTCACTTTTGATACTATGATTAATCCGAACACGTTTCTTTTGCTCACCAAACTGTTCGATTCACGTCTACCCCATTGAGGACATTGGACTTTGTCTAAGGAGCTGCTGTTCCCCAATGCTGAGAACTAGATCCTGCATCTCTGTATCTCCCCCTTTGCTCTAAGTCTTGTATTTGAGTTTGAACTGATTGTATCTATGTATGGTATATCTGATCTGTTTGGATAGCATGCAGTACAAAGCTTTTCACTGTATCTAGGTACATGTGACGATAATTATAAATCCGAACGATTTGCATCTCTCTCTCTCTCTAACATCCATCTGTTCTTCTCGTGGGTCTGTTTGTTCATTTCGTCAGTCAAAAGCAAGAGACAGAACAAATGAATGAATTTAAACATAATTGAATAGAACATTACACATGGAACATACAGGTGAAAGAAGAAGCCCTTAAGCCCACAATGTCTGTGCCAAACACAATGCCAAAACCATCACTTATCTACCTGCATATAATACATATCCTCCATCCCCTCCATATCCATGTGCCTATCCAAAAGTGCTTTAAACACCACTAATGCATCTGCTTCAACCACAATCTCTAGCAGCGTGTTCCAGGAACTCACCATTCTCTAAAGCCCCATAGATTTCTTCAGAATGGAACAACATGCTGATCCAAGAGGCAATTATTCTACTCAAGAAACGAACAACAAATGTGTGATTATGATTGATTAAATTGTGCACCTGAATCAATAAATGTATCTTCTAGATTTGAACCGATAAGATTCTGATACAAGTACATCATCAATTTTCCAGCACCCTTAGTTCCAGAGCCTTGTCTGTTTGTCCATTTTGCCAAACCAATAGAGGTCATGTAATAATAATTCAACAATACAACTCTGACCCGATGATTACACTCCTCTCGTGTCTCTAAAGAACCACGGACAGGTAGAAACTTAACTAAAGAAATACCAATTAACAAAGTACAGTTAACTCTTTCACAGGATGAAGGCACATCCCAAAAGAGCACGTGCCATTCGCAAAGCTCTCGTAATTTTGTCCAGATTAAAGGAGGTGCTGACCAATCAGTTGCTGGGAAAAAAATAAATGGCAGTGTACCTCAATACAGGATCACAGTAAATAAATCACTACTCAGTCAACATACTTCACAATTTAGCAAACAGCTCACTACTTCAAAACCACCATTACCTGACAATATATTTCATTTCATTCACACAGCTGACTGGTGGATGAGAACCACATTGCAGTCTCCCCCCCCCCAATGAAGCAAGACTTGAATTATTTCAACTCTTCGATTGATTTGGAGTTTGAGGGGTGCAAACACTGGCAAGTTTAATTTCTGGCTCCTATTTTTTTTTAATGAAAAACTATGGTCAATAAATATTGCCATTGAAAAATATTAATCACTTGGAAACATTTATTGGCAACATATTTAAACAGAGCCTTTCAGCTATTCAAATCACAAGCTTTACAAAGTATCAAGGGCAGTGTGGGCAAGGAAAACACTACAGCAGCTAAGTTTTGGACAGGGACTTCAAGATAGAGCCGTTTAGTTTAGAGATCCAGCAATGTATTCAGGCCCTTCAGCCCACCAATTCCGCAGGTGTGACAGATGTGCGACCACTTGTTCACACCTGTTCCATGTTATCCCACTCCCTATAAACTAGGGGGCAATTTACAGAAGCCTGAACATCTTTGGGATGTGGAAGGAAATTGGAGCACCCGGAGGAAACCCACGCGGACACTGGAAGAACGTGCAAACTCCACAGAGATAGCACCCACGTTTAGTTTTTAGTTTAGAGATACAGCAGAGCCACAGGCCAGCAAGTCCATACTGAGCGATGATCACCCGTACACACTAGTTCTATCCTACACACTAGCAACAATTTACAGAAGCCAATTAATCCACAAACCTGCAATTCTTTAGAGTGTGGGAGGAAACCAGAGCACCTAGAGAAAACCCATGCAGTCACAGGGAGAACATACAAACTCCGTACAGACAGGACCTGTGGTCTATGGTGCTGAGAGGTGACAGCTCTACTGCTCATTGACATTTCCACATCCCAGTTTCACTGGACAGACATAAAGTTATACTTAAGTGGGATAACTCTGACTATTTAAATTAAAACCTTTAGCCTGAAAGTTTGGTTCTGTTCTTCTTGTCCATCATTATAGATCTACTCCTGTACACTTTAGGTGTGACTGCAAGGTTATCACCCCCATTTCACCCGTAAATGCAATAAATCTGAGGAAGTGGTGTGTAGGGAAGCGCAGGGGTGGTGCAGTGCAGTGGGGCAAGGGCAGTGCAGTGGGGCAGGGGCAGTAGGGTGGGGCAGGGGCGGTGTAGTGGGGCAGGGGTGGTGCAGTGGGGCAGGGGTGGTGCAGTGCAGTGGGGCAGGGGTGGTGCAGTGGGGCAGGGGTGGTGCAGTGGGGCAGGGGTGGTGCAGTGGGGCAGGGGTGGTGCAGTGGGGCAGGGGTGGTGCAGTGCAGTGGGGCAGGGGTGGTGCAGTGGGGCAGGGGCAGTGTAGTGGGGCAGGGGCGGTGCAGTGGGGCAGGGATGGTGCAGTGCAGTGGGGCAGGGGTGGTGCAGTGGGGCAGGGGTGGTGCAGTGCAGTGGGGCAGGGGTGGTGCAGTGGGGCAGGGGTGGTGCAGTGGGGCAGGGGTGGTGCAGTGCAGTGGGGCAGTGCAGTGGGGCAGGGGTGGTGCAGTGCAGTGGGGCAGTGCAGTGGGGCAGGGGTAGTGCAGTGCAGTGGAGCAGTACAGTGGGGCAGGGGTAGTGCAGTGCAGTGGAGCAGTACAGTGGGGCAGGGGTGGTGCAGTGGGGCAGGGGTGGTGCAGTGCAGTGGGGCAGGGGTGGGGCAGGGGTGGTGCAGTGCAGTGGGGCAGGGGTGGTGCAGTGCAGTGGGGCAGTGCAGTGGGGCAGGGGTAGTGCAGTGCAGTGGGGCAGTGCAGTGGGGCAGGGGTGGTGCAGTGGGGCAGGGGTGGTGCAGTGCAGTGGGGGAGGGGTGGTGCAGTGCAGTGGGGGAGGGGTGGTGCAGTGCAGTGGGGGAGTGCAGTGGGGCAGGGGCGGTGCAGGGCAGTGCAGTGGGGCAGGGGTGGTGCAGTGCAATGGGGCAGGGGCAGTGCAGTGCAGTGGGGCAGTGCAGTGGGGCAGGGGTGGTGCAGTGGGGCAGGGGTGGGGCAGGGGTGGTGCAGTGCAGTGGGGCAGGGGTGGTGCAGTGGGGCAGGGGTGGTGCAGTGCAGTTGGGCCTTAGTCAAACTTAGAGAACGCCAGCACAGTGGTGCAGCGGTGAAGTTACTGCCTCACAGCTCCAGAGACCCGGTTCAATCCTGACTACCAGTGCTGTCTGTACGAAGTTTGTACATTCTCTGTTACCGCATGGGTTTTCTCCAGGTGCTCAGGTTTCCCCCCACACTTGGAAGACATGTGGGTTTGTAGGTTAATTATCATCTGTAAATTGACCTTGGTGTGTACGGGTAATGGTTGGTCAGCATGGACTCAGTGGGGCAAAGGGCCTGTTTCCACACTGTATCTCTAAACTAAGTGCATCCACCAGTGTGTAATACATGCATCGGGTAGTGAACTGAACAATTGGCATACTGGCCATCCTGGCACCTGTTGAACTGCTGTATTGCCACCGATTTTCAGCATTCAACACAGCAAGATAAAACAGCCAGATTTATGCTTCCCTCCTTCGCCGACCTTTCCCCCAATTTCTACGTGATTCATTCCTATTCATTTGAGAGGAATGTTAACTTTAAACAATCAACAACAAAACATTTCAGAAAAATGAGCACGGCTTTCATCTGGTAAAAATACTCCTCCACCACAATCTGACACATCGCTCGCGTCCCTGCCACAGGACATGCCTGTGTGTCACAAATTGAAATCATACTTTCTGCAATCTCAACCTGTGCCAAATTACTTGCTAGAAACTAAGATGTGAGTACCAACTAGGTCAAAGTCTGGATACAGACACAACACATCTTTATGAACCAAAGTTCTTGATAACACTGCTGCATTTTCACCCGTATGACAGAGGCACTGAAGAGGCTTTTAGAGAGGCACATGAAAGTGCAAGGAGCAGACGGATATGGATCAGATACAGGCAGATGGGATCAGTTTAACTTGGCACCATGGCACAAACACTTAAGGGCCTGTCTCTGTGCTGTACTGTTCTACGTTCTGACGTAGGGCAACAGCGGCGCAGCAGATGATTTGTTGCCTTACATCACCAGAGAGTGATCCTGTCCACAGGTGCTCTCTGTACGGACTTTGTAGGTTCTACTTGTGTCTATGTTGGTTTTCTCTGGGTGCTCCGGTTTTCTCCCATTGTCCAAAGACGTACAGGTTTGTTGGTTAATTGGCTACGGCAAGTTGTAAAGAAAATTGCCCCTGGTGTGTAATTGCCCCGCTCTGCATCTCTAAAGTCTAAAAGGTTTTAAAGTTCAACTTAAAACTCTGGTGTAACAAGGATATTGATCAGGTAACTAAGGGAATGTGGGGAATGGACTCAGGGCGCAGTCATAGGCTGTGGCTGAGGTGGGGCTTGGCGAGAGAGAGCTGGCAATAAAGAACATGACCAGAGAGAAGGGATAGCGGTAAAGGTTGGGGACTTCACTAGAGGCCTTAAAAGGTAAGAAAAACAAGCAGGGTCTTGAGGGACACGGAGGATTGTCTGAGGAAGGGGCGCTGAGGAAAAGGATTTTTTGGAAAGTATGAGGGATAGTTATCTAAATCAACATGTAGAGGAACCAACGAGAGAGCAGGCTATTTTAGACTGGGTATTGAGTAATGAGGAAGGGTTAGTTAGCAGTCTTATTGTGCGTGCCCCCTTGGGCAAGAGTGACCATAATATGGTCGAGTTCTTCATTAGGATGGAGAGTGACATTGTTAATTCAGAAACAACGGTTCTGAACTTAAGGAAAGGTAACTTTGAGGGTATGAGACGTGAATTGGCCAAGATTGACTGGCAATCAATTCTAAAAGGGTTGACGGTGGATACGCAATGGAAGACATTTAAAGACTGCATGGATGAACTACAAAAATTGTTCATCCCAATTTGGCAAAAGAATAGATCAGGGAAGGTAGTGCATCCGTGGATAACAAGGGAAATCAGGGATAGTATCAAAGCAAAGGATGATGCGTACAAAGTAGCCAGAAAAAGCAGCATACCAGAGGACTGGGAGAAATTCAGAGACCAGCAGAGAAGGACAAAGGGCTTGATTAGGAAAGGAAAAATAGATTATGAAAGAAAACTGGCAGGGAACATGAAAACTGACTGCAAAAGTTTTTATAGATGTGAAGAGAAAGAGATTAGTTAAAACAAATGTAGGTCCCTTGCAGTCAGAAACAGGTGAGTTGATCATGGGGAACAAGGATATGGCGGACCAATTGAATAACTACTTTGGTTCCGTCTTCACTAAGGAAGACATAAATAATCTGCCGGAAATAGCAGGGGACCGAAGGTCAAGGGAGTACTTGAGTGAAATCCAGGTTAGTCGGGAAGTGGTGTTGGGTAAATTAAATGGATTAAAGGCCGATAAATCCCCAGGGCCAGATAGGCTGCATCCCAGAGTACTTAAGGAAGTAGCTCCGGAAATAGTGGATGCATTAGTGATAATCTTTAAAAACTCTTTAGATTCTGGAGTAGTTCCTGAGGATTGGCGGGTAGCAAACGTAACCCCTCTTTTTAAGAAGGGGGGGAGAGAGAAAACGGGGAATTACAGACCAGTTAGTCTAACATCGGTAGTGGGGAAACTGCTAGAGTCAGTTATTAAAGATGGGATAGCAGCACATTTGGAAAGTGGTGAAATCATTGGACAAAGTCAGCATGGATTTACGAAAGGTAAATCATGTCTGACGAATCTTGTGGAATTTTTCGAGGATGTAACTAGTAGCGTGGATGGGGGAGAACCAGTGGATGTGCTGTATCTGGACTTCCAGAAGGCTTTCGACAAGGTCCCACATAAGCGATTAGTATATAAACTTAAAGCATATGGCATTGGGGGTTCAGTATTGATGTGGATAGAGAACTGGCTGGCAAACAGGAAGCAAAGAGTAGGAGTTAACGGGTCGTTTTCACAATGGCAGGCAGTGACTAGTGGGGTACCGCAAGGCTCAGTGCTGGGACCCCAGCTATTTACAATATACATAAATGATCTGGATGAGGGAATTGAAGGCAATATCTCCAAGTTTGCGGATGACACTAAGCTGGGGGGCAGTGTTAGCTGTGAGGAGGATGCTAGGAGAATGCAATGTGACTTGGATAGGCTGGGTGAGTGGGCAAATGTTTGGCAGATGCAGTATAATGTGGATAAATGTGAGGTTATCCACTTTGGTGGCAAAAATAGGAAAACCGACTACTATCTAAATGGTGGCCGATTAGGAAAAGGGGAGATGCAGCGCGACCTGGGTGTCATGGTACACCAGTCATTGAAAGTAGGCATGCAGGTACAGCAGGCAGTGAAGAAAGCCAATGGTAAGTTAGCTTTCATAGCAAAAGGATTTGAGTATAGGAGCAGGGAGGTTCTACTTCAGTTGTATAGGGTCTTGGTGAGGCCACACCTGGAGTATTGCGTACAGTTCTGGTCTCCAAATCTGAGGAAGGACATTATTGCCATAGAGGGAGTGCAGCGAAGGTTCACCAGACTGATTCCTGGGATGTCAGGACTGTCTTATGAACAAAGACTGCATAGACTCGGTTTATACTCTCTAGAATTTAGGAGATTGAGAGGGGATCTTATAGAAACTTACAAGATTCTTAAGGGGTTGGACAGGCTAGATGCAGGAAGATTGTTCCCGATGTTGGGGAGGTCCAGGACAAGGGGTCACAGCTTAAGGATAAGGGGGAAATCCTTTAGGACCGAGATGAGAAGGAATTTTTTCACACAGAGAGTGGTGGGTCTCTGGAACTCTCTGCCACAGAGGGTAGTTGAGGCCAGTTCATTGGCTATATTTAAGAGGGAGTTAGATGTGGCCCTTGTGGCTAAGGGGATCAGAGGGTATGGAGAGAAGGCAGGTCCGGGATACTGAGTTGGATGATCAGCCATGATCATATTGAATGGCGGTGCAGGCTCGAAGGGCCGAATGGCCTACTCCTGCACCTAATTTCTATGTTTCTATGTTTCTATTGGAAGAGGTGAAATGCATGATCAGAGATTGTGGCTGGGATGGTAGGGCCTGGTGAGTGGTAGACAGCAATAAGGGACATGACCAAAGAGAAGGAATGGAGGCGATTGGACCTCCACTGGTGGTCTTGGAAGGTAAGGAAATCGGGAGGATCTGAAGGGTCCTGAAGATTGAAAGGGGTTTGAGATCAGATTGATCTTGGGAGGATGAGAAGGATGGTGGGCATGAAGGGTGGGGATGATGGTTAGAGGAGTGGGAGAATTTGAGGGGAACTGTCAATTGGTGAGAAACTGTGAAAATCACATCTGTCTCTGGAACTGTTGCACTATAAAGCAGAGAAGTATATTCTGCACTTTGTATCTTCCCCTTTGCTCTTCGATTGCACTTGAATATTTATGTATGGTAGATCAGATCTGTTTGGATCGCTTGCAAAACAAAGCTTTTCACCATACCTCGGTACACATGACAATAATAATAAACTAAACCTGCAGAGGAAAGGCAGAGAAAGATATGGAGCTAATACAGGCAAATGGATACAGGATTATTCTAGACAGGCTTTATGGAAGAGTGAATAAAAAGAGCCCAGTGCTGTGCTGCAAGATTCGACAAGTTCTGGGAGTGCGCCCAGAACAACTTTTTCTAAGTCACCCAGAATGTTCCAAAAAGAGCATTGTCTGGGAAATTATATTATTCCTGTGAACAAATGATGCAGAAATCACATTGGTTGTGCAAAGGCAACTCCCCCTTATAAGCATGCGGTTCAATTTCTGGCGTAACACAAATAACCTGTGGAAAAACTATTCTCAATCACATAATACTGAAAATGCAGCTTTATGGAAATAATTGCCAAGTAATGTTTGCCTTGGATGCCTCGGGTTCATATACATCTTTATTGTTCAGCTAGGTGTGGCAACTGAGAGGCAGAATTGTACATCTTATTTAAAGGGCAATGTATCACAATGCAGGAGGTCTTGGAGTTATACTATCTTGAAATGGGTACAACAATAAAGTGCATTGACATACTTCAGTCTGAATGCTCTAGGGATACCCGATGTCTCATCTGGCGTCAGGTTCCCATCATAACTTAATTGACTTGATTGTTATTCATTTAGTTTCACACAGACAAGCCTGAGAGCTAATGGCAATATTTCACTGAGCTGAACAGTGTCTAGACATCAACATAATTTCAACTAGTCTAAAGCACTTTGGGATATTGATTGTGAAATGGTCTGTATGATTGCATCATTTCTTTTTACTATTTGTTATTAATAGTTTTGCTTTTGATTCCAGGTTTCAGTAATCTACAGTCATTTTGGAGGAAAGAGTTCCCTATTTCTACTACCTTTTACCTGGAAATTTGCATCATAATAGTTCTGAATAGTTCTAATAGTCCTTCGCACCATAGATGTTGCCTCACTCGCTGAGTTTCTCCAGCCTTTTTGTCTAGCGTCATAATAGTCCTAAGCATTTCACTTCAATAGTTCAGTTTGTTATTATTGTCACATTCACTGAGGTACATGCATAGTCTTTCTGCCGACCAGGTGGCAACTTTTCACTATCCCACGGCACATGTGACAATAAACTAAACTAAAAACTTCTGCATGCTATCTGGTTAACAAAAAGACTATATGATTACAAGCAAGCTGTCTACAGTGTACAGATACAACTTGGAGGGTATAACATTTAGTGCAAGGTAAAGTCCGATTTTAGATAATTCAAATGTCTCCAATGAGCTAGATGGGAGGTCAGGACCACACTCTAGCTGGTGAGAGGATGACCTGATAGTTGCCTGAAAACAACTGGGAATAAACTGTCCCAGAATCCGGAGATGTGCATTTTCAAACTTCTGTTCCTCTTGCCTGATGGGAGAGGGGAGAAGAGGGAGCAACCGGGGTGAAACTGGTCTTTGATAATGCTGGTGACCTTGCCGAGGAGATCAGCGTTGGTCTGTTTTCATGCTGTGTTTCTCTAAAAATATCTAAATCAATACAATCACTTTCTTAAGATTGATATAAAATGGGATCCGGCCACAGTTTGATGAAGACAGAATGAAAGCACAGCTTCATCTCAAAGATTTTTTTACATAATAAGGACTTATCTGCTTCTTGAACACATCACCTACACTTCAGACACACGTGCATTAATAAGCATCTGTGAAAGGCTTAATTTCTAAATAGCACGCTCCTGCCACCTAGCTGACTATTTGAACATTTCAAGCTGTTACTCACCAGAAAAAGAACAGCAATTGATTTGCTCTCAATCCCACTACGCTGCATACATTGGAATGCAAATGACAAAGAAAACAACTTTCCCTAATAATTATTCTCATCATTTTCCAGGGTCTGCAACATTGCTTGACTGAGCTGCTCGAGAGAAAGGCTGTGTGAAAACTCAGACAATATTCAGTTCCTTAATGAATATTTAGTTTGGTCTAGTTTAGAGATACATGGTGGAAACAGGCTCTTAGACCCACTGACTCCACGCCGAACATTTATCACCTGTTCACACTAGTTCCATGTTATCCCAATTCTTCCATCCACTCCCTACACACGAGGGCCAATTTACAGAGGGCCAATTAACCTTCAAATCCGATACGTCTTTGGGATCTGCGAGGAAGACAGTAAGAAACATTTCCCAGCATGCTAGATGGTATAGCTTTAATATGAGAGGATGAAACTTGAAAAGAGACAAGTTTTTTTTAACAAAAAAATGGTGGAATCCTGGAACACGCTGCCGGGGACGATGGTGGAAGATGACACGATAGTGGTATTTAAAACACTTTAACATGGATATGCTGGGGATAGGATCGTGTACAGGCAGAAGAGATGTTTAATTTGACATCGTACTCTACACACATACCCTGGGCAGAAGGGCCCGTTTCTGTTCTATACTGTTCTATGTTCCGTGTTTTTAGTGGGGTGGCTCTTCCCCAGTTGTATGTCTTAACATCATTAAGTTATACAATGCGCCTTTTCTGGGATACCACAGGGTAAGTAGATGAAACAGCAGCACGTACCATTATGAAGCAAATCATTTTCGAATGAAAACAGATTGATCACATTCAGAGAGAAAAAAGGCTGCAGAATCTTGACTTGCTGCATTGTTACCAAAGACATTGCAGGTGGAGCCCATTAACGGTCCACAACAGGAGATCAGAACTAATTACATGGTTGATGCCCACAGAAATGGGGTCCTGCACATTATCCAGAGAGCATTAACAGTCCCCAAAGATTAGATTATTTGAAAATACCAAGTTGAGTGCTACACAGGGAAGTGAGGATAAAATAGACATATCACAAACAACCATGGACACTGCAGGATGCTGAAGGAAATATTCCACTGCATGGATTAATCTCTGACACAGCGGAGATCATTACTGTTCAATTTATTTTATCTGATAATTCTGCAGCAATAATTCTAACCTGGAGGAATTTTACTACACTGAAAGTTGTTGTGACATCCAACAAAGAACTGCCACCTAAACGGCACCCAGTGTATGGAATACATGAATTGTGTACTGGAATATATTTCCTGTCCATTCCCGTTACCTGTCCATTCCCTCCAGAGATGCTGCCTGATTGCTCAGTTTCTCCAGCACTTTGTGTTTTGCTTTGTTTCATTTTGGCAGTTTCACTACATCTAATATTACATTAGGTGACAATTCAACACTTAGCAGCCATGGCATTTGAATTTAAGGTTGGGTCAATCTACTTGTGGCTCCTGTGAAATGTCAAAATATTCTCATTTAAAATAAATTCTTTATCAGAGATGACATTAGAGTGACCTATTCTTTTTGAGGAGCTGGAGATGATAGATTTTAAATTAAAGAACGTAGAATAGCACAGCACAGAAACAAGCCCTTCAGTGTCCGTGCTGAAGCTCATGCCAAGTTAAACTAATCTCCTCGGGACAAAGATAGGCGACGCTTCAGTTCAGGCTCTTTCTTCAGACCCAACCCGAAATGTCGCCTATCCATGTTCTCCAGAGATGCTGCCTGACCCGCCGAGTTACCCCAGCACCGTGTGTCTTTTTTTTGCTCCTCATTTGTTTGGCTGGTTCATAGATATTTTGAAAGATCTGATCATTTGCTTGTGACTGACTGATACCGCCAAACCACAGAGAGCAGAGGAAAATCAAGTTAACACAAAGTAAATAGACAGACAAATTTGGAGTTTTCAGCCACCATGCATTAAAAATCAACAGGCTCAAATCAAAACTACTAATGTGATATATTATTAAGGAACAATCTTGCTTTATATTCTTTACAAAATATGTATTTCCCATAATAAAGTAACTTCATATTACACTCATTGTTGACTGCTATGAATTGTGTAACAGTATCATAGAATGCTTCAATATTGTATAAGAGTGCAAAAATCCAATGTGTGAACGGGTAAATGAGTTGAGGGCAGAATCATTAGTGTTCCCGACAACCCCAGCGCTGGCCTTAAAAATAAACAAAACACTACTTTCCAAAAATATCAGGGTGATAGTTAATGGAAGTTTGGACAGGGCTTCAAAAGCATATCAAATTACTGAAACAGGTTAAAAACATCTGCAAACTACAGTGGTCCCCACCCAAAACAGTACCTGTCCATGTTTTCGAAGAAAGCTGGCCGAGTTACTCCAGCAATTTGTGTCTTTCCTCAAATTTCTAATATACCGGTGACCTTGCTCTGCACCACAGAACTTTGGGCTGTATATCAGTCACAGTGCCATAGGTTTACCACTACAGGGCACTGCAGCTCACAGAGTGTTTTAAACTGGCCATAAAATAAACTTGAAGAGCATCAGCCTCTTACTCCCCCCACCCCCAAGTAAATGAATCCAAGACTAAAGAAGGCTGCGGAGGCCAAGTCAATGGATATTTGTATGGCAGAGATAGGTAAATTCTTGATTATTACCGGTGTCACGAGTTTTGGGGAGAAGGCAGGAGAATGGGGTTAGGATGGAGAGATAGATCACCTAAAAAGCATAGGTTTAAGGTGAGAAAGGAAAACTTTAAAGGGAATCCAAGTGGCAAACCTTATACACAGAGGATGGTGAGCAGATGCAATGAGCTGCCAGAGGTGGAGGTGGTGGCAGCAGTTATAATTACAACATTTAATAGACATTTGGACAGGTACAATGGTTAGGAAAAGAGGCCAAATTAGGCCATTTGGCCCATCAAGTCTACTCTGCCATTCCATCATGGCTGATCTATCTCTCCCTCCTATCTCCCCCCCAATGGAAACGATCAGAGGGACATGGGCGAACTGCAGGCAAGTAGGATCAGCGTAGATAATCAAGCTGGTCAGTGTGGATGAGATGGGCTGATGGTCTGTTTCTGTGCTGCAAAGCTCCATGAATCTCACCTCTATCCACACCACCCCCTGCAGCTTTAGATCTGTAGACCTCAGTGTAAGCCAACCATGGTTAGGACACAACAAAATGCACAATAAAAAATTCAGTCATCACGCCGGAGACATGGTGTTGCATCACTTTTTGTACACAATCCAAATTGTGCCATGCATTAGGGCCTGAGCTGTAGGGAGAGGTTGAGCAGGCTGGGACTTTATTCCTTGGAGCACAGCAGGCTGTGGCGTGATCTTATAGGGGTGTATAAAAGCATGCGGGTAATAGACAGGGTGAATGCAGAGTCTCGTACCCACGGTAGAGGAATCAAGAACAGGAGCACATGGGTTCTTTGGAGAACCTGGATAGGTGGCATTTTGGGTAAGGTCAGTCTGAAGAAGTGCCCCAACTGGGAACACCACCTATCTATGTTCTTCAGAGATGCTGTCTGACCATTATGGGCTTCACTCTACCCAAGATCAGTTGCCAGCCCCCTTGGAATCATTCTAACCTTTTCTCGCCTCCAGTTTCTCCCACCCCCACCACCTCTACTTTCAGTCCGAAGGGTTCCAACTGAAAACGTCACCTAGTCCTTTTCTCCAGCGATGCTGTCTGACTCGCTGAGTTACTCCAGCATTTTATGTCCATCCTCGGTTTCAACCAACAACTGCAGTTCTAACATCTACACATGACCCGCTGAGTTAGTCCAGCATTTTGTGTCATTACTTCAAAAACGATACTACTTTGGTCACAGCAAGAAAGCTTACATTTTGTAAAAGGGCAAAACTGCTGGTAAAGCTTCCAAATAACTTGCGGATGAAAAAAATGCCAGGATATCCGACCATTATCTATCCTGCAGCACATGATCATTCTGAAGTTGTTGTGCTACACAGATAGGAAGCAGACAAATGTTGCACCCTATCACATTCTTGGTTTGGAGAACACTAGGAAGTATGACCATAGCAACCAGATTATCAGCATGCTTCATATTTCCTCTCAGAACAATCTACACAGAAATGGTGGTTTTTGGGCTTCAGCTTTCATAACGACCTAAAACAAATTCCACTCACATTTCACATTTCATGTGCCGGAGATCTGTTACTGCATTGTTGACGAATGTGTATCAAGCAGTCGCAATTTAATGTTCATAGACCTGCGTGGGGAACTTGGCAGATATGTGGACTTGTACCTTCTGGTCCTTCATCTTTCTGGCACCCTGGGAAGTTAGTTTAAACACAAGAGCTGAAGACATCACCAACGGAACAAAGTTGCAACCAGTTTACAACTTTGGCAGGAACTTTCTGGGTTTGGATAAGTGCAATGCTTGTATTGGAACATCACTGTGCAACAAATTATTCAAAGAAGAAATCAGGTGAGTTTTCTGATTTTACCTTGGTTACCTTAAACACCATCAGATATGAAAAAACAAATATATTCAGAACTCCAATTTATATGAAATAATCCTAATTAGATTGTTCTAATTTATGTTCACAGTGATTCTAGCAACGTCACAGTTTAGTTTTGGGAAGAGTAGTTTGTAGAGGTACAGGAGCGAATTGAAACTGGTCCCAACAATTTGAATCGTTTCCTTTCCACAGAGATTGGGAAATTTCGATAGTCGATTTAGGTGTCTTTAAATTCACCGTTTCCATCCTAATGCTGGAAATTTTGGAAATTGTGACTGGCAGAAGAAAGTGTCTCGTTATAAGACCCCATTTGCTTAATAGTTTATTGCTTGGTTCTTCCTTATGTATTGGGAACAATGTTAAGGGGAAATATTGGCTGAAAAGAATAATCTAATACCTTCTATTTGATGTCATTATCCACTATAGACCATTATTCTTACTTTACCTTTTTAGTTTCTGGCCAGATCTGAAATAAACAAACCTGACATGTTATTTGCCAGTATTGTATTCGTTCTTTCCACATTATTTGCAGGGAGAAGCCAAAGAAACTGAATGTGAGAAATCTAATAACAATTAGTCAGAATTAAAAACTTTGGGGTTGAAAATGATCTATGATGGAGTGATAGCGAATCAAATATGTTCCGTTGGAAAAGATCAGCTGTGGTGTAAAATGACTGCTAATCAACACCAAGCTCATTTCCTGCCATTGTATTAGACAACGTATTTTCACTTCAGAAAGTCGCCTTCCTTGCTTCTCAAACTGATCAATCCTGGTGCAGTGATTTAGTTTAGAGATGCAGCGCGGAAGCAGGCCCTTTGGCCCACCGGGTTTGTGCTGGCCAACGATCATGGCCAGCACAAACCCAACGGTCTATCCTACACACCAGGGGCAATTTACTGAAGTCAATTAACCTAGAAACCTGCACGTCTTTGGAATGTGGGAGGAAACCGGAGCACCCAGAGTCACAGGGAGAATGTGTAAACTACATACAGACAGCACCCTTAGTCAGGATCAAACACAGCTCTCTGGCGCTGTGAGGAATCAACTCTAACTCCGCACCACTGTGACACCCTAAAAACCAGTTTAAAAAAAACGAGGAAGCAGAAATGAAAGAAACCATGTAATAATGGAAATGAAATCAGTACACTTTATACAACTACCACCAATCTTTCTCCTGGCTAAAACTTTGAGAAACTTCATTGACATGGAAGTAATCTGAAGTATACAGATGAAAATACAATCTGGCAACATCATTCCCACTCTTTCCAATATGGGTATCAGACCTACCATACCCAACTTTTTCCTGTTGAAGGAAAGAAACCCATTTATATCTTGAAGTATGAAAATGCTGAAATAACTCCGCAGGGTGCTTGTGCGATGAAGAGCATCGATTTTTCAGGCCAAGGACCCTCTAATCAGAACCGGAAAAGTGAGAAAACAAGCATGTATTAGATTGTTCAGACGTAGATTTGGGTGGAGAGGAAATGTTCATGTTAGGGTGTACGCCAAAGCTGTCAAGGTAACAATAAATATCAGTAGATCGAGAAGGAAGAACAAAAACATTCAAATGGAAATATACAGCATCAATCCATGAAGAAACAAAAGCTGGTGCCTGAAACCGTTCAAGTCCAGAAGGGTACAACATACAGAGAAAGACAAAAGGTCAATGATTCAATGATACCATAGTGAAATAATTTGTTTTTGCATACAACCCAGTAAAATCACAGTCGACCTCACCTCGGCAGTACTCAAGAGCCACTCTTCTGGAGCCGACAAAGTTCCAAAAGTTCACAAAACAGTCCCATTTTTGGCCTGCCGTCGCACGTGGCAGCAGGTAACCCCCCTGCCGGCTCCCTCTTCATCCTCAATGCCTCCCCCCCTCCCCCGGGTCCCCCTTCATCCTCAATACCCCCGGGTCCCCCTTTGTTCTCGACGGCCCCCTGCTGGGCCCCCATTTCGTTCTCGTAATGCTCCCCGCTGGAGCCCCCTTCATTCTTAATGCCCCTCTTACCGGGTTCCCCCTTCATCCTCCACCAAGCCCACTTTCGATGGACGAGATGGACAAACAATCAGGGAGTCATGGAGGGAATGATCCCTTGGGAATGATGAATGAGGAGTGAAGACAAGGGGAAGGCGTGTCTGCTGCAGAATCCCATTGATGGTGGTGGCAATCAGAGGTGGATGCATCTAAAGTGAAGGCTGGTGAGGTGGGGTGGGAAGGGCAATGCTATCCTTGTTCAGGCTGGGAAGTGAGGGCATGAGAACAGAGTTCAGAAAGTGGAGGAGACAGTGCCCAAGAACCCTGTAAACTATGATTGAGGGAAAGCAATGAGAAAAAAGGAAAATAAAATAGCTTTATAGGCGTGGAAAGTCTCATCATCAGAGTCGATACAACAAAGACTGAAGCATGCGGCCAATCTGGCTGCTATGGTCATACTTCCTCGTGCTCTCCAAACCACGAATGTGATAGGATACAACAAAAATCTGTGAAAATTGAAGGGAGTCCTTGCAGGAAGCAAGGCTAAGTGGGGGACATAGCTGTAGTTAAGATGGCTGTGGAAACTAGTGGACATAATAAAAATCAATCGTGCATCTTCCCCCGACCAATCAACCAAGATTAACAATTTTAAAAGTTAGTGAGCTCGGAGCAGGAAGCATTAAGGGTGGCACAGTGTACAGCGGTGGAGTTGCTGCCTCACTGCGCCAGAGACTTGGGTCCGGTCCTGATGACGGTGCTGTTTGTACAGAGTTTGGATATTCTCCTGGTGCCTGTATGGATTTTCTCCACATGCTCCAGTTCCCCCCCACACTCCAAAGATCTACAGGTTTGTAGGTTAATTGGCTTTGGCAAAACAGTAAATTGTCCCTAGCAGGGTTGGGCAGTGTTAGTGTATGGGGTGATCACTGATCGGCGTGGACTCGGTGGGCCGAAGTGCCTGTTTCCATGCAGTAAATAAACTAATAGAAGATGCCTAATACAGTGGGTATAGTGGGGGTAGGATTGAGAATTAAAAAGAGAGGTAACAGGAAACCAAACATCACACATGTGGAGTGAACATGCGCGCTGTATCTCTAAAGTCTACGGGAAAGTAATTGCTAAATTGCATAATACCATCTTTGGTAAGCGCATAGAGTGAAAGGATAAAGAATTGTTATTCTCCAGAATGCACAAGAATTATTTCCCTGCATCTCACGTCTCCACATTGTTTGCAGATTTGAGAATTGGCTGTCTGCAGATTTAAAACTCCCTCCCAGCCACAGGAAGACGTACTTTGCCAACTACAGCGTGGATGCCGAGACCTGGAAGGCGGTCGTCATTTCTCGACTACAAAGCAATTATCAGAATGAACTTTCTGATAGGAAAATCTGTCTCTCAGCAGCAAAGAAAATTGGCTGCAGCATTGAAAATGTCCTTCGAGCCACAGAGCGCTTCCAGAAATGGCTCGCAGCTGATCGGCTGACTGCTGAACTGGTTCAGGTGTATTTTTCAATTACAAGGCATAGAAGATATTGGAATTTTAGTTTAGTTTAAAGATAGTGTGGAAACGGGCCCTTCAGCCCACTGAGTCTACGCCGACCAGCGATCCCCGTACATTAATACCACCCTACATACTTGGGACAATTTACAATCTTTTACCAAAGCCAATTAATCTACAAACCTGTACATCTTTGGTGTGGGATGAAACCAGAGCACCCGGGGAAAACCAAAGCGGTCATGGGGAGAACATACAAACCCGTTGTCAGGTTTGGATAAGGTCACCCCTCAACCTCCTGTGCTCCAAGGTCCCAGCCTCTCCAATCTATTCCTCCAAGTTAAACTTGTAAGCCAAGGTAACATCCTGGTGAAGCTCTCTTGCCCCATTTCCAAAGTATTGACATCCTTCCTGTAGCTGAGCAACCAGAACTGCACATGGTACTTCAAGTGTGGTCTCTCCAACAACTTGTACAGCTGCATCATGATGTCCCGATTTTAACCCTCAAAGCCCAACTAGCAATGGATGATCGCCAAAGTTTATTATCAATGATACCGTATAATGAACATTGAGTAGAACCTCCCTTGACTATATCAGGCAGAATGCCTTGCTCACCATCTCTTATACAGTTAAATTGCTCAGACGTTTCAGCAAATACAGAGACAGTGATGTCAAGAAGACAGAATTGCTCAAATTCTTAAATATTAACAGACACAAGTTTAGTTTAGTGATACAGTGCAGAAACAGACTCTTCGGCCCACCGAGACCGTGCCAACCAGCGATCACCCCGTAAACTAATACTATCAAGCAAACTAGTGACAATTTACATTTGTTACCAAAGCCAATTAACCTACAAAGCTGTATGTCTTTGGAATGTGGGAGGAAACTGGAGCACCCGGAGAAACCGCACACGGTCACAGGGTGAACATACGAACTCCATACAGACAGCACCCATAGTCAGGATCGAACACGGTTCCCTGGCACTGTAAGGCAGCAACTCTACTGCTGCACCACTGTGCCGCCTGATGTGTAAGTGAGACATTGAGCAGCTGAATGCTTTTATTTTTGATCAATACTGTTGCCTTTCTGTGTGTACTTCATGCATTCCCTTATGTATTCATGCACAGATTTTAATCAATGTTTATTTGTGCTGCAGACCCTCCCAAGCCCCTTGCTGAGGTGTCCATCCCAGCGCCTGTTGGACCGGATTGTTCGACGTTATGCTGAAGTGAGGGACTCGGGCAGTGTCCTGATGCGGCATTTCACCGATCGTGACAAACTGCGCCTGCTCTACACGTTGTCCGTCAACACTCACCCTCTAGTTCTACAGGTGGAGTCCGTCCTGCACAACTAATACTTACTTTCATAGTTCCAATTCTCCACTGTGGATGCAAAATAACATGGTCAACCCTTTGGAGCAAATCGAGGGACAAGTAACTTTTTAAATGATGGGAGTTAAAAAAAAAAAGAATGTTCAGGAAAGACCTGGGTGTTCTTGTGCAGGAATCACTGAATGTTAACGTGCAGGTAGAGACAACAATGAGGAAGGTAAATGATACTTATGCCTTACATTTGTTTGCACGAGGAGTTTAATCACAAGAAACGTTCTGCTAAAATTATATCCATCTGATCATTTGACCCTCGAGGTAGGGTATACATATGATAGAGGTAGTCAGCAGATGGTTATCACATATTTATTCTGGGGTGGCATGAGGAGAGATTAACCTCTCAGGGCTGCACGGTGGCGCAGCGATTGAGTTGCTGCCTTACAGCAGCAGAGCTGGGATTAATCCTTACTACGGGTGCTGTCTGTATGGAGTTTTACGTTTTCCCTGTGACTGCGTGGGTTTTCTCCAGGTACTCCGGTTTCCTCCCACACTCCAAAGACGTGCAGATTTGTAGGTTAATTGGTTTTGGTAAAATAGTAAATTGCACCCTAGTGTGTAAGATTGTGCTGGTGTGCCGGATGATTGCTGATAGGCTCAGTGGGCTGAAGGGCCTGTTTCAGTGCTGCATCTCTAAAGCAAACCTATTCTGCATATGGTTCTAAAGAATGAGAGGGGAAACCAGGAATTCTTCTTGGAGGATATAGGGTAGATTTACAGTTAAGGCTTAATCTGGTTAAGTTCCAGAACTTCAGAGGACATTAGTCAGTCACAATGTAGGAGAATAAAGAGAATCCTTCACAGGGGGCCATGAATCATGAAATCCCCTTCCCAACTTCTCAATGGCTGAATATATTCAAAACAGATGTTGATAGGTGAATTGTGATTTAAAAAAATAATGTGCAGATGCTGGTTTACACCAAAGAGAGACACAAAATGCTGGTGTAACTCGGCAGGTCAGGCAGCATCTCTGGGAAAATAGATTGGTGACGTTTTGGGTCGGGACCCTTCTTCAGAATGGTGACTTCTTAGATATGAAGAGAATTAGGATTAGTACAGGAAGTGGTATTGAACTAAACAATGTCTCTTTTTTCCCTTCCACCCATTCACCACCAATCCCATCCATTTCATTGCAGCAGCACACGAGAAGTCAAATTGCATTTTAAATTTGCCATAACACACATGCTTTACAATTGCAGAATAACAATTCTTTGAGATTCCGTGTATACATTTACACAAATGACAGGCAATGTATGCCTGGACGATCTTCAAAGTTTGCCTGCACTCATGATGAGATTTTGCTGAGTGATTGGACAATTTTCTACAACAACCACATGGGCAAATCCTTCTTTCTCAACCATCCACGTTCCTGTACTCAAGATAGACACTTTGAGAGCAAAGGGAAAAGAAAAAAAACAAAAATGTAGAACCACCATATGGGAAAAATCCTTCCCAACCTCCAATAAGGCAAAAAATAATAATTGTCCCGAAAAATCATCTGGGCCAGTGAAGGAACTTACACTATTGCCTGATTTTTTAACCTTTTAGGAACTAATCCAGCTCCCATTGTCAAATAGTTTAAACTCACAAGCTGCCAATGCATTAGAGGTATCAATGAGTTACTATGCAGTTTGGTATACACAGATTAGATTAGTTTATTATTGTCGCTTATACCCGAGGTAAAGTGAAAAGCTTTTGGCTTGCATGCTATCCAGTCAAAGAAAGCCTATACATGAATGCAATCAGGTCGTCTACAGTGCACAGATAAAGGATAACATTTTAGTTTAGAGATACAGTGTGGAGTCAGGCCCTTCAGCCCACCAAGTCTGCGTCAACCAGCAATCTACGCACACTAACACTATCCTATACACATACTAGGGAAAATGTTACAATTATTACAAGCCAATTAACCTACAAACCTGAACGTCTTTGGAGTGTGGAAAGAAACCAGAGCCCCCAGAGAAAATCCGCACAGGTTCCAGGGAGAATGTACAAACTCAGTACAGACAGCATCCGTAGTCAGGATCGAACCCGGGTCTCCGACACTAAGGCAGCAACTCTACCGCTGCGCCACTGTGCCACCCTAAGCGCACAGCATTTAGAGCAAGATCTAACATTGAGGTCCGATTTGTGGTAGTTCAATGGTCTCCAATGAGGTAGACGGGAGGTCAGGCTGCACTCACTGATAATAATCTATCTAAAAATCAAACACTTTCTGCAAAACTGACATATAGATTTTTTTCAGCTTTTCCCAGGGATAGAAGGATGGCCATTTGTGCGATACTTTGGCTCTTGTGGTCGACTAATGGTGACTCCCTGGACAAAACCCATCAAAGAGTTCTACAATGCATCGCCTGAAGATACTGTCGATGTTGCCTACCAGCTTCTACAGATTACACACTTGCTCGGAAACAATGACCTGAATTATTTTATGTACTACACCAGTGTCCATGACAATATGTTCGGCATCTTTGAGGATGAGAGACTTTACATTATAGACACCAGCACAATTGGCATCATTGACAAGCTGGAAGGTAAGCATTCAAGATAAACAAGGAACTGCAGATGCTAGTGTACAAAGAAAGACACAAAGTCCTGCAGTAACTCAGTGGGTCAGGCAGCATCTTTGGAGAATATGGATTACCTGTTCACACTAGTTCATAGTTATCCTGTTTAACAGAGGCCAATTAGCCAACAAACCCGCATGTCTATGGGGTGTGGGAGGAAACCGGAACACCCGGAAGAAACCCACACGGTTGTTGGGGAGAACGTGCAAACTCCACACAAACATCACTCGAATAGAACCCGGGTCTCTAGCACTGTGAGGCAGCAGCTCTACCAGCTACGCCACCCTGAAGCCACATTGAAAAAGTGATTTCAACTTTAGATTTAATTTCAGCATGGTCTAAAAATGTTCATGAGGGGACTTGGCCATGTGAATGAAAAACACTAGTGAAGTAATTAGATCACGAGGTGACAACAGATGAGGTGAAGCATTTGCTCAACTGAAGTCAAGCAGCTCTCCTGATTCGGCGTCAGAAGGTTGTAGTGAAGAGTGAAGCCCCAGTTCAGGGAAAGTGGCAGCAAATTCCCATTTAATGTACTTGTGGGGCAAGGTCAAGGAAATAGAAGTATAAAGCTCAATTAGATCCCAAATTATCCTGATGCATCCACTTTCACGCTCTCTCCCCAAAATTCAAATGTACAAGCTGCACTGATTTTCCCTTAGACATCCTGTGAGTTACGTTCTCAAAATAAACCAATTTCCCTTCCATTAACTCCATTTTCACCTCATGCTGCCTCAGCAAGGCCACCAGCAAAATCAAGGGTGAGTTGCACCCCGCTCCCATCGGGCAAGTATAGAAGTGTGAAAACGCACACATCCAGATTCATGGACAGTTAATCCCAGTCAGGCAACTGAACCATCCTACCAACGACTAGAGAGCAGTCTTGAGCTACTATCTACCTTATTGGAGACCCTCGAACTATCTTTGATCAGACTTTACTGGACATTATCTTGCACGCAACATTATTGATGTTATTCCCTTCAACATGCATTTGTACACTGTGGATGGCTCGATTGTAATCATGTATCATCACTCCACTGATGGGTTAGCACGCAACAAAAGCTTTTCACTGCACCTCAGCACACGTGTCAATAAACTAAACTCAAACTCAAAAAAGGGGATACAAACAGACTTTCTCTCAAAATAAACATTCTGATTTAGACTACTCACTTTTTAATCTTAATGCTGAACACTACATGCCAAGCACATTGTCATGGACATTGCTCAGTAAAATAAAATGCAAACTTACCCCTCGCCATCCTCCCAGCTGAAAGTTGTGGGATCCACAGGAAGCAGCAATGTCCACGGTCAGCTCTTAGGCGTCAAAAAGCCTTTTTCATTGTCAGCAGCGTGGCTTGGGTAACCAAATCTGGTCCACTCTCCTCCCCACAACCCAGTTCTTGTAACTGTTCAACAAATTATATAATTAATTATACATTAAAACTATATAGTCTTAATTCTTTTTAAAATAGACATCGCTCCCGAGACATTAAAAGAATTATCAATGTTTCAGAACGTACAAATACATAAATTGTACATAAACGCCCCAAGAAGTTAAAAAGACAACAATTGCCAAGGACATCCAAATCCACACAAAAATAACAAAAATTAATCCCAATCCCACTGAAAAAGGGCAGGGGAGTTATCAAGAGTTTTTCCTCAATCAGCATGATGAAAGCACATTGGCTGGTTGGTACCATACTGTAATTTGTCGTCAGGTGGTGTCTGCAAATTAAGCTAGCTGCTAGGTGCTCCGACAACACAATCAATGAAGGTAAATCCTTTTGGGAATAGTGGGATTGTGAAATTTCTTTCTCAACCTGTGAGAAAATAGTCAGTTTTTATATTCTTTCTATTTGTCAATTTTTCTAGCCATTATTAAGCGGTTTTATACCCAACATGACAATTTAACATCAGAACTGTCTTCAATGAAGATGTGGAAAGCTTTCGAACAGTTTAGAGTCAGAGTCATACAACATGGAAACAGGCCCTTTGGCCCATCTTGACCAAGATGCTAATCCCGAGTTTGACCTATAACCTTGTACCCGTCTGTAGATTGAATGTCTTTTAACTGCCTAAACAACCTAATTTGTCACCTCATTACCTATACCCACCACTCTGAGAAAAAATTGACTCTCAGGTTCCTATTAAATCTATCCCCATTCATCTTAAATCAACACCTAGTTCTTCATTCCCCTACCCTGGGAAAAAGTTTAATTTATTGTCACATGTACAAGTGTACAGTGAAAACCTTTTGTTGCCTGCTAACCAGTCAGAGCAAAGACTATACATGATTACAATCGAGCCATCCACAGTATAGATACATGGTAAGGGGAATAATGTTTAGTGCAAGATAAAGTCCAATTAAAGATAGTCTGAGCATCTCCATTGAGGTAGATAATAGCTCAGGATCATAATTGAAAAATACTGCATTCAGCCTATCCATTACACTTGAATTTCAACACTTCTATGACATTACTCCTCAGCCTCATGTGCTCCACGGACTAAAGCCCGTGCCTGCCAAACCTCTTCCTATAGCAGGACCCTGAGTTCTGATAACATCCTCTTAAATATTTTCTACACTCCTTTCAGTTTAACAGCAGTTTTCCTCAAAACTTTACCAAAGTTAATTGACAACAGAAAAAGTCCTGTGTCAATCCACCCCTAAAATTTGTCCCACTTTAAAGCACTGGTTATGCACTATGAAATACACAGTTGTTGAAATGGTTGGTGATATGTTTAAACCCCTCTCTCATTCATGCATTAAATATATACTTGTCAAGTTTGAACAAAGTTGTTCATTGTCTTTAGACCATTGAGTCAGCGTCGACCAGCGATCACCCTACACACTAGGAATAAATTACAATTTTACCAAGGCCAATTAACCTACACATCTGTACATCTTTGGAGTGTGGGAGAAAACCAGAACACCTGGAAAAAACCCACGAGGTCACAGGGAGAACATACAAACTCCGTACAGACAGCAGCCATGGTCAGGATCAAACTCTGGTCTCTCTTGTTGTAAGGCAGCAACTCTACCCCTGCGCCACCCCTTATTATACTCAATGTCACCATCCTGCACCAACCCAATTTCTAGTGATTCCCTAAATACTCAAATATCTCTCAAAATCTGTCTTGAATATACTTGATAAGAGATTCCGTTGATAGGCCTTCTGAAGTGTCATTCTTTTCTCTTTTCCATCCTGAACGGCCAATCCCTTAAGATTTACTGCTGGGCCACTGTGCCACACCCAATGTCCATCCATCTTTGTAGATGAACAAATGTGCATAAAAGATGATTTGTTTACATGCAGTTTCATTTTTCTGCAGATAAGGAATTTGTCCATGGAAAAAAGGATATCTTCTCTTGTTTGACGTCAGACTGCAAAACTGATTTTGCATCTTGTGGGAATATCAATGAGGCACTGAGCTTCACAAAGGTGTGCAGGGATCTCCTGCCTCACCTTGTGATAGGAAAATTTACCTCTTCCCCAACTGTGCAGAACCAAATAGACAGATATCTGGGTCTCTGCGGTGATGAGATGCTCTCCACGAAGGTTGTTCTTGAGGCAGCTGGTTCACTTATAGAATTGTTAAAATCGTTGCGCTCTTGTGAACCCCGTTTCGAATACAGATATCCAGAATGTAAATATAATAAAGACTATTGATATCCTACACCTTCTCTAGGAGTTCAATTAGTTTGTATTGCACAGTGGATCCACCTACCTTGCATTTGTGCACATTTATTTATATACAACAAATTACATAATGTGCTGTGCTTCTGTAGAATCTATCTTCTATACATAAAACTAAAACTCTGATCTGGTGCACTTCCGGTTTGTGTGGTTTTTCTATTACGATTTTTCGCCAGCTTACTAACCATTCTCCTTTGCTTCGATGCAACATGTTTTGTTGCGATCAATGTTATGTTGTAAAAATTATTAAGGTTTAAAAATCGTAAAAAAAACGCGCATTCGTCGCTGCAGTCGTGCCCAAGCCCGGGGCCTGGGTCAAGGTGTACCAGCCCCTCGGGACACCACGTGTCCTGGGACAGGCAGCGCTCCTGCAGCTCCTGCCTGTAGGCGCGGACACCGGGAGCAGCCCTAATACACCGCACGCTTACACGGAGAGCGGGTGCGCTGCAGCCCAACCCACAGCATTTGGGGGGGGGGGGGGGGGGGGAGGAGAGAAGACTGAGGGAAGGGGGAGAGTGGGATGAGGGAGAGGGGACGGAGAGATGAGGGAGGGAGGGGGAGAGAGGTGAGGGAGGGAGGGGGAGAGAGGGATGAAGGAGGGAGGGGAGAGAAGGATGAGGAAGGGGGAGAGAGGGATGAGGGAGGAAGAGGGGATGAGAGAGGGAGAGGGGATGAGAGGGATGAGGGAGGGAGAGTAGAGAGGGGGATGAGGGAGGGAGGGGGAGGGAGGGATTCGGGTAGAAGGGTGGTGGAGTGCAGGGGCGTAGAAGGGGTCCTGGGTGATGGGCAAGGTGGGATAGAAGGTGGGGGGGAGTAGAGGGAGAGGGGGACGGAGGGGTGGATTTGATGGGAGGGGGATAGGCGTGAGTGGTGGAATATTGTGTTGGGGGAACAGGTTGCATTGGAGGACCAACGTCTCCTGTGTGACGGAGACCCAATTAGTCTAGTATTCCATACAAAGTCACTGCAAGTTCAGCTCACTGAATAGGGGTGTGGAGTGATATTTTGACATCTTTTCAAATCTGTTTGTGAAATCATAGAAATGATACCATTTGAGAAGTTAAACCAGTCTAGGACACACAGTGACTGACAGAGTCCTGGAGAGCATTTTTGAACAAAGAAATCTTGGTATACAAATGCATAGTACTGCATTAACTCAGCGGGTCAGGCAACATCTCTGGAGACACTTTGTGCCTTTTTTAGTGAATCCACAATCCCGCTGAGTTACTCCAGCATTTTGTCTTATTTTGTTAACCAGCATCAACAGATACTTGTGTCTCTTCTGTACAAGTACATGTTCCCTTAAAGTGGCAACACAGGTCAACAGCATGGTGCTGCTTGAATGGAATGCATACCTGTGTCGATCAAAACATCGAGTTCAAAGTTGTGACTGTGTTACTGCTGTACAGAACATAGGTCAGGCTGCACTTGGAGAAGTAAATGCCGTTCTAGTCACTACAGTACAGGAAATGTTATGAAGCGAGGGATGGCGCAAAAGGATGTTCCTGGATTGGATGTCTTGAGTTACAAGGAGAAATTGGATAGACTGAGTTAGTTTTCCCTGGAGCAAAGGAGGCCAAGAGATAGAGTGCACAAGTATATAAAATTAAGATGGTCATAAATATGGTAGGTAGCCAAGGTCTGTTTCCAATGTAGAAAGAAGGAAGAAACAACTTAATCAGTCTGAAGGAGGGTCCCAACCCAAAATGTCACCTATCCATGTATTCCTGAGATGCTCTAACCCACTGAGATACACCAGCACTGTGCAACCTCCTGGTTCCAATGTTACGGTTGTCTAAAATTGGAGTGGATATGTTTAAGAGGAAGGAATTTTAAAGGGGATCTAGAGGGGTAAATGTTTTACATAAAAGAGCAGGTGATATTTGCAGTGCGCTGCCAGAAGAGGTGGTGGAAGCAGGAACAGGCACAACATTTAAGAGGCACCTGGACAGACACTTGAACGACTAGGTGTTGAAATGGCATAAATAGCTGTAAAACACACACTCAGCTCAATGCTATCAATTTCTGTTTCAATGGGATAAGATGAAATTTTAATGCCCTCTTACATGTCAGAATAACTATGAACATTCAGGGAAACAGATGAGGCTTGTTTAAAACATATTCACCATCAGAAAAGCACATCACCCAAACACAAGTCTGCTTGGAGTCAGTACACTGGGGAATTTACCTAGTTTTTATCTTGTAACTCTCAATTGAAACTTGCTACCCAGTAGTGTTTACTCACTTGTTGGGCTTGAATGTAGAGGAATATGAGCCAAACATGGGCAAGTGCGACCAGCATAGTTGGAGCATTGTGGTTGGCATGGGGAAGTTGGGCTGAAGGGACTGTTTTCATGTTGCATGACTCTATAATTCTATGACTGCAATAAAACATTTGGGCTCAGATTGGGTCAGGCCAAACCCACTAATTTCCCCCTGGCCCTCAAAGGCATCTTCACCATATCTGAACACCCTGCTGTACCCAGCAGTGAGATTGTCAAGTCAGGCATAGCAAAGAGCACAAAGAAAATGGTTCGTATTGGATCCAAAATAGCTGAGGATGTGAGTCGACTAAATTTTACACCCAAGTAAACCTTCACCTTCCTTCCGTTAAAACAGTAACACATCCACCCCACATAATCTTCACCCGAGGCTTGGGTGCAAAGTCAGGTGCTACATTCTTATATATGCTCCAGTTGCGAAGGTTATCTCTGTTATTTGAATCAGAAAATCCTCAGACCTGCAGACTCTAAACAGAGATGGTCAGAGTTGCTGCCGCAGCATATAACATTGTATGGATATCTTCTCTGCTTTTGGCGAGAACACATTTGGAGTACTTTCAGCTTTGGTCTCCCTGCTGTAAGACCGATGACATTGATGGAAAGAATGCAGAGAAGATTTAGGAGGATGCTGCCAAGACTTGAGGGGCTAAGCTATAGAGAGAGGTTGGGCAGGCTAGGAGTTTATTCCTTGGATTGCAAGAAGCTGAGAGGTGATCATATAGAGGACTATAAGACCATGCGGGGAATAGATAACCTGAGTCTTTTACCTAGGGAAGGGGAATAAAAAAAGAGGGCATATGTTTTAAGGTGAGAGGGGTAAGATTTAATACAAACCCGAGGGCCAAACTTTTCACTCAGAAGGTAGTGGGTATATGCAATGTGCTGCCAGAGGAGGCAATTGAGCCAGATGATGGCAATGAAAACACTTGGCCAAGTACATTGATAGGAAAGGTTCAGAGGGATAAGAGACCAAGTGGGAACTGTTGGGTTCCTGTCACATGGGAGGGCTGGTCCCCAAAAGCAATAGTCCACCACTCACCCATAGCCCCCAACTGCACAGGCGTGGCTGACGGGTTCCTGTTGTGATGCCAGAGATCCCCGTTGTGACGCGAGTCACGGTAACCCTCCCCAACTGTGCCGCGCAATCCCTCTTCCAACATCTATCCTCCTCCATCCACCCTCATCCCCCACACTCTCTCCCCCTCCTCTTCACCCTCTTCTCTCCACTCCTCCACCCTCCCTCACATCACCCTCCCTCTCCTTTCCCCTATCCTCAATCACTCCCTCAATAACCCCTCTCCCCTCCCTACCCTCCCTCTATCTCCCTGCTCCCCCACTCCTCACCTCACCCCTATCCCACTCCGCCCACTAATGGCAATTTTTAAATAACATTTCTCCTACTCCCCTCCCCCACTCCTTACCACAATGTAACAAATCTCTCATTGCACTGGGTGGAACACTGTTGAAGGGGGAGTTTATGTAAATGAGATCCCATTGCGACTTCATACGCTGCTAACTGCCAGTGGAACACTGCTGAGGGGCAGTTTATGTAAATGAGATCCCATTATATCATCACAGCTCTAACTGGCACTACAAATTCAAGACATTTTTCTCAAAGTGGGGTTTTGTAAAGTAAAAAATGTGAATAAGTTGTAAAATATAACATCAATCTGAATGTAACATGATAAAACCACACCACAAGACATTTGTGAATAAGGTGGTCCAAACAATTGTTCTACTATCATGTACCGTTTTGGCGTAGTTCCGGGAACACATATACGTACGCACGCAGAATCACAAACAAGACGAGAGTTTTAGTCATATATATATGACTATATATACACACACATATATATACACACACATATATATATATACACACACATATATATATATACACACACATACACATATACACACACATACATATATACATACATATATACAAACACACATATATATATATACACACACACACATATACATATATATATATATACACACACATATACATATATATACATACACACATACATATATATATATATATATATATATATATATATATATATATATATATATATATATACACATATATACATATACATATACACAAGATACAAGACTAAGTGGGACCCGTTGGGTCCCTGTCACACAGGAGGCCTGGTCCCCAAACGCAACCCGTTCCCCAACGCACTATTCCACCACTCACCCGTTCCCTCAATGCAACCCGTTCCCCCAATGCAATATTCCACCACTCACCTATAGCCCCCAACTGCGCAGGCGGGGCTCATTTCCCCATATCTCCTAGCACTCCCTCCCCCTCCCTCCCTCTTCTTTCCCCTCTCCTCCACCCCTCCCCAATCCCTCACTCACCTGTCCCTCCCTCTCCTTTCCCCTACCCTGTCACTCCCTCCATAACATCCTCTCCCCTCCCTAACCCCCTCCTATTCCTCTATCCCCCACCTTCCCCACTCCTCACCTCCCCTATCCCTCACCACCCTCCCCTCCCTCTATTCCCCACTCCCCCCTCCTCTCCTTCTATTCCACCTCCTCCCCCACTCTCCCTCCTAATCTACCCCACTTTCCCCTCTCTCCTTCCCTACCCCCTCCCTCAATCCCACCATTCTCCCTCCTCACCTCCCCAGGTTCTCGAGGATGCCGCTTCTTTCCCTCCTTGCATTCCCAGAGGAGCAGCAGCCGTCGGCCAAAGAGCCAACCTCAGTGGCCAGGCCTCGGATCCTCTGCACGGCCTCTCCCTGGCCCCGGAGCCTGCCGCCTGAGCCCAGAACAGCAGCAGCAGCTGTTGGCCTCGGAGCCAGCCTCAGGTACAGGCCCCGGATCATCCGTGGGGCCACTCCCTGCCCCCACAGCCGCCCGCTACCGCCCGCAGACACAGCCCCAGAGCCAAAAGTAAAATGGAAATAATCATACCCGTGGCGCTGTTGTGAAATAAAGATGGCGATCTGAATTCTGGAAAATCCCCAACTGCGCAGGCGTGGCTGAGGACGCGTTGGGTGCCCTTTGTGACGTCAGTAAAGACGCGCACGGGAACCCTGTGCGTGCGCGGATGGGGGCACTGTTTTGTTAATTTAGGTTTTAAATGTTAATAACTTTTAACATATACCGTCAATCTGAACAAAACTTGTTTCATTTACACCACAGGACAATGGTGAGTAAGGTGGGCCAAACATTGTAGCGCTATCATGTACCTTTTTTTGTGCAAATAGAAGTACAACACAAAACCTGCAAACAAACACAAGAATTTTAGTCATGTTATATATATACACACACACACACACATATATATACACACGCACACACACATATATATACATACATATATACACATATATATACACACATATATATATACACACATATATATACACATATGTATATACACACACACACATATATATATACACATATATACATACATATACATATATATATATACATATACATATATATATACACATATATATACACACACACACAACTCACCGGTTCCCCCAATGCAATCCATTTCCACCACTCACCCGTACCCCAAAATAACCCGTTTCCCCCAATGCAATATTCCACCACTCACCCATAGCCCCCCACAGCTCAGCTTTTCCCTCATCCCCCGACACTCCCTCTCCTTCCCTCTCCTCCTCCATCCTTTCACTTACCCTCAGTCACTCCCTCCCTCCCACTATAACCCCTCTGCCCTCCCTACCACCCTGACCCATTGGGCCCCGTTCCCCCTATGCAATATTCCACCTCTCACCCGTTCCCCCAATGCAACCCATTTCCACCACTCACTTGTTCCCCAACGCAACCCGTTCCCCCAATGCAATATTCCACCAGTCACCCATAGCCCCCAACTGCGCAAGCACAGCTCATACACTCCCTCCCCCTCCATCTTCTCTCCCCTCTCCTCCTATCCTCCTCCATCCCTCCTTTACCCTACCCTCAGTCACTCCCTCTCTCCATAACCCCTCTCCCATCCTTACTCTCCTCCTCACCCTCTATCTCCCTGCTCCCCCACTCCTCACATCTCCCCTATCGCACTCCCCCACTAAACACAATGTTTAAATAACATTTCCCCTCCTCCCCTCCCCTACTCTCCTTACCATATTGTAACAAATTTCTCATTGCACTGGGTGGAACACTGTTGATGGGTAGTTTATGTAAATTAGATCCAATTGTGACATCATAGCTGCTAACTGCCACTGCAAGTTCAAGTCATTTTTCTCAATGTGGGTTTAATAAAGTTGAAAATGTGAATAACTTATAAAATATAACATCAATCTGAATAAAACATGATAAAAAACACACCACAGGACAATGGTAAGGTGGTGCAAAAATTGTAGCGCTATCGTGTACCATTTTTGCACAAATATAGGTACGAAGGCACAAACAAACCGGGCAAATATAGAAACAAGATGACAGATTTAATAATATATACTAGACCAAGTCACACTGGAGGGCTTGAACCCGAACTCAATATTCCACCACTTACCCTTAGCCCCCAATGCGCAGGCATGGCTGACTGGTCCCCGTTGTGATGCCATAGATCCCCGTTGTGATGCAAGTTATGGCAACCCTCTCCACCTGCGCCTCGCTATCCCTCTTCGAACTATCCTCCACCATTCTCCCTCATCCCCCAGCACTCCATCCCCCCACCCTCCCTCTTCTTTTCCCTTTGTGCCTCCTCTCCCGATACCCTCCCTCTCCTTTCCCTCTACCCTCCGTGTCACTCAGTTTCTCCATAACCCCTCTCCACCCCCTTTTATGTTGGGCAGTTTATGTTAATGAGATCTTATTGTGATGTCATTGTGGGGTGGAACTGCTGACGGGCAGTTTATGTAAATCAGATCCCATTGTGATATCATTGTGGTGTGGAACACTGCTGACAGGCAGGAAGAGTGGAAAATAGTGGGTGTTTTTTAAGTTCTCCCAACAGGCAGTGGGCAGGCGTCGACAACCCTGACCCTGGCTCATCCTTGGTTCCACTGGCTGCTTCTTTTTCGGCGCGGGTCACGCCCCCATCCCAAGCCCCAAGTTTTGTGTTTGTTGCGCACGAGTGCCCCTCCCACACGGTGTTCTACTCTGACATGTCGATATTTTTTTGTGTACTTGAATGCCCCTCCCGCGTCCCGTCCTTCCTTGGGAGTTGATTGTGACATCAGTCGGAATTTTTTCCTTCTAAATGAGAACATTGAAAACTAATATTTTGAAGCTGTTTTTAAAAGGTTAGAAATTTGTTAAATATAGGTTGAAATGCAACAGGAAGATATGTATCCGGTCGGGGGAGAAAATGTGAGTAGCATGTGAGAAAATGGGAAGGGTGTGGCCACGAGTTTGGAAGATACAGATTACGGAGATTAAAAGAAAGCCAACACAACCCTGGCTCACACACATTTAGAATGTTAAGAACAAAGGGAAGAGTTTTAGTATAATAGATATAGAAGATATATAAATATAGATAGAAGATAGATATAGACAGATATAGATAGATAGATGGGTCAAATGTGGTGAAAATGGGACTAGCTTAGATGGGACATCTTGGTTGGCAAGGGCAGGATGGGATGAAGGGCTTGTTTCTATGTTGTATGTTGTATGGCCCTATTCTACAGCACTAAAATGGGGATATTCAATGGATACCTGCTGACATTTCTTCAATGTTAAACATTTTCTCCCTTTGAAATGTAGTGCTCTTACTGTGGAAACCAGTCATTTTTCATTCATTCTGATCAGCTTGCTTCTTTAGACCTCAGCTGCGAGTTCTTCAAAGATCCAAAAGATATAGTTTAGAATGTGCTGAGGAAGGAAACATAAACAGATAACGAATACTCAACCAAAAGCAACACAATCACTTTGCAATGCAAGTTTTCCTCGTCTCCGTTCTAAATGGCTTACCCCTTATTCTTAAACTGTGGCCCCTGGTTCTGGACTCCCCCAACATCGGCTTCCATCTGATGTAATAACTTAATCAACTAAAAATGTAGACACCCAGAGCAAAAAGATTTAAAAAATTCAGTAAAACAGTATAAAGTGCAAATAGGTCTGTTCCGGGTCGATGTGCGACGTGACCATCCAAGGGAGACAGTTCATGGGGGGGGGGGGGGTCACTCAGCAGGGCGGGTTCAGAGCAGCTATAGCTCTGGGGATGAAGCTGTTCCTAAGTCTGGAGGTGAGGGTGTAGAAGGCCTTGTAACGTCTGCCGTAAGGTTGAAGTTCGAACAGGCTATTTTAAGGGTGTGAGGAGTCTTTGTGAATGCTGACGGCCTTCCTGAGGCACCCTGTATAGTAGATGCCCTCCAAGGCTGGTGGCTATGTCCCAATTATCTTCTGCGCTCTGTGGACGACGCGCTGAAGAGCTCTCCTCTCCGCCTCCGTTCAGCTGAGATACCACACAGAGATGCCAGTATGCTCTCTGTGGTGCAGCGGTAGAAGGTTATCAGCAGCTGTTGGGGCAGACCACTCTTTTTCAGTGTTCTCAGGAAGAACAGTCATTGCTGTGCCTTCTTAACCAGCGCAGCGGTGTTGGTGGACCATGTGAGGTCATCTGAAATGTGTGTGCCCAGAAACCTAAAGCTCGACACTCTCTCCACACTGTCCCCGTTGTTAGAGATTGGAGCGTATTCCCCATATGTGTCCTTCTGAAGTTGATAATCAACTCCTTGGTCTTAGAGGTGTTTAGGGACAGGTTGTTATCTGAGCACCAGTCCGCCAGGTTCTGCACCTCCACTCTGTAATGTGTTTCATCACCGTTGGTGATCAACCTGATCACCGTTATGTCTCCTGCAAACTTGACAATGGTGTTGGTATCAAATGCAGGAACACAGTCGTGTGTGAAGAGCGAGTAGAGCATGGGGCTCAGTACACAGCCCTGTGGGTGCCGGCGATCAGGGTGATAGTGGAGGACAGGCGTGGGCCCAGTCTCACTGCCTGCGGTCGCTTCGTCAGGAAATTCAGGACCCAGTCGCATCAGCAGTTGTATCATCAATGAAGTTGGGAGGTCACGTTGCAATTGTATAAGACGTTAGTGAGACCTTATTTAGAATATTGTGTTCAGTTTTGGGCATCATGTTATAGGATATTGTCAAGCTTGAAAGAGTTCAGAAAAGATTTACGAGGATGTTGCCAGGAGTAGAGGGTGTGAGCTATACGGAGAGGTTGAGTAGGTTGGGTCTCTATTCCATGTAGTGCAGGAAGATGAGAGGATATAATGAGAGGAATAGATCAGGTAGATGCAGTCTTTTGCCCAGAGTAGAGGGACCAGAGAACTTCATCTTCTTAAACTGTGACCCCTGGTTCAGGAGACATTGTTTTTCTTCTTTGAACTATTATTATAATTTGTATGTATATACTGAACTATGTTGTTGTTTATTGTGGTGTTTACAGAGTACTGTGCTTACATATCTATTGTGCTGCTGCAAGTAAGAATGTAATTGTTCTATTTTGGGACATATGACAATAAAACACCCTGGACTCCTGATTACAAAAGGAGTGAGATTCATTTTGGATTTTTGCAGCAATCTATGTTTTGTGACCAGTAGAACAAACTCTTAACTTTCTTTAGATAGACACAAAATGCTGGAGTAACTCAGCAGCATCACTGGAGAAAAGGCGTTGGTCACTTTTCCAATCACACCCTTCTTCAGACTTCAGAGATTTATTGAATTGAATACTTATTACATGTGACAAGTCAGTGAAGTTCTTTGCTTGCATACCCAAGGTATGAAAAGTCATCAATATAGGGCGCTTACAAATTCTCTCCCGACCCCCACACCAGTTATTCCTCCCTCACAGTAGCCCCCCACGTCGGGTCCCCGCTGCTCTTCCCCCTCCCTTTTGGCAGTCCTCCTTTGTTCCTTCCCTCGGCAATGGCATCCTCACTTCCACATGTCCGTCGGCCGGCGCCATCATTGACCGACACACTGACCTCTCCATTAACGCTGCCGGGTTTCTCTCCGCGGCGCCGACCCAGGCCCCAGCCGTGGGCTCCGTTGACCCGCGAGGCTCCACTTCCAACCCACGAGGCTCCGGCCCGTGATGCCCGGGCCGTGAGGCTCCACCGCCGGCCCATGAGGCTCCGGCCCACGAGGCTCCACCGCCGGCCCACGAGGCTCCGGCCCGTGATGCCCGGGCCGTGAGGCTCCACCGCCGGCCCACGAGGCTCCGGCCCGTGATGCCCGGGCCGTGAGGCTCCACCGCCGGCCCACGAGGCTCCGGCCCGTGAGGCTCCACCGCCGGCCCACGAGGCCGGGGACGCACCAGTCTCGGCTTTTCAGCGGCACCTCTGGAAGGTGATTAGAGGGGATCTGAGAAGGATTTTTATTCGCCCAGAAAGTGATAATTAATTGGGCTGCACTGCCTGAGAGTTATGGAATCAGTGTTACTGACTGTGACCAAATGAATATTTGAATTGTATCTTTATAGATGACCAGGCTAAATGCTGGAAGGTGTGATTAATTTTGTATCTTTCGTATAAAGTAGCATCTGTAGTTTCTTCCTACACCTTTTAACTTTCTCTGTCAGGTCTATTTAAACCACCCACCCAACTATCACAGTGAGATTTGAACTTCCATTTAGTTTTACCTTCAAAACACTGCCTGCTAACACCTTTCAATATATTATGCATACAGTGTAATTTATACAATCATCTTATAACAATGTTCATTGTATAAGCATTGTAACATGTGATTATTAACATACTCACAAATTGTTTGCTTTTCCACAGTATTCAAGCTACATTTTCTTCCATGGATATTTTTTGTTACGTTTCCACACTCCAGAAACCCAGATTTTATAGTGTACTTACAATCGTCCTCAATTTCACGTTATCATTTGAATCATTTTTAACACAAGGCAAACATAATTACAAAGATGCCTTGAGCAGATTAAATATACATACATTACTTTCAAATCTTGGAAATGTACTCAGCAACTACCCATTCCAGCATTAACCTCTCATTTACTCCAAGATCTTAGTGGATCGCTCTATAAAGGACTAGCAAAGACATGTGGACTAAACGGCATCAACCTTCAATCACTGACGGAAGGGAAAGATGAACAGCTCATTCATGCATAAACCAAATCACAATGACACATTATTTAATTAGTTCAGACATATTATTTAACTAGCTGTTCCAGATGTACAAGATGGTACCAGCTATGATAAACAAATGGGAGGATGCATAAGGGCCTTTATTTAAACAATGAGCTACATTAGAGCTTATTTGTCAAAGATAAATATGTATTATCTACAAACGGCTAACGATAATTTAAAAATAATTTTAACATCACTGCTCCAAAGCTTTGAAGGCTTTATTCCAGCATTAGGTATAACACCATCCTAGGATTGCGTTAAAATGCGATTTTCTTTGCAGATGAACAATATTTTTACCTTCTTTAAATTTACGACACTTTAGTTAATTAAAAAGAATTGCCTACCTACTGCTGCAGGCTTTCTATTGAAACCACACAAAACCTGCAACTGTGACATACTCCCAGAAGGTGGTGCAAGAGAAGGCAAATGACAACTTGAGTGTTTTGCAGAACCTGTTATAATGTAATCCTTTACATGTCAATGGATAATTAAGTAGATTTTGGAATACCAAAAGATGATAAAATAATCAATTTGAAACAGAAAGTGCACCATAAGAATCAGATGGGTGATAGGTGGAACGAAGATAAAGGGGGGGGGGGGAATGATGAGCAGAATATATACTTGTACTGTTTTGACTTTTTGGTAGCTCTGCACATTTTGTAAAATAATTAAAAAATTGGTGTTTTTAGACAGAAATTTGCAAGGATGTCTTCAATAAGACCACACGACTTTGCAAGGATGTCTTCAATAAGACCACACAATTCATGCAGAATTCCAACAGATGGACATAAAGTACAGGCTTCATACTATCGCATGTTTTGTGGCATTTTTTAGGAGGTGATTTTATGTAACGAGAATTTGCTGCTACATTGTCATTCTTCCTGCATATCAAAGCATATTCACCACGCCTGGTCTACATCCGTATTCCATTCCCATACTAGGCTTCTCTTTCATCTTACCCTTTAAAAATATCCTTCATTTATTTGTGTACTTTTGAGATGTTTCAATAATTTCTTGTGGCAGGAAGTTCTACTCTGTTAAGAGAGCTTTCCTGATTTCCTTTCTGGATTTCTTGTTTTTATACCCCCTAAATTTGGGTCCCCCTGCAGTAGGAACATCTTCAGCTATCCACTTTTCTAATAAACCTTTGCACCACTTCAACAAACTTCCTATTTGGGACATGCTAAGTATCATGGAAAGTTAAGGAATTTTCTTTTGCAATTTACATATATTCTCTCCAATAAAACTGATCTGATCCAAGACCAACACTATTGCAGAAGGATGCAGTATTGCACGTTTGCCCTGTGACCATGTGTGGTTTCTCCAGGTGCTCTGATTTCCTTCCACATTCTAGAGGTGCAGGTTTTTAGGTTAATTGGCTTCTATAAATTGACCTTAGTGTGTAGTATAGAACTAGTCGTGTATGGGTGATCATTGGGCAGCATGGTCGGTGGGTCAAAGGGCCTGTTTCCATGCTGTATCTCTAAACTAAACAACAGAAATAGGTTAAGCAATTAGTTTACAAAATAGATCAAGTGAGGCACTAATCTACATTTGAATCTGTATTCATTTCAATACTCTATCCTCAAATTATTTCAGCATAACAGCAATTGAGGGGGGATTATTTCCAATTAATTTCAAGTAAAATCATATAGGGGTCGTATACAAAGATTTAATTTTATCCATTCTAACAAAATCATTATTTTCACGATCTTCTTAAAAACAGAGTTAAGGGATCAATGGCAACTTTCTCTCAGTCCTTTATTGTCGGTTTTTTTTAAGACTAATGCAGTCAAATTGAGATCTGGAGACTCAGATGGCAGGTAAATCCTTCCATTTCCACTGGTATCTGTGCTCCAGATATATGACCAAGTGGTTTTCTGCATCACAAAAACTGCATCCCGCTTGAAAAGTCAGAGGCCTGAGGTGACCGGGTATCAGTGAGGTTGTTGCACTTTTAAGGAAGTTTTGATCACAAGCTTAAATCTGTTTCTCCATCTGGTAACCTCTTCCACATGAGACAAGTCATCTTTTCAGGAGTCTGGTGTCCAACATTCATGCATTGTGGCCTGCCCAGCAAAACTGACTGAAAGTAACTAGGACCTCAATGCTGATGATATCGGGTGGGGAAAAAGTCACTGACATTGGATTGCTTTTCCTTTCAGGAATTTGAAGGATTTTGTAGAAACATTATTGGTTATATTTTTCCAAAGCTTGCTGCAGTTATTCCAGGTCTCAGAAACATACTGGCCATGGGTTTCACAGGTCTGAGGTCTTAATTTTCAAATACCTTTTTCCCTTAATTGACAAAAGACTGCTAGTGCATCAAGAACATTGTTGAATTATCACTGATGTCTGTCTTGGCCAAGAGACGGGTTATGAGGTCTGGAAATGGTTCCCATTTTAGATCTCACCGCAAAAACATTACTGATGGAGAGCAGATTGGTACAATTGTGGCAAGTAGTGGACCTAGGTCTTGCAGATGTTCAGTCTATGGCCCACCTTCGTGCATTTTGGAAAACATGTCAGCAATATCTTGGAGCTTCACTAATAGGCATACACAAATGCAAATGTCTGCAAACTACAACTTCACCACAGGAGGTTCACCTGATCTTAGACCTGGATTATTGTCATATAGATTGAACATTTCTCATTGGCTCTGAAGATTAATTGGTGGTGAGGTGCAACACTGCGATGCGAGTCAGAGTATTGTCACATACTTGCTTGACACTGGTTTTCTCTGAGTTTGGTTCTGTTGCAGATGGGTTGGTTAATATAATTGCTTTCATGCTGGTTGTTTTATTTAGAGATCAGGCACCTTCAGCCCACCGTCCACACCGATCATCCTTTCACACTAGTTCTATGTTATTCCATTTCCTTACACTAGGGGCAATTTACAGAGGTCAATTGACTTACAAACCAATCTTGGGGATGTGGGAGGAAACCGAACTACTTAGAGGAAACCCATGTGGTTCCTGCGAGAATGTGCAAACTCCACACACACAGCAGCCGAGGTTAGGACCGTTGATGACTTCCATGCCGGTTAAGGGCATCGTGGCTGTCAGTGAGTTGATTTCCTTGCCTTCTCTTTAAGATAGTGGTGGTGGTACGAGAACACTGCAGTCTACCTGTCAATCTTGATCTTCCACACACAAAATGAAAGGGGCCAAAAATAATATAAAAGTTGCCTATTGCAGAAATTATATCCATCTTCCTGCATCAGAAGTGCATATCAATAATCACTGCAAAATCAAATAAAGTGTAAATCCATGTTCAGCATTGGCACTGCCACATGCAAGGTCCTGAATTCCTTGTGAAAACACCAAAGCACCATGCTGTAGAGATAATGGGAAGACGGTTGTGAATTTTGGAGAACAATGATATCAGCTTAAGATTATTAATGCAAAGCTTCCCAAGGGCAATGTGCTCAGTCTAACTATCTGCAGTTGCTTCATCACCAACCTGTCCTCCAAATAGTCAGAAGATTGCATACAATCTCAGTTCCATTCACAAATAATGAAGCAGTTCATGCCTTCTCAAGGCAAAGTCTAGATAATGAGATAATCAGTTGGCTGCTGCAGGAAAAAGTGCAATACATGTCAGAGTAATTACCATTTTCATCAAGAGAATGTATAGCAAACACTCCATTACATTCAATAACACAAGGAAAATTCCTTGGGGCTGGAGGCATAGGTCAACATTGATCACATACAGAACGTACTGCAAGAATATTGTGGCTACTGTTAGAAGTTGGGTATTGCAGAGATATTGACTCACCTGGATCCCAAAAGCCTCGCACCATTTGCAGAAATATACTGTGCTTGTCTGGCCAAATGTAATTGAAGAAGTTTCAACAATCCAAGACAATGTCTTTTATTGAAATAGCTGTGTGCAGAATCGCAACACTCCATCAAATTCCTGAGGCTCATTCTATACCATCTCCATCTCTCAAAGACATCGTGTATGTCAGTTGTAAAGGATCAGGCAGCAAAAGCTGGAAAACATGACCATTCACAAGTTCCCTCCTAGGCTGTGCACAAGCCACATTTTGGAAATACATTTGCAAATCTTGTTCATTCATGGGCCCAAAGACTGCAGAATCTTCATAGCACCGTGTGAGTACATTCCCCATAAAGATACTAGAACAAAACAGCAACTAACAGCCAACATCTTAAGGGTATTTATACGTGAACAATAAATGTTAGCCTTCTAAATGTTAGCACTATAACCTATAACTGAGAGCTGGGTTACATACTCCGAGAGCACAGAATGGACATTAAATAGGTTGTTGGCGTGTTCAGAGTTAAATACTTGAAAACTTTAGCGTACAGTACACGCAAAATATCTTGGAATGTCAAGCGAATGCATAACGAAAATGTGGCCTTCCTATAAATATGATCTACAGAAGTTCAACAGCTTCTGGAAGGCTGAATTAAAACAAATGCCCAAATTGAAGAAATAAAGCTGATGAACTCATTGCTGAGGAAAACAAAACACAGAGTGAACTATGCAGACGAGTCAGGAAGTAGTTCTTCCTGTCTACCTTCCAGGTGTGAGTTCCATGGGAGTCTTGTGTTGGTCTCTTTCAAATCAGAGTTCATTATCCAACATAGGCTTTTATCATGTCATACCAAAGCACAAAGTGCTGTGAGGAACTTAGCAGGTCAGGCAGCATATATATGAAGGGAATGAATGGATGACATTTTGCATTGGGACCCTCCATAATTTATAATGTTGGACAGCCATCAGAATGTTACTCCACAGAAACAGTTGCCGATAACATAAAAATTATAGTACAAGAAAAATAAGCATCAACGATGCAGAGACAAACAGTACAATTGAAAGAGAATGCATAATATTTGACATTTAATAAGTAGCACTACGGAACAATAACAACAAAAACAAACGTAACAAACCTGCTTACTGAAGACATGATGTTGAAATGAATAAGTTTTGGACTTATTCAGCACAACATAAAAGGAAATATTGAAACCAAATGCCGTGCAAAAAGATCCAAAAGACAACCCTAACAATGGCAAAATCTACATTGATTTAGGACTAAAAGAATTGCAGCAATGCACCTTAACAACCTGAATTAGAGACTATCAGGCAGCTATAAAGTATACTTGCATATCAGTACAAGGAACATTAGGTGAAATACCAATAAAAATAAAAATAAAAGGAAATCATCAGGTTAGAAATTCATGCAAACAAGTGAGACTGATAAGTAGATATGGAAGCTTTAAATGTATCCATGAAGCAGTTTAGGAATGTAAGACATTTACAATTTCTAGGTGAATAAACCAAATAAATCATCCCCCTTATTTCCATCAATTTATCAGTAGTAAGATCAGACTGAACAATTAATAACTCCTTTCATGCAATATCATGGCATCAATATCAAGAACTTCATAGAAGTGTAATCAAAAAATATTTCACTTGGGGACACAAAAGTATGTGAAGTGTTTTGAAAAGTTTCTGGTGGAACATTTTCATCAGTAACTCCAAAGGTGGCATCATGCAGTCAGCAAGATACATTTTCCAATGACACAATTTAGCAAATGAGACTAAAACAAATATCAACAATATGTTATACAGCCTTCAGTGCTGCGAAAATTGAGAGAATCTGACTGCATGTTTCTCCAGGATGAAGCCTTTGCAGCTGATCGAGACGGTAAAATATATTCATTTTAATCCTGGTGTTATTGTAGATAACAGGAGTATCCAGAATAGTTAAACTCTCAGGTTTGATGCCCACCTCAGCAATGCATAGTAGACATCCAAGGTAATAGTTAATGTATCTTCAATCAAAAAAGTTTGCATGGTTAAAAACAGCGACAGTAGCGCTGGTCAAGATTGCTATTGAATTTCCACTCATGATTTTTCAGTTTCAAATATTGCAGGATTCATAGTGATAGCAAATATAAACTCACCAGTCTTTTCTAGACATCAGACTAAACATACAACAAATGTTTAAATGAATGCTCAGTAAGCAAATTACTACCTAAAACAAAACAGTCATCTTAAGAAAATTTTGCTGGCATCAAGATTTGATTAAATGTCTAAATGTACTATTCTGAGATCAGACAATTTGATATTTTATAACATGTTGCAATGTATTTCCAAACTCAATCAGCCCCTTGGAAAATAAATTATCATCTCAAGATTCATTAGCACCAGAGATGAGCTTTAAGGAGAGAAATGACCAAATATTATTTTAGCTGACGCAGAGAAGGTTAAACGATCGTATGGAAATATTTGAAATTTGGAGTGGTTTTACTGTAATGGGGAAATGCTATTTCTACTGATCGAGACACATATAATGAGTGTTAGGAAGTTTATATAGAGGAAAAAGGAAAATGGATTTGCTATTTGGCAAATTAATTAACCCCATTGCAAATAAATAGCCTAAATATCTATTTTCCATGCTGCATGCCTATAAGGGATGGCACAGTGGCACAGCTGGTAGAGTCGCTGCCTCACAGCGTTGGAGACCTAGGTTCAATCCTGACCTTGGGTGCTGTCTGTGCCGAGTTTGCACATTCTCCTGTAACTGCATGGGTTTCCTCTGGGTGCTCATATTCCCCCCCCTTCACATTCAAAAGATGTGCAAGTAGGAAGTTTAATTGGCTGCTGCAAATTGCCCCCGATTGTTTCGGTGATTACTAGTATCTGGAGACAGTTGATGATAACGTGGAGAGAATAAAGTTGGATTAGATTAGCGCAGGATTTGTGTAAATGGGTGGTTGATGGTTATTGTGGACTCGATGGGCCAAAGGGCCTGTTTTCATGCTGTATCTCTCTAAAACCTATATTGTTCCATTCTAGGACTTCCAGTTTAAATATAAATAAATAATTTTGAATACTACATTTTAAGTGTTCATTGGATTTGGAAATTATTTGATTGGTAATACTATGCTTAAATGTAATTATTCAATGTTTTATCATTATGTTCAATAAATTGACTGAGTAAAACTGTTATATAACAAATGAAGAAATATCAATATAGGCTTGTAGCCACAAAACGTAATCACACAAGAATCTAATACAGGTGCTGTGACAGTTGAACTACTAGGTGAAAGAAGGGAAAAATACTCTTGGATGTATGATGTTAATGAAATAATACAAGTTTAACAATTTTTTCCAGTAATGAGACAACCAAAGATAGAAATGGGAAAGGTAAAAAAAAAAATAGGCTGCTTAGTGACAGGGCTGTATAAACATACTCCCCTTTAATATGTGGGGCTGTGATTTGAAGTATACAAGCACAACCTTATTTTTTGAAGCATTGCACTTGTTTCAAGAGTCTCAAACTGGTATTTGATCAGAACAAGGTTAGAGGAAAAACTGGGCATAGAATGGCACCCAATCTCAACCCAACTTGGTGGAATAATAACATATCATTTTGAACGTGTAAACAAAAATCCCACTTGCAAAACGGAGAGGAAGCTAACATCGTACACAAGTCTGAACTTGCTAGCAATATGTGACACCAGACTGCCAAAGGTTGTACTTATTCTGTTCAAAGATTCAAAGCTAAGGGGTGGAAACAAATTCCTATGCAGAAGAAATAATTTATCATTTTTCTTTCCCTTTATCTTTCCATTCTCCAGATTATTACTCGGTATTTTTTCTTAACCAGGTACAAAGCATGAATCTTTTTTATGCATATGGCGCTAAAGTACTATTTCTGATGGTATTTTGATCTTCAGCTTGGACTGTTAAGAAAAACAGCCTGTACAATCAGAAGACTAATGGTCTAATAAAGCCTAAAGATTCTATTCAAGCCAACTGACAGTTCGGATTGGGTTGGAAGATTGCAACCTTCACGTGGTCCGTCCTGTTTCGACGAATGCAATCAACCCGGCGTGCACAATCATATAGAACAAGTTGTCCGACAACTTTAGGCTGTGCACGCCATAAGCAAGAAGAAGAAGAAGAAGACAGTTCGGATCTATGCTCTATGTTCAATTGCTGTACAATCTGTTTCTCCCCAAGCATCATTTAATAGGCTTAGAAATAAACAAAAACGTTAATGCAAATTTGTTTCTTGTTAAAGTCAAAACCAACTCTTTTCTGTGAAATCTCACTTAATCGGGGAAATAAATATTTTCACAAAGTGATCACAGCTTTAAAAAAGACTAGTCAAAATTGTAGCATCTATATATTTTTGTTAAATACCTCCCACTATAACGGGGAAAAAAGAAACACAAATCAGCCTCCAATACAACTCAATTATATAAACAAATTAAGTTTTCAAACATTACTGCTTAACACCACAGGCTCTGTTGTAACAGCATTCCATGATGCTCATGGAGCAAAGATAATTCTGAAGATAGAAAAACTTTAATAACTTTGTTCTAATTAAATAAATGTTGCTTTTTTGTTTTAAATTTACTTTAGAATTCAATTGCAAGCACAGGATTCTTTTTAAACGTGGAACATATCAGCTCCCTTCATGAAGCACAGTTTCAACTGGCAGTGGGCAATATCTGAGAAGCACACATTTACTTTTTAGGCCAACATATAACATTTATGATAGCAAAGGAAACCTTGCCCTGAGTTTTCTCATGCAACATTGAATTTTTGACATATGTCACCAACATATGTAATTTACTTTATGAAATAATCTTCCCTGAATATAAATTGTTAAATGTTTCAAAGATTACAATGCTCAACGATTTTTATTTCATACATAGAAAACGTATTAGGAGTAGTGTTTGAAATGACAGAACTCCATAAAATTTTAATGGCAGGTATTCTGGGGAAAAAATAACAGCATTCCATCCACAAATATTTTCAAGGAATAAATATGCATTTATAAATAGTGTAAATTTACATCAAGATTAGAAACAAAAACAAAAAAAATCACAAGTCTGAAGTTTATTCCTTAGTCTATGTGCAACCCATTTATCTGTGACTTGGCTGATAAGTTTATCTAGGAAACTGGAACAAATTTAAACATCATGGCTTCAAAATAACAAGACAGATAAACATAAAAGCAGTAAAAAAAAAAAAAATCTCTCATCTAACTTTTTCACATTACAAAATTTTCTTAATAGATGTTGCCCTCAAGAGAGACTTAAGATTCCTAACTACCATACAAAAATGACCAGCTAAGCTAGTACTTTTAAAGGGAAAAATCGGAATGAAAAAAGATGATGAAACCAATTCATCAGCCCAAGATAAAGTATTACAAAAAGAATGTCTTCAAGTCAGTAGTCTTTGTGTAATGTTGCTCTGATATATACAAAATATGAAAAGTTATTTATAGGTATAGCTAAACCAGCTTTACTTGAACTTATTTATCCTGGCATAGGAGCAGCTTCACTCCTGCCCAGTACCGTTGACACTCCGCACTTGGAAGGTTGCATAGACACACAGTTTTCAGTCAGCAGCCACATGGGATAGCCAAAAATCAGTGGTGTAACGTAGTGGAAGTCGACATCACATCCGTAATACCAATGATGTTTTGCTAGCTGTCCATAAAACAATACCTGTCAAGATGAGGATGAAGGCAGTGGAGGGGCCTGAAACAGAAAGAACAAATGAGAATAAATTCCAATGCACAACAATCCTTAAAATCAGCATGGGGGTTACACAAAAAGCTGGAGAAACTCAGCGGGTGCAGCAGCATCTAAGGAGCGAAGGAGATAGGCGACGTTTCGGGTCGAGACCCTTCTTCAGACTGGTCAGGGATCAGGGAAACGAGAGATATAAACAGTGATGTGGAGAGATATGGCATCAAGGTTCGCGATACCCTCACAAACAGGGGAGCCGCTGCATCAGCATGACAGGCAGCATCTCCGGAGAGAAGGAATGGATGACGTTTCGGGTCTGAAGAAGGGTCGCGATCCAAAATGTCACCCGTTCCTTCTCTCCAGAGATGCTGCCCGTCCCGATGAGTTACTCCAGCATTTTGTGTCTACCATCGATTTAAACAAGCATCTGCAATTCTTTCCTACACAATCCTTAAAATCATACTTCTTTATGACTTCAAAGAAAGCATATCTCAAATCAGTCATGCTTGTGTGCATGCACCACTTGACTCAAGAACAGCTCCTCCCCCTCTTTAATCAGGCTTCTGAACAGTTTCGGGTAGTCTTGGATTCATCTCTACCCCATTGGGCACATTGAACGTTGTCTGAGGAACTGATGCGTTACACCGCTGAGAGCTATATTCTATATCTTCCCCTTTGCCTGGCCTATTGTATTGAGTTTGAACTAATTGTATCTATGTATGGTACATCTGATCTTTTGCAGAACAAAGCTTGTCATTGTACCTTGGTACATGTAACAATAATAATATAATAAAAACCCTAAACCTGCATCTCAGGCTTTCTGCTGGGGAATGATAGAAATGCATATTTCTAGTGGGGTTAGCTGAAATTAAACAAATAAATCAGCAGTGGGCTAAAGTTTGCTGAAGAACCACAAGGGATAACGAGTGAGGTTTGGAGGGGCTGAACCAGGAGATGGCATGCCAGTGAAAGGGGATAAGGAAGAGGAAGACCACCTGGTTCTCGGAGCTGACTTATATTTATCAACTGTGCTGCAATTGACGGACAGGAGACACAACATCCATATTAAAGAATCAAAGAAATGTAAAACAGAAAAGTGGGAAATTTGTCAAATAACCATACATGACTACCAATACTACCTTTTTTTTTAAATGCTCAAAGTCCCTTTCCCATTGCTTTTCAACAAAACAGTCTCATCTCTCATTATTTTTAGGTTGATAATCTTGATATATTTTGTTTATTAGATAAAGAAGGATTTTTTTCTTATTTTGCTAATGAGCAAGTTTCTCCATTTCAGAGTTGTGTATCTTTTCTCCTTGTGGAAACAAGGAACTGCAGATGCTGGTTTACATAAAAGGACACAAAGTTCTGAAGCAACTCAGCAGGTCAAGCAGCATCTCTGGAGGACAGGAATAGGTGACATTTCAGGTCGGGATCCTTCTTAAGACAAAGGGACCAACCCGAAACGTCACCTATCCACGTTCTCCAGAGATGCTGCCTGACTTGCTGCGTTACTCCAGCACTTTGTACCTTTTCTCCTTTATATGTTGCATTTTTTCATTCAAAAGGGTTGTGCCATTTTGTTAGTTAATTTCAAAACAGCTAACCAAAATCTCACGCCTTGATCGAGGAGTCCGTTCTCTTTTTTTAAAACATTTTTAAAATATATTTTTATTAGAAGCATGTATACAAATAATAGTAAGCGACAATTTAATTACAGATTTCTTACACAGCTTCATTTTTTTTATAGAACTTTTTTAAAGAATAAAGATAAATAGAGAAAAAGATGAGAGAAACTAATAGAGAAAAAAGGAGACGCAAAAGGAAACTACCAATAACAAGATTGTGGAGATAGATCCAGGAAATGTTGAGTATAACTATTCATCCAATCCCAAACTCATGTCTCAACGCTGATTCTGTGTTAAACCAATTCACTTTTTCGAAAATTAATTAAATGGAGACCACATTCTGACAAATAATTCTGGTTTGTCAATTAAGACAAATCTTATTTTTTCCAAATGCAAGGTCTCAGTCATTTCCGTAATCCACGTTTTAATTGTGGGGGCAGCTGTTTTTTCCCCAAAATTTTAGTATTAATTTTTTCGCAGTTATTAGACTGTAGTGAAGAAATTGTCTGACTTATCGTAAAGTTTGTGCTATGTTCTGATAATCCTAATATTATTAATTTTGGCTCTGGGTCCAGTTGGATATTGATAACTTCAGAAATAATTTTTTAAATGTCCACCCAGAAATTTTGAATTTTTATACAAGTTACAAAAGCTTACGTTAAGTTGGCTTCTTGAAATTGACATCCATCACAGAGAGGGGAAATATTTGGAAAAATCCTATTCAATTTTGCCTTTGAATAATGTAGTCTATATAGTATTTTTAATTGTATCAAGGAGGTCTAGCATTTAACGAACAGTGATTTATATATTGTAAGCTTTCATCCCATGTGTCTTTTATTATGGGTTGAGCCAACTCGTCTTCCCGTGCTCGTCTGTATGATTCTGAAGACGGAACCCCAGTATCTAAGAGGATATTATAAATACAAGGTATTAATTTATTTGTATAGGGATGTCTATTCAAACATTCATCAAGGGTTTCTGGACCCCTAAATCTATAATCTTGCATGTGTAGTTTTACATAATCTCCGAGTTGCAAATATCTAAAAAAATTATTAGCGTGTAACTGGTATTTCTGCTGTAGTTCCTGAAATGAGAGAAAATTGCCTTTTTGATAACGGTCTCCCACTGTTTTAATTCCATGGGTTTTCCATTGGACAAATCCTCTATCTAAAACAGTTTAAAAGGGTTTTTGCAATCGGGAAAAAAAGCGATAAATTACCCAATTTTAGAGTGGGTTTTAATTGTTTCCACATACGTATCGCACGATCTATAATCAGATTTCCTCCCTATGTTTTTTTATTCAAATTAATCAGTGTTTAAAGAATTGAGCCTATTTCAAAAGATAAGCAGTCCTCGTTCTCCATCTTTAGCCAGTCTGGCTGTTGATCAATGTCATCCAGCCAGAAGGTTATATTTTTTAATATTAACTGCACAATAATATAATAGAAAGTTTGGTAAAGCTAATCCTCCATTAACTTTGGGCTTGCATAAATGTTTTTTATTTATTCTGTGATTCTTATAGTCCCAGATAAAATTTGTAACAATTGAATCAATTTTTTGGAAGATTTTTTTGGGAGATATATCGGAATTGATTGGAATAAGTATAATAACTGTGGGAGAAAAATCATCTTTATAGCATTAATTATATCAACTAAAGAGATGGAAGTGTTTTCCAATATTGGATATTTCTGTGTAATTTAGTAAGTAAAGGAGGAAAATTTGATTTGAATAAAATATATTCTGTTCTCTAATTAAATATAAAAATGTTAACAAGCCATCTATTTTGGAAGGTGTTATAACTGAGAATCTTATCACAACCAGAAAATGCTATTTACATTGGGGGTGGAGGGGTGAAATTGTAGGTCACTATGTAATAATTAAATACAAGAACCCTGATTGATTCTCCCGTTTCTTGCTCTTGAGCACTTCATGAAGCTGTAGGGTTTCCAGAGATTAATTAACTCAGCACAGCACTGAACCGGATTCATTCTGATTTGCACAGCTCAGGAAAAAGTCAAAACATTGAACATAATAATGCTAGATTTACTGAGCTTTGCAGCTGGAATGAGCACTTTCCAAATATATTGAACATTGTATTGTATTAACTTACTAATGTGAACTGGTCATAGATCTGCATTAGGTCCTCCATTCTGTATTGTTCCAGCACAACAAAATTGTCAAGGTTTCCACTGGCCTTGCGAGCACAGTCCTGGCAATGCACTACGTAGGTCTTCCGTGAATTACTCTCATTGGTAACAAAAAGTAGATCAAAAACCTCCACCTGTTGCACAGACATTAATGTTAACATAGAAACATTGAAACATAGAAAAATAGGTGCAGGAGTGGGCCATTCGGCCCTTCGAGCCTGCACCGCCATTCAATATGATCATGGCTGATCATCCAACTCAGTATCCCGTACCTGCCTTCTCTCCTTACTCCGATCCCTTTAGCCACAAGAGCCACATCCAACTCCCTCTTGAATATAACCAATGAACTGGCCTCAACGACCTTCTGTGGCAGAGAATTCCAGAGACTCACCACTCTCTATGTAAAGAATGTTTTCCTCATCTCGGTCCTAAAGAAATTCCCCCTTATCCTTAGACTGTGACCCCTTGTTCTGGACTCCCCCAACATCGGGAACAATCTTCCTGCACCTAGCTTGTCCAACCCCTTAAGAATTTTGTAAGTTTCTATAAGATCCCCCCTCAATCTTCTAAATTCCAGTGAGTGCAAGCCGAGTCTATCCAGTCTTTCTTCATATGAAAGTCCCGACATCCCAGGAATCAGTCTGGTTAACCTTCTCTGAACCCCCTCTATGGCAAGAATGTCTTTCCTCAGATTTGGAGACGAAAACTGTACGCAATACTCCAGGTGTGGTCTCACCAAAACCCTGTACAACTGCAGTAGAACCTCCCTGCTCCAATACTCAAATCCTTTCGCTATGAATGCTAACATACAATTTGTTTTCTTCACTGCCTGCTGCACCTGCATGCCTACTTTCAATGACTGGTGTACCATGACACCCAGGTCTTGTTGCATCTCCCCTTTTCCTAATCTGCCAAATAACAAAGTCATTAACATTTCTCATCTAAAAGGGATAAATTTGAAATTATCCTGCAGAAAACATTTCAACAGATGAGCAATAAATCAGTGGAACCAGTATAGCTAGGATGTACTTACTCAAACATATTGTCAGAAAACAATATTTTGTGGTAAATATACGAGTAATTTGAGACAACATAGGCAATAACAAGCATACAAGGGATGGTGATAGTGCTTCACTCCAAATTGGAGTGCTTCACTTCAAAAAACTCCACTCCTGTGGAATTCTCTGCCACAGAAGGCAACGGAGGCCAATTCACTAGATGTATTCACGAGCTAGATATAGCTCTTAGGACTCACGGAATCAGGGGATATGGGGAGAATGCAGGAACGAGGGACTGATTTTGGATGATCAGCCAGGATCATATTGAATGGCGGTGCTGGCTCGAAGGGGTGAATGGTCTACTCCTACACCCATTTTCTATGTTTCTAAATCCATTATAGCCAAACCAATTGTTATCAAGACGGCAACCTCATTATTCCCGTAACACACATCAACTTTGATTCCATTCGGTAAGGATGAATAGAGTAGATCTTGTTCTTTCCCAGTTTTTTTATGTCAGCACAACCATCTGATGCTCAACTTAAAATGGATTCTTCACCAACTAGGACCCCACCAGTTGTGCGGCACAGTAGTGCAGTGGTAGAGTTGCTGCCTTACAGTGCCAGAGACCTCGGTTCGATCCTGACTACGGCTGCTGTACAGGTGTATAGGTTGGGTGATTAATTGGCTTTGGTAAAAATTGTAAATTGTTCCTGTATATATTTGGAGTCCAGGAGGAAACCAGTGCACGTGGAGGAAACTTAAGCGGTCACAGGGAGTACAGACAACACCCGTGTTCAGGACCAAACCCAGGTCTTTGGTGCTGTAAGGCAGCAACTCTATTGTTGAGCCACTGTGCTGCCCTAAGTCATAAAATTCATATCGATTGTAAACAGTATTTGGGGTAAATTATTAAAAATGAAATGCTGCAATGAGCCACAGCTGTTCACTGTGTTTCCTGTTAAGCGACAAAAGTAGAAAAGATACTTCAATATCCCGAGCTGGCAATTACTTTAACCTAACTCATTCTGTTTTGGGGTCCGTAACAGGAAAAATGATAAGAAATGTTTAGAAAGCTAATTATGAACTTAGATTTTGTTGCCTGCTTTTTAAAGTTAATCACAAGAAACGGTCATGATTAGAAATGCTAGTATTTAATAACCATGAACCAAGTGATATTCCGCACCATTTCACCATCACTAATAACAGCTTTTCGTGCCATAATGTGTTTTAATAACTGAATTTCAATTTCCTGTCCAGCACTGGTGGGATTTGAACTCAGTTCAGGCTGCTAGAATCTGAGCCCATTATGCTACTGTGACCTTAAATTCTATAACGTATTCTTAACAATATTCTCTTAAAGTCAACTCAAATAGATTTGAAATGCATTTTTTGTTGAAGAGCGCTGGGAGTGAAAAGCGATGAAAAATAAAGTAAATTAAAACAGCAACGAACTTTGTCTTGGTCGACAACTGTAAATCAATGAAAATTTGTGGCTCCTCTTAGGGTGCCATTATCTTGGACTGACCTCACAAATGTTGCAGTAGTGCGCAGGCTCCTCCTTTGTATGGCCATGCCATACAATCTCTTTGCCTGCACTAATGAGACCTTCCCTTAACATCTGGCATTGCTTGAGGGTTCTCAGCAGGCAGTATCTAAAGAAAGACATTAACACGTTGGAAGCTTTCAACTTGAGCAAAATGCCCCTCCCAACTGTCTTCTCTGTGCAGATATCATCATACTTTAACCGGAGGCTCCAGAGAATACAAAGGCAATCAAATACGTTTATGGTCTCCGTCACCTTGTGGCAACCAGTAAAACAGTAGAAGCATGGTTTGAGATGGAAGCCTTGTAAATGTTCACACTCATCTGTTCGCCACCTTCCCTCTGTTTAATGCTACTATAAATTATTCATGGTCACTCAACGGATAAAACTGGAATTAAGACTAGTTGGGCCGGACATGCGACACAGGAGACTGCGACGCTTTGCCAGTCGATTTCCTCAAAAACTCAACTGCTTTCAAACTGTGTCAGAGTATCAAATCTCATTAAAATGATTATATTAATTAATACATTTCACATCTAAGGTCTCTAACAATATGTACCACAAAGATATTAGACAATTTTTAGTGAGAATAAATATTTTTGCAGTCTGCAATGTGTTGGATATTAATTCAAATTATCCATTTGTTGGCACCCAGCTCCCAGCTAAAGTCCCCGCAACGCATGCCTGCCTCAGCATTTATTTTAAACATACAAATTGTTCTCCACTAATAGGGTATATTTCTATTGCTCTTTGACTTAAGATGCGAGCTGCTACATTAGGAATGGCTCACTCTGCTGGGAATATGATCTGAATTTAGACATGTTAATAAAAAGTTAACAAAGTTAACTTTCATCCATTTTGAACCTGGATTTCAATCTTGACTCACAGAGAATTTACAAAGTAATATTTTAACTGAATAACGTTTGGGTTAAAGATGGAAGCAGGATTATTTTGTGAGAGGTTTATTTTATGTTAAGAGGTGCAGCTTCTTTCTACCTGCCAACTAGTCATGTGCCATATTAATCTATTTTCAATATGAATGAATAGCAAAATGATCAACGTTTTCATTTGGGACTCTTGACACTGAAGCAAGATATTTTGTGGAAGAGGTAAAAATGGAAGAGGTTAAAAAAAAGGTAAAAAGAGGTAAACTTAAGGAAGTGACTGTAGAAATTGTAGACGCATTGGTGATAAATTTCCAATGTCCTATAGATTCAGGATCAGTTCCTGTGGATTGGAGGGTAGCTACTGTTATCCCACTTTTTAATTAAGGTGGGAGAGAGAAAACAAGGGATTACAGACCAGTTAGCCTCGGTGGTGGGGAAGGTGCTGGAGTCAATTATAAAAGATGAAATAGCGGCACATTGGGATAGCAGTAACAGGATCGGTCAGAGTCTGCATGGATTTACGAAGGGGAAATCATGCTTGACTAATCTTCTGGAATTTTTTGAAGATGTAACTAGGAAAATGGACAAAGGAGAATCAGTGGATGTAGTGTACCTGGACTTTCAGAAAGCATTTGATAAGGTCCCACATAGGAGATTAGTGGGCAAAATTAGGGCACATTGGGGGTAGGGTGCTGACATGGATAGAAAATTGGTTGGCAGACAGGAAACAAAGAGTAGGGATTAACGGGTCCCTTTCAGAATGGCAGGCAGTGACTAGTGGCGTACCGCAAGGCTTGATGCTGGGACTGCAGCTATTTACAATATACATTCATGACTTAGATGAAGGGATTAAAAGGAACATTAGCAAATTTGCAGATGACACAAAGCTGGGTGGCAGTGTGAACTGTGAGGAGGATGCTATGAGGATGCAGGGTGACTTGGACAGGTTGGGTGAGTGGGCAGATGCATGGCAGATGCAGTTTAATGTGGATAAGTGTGAGGTTATCCACTTTGGTGGCAAAAACAGGAAGGCAGATTATCTAAATGGAGTCAAGTTGGGAAAAGGGGAAGTAGAACGGGATCTGGGGGTCCTTGTTCATCAGTCAATGAAAGTAAGCATGCAAGTACAGCAGGCAGTGAAGAAAGCAAATGGCATGTTGGCCTTCATAACAAGAGGAGTTGAGTTTAGGAGCAAAGAGGTCCTTCTGCAGTTGTACAGGGCCCTAGTGAGACCACATGTGGAGTATTGTGTACAGTTTTGGTCTCCCAATTTGAGGAAGGATGTTCTTGCTATTGAGCGAGTGCAGCGTAGGTTCACCAGGTTAATTCCCGGGATGGCGAGACTGTCATATGTTGATAGAATGGTGCGGCTGGGCTTGTATACTTTGGAATTTAGAAGGATGAGAGGGGATCTTATTGAAACATAAGATTATTAATGGTTTGGACACACTAGAGGCAGGAAACATGTTCCTGATGTTGGGTGAGTCCAGAACTAGGGGCCACAGTTTAAGAATAAGAGGTAAGCCATTTAGAACGGATGAGGAAAAACATTTTCACACAGAGTTGTAGAGTCTGTGGAATTCTCTGCCTCTGAGGGCAGTGGAGGCTGGCTCTCTGGATGCTTTCAAGAGAGAGCTAGACAGAGTTCTTAAAGATAGCGGAGTCAAGGGATATGGGGAGAAGGCAGAAATGGGGTACTGATTGTGAATGATCAACCATGATCACATTAAATGGCGGTGCTGGCACGAGGGGTTGAATAGCCTACTCCTGCACCCATTGTCTAAAATGACTTAACACAGGTTCAATTTACGATAGATTATTTTGTAGAGGCAGGGCTGCAGGATGGGGGCCTAGATATTTAAGGTGCACGATATTCGGGAAGATTGGGAAGCTAGGAAGGCGCCTTTGAAGCAGGGACATCTTATTAAACAGCAAAGCAAGTGAGGGGCCATGTGCCTAAATCCTGCTCTGAATGTATATTCAAGTGAAAACTAATTAGATTTTATTATATAATTCTTATGTAGTGTTTCATTTAACACACAGATCTAGTGATTAATAAAGGGAATCCATAATTCTTCTTTCTTCTCTAATCAGTATTTAATTAACAGTTTTGATCACCATCTAAAAAAAAAGATAGTTGCATGATTTAAAAAATGAACTGATATAAGAAAGAATACCCTAACATTAAGATGGCCCTTTATCATTTGATTACCTTAATATAGGCTTTAGTTTTCATACCAGTTTCTGAAGATAGCTTTGAGAATATGTTTTCGTAAATAAATATTTTTCTTTTTTAACGTTAAACTAAACAGTTAAGATTTATTTTGGACATAAATTTATTAATATCATCAATGATTTGCCAGCTAGTTTATTCTGTTCTCGGGTACTTTTACAACACGCTCCTGTAGAGGAGAGAGTAAAGTGAGGAGATAATTAACCTGACTGGCAGAGTCTCTAGACTACAACAGACCATATTAAAATTATCTTAAAAATCCCAATTGCTGTTAAAACATGAAAAGATGGCTAATTCATGGCTTTACAAAAAATCTGTCAGCGCCATTTATAAACAAACTTGGTAGAGGAAAAGTGTTAAAAGTGTCGGTGTGAGCGCTGCAAGTCGGCTGCCGTGTCAGCAGCGTGTCCGTTATTTCGACTTTTTGGGTTTTTTTTTGTTTGTCTAAGTGTTTGTTTTTGTTTCTCGGTGTGTCTTGTGTGGGGGTGAGGGAAGGGGAAACCGTTCTTCAGTCACCCTTGATGGAGAGGCGACTTTTTCCATGTCACTTCTCTGCCTCCCCTCTTGCGGCCTAACAGCTTGGACTTGAGTGGCCTTTCCTGCAGTCGGGCCCCGATCATCAGCAGCGGGCGCAGTGTGGACTTTTTTCCATCGTGGAGCAGGTGAACCCTTGCCGGGGGTCGCCAGAGAGGAGTGCTCTGACCGCTGGCCCGCGGACTACAACATCCTGAAGCCGCGGTCTACGGAGCTTCTAACCGCGGGCACGACGTGGACTTTCCATCGCGGAGTCTGGGATCCATTGCCGGGGATAGCCGGAGAAGGGCTCCGACCGCCGGCCTATAACATCCTGATGCCGCGGTCTGCGGAGCTTCTAGCCGCAGGCGGGGCATAGATTTACCGTCCGGAGCCTGGGATCCCTTGCCGGAGATCGCCGAAGAGCTCCGAATGCCGGCCTGCGGCCTATAACATCCTGAAGTCGCGGTCTCCGATAAGAAAGCGCCGATTCAGGCTCTCCAAGTCGCGGAGTGTGTTCGACCGTTCATGGCCCCGACCACAGGTGAACAAGGGAGAACTTTGGGTGAACTGGCTGAACTTTGTTGCCTTCCATCACAGTGAAGAATGCTGTGGTGGATGTTTGTGTTAAATCTTATTGTGTATTGTGTGTTCTTTTTAAGTGTATCGCTGCTGGCAAATTCATATCACTGCACCTTCGGGTGTATGTGACAAATAAAATTGACTGACTTTGAAAAGCCCCAGGACAAACGAAAACCATGCATTCCACTCATTGCGGATTCAACACTCACTTGATCATTTCAAAGAGCTTCGGATCAGACACCTTGATGTTACGTGCCATGTTCCAGGACAGATGAATCATGGGAACAATAGACTTCACGCTTTGTAACTTATTCCACTCGTATCGTTCCACTGCCAGCTTATATTGATTTGCTGTAGGGTGCACAATTAACTTTTAGTTCAAAAGTCAAAGCAGAAATAACTTAAAAACAAGTTTCTACAGAGCTAGACATTAAATATGTATTACAAACATGTTCAAATTTCCCGTGCTAAATACATATTATAAAATATTAAAGAACAGATGGGTGCACAGCAGCTTACAAACACCTAATTCCATATGTTCTTCTGGAAACCTCATCCCTGAATCAAATTAAAAATTCTTAAAATTATATCTATTATATTGAGAATAAATATACGTGTGTGTGTAAAAAATGTTATACACTGAACTTTTTTTTGTTTATTATTTTATTTACAGAGTACTATTTTTACATATTCTGTTGCACTGCTGCAAATGTTATTGTTCTTTTGGGAACTATGACAATAAAACACTCTTAACTTGATATTTTTTCCTTGCTAATAAATCATAAAACCTTGCAAATAATCCAGCTATGGTCTAAACTTAAAAATAGCACATGCATTGGTTTGTCAGATGCAATAATGGTACCTGTCAGAGGGCCGACATTCCAAGCTATGTTGTTGCACCATCCAATGGCCTGAACCCAATGCACCGTACCAGCATTTATCCATACCAGGTCCCCTGGGCGCTGAATGAAACGATATACTGGTACATTAGCCTCGTAAAGATCCTCTAAGTTCGGCCACCATGAGCCCATCAAAAAATTTATATTATTCCTGGCAAAGAAAAAATTAATGTGATTTAAAAAAATATATTATCTAATTTTCCACTCTTTATGTTCATTTCTACTTTTCGAGACATTTTTGGGACATTTTTGCCATGTCATTATATGTAATTGTATGTATTTACGCCGTTATGCTTTTACTATATTTTCAGAATTAACGTTACACATTCTATAACATCTATTCTTACAATAAAAATATTCTTACTTTTCGCAGAAGTCATTCATGACTGCCCAGTACGATTCAGGCACAGCAAACCATTCACAATCTCCAGGACCTATATTAATATTAACCGAGCAGAAATTGTTGTTTTCTTGATGACCTATAATTTAAAAAAAAACACTGATAAATTGCAAAAAGGAACAAGTGCAAATTAAAACCAGAGATGTGCTCCTTTTCTATTTTTCCAAACTATTTAAAAATATATTTCCAACATGTGTTCTGTGCAATTGTACAACTCATTTGTAGATGTCCCAAACCTGCTTCAAAGCAGCATTTAAAAAACATCAATTTATAATACATTTCTCTTTGACCCATTAGAAAAACTAGCATCAATTTTACAGTCGGGATCGACATCAAACAACTTTGCTTACTGAAATGTTTAAGAAGGAGCTTCAGATGCTGGAAAAATCGAAGGTAGACAAAAGTGCTGGAGAAACTCAGCAGGTGAGGCAGCATCTATGGAGCGAAGGAATAGGTGACGTTTCGGGTCGAGACCCTACTTCAGACTGATGTGGGGGTGGGTGGGGCGGGAAGAAGACGAGGCGGAGTCAGTGGGCTGTGGGAGAGCTGGGAAGGGGAGGAGAAAGAGGGAGAAAGCAAGGACTACCTGTAAACTACCATAGCGAAATATGAGGTGCTGCTCCTCCAATTTACAGTGGGACTTACTTTGGCCATGGAGGAGGCCCAGGACAGCAAGTCACTCCACACCTCCATCCCCCACCAGGAGAGTCTTAAAGCCCTCCGTTTCTTCCTCGACCACATAACCAAACAATCCCCATCTACCAATACTCTCCCCTGCTTAGCCGAGCTGGTCCTTACCCTCAATGGCTATTCGTTTGACTCCTCCCATTTCCTCCAAATCCAAGGCATAGCCCCAGCTATGCCTGCCTCTTTGTAGGGTACAATCTGTGTTTGAGGCGACAACTACATTGTTGCTACCTCCTGCACCCATGCAGAAGTCAATGACTTAATCCATTTCTCCACTAATTTCCATCCGGCACTCAAATTCACCTGGGCCATTTCTGACATCTCCCTACCGTTTTTAGACCTCACTATTTCCATCGCAGGTAACAGACTACTGACCGACATCTACTACAAACCCACTGACTCCCATGGCTACCTCGACTACACTTCTTCCCACCCTGCTTCCTGTAAGGACTCTATCCCCTACTCCCAATTCCTCCGTCTACGCCGCATCTGCACCCAGGATGAGATGTTCCAAACCAGGGCATCGGAGAGTGCTCTCACTCCCCATTCCCCCACTCGTAACAAGGGCAGAGTCCCCTTTGTCCTCACCTTCCACCTTACCAGCCGTCACATACAACAGATAATCCTCTGACATAGAGAGCTAGATAGGGCTCTTAAAGATAGCGGAGTCAGGGGATACGGGGAGAAGGGAGGAACGGGGTTCTGATTGGGGATGATCAGCCATGATCACATTGAATGGCGGTGCTGGCTCGAAGGGCCGAATGGCCTACTCCTGCATCTATTGTCATTTTCGCCACCTGCAACGGGATCCCACCACTGGCCACATCTTCCCATCTCCCCCCCCTTTCAGCCTTCCGCAGAGACCGCCCCCTCCATAACTCCCTGGTCAATTCTTCCCTTTCCACCCAAACCTCAATATCAAATTCTGCATGTTTATATAACTCACATGTTTCTTTCTTTTTGTATCAGTATCTGCTATTTTTGTCATTCCACCCCCCCCCTCCATTTTTATTTCTGTTTTATCTGGCCTGCTGAGCTTGCCCCAGTCAGCCAGACAATACAAAATGAGCAACACATTCGACACCCAAAAAAGCGTAGTCTTTTAACAATACGTTTTTAGTCCCATCAGACAAATTCCCTTTATTCCACCCATTGCACTCACCCACCGTTTCTGCTTCCTAGCCTAACTGACGTGGAACATAAAACAGTGCGGCCACAGGGATTGGCCCTTCGGCCCACAATTTCTGTGCTGAACATAATGCCAAGACCAACTTTCATCTGCCAGCACTTAATCCATATTGCTCCATTCCTTACATAAGCCTATATAAAAATCTCTTAAATGTCATTATTGTATCCTTCTCCACCACCACACCCTGGCAGCACTTTCCAGGCACTTGTCACTCTCGGAGTAAAAAAAATTGCTCGCACATCTCCTTTAAGCTTTGCCCCTCTGACTTTAAAGCTATGCACTCTCATATTTGATTTTTCCATCCTGGGGAAAAAAACTTGCTGAATTTCTACTTTATATGCCTCTCATAATTTTATATAGCTGTCAATACTCTGTTCATCTCTTTCACAGTTCTGATCAAGGGTCTCAGACCAGAAACATTAACGGTTTCTCTTTCCACAGATACTGCCTGACCTCTGGGTTATTTGATTTTTGGTTTTTAGTTCAAATTTCCAGCACCTGCAGATGTATTCCTAACCATGTTATCAACTTGCTCTGCCACTATCAAGGCATTTTGAGCTCTATTCTCCTCCAACAGTAAATTCTACTGACTCTCAACCAGAGGTAAATCTCTTACAAACATAGCCATTAGTCAACCAGACATATCATTAAACAATTGCCTATTATATCCCATCCATAGTTCCACCCTTTCTATATTTACTCTGCATATTTATTTAGTCCTTACCATTGCATGTGGTTTGCTAGCTCTTTTCCATCAACATTATTTTTAAGATTCTTCAGAAAATTATCTTTAAACAGTATTAAAAGAAAACTTTTGAACTTCAGTCTTGTTTTGATTGTCCAAATAAAAAAAGTTAGAGATTTCATTCCCCACTGAGTGGATAGAGGGTGAAAAGAATAATACGGTATGGATAGTCATGGAGAGCTGTAAAATTCACTTTTATTTGCTGATACATGGGACTCAATCGCATGCATAAACATTAATTAATTATTTACTCCGCACCAATTTCTGTTCTTGTACATGAATCAATAAATGTAGGAGCATAAGAATGCAGAGAATACATTTGTGGTGCAAAAAGACTAATTCCAAAATTAAACAATAAGATGCATTTTATTTCGTATTTATTTACAGCCAACAGTAATTAATTTGACCGACCACCACTCCACTGACCTGGAGTCCTGCTTCCTGGAACTTTCATGTATAGCTGGACTGTGTTCATTCCAAGGATTGTATGGCCCACATGGCTCAACAGGTTTCCTGCTGAGACCACACGTACAAAGGCAGGCAATTTTGTTAATTCATGAAGTTGCGATTTCCACCTGAAGCAATGAGCAACAAACGTGTAACAGTGCAACAAAATACATACATCACCGACAGCTTTAAAATTATCGGTGCAGTTAGAAACAGACGTATTGACTCGGCTATATGCTCAAATCATTTATACACATTTGCCTCATTCTCCTGTATCTGCTATATTGCTCGCCAGGGACAAAGGAATTAGCAACGTTCAAAGGATTCTACAGAACACTTCTCGCATTGAAGCAAAAGAAAGAGAAGAACACCAATTTTCACAATGAAATAGTTTAGTTTATAGATACAGCACGGAAATAAGCCCTTTGGCCCATTAAGTTCTTGCCAATTAACCTACAAACCTGCACATCTTTGGAAAGTGTGGGAGGAAACCAGAGCACCTGGAGAAGCAAAATCTTGATCAGTTGGGCAAGTGGAGTGAGAAATGGTTAATTTGAGGGGCTGAGCGGGTGGGGTTGGGCAAGCTAGGATTTGATTCTTTGGAGCACGGGAGGATGAGGGATTATATTATAGAGCCGAATAATTCTTCCGTTATGACATTTTACAACAATTATAAACTTTATTAAGATTGCTAAACATCAAATATCATTTTTTATTATTTACAGCATGGTTTGAGCCACATTAAAAAGGCAAAAACTTACTTTTGCTCATCTGACAAATCAATGTTAGTCCCAAATTTAATGGTTTTAAATGGACCTCTCCTCTTTTTGCTACCACTGTTTAAAAAAGAAAAAGTTACCAATGTAAATGTTTTTTAAATACTTAATCTTTAAAACTTTTGTTATTTTTGAATGGTAAAACATACTTATCAGAAGATGTGGATTCACTATCTGATTGGTCTTTATGATGGCTATTCTTTTTCTCATTTTCTTCCTGCAAGTAAAGGAACGTCAATTATGTAAAGGAAGTGCATTATTTGCTTGACCTGGATAGGGCAACAAAGACAATCTCGTAGAGCAGTGGCGAGTTTCTCTAAGAAGTTGGTTTATTCAAGGTCTTCACAGTATTTACTGGGAAACACTCATGAACCCAAGGTATTTCAGTGTTTCACAGCACCCACAGCCTTTACATATTATAACAACAAAATGATTACAAGCAGATTGAACATTTCTGAAATGATTCATCAGTTATCAATGTTTCTTTGCTATCATTCATCCTAATTTTCTCTCTGAGTAACCATCTTTCTGCTCCGTCTTAATTAAGTGAAACAACATCCTCCCATGTGTCTAACAAATGGTTGTAATACAGAACTCTTGTTATCTCAATTCAGTTTATTGTCCTTAGCCTTGGTTATAAGTTCTGTTTTTCTTTACTTCAACTAACTATGGCTTATAGTCGAAACACTTCCAAAAGCTATTTATTGCCTCTCCTAATTACCTCTTTCCCATCATGCATCCCCAGTATGTATGCTCTTGCATTTAACATATTACAAAGTTACCCAATCTTCTTATTTCCAGAATTTTAACATCAATTACAAACTGACACATTTGGCCCCTTTGATAATATTTGAGCTGCCAATTTTATCTTCAAATCCATTCATTCAAATTGAACAATGACAGCAGTAATATGAAGACAACACAGAGCAATTAAAAACATTAAAAAGATTTAGGATTTTTGTTCATGGACAGAAATCTTTACTTGAATATTGTTATTTCACCATTCCTAGAATAAACTAGTAGCTTTTGAAATCATACCAAGTTATACTTCTACAAAATAATCACTACAGGAATGTCATTAATTAAAAGATAGGGAAAGGATGGACTACCAATGGAAATGAAGAAAATACAGAATATTCACTTTGGTATTTTCTCAATGTTCTTCATTTCCTTCAGTATCATATCCTTTCCCTGTGTTTTAATTAATGACATTCTTCTGGTGATCCATTTTTTTTTAAAGGAATAAAATCTGAATGACATGAAATACATTTCATTTTGCTATGAGCCACATTTAGTCTCTGACAGTGGAAAAAAACTAACCCGCAATGATTCCTGGAATGATGAGGCTTGGTACTGTGCATATTTGGCAATTGTGGTGTGTGATCTACTGCTCTCACAGCGCCAAATCTTCTTTGTTCCAGTAGAGTCCCAGTTTTCATCTGCTGGCTGCAATAGTTGTGTCCGCACCTCTACTAAATGTTCATTATTTGCTTCTACCAAAGTCTTGGTGGAAAACAGACCTAGGTCTAAAATAAAAACCTGATTTTTTTAAATTGAATTTGTGCACAGTAACAATTGCAAGAATTATGAAATGTGAACTTTGCCATATCTCAAAATGTTCCACAAAAGCAGGCCGTATTCGTTTAAGGATAGCAAGAGACCAATGGCAATAGAGATGACAATTCCCTACGTTCCCTGATATTTGAAGTAGAGGGGGAGGAAATGGCAGTAGGTAAGGAAGTTACTTAACGTGTATGAAGGAATTACAGATGCAGGTTTATACCGACAATAGACACAAAATACTGGTGTAATTCAGCGGGTCAGGCGGCATCTTCGGAGATCCGAAATAGGTGACGTTTTGGGTTAGAACCCCAGTAAAGACTGAAAGATAGAGGTGGCCGGGGGAGAATTACGCTTTCCCACCACCTCTATCTTTCAGTCTGAAGAAGTGGTTCTGACCCAAAACATCACTTATTCCTTACCTCCAGCATTTTGTGTCTATCTAAGGAAGTTACTTAGTTCCTTTCCTAAGGAAACTATTCCCAAATTTCTTTACTTAATGTTTATACAGTGTTTAAAGTATATCGATTGCCATTGTTTACTGGTGCATTATTCCAGAACATCGGTAACATTTCCCAGATAGACAATACTTCACTTACTTCAGTAAAAGAATGAAATCAGACATTGTCTATAACAATGAAAATTTCCACGAGTCATGGAGTCATGAAAGAAAGGATACAATGAACTTTTTATCTTATTGAAATGTGCAGGGCATTGCAAATTTTATACCCAATGATAAAGCTAATGGGAATACAAAATGGCTCTGTCTGTGTGTTTTAGGACTTGTTGTGTGGATAACCATGAAGCTGATACACATTGAGGATATGTTGGTGTAGTTAAAACGATACCAACTTTTTAAATCCAAAGAAATATTTTGGAAACAGTCATAATGCAGAAGTTGCTTAAATGTTTTCCTTCCATCTGGAATATATACAGTTTGAACCTGGCCTATGAATTATTTGAAATAAGTTGCAGTAAATACTGATACTTCTTAACTTTGGTCTGTTCATGATGAGGGTGTTTTTAAGAGCTATAGGTGCTGGAATCATCCAAGGTTTTCTCTTTTCAGATCTTGAGACCTTTGGTTTTGCATAGCCTATGTTTATTTGTCTTCGTAATGTACCAAGTTTAAAAAAAAATCAACAAAGCAGGCTAAATGATTTGTAGGTAAAAACTGCAGATACTGGTTTATATCAAAGATGACACAAAGTGCTGGAGTAAATCAGGCAGCATCTCTGGAGAAAAAGGATGGATCCTTTTCCCATCCATTTTCACCAGAGATGCTGCCTGACCCGCTGAGTTACTCTGGCATTTTGTGTCTATCTTCAGACTAAATAATTTCTTCCCCATATCAGATGATTTATGAATAATACAGTAAACATTCATTTCAACAGACCCCTTTAAAACAGATTTTGGTTATAGCGGATTGACCTACCGATGGCTGACCACTCCATCACCAGTTTGTGCCGCCTCCCCTGCCGCTTACAGCACCAGTAGCCTGCGTCACCTTCACTCGTGCCATTTCCAGCCAGACCTACCGCCACTGCCAATCCACATAGCTTCCGCGGCCACTACCAGGCCACGTCTGCTACTGCCAATGCTCACCTGCACTCCAGCCGTATGTGGGCCATGACAAATAACTCCGCCGATCCTCCCCTCTCCCCCGGCTGCCAGATTGCCGTGGCCGTCAACTCACCAGGATTCCAGGCTGATTTCGAGACCCCAAGTCTGAACAAGTCTGACCCAAAACTTCACCTTTCCAAGTTCTCCAGAGATGCCGCCTGACCGGCTGATTTACTCCTTCACTGTGTCCCCTTTTGTGTATTAACCAGCAACTGCAGTTGTTTGTTTCTACCTTATCAGTTGTTTGCTAATACCATACTCAATTATAGCAGACAATCAGCAATATCGGACACCATTTACCCCCACCCCGCATTGTCTGTTATAACGAGGGTTTACTGCATTTGTCACGGATACTAGGATGAAAAATGTTAAAATAGTTGTTCCATTTTGTATGCATCTACTCAAATACAGGTCAAGCATAAAATCCTGACAACGTTAAGAATGACAGTTTCTCAGATCTAAATTAATTTCTGCCTCAACATGCCATAAAAGAATTGGCTTAATTCTGGTGGTATTTATTTTAAAAAGTATTTTGCTGCTACGTCTGGTGACCATGTGAGATTAATATTAAATCTTCCTGCTGCCTGGGATATTTTGCAAAAGGATGCCATCACCAAAAATGAACTTCTACTGGAAAATTAGGTCACTTTTGTGATGGTATTCTATTTGCATAAAGACTTCTCAGTGTGAGGTGAAAATGTCGAGTGCAAATCACATAGAAAAAAGTTTTGAGGGGACAGTGACAACATTGAAGAAATCACTGACCGATACAAAACAATTTCATATATTCAAATTATATCAAAGTATATTAATGTGAAACTACTGCAGCAAGAATATTGCATAGATCACTGACCAGAGAAACTAGCAGCAAACACAAAATGAAGGAATAACTTTCATAGTAAGAGAACCATGAAGATTCTTGATAACTGTGGAAATAATTTAACATATAAAATAATTTGAGTTGGTATTCTGAAGTAAATAAAAAACAAACGGCTGGGTGAACTCAGCAGGTCAGGCAGCATCTGTGGGGGGAGAGGGATAACTAACATTTCAGGACCCATTAAGAACTTGTTCTTTTCCGCATTGTATTTCTAATATACTGAAGTGTATGACATCCACAATTAAAAGTATCACTCTTTTCAAATGTGGATGTTATATATCACCTCTATACTAAAAATGTTTTCCCACTAAATGATCACTTTTCTTTAAACTTAAAATTGGCAAACCAGTAATCTGCTTCAATTTTTCACAAAGCAAAGAATACTCCAAGAACAATGCTGAAAGAAATAAGGTTAAAAAATATTATTAATGTATTACATTCATATTACAAGACTTACCTAGCTTGAGAGCTCCAGCAATACCACGGATTACAGTAACAGGGTTGTTGGGATTCGTACAGAACTGATGAAGTGGAGGAAAGAAAGCATCACGCTTGTTTTCTAACTGCACAAATTAAAAAAAACATTATGTTAGCTGTTAAAACGTTACATAAAAAAAATAAAAATTCGATAGTGTGAAACTTCAATTTATGGTTATATATATATGAATCTAAATTATTATGTTTTCCCGCTGTTGTATGCCTTTAATAATCACGAAAAGATAATCGGAACTTGCCTTCAAAATTGTACAAGAATTGAATCAAAATCAAGTCTTAATATCATACAGAACTAGGTTAACCATTATTTTAGATTACAAGTATAAGAGTTTTCATTGCCAATTGGAAGCTAATTCAGAAATAGATACCAAAAAATCATTTGATTGATCGGTTAAACTGGTACCTCACTGGTTTTACTTACATAAATACTAGGTGTGGGAGGGTTTAGCTTGTCCTTTGGCAGTGGTGGATAGGGTGGTGGTAGTGGTCGAGGAGGTGGACACTTGTCGAGTAAAATGCTACTATTAGATAAACCATTTCTCCCCAGATTTCTGAAAAATAGGTATTATGTTTGTCACATTCTATTTATTAACCCCATTTGCAAATAACTAGAAATAGTTGAAAGAGGCGATATTGACCAGAGAAACAAAAATGACAACATATAAATGGAAACCTTGACCAAGCTCAATTATTCAAACTTTGCACAGACAATAGCAGATCTCATATTTTTGTTCAGTTCATAGTTGATACTAATTAATATACAATTCAAATGTGTATTAATATATAACAGGATAAGAGTTTCAAAAATATTAACAATTTCATTAGTCAGAAATAAATAAATCACATTATAAAGTTGCGCACTAGCAACTATAAAAATAACTAAGAATTATTACTGGTTAAATGATAAGTTAAGATATCTTGAATATTCAGAAATCTAGGATAACTCAGTATTGCCATGGTCACCTATGGAAACAAAATCAACTCACCCCGAGCTGATTAAAAGACATTCAATCCAAAGTAACATTAATTTCAGGAAGTATTAATAGACTAGATGGCTAGAATGCAGAGATGTGGGTCTTTCTTGATACCACCAATATTCATATTCAGAAAAAAATACATTTGTCAATAAAAGGCATTAGTAATATTGTATCAATATACCCTAATAAAAGTGTGAAATGTAAAATTGTTGGGACTTAATTCTGGGCTCAAATGTGCAAGTAACTATGTCATACCAGAATGATTTGATTATAGCCATATAGGTATGAAATGCTGCCTATTCTTACTGATTGGCATCTACCAGTCAGGAAGTCAATAATCTAATTGCAGAGTTGTGTGCCGAGACCTAGATCCGGGAGTTTAAGATGTTTGCTTTGAGGTTTGGTGTTGGAAGCAGAGCTATGTTCAATGAATAGGAGCCTGCCGTAGATGTCTTGATGTTCCTAGGGATGAGCTGGAGCCAGAGAAACAGCACCTGCCATATACCTGTAGTAGCAGTAGGCAAATCGTAGTGCACCAAGGTTGTCTGGGAGGCTGGAGATAGTGTGTATTATTCCACACCTCTCTACACCTTAACTTATTCAAGATCTTGTGCAGGTGTCTCATGGTCTCAGTTGTTATGGTCTCTTCCCCTGGCAGCTAATTCCAGATACCAACTATTCTTTGTCTGAATAACGTACCCTCTTTTCCACCATAAACCTCCTTCCTCTTGCTTTAAACTTAAACCCTTAGTTTTAGACATCCCCGCCATTGGAAACAATTTAAGGTTTGTTGATTTACCGTAATTTAACAAACCTATCTATACCTATTATTTGATACACCTCTATGAAGTCATCTCTCCAAGAAAAATATACCCAGCCTACCAAGTCTCTCCTTAAACCCAAAACCTCTCTCCCTCAAAGCAAGATCCTTGTTCAGACACAAGTGGCTACAGATGCTGTATTCAGGAGCAAAATCCAAAATGGTAGAGGGGCTCAGCGGGTCAAGCAGCATCTGTAGAGGCAAATGTGGTTAACATTTCGGCTCGAGATTCGAAATGAGATCAGTGCTTCCACACCTCAAAAAAAAATTTCCTTAAATAAAATCCCAAATTTCCTGGAATTTGATGGTATTTCCTGAAATTTAAAAAATTGCCTCCTGCGTGCTATTTGTTGTTGTTTTTCTTTTGCTTGCACATGTTAACAACACAAAGAACAAGGCAAAACAAATCTATGTAACTCAACCATATCTGCCTACTTCTGTTACTCACTTGTACAGTGTTTATGCAAGGAAGCTTTTGTTGCCTCCAACAGCTTTCGTTGTCTTCGTTTTTTTCAACCTGCTCTCAATCCCCCTCTCATGTGTCGCAGTCTCTGCTCTCTCTCCCTCCCTCCCTCCCTCCATCCTTCCCGCTCTCCCCCTCTTTCTTTTTCTCTCTCCCTCACTCTCTCTCCCTCCCCCTCTTTCTCTCCTTCCCTCCCTCTCTTTTTTCTCACCCTTCCTCCCTCTCTTATTCCCTCTCTCTCTGTCGTTCCCCCTCCCTCTCAGCCCCTTGAGCCCACCCACCATTCTATAAGATCAAGGCCAATCCCACCTCCTACTGGTAACTTTTCACCACTGGGCTTATCCGGAATTCTACCACTGCCACAAAAATAATCAAAGGCTCAACTACCATTGAGAAAGAATTCAAAAATTATTATACGAGAATTTTCTCAAACTGTCTGTGGCCATAGCGCTATGTTTAAAGCCCATAGCGCTGCAACCGGTAGCGTTATATTTAAAACCCATAGTGCTGCAGCCGACTGCTTTTTGTTTAAATTCCCACGCGTTAGTTAAACTGACAGCGCTCTATTTAAACTTTGAGTGCCAAACTGGCAGTGCTCTGTTTATTACCTTTACACCCCTTTGCGGGCAGGATGCGGAAATTTCCCAAAATTAGTATTCCATTTCCCTAAAGTTACCCAAAGACAACCAGAATTTCCCAAATTTCGGGTAATTTCCTTCACAGTGGAAACACTGCATCAGATACTTCCGTTGAATTCCTTTGTTTTTTGCGTAACATCCTTGTGTATCTTTTCTGCACACGCTCTAGCTTAATTTAATTTTTCCTATAGTGTGGCAAACAGAACGGCACAATCAGGGCATTGCACCCCCATAAAGGGCTGTCCTACAAGCATGCAACTCTATGCGATTAGCGCGACCTAACGTGGTCGCTTGAGCCATCCCGCGTCGCGGGGCCGGTCCCACTTCAATCGCCGGAGCCGTGCGGAATTCGTCCCGACATCGCGCGGGGCTCCAAAAAACTGATTATGTTCAAAACAGCAACGGCTTGTCGGCTCGCAGTCGCCTCGACGCATGACACACCGCCCCGACATCGTGCCTCCATGAACCTATCTGTAGGTGTCTCCGTGACCCTCTATGTGTGTGGCTCCGTGGCCCTCTGTGTGTGTGTGCCTCTGTGCCCCTCTCTATGTGCCCCTCTCTGTCCTGGCGAACTTACCTTAGACTTCGCTCCAAGTCCGCCTCACTTTGCACCGCGTTGCGCCACTCACCCGACCTCCGCGCAGCCCTCGCTGCCGGTTTTGTCGCGCTTGCCGCATGCAAGCGCATGCTGGTGGGAACGGCCCTGTACAGGGGATCACGCGGCCTCCGCTTCTAGTTTGATCGCGTTCATTGCATAGAGTTGCATGCTTGTAGGACAGGCCCTTAAGGTCATAAGGAATGAGTAGAATTAGGCCATTCGGCCCATCAAGTCTACTCCACCATTCAATCATGGCTGATCTATCTCTCCCTCCTAGCCCGGCTCTTCTGCCTACTCCCCAGAACCTCCGACACCTGTACTAATCAAGAATCTATCTATCACTGCCTTAAAAGGATAGACCTCATCATAAGGAAGAAAAGCTCCTAAAGCTTTTGAGAGTTCACTAAGTTGTAGAACCACCATATTTCAATAAAATCATTGAAAACACTTTACATTTAAAATAAAAGTTATAGCTGCCCATTTACTGCCCATATAAACTATTATATACTTTGAAAACTCCAAGGCAGTGGAAAAAATATAGCCAACAGAAGTCTTGAGTACTTTCAACTGCAGGGTAACTATGCTGACCATAAGGCCACTTGTAGCCATGTGGTCAGCAGAAGAAAAAAAAACAAACTTCTCAGCTTAATGTAACTTGCAGAGTTCCTCTGCCTGTTCAAACAATCCAAGAACTATTTCCCCAAGGAAAAAAAACTGTTATAACAAGGTCATACATTCACACTATAAAATGAGCATGAATACATGTAATTAATTAATATCCACATGTTGAAAGGAAGAAAACAAAATAATTTTGAAAAGCTTCCAGTAAACAGGCTACAATAATTCTGTCCACATATTGAAATTTAAAATGCAATTTTTTTTTCAAACAATAATTTCTTGAAAAGACATAAGTGAATGTCACACCAACTGAAAAATCTTGTAAAGATATTTCTGAAAATCAATGATTGGAAGGTCCATTTCATTACTGAAGCCATGATTACCATATTTCAACCAAATTTGATATGGTATACAAGTTCCTCAAATTATAGTTTGAAAATAATTTGTTTTGCAAATACATTTTGATGAGGACTGCAATCATTTTCCTGCATATCATCTACCTTGCACTTTGAAGAATTTGAAATTATCATAAATGTGAAGATAACGAGAAATATCATTGCATGATGCACATTAAACTAAAGACAGGCTCATCATTACTTATCAGTGGTGGCATCAATGGTAATAGCAAAGGAGGTCATTAAGAAATTGGAATTTTCTTTTGACATAATTACACACAAACATTGAACAGTGCAAACTCTTAATCATTTAAACTAGTTAAATTAATGTTTTGAGAAATCAGAAAATTATTATTGCATTATCCTGACCTCCCATCTACCACATTGGAGATCTTTAATCGGACGTTATAGGACTTCAATGTTATATCTTGCACGGAAGTTGTATCTTTTCTCTGTGCACGGCTTGATTGTATTCATGTAGTCTTTTCTTTGACTGGATAGCACGCAAACAAAAGCTTTTTACTGTACCTCAGTACACGTGACAGTAATAAACTAAACTAAATAAACTAAACAATTTGCAGTGTTCATTCTATTAATAGATTCACAGATTCATAGAGTTAGACACTTCTGCCCAACTAGTCCATGCCAACTGAGATATCTGTCTATGCTAATTCCATTGATCTGCATTTGGCCCATTTCCTTCTGTACATTTCCTATATATGTGCCTGTCCAAATGCATTTTAAATGTTAATTCTGCCAGGACCACCTCAATCCATACACCCACCACCCTCTGTGGGAAAAACCTGTTCCTCAGATCCCCATCAAATCCTTCCCATTTCACCTTAAACCCATGCCCTCTAGTTTTAGAGTAGCATTGTAAAAAGGCTAATAAAAGTTTTAACCATTTTTTAAAAAATGGAGCACAAATACAGCCCCTAATTCTAGAGCATTTCTTAAACACCTTGAATATTTAAAAATTTAGGTGTAACATTTTCTGATGTACAGATTAAAGATTTTCGTTAAGGGATTTAAAGAGCATGAATGATTAACATCTAAAAAAGTTTCAAACTTACTGTTCCATTCGCATTTACAAACATTTTTTAAAAGGTTTTGCTTCCATTTTTAATACAAAATTGCCACATGTGTATGCTATGCAGTGAAAATGTCAAAATTCTACATTTGTTTGAAAATGTTTATCCTTTTAACACTGATTAAAGACAAAGATTTCTTTACATCTATTCTTTTTTGATGTAACAAGTATGCTGCAATGTATTTTGATTGTCGTATTAAATGGACTTTATATATACATCAAATTGAAGGCAACCTTTCTACTCCTTTATAAAGAAATCTGAGACTTTTAAAATCCAAGTAAACAAGCCTGAAAATATAAAGTACAAATAACAAACTACAGGTGCAGGCTTACAAAAAAAGTGCTGGAGTAACTTAGCGGTTCAGGCAGCATCTTCTGGAGACCATGGATAGGTGACATTTCAGGTCTGAAGAAGGGTCCAGACCCGAAACACCACCTATCCATGTTCTCCCGTGATACTTTCTGACCCACTGAGTTACTACAGCACTATGTCGTTCTGAAAATATAAACGCTTCAAGAAAGTCAATGGACAAGATTGCCCGACCACTATCCCTGGGCCAATCAAAATAATGTATCAAGATAAGAAAATTAAACATACGATTACAATAATTACTGAGAATTGTACAAGGAAGAAGTTACTGAAGAATACTCCCAAATCATGGAAAGATGATAGACAACCTCATATTTCCCCAAAGATGTATTTTAAAGTGGATAAAGTAGTAGCATCAGGTGCTTGCTTTAATTGTAACCAGCTGGGTCATTGGAGCAAGGACTGCCCATCACGAGGACAGAGAAGGAGAGATTGGAGCAAGGACCAAAGGGAAGCTACAGAGAACCTAAGAAGGGAAACAAAGTAACTGCTGTTAACATGAAGGAAAAGATCTGACTAAAAAATTTGGCACCAGTGACAGGAAAGGAAGGAACTGCAGAATACACTGAAATACCTGTAAATCTATGGAAACGAACTGCAGACGTTGCTCCACATATTACCAGAAAAGTAAACTATCTAGCAAGTGCGAAAGACTTGGGAGCAATAGTGAGAAGGGCAATTTACATGGCAGACCCACATAAGCACGAAGCACAGAACTTGTCTAACCAATGTACTGTTGAGCTCTATCAGGCCCAGAGGACAGTTGTTGCCCAGCTACTCCAGCATCTGGGGAGTGAGGTATGTGAGTATGTGGACCCGCAAGTTTGGACAGAAGACACAACTCGGGTACGATGTGTTCGCATTGATCCCATCCAAGTAGCTCTCCAGAAAGGGGCGACACTGTATTCAACACAGCAGTACCCATTGAAACGACAGGCCATTACCAGTACCGGCAAGTTAATTTGTGGATTGCTGAAACAAGACATCTTAGTAAAATGCCAGTCTATTTGCAACACACCAATCCTTGCAGTTCTGAAAGCAGGAAAAGAGGGCCAGTACAGATTGGTCCAAGGCCTAAGATCAATTAATGCAGCCGTAGAACCGCTCCATGCTCAAGTGCCAAAACCCTGCTCACATCTTAGCTCTAATCCCAGCCGAAGCAAGAATCTTTTCAATAATAGACCGGCAACATGCCTTCTTCCCATTACCTCAACATAAGAACAGCCAATATCTGTTTGCTTTCACATATAGGGTGCAACAATACACTTGGACAAGATTGCCCCAGGGATTCATTAATTCGCCTACCTTGTTTTCCCAATGACTATAGGAACAATTGAGTAAATTTTAAGAGAAAATCTACCCTGGTACAATACGTGGATGTTTTGTTAGCAGCCAGCATGGATGAACCAAGTAATCGTGAAGACACTGCTCAACTACTAAATCACCTAGCAAATTTGGGATATGTTGTCTCACAGTCAAAAGTAGTGATGGCTCAACAAAGAGTGCAATTCTTAGGAGTAATAATTTCGGCAACAGGAGGGAGTTTGGAAAAGAGCAGACTCGAACCAATTTGTGAATTTCCGATTCCCAAAGAAGCAAAACAAATGAGGTAATGGCTTGGTATGGTGAATTACTGTAGACCTTGGATTCCTAATATTGCTCTGGAAACCAAAGAATTAACCCCCGATACAAGCCAAGAAGGTGAATTCCAATTGTCCAAGGAAGCAAAGGAGGCTTTTGAAAATTTGAAGAAATCATTGATGCAGGTTCCAGCATTGGGTAGACCACTTTATGATAGTACTTCCAACGTTATTGCACAATTCTTTCTGAATGCTCGACTGCAGTCCTCACCCAAAGACACGGGGATAGGCATAGACCAGTGGCTTACTATTCATCCAAACTCGACCCAGTAGCAAGGGGACACCCATTATGCACCCAAATCCTGACGGCGATAATAACAGTTTACAGTCTACTGCAAATTTGACCCTACATCAGGAGATAGTAGTATATGGTTCCCATTCAGTGACAGCCTTATTGGGACAGCTCCAAACTCAGCACCTAACAATGGCTCGACAAAATAAACATGAAATGTACTTATTGAACAATCCAAAACTCCAATTTAAACATTTTACCACAATTAATCTGGCATTTTTTCTTGGTTCACCACCAGAGGAGCAGTCAGAGGCGGGAAATGACTGTTTGGTTATAATTGAGGAGGAAACATCCGTGATGGAGATTTTGAGAGACACACGTATAGAGGACCCAGACATGACATTGTACGTAAATGGGAGTGCATCCATTCGACCCTGGGGAGATAAATTGTTTGGGTATGCGGTAATAGATCAAGATGGGAACAGCGTAGAAGTAGGTGCCTTTGAGTCACCTTATTCAGCACAACAGGCTGAATTATTTGCTTTAATTAGGGCTTGTATTATCGGGAACAATTTAAGGGTAAACATATATACAGATTCTAGATATGCATTTGGAGCAGTGCATGATTTCGGACAATTATGGAGAAATAGGATTCCTAACCTTGGCAGGAACTAAAATATCTAATAAGCAGTTGGTGACAGATTTATTAAAGGCCCTGATGCTGCCCAGACAAATTTCAGAAATAAAGTGTAGTGCACACACAAGAGGACCGATCCCCGACAGACATTGGTAATCGTACTGCCGATCATGCAGCAAAAGTAGTACCTCGGGGACGAAAGATGGTGGTGCCAAAAATGATGAGGCAGAATAAAGGTTTAGGTAACAAGTCTCCCTTGGAAAAGCCAATGCCAACCATCCAGGAAATTATTCAATTACAGGAGGAAGCTTCAAAAGGGGATGTGAAACTGTGGAAAGAACTAGGGTGCACAATTGATTGCATGACAGGGTTATGGACTACTCTGGCAGAGCAGACTTGCATGACAGATCCTCTTGCAGTAAGGGTTGTAGAGTGTCTGCATTTTTCAACTCACTGCGGCGCAAGAGCTATTGGAGATGCGCTCTTAGCTACTTGGTGGCATCCAAGAATACAAACTTTGGCCCAGAATGTGAGTAGCAATTGCCTGATTTGCCAGAAGTACAATCCTGGAAAGGGAGTAGGTTGTGGAGATGGGAAGACACCTTTGCCTATGGGTCCTTTTGAAACTTTGCAGATGATTATATAGAGTTGGAGAAATTCCAGAGATACAGATATGTACTCGTAATGGTCTTGTCAATGTGTTAATGAGAGAAGGGTTACACAAAAAGCTGGAGAAACTCAGCGGGTGCAGCAGCATCTAAGGAGCGAAGGAGATAGGCGACGTTTCGGGTCGAGACCCTTCTTCAGACTGGTCAGGGATCAGGGAAACGAGAGATATAAACAGTGATGTGGAGAGATAAGGAACAATGAATGAAAGATATGCAAAAAAGTATTGGTGACAAAGGAAGCAGGCCATTGTAAGCTGTTTGTGGTGTGAAAATGAGAAGCTAGTGCGACTGGGGAGGGGGGGGGGGGGGGGAGATGGAGAAGGAATGTCAGGGCCAGAGGGCTGAGGGAGAGGTGGGGGGGAGGCAGTCTGGGTTAACAGAATTGAGAAAATTCAATGTTTAAGCCCAGAGGATGCAGACTCCCCAAGCGGAATATGAGGTGCTGTTCCTCCAACTTGCGGTGTTGATCACTCTGGCCGTGGAGGAGGCCCAGGACCGAGAGGTCGGATACGCAGTGGGAGGGGGAGTTGAAGTGCTGAGCCACCGGGAGGTCGGGTTGGTTATTGCGGACCGAGCGGAGGTGTTCGGCAAAACGATCGCCCAGCCTCCGCTTGGTCTCACCGATGTAGATCAGCTGGCATCTGGAGCAACGGATGCAGTAGATGAGGTTGGAGGAGGTGCAGGTGAACCTCTGTCGGACTTGGAATGACTGCTTGGGTCCCTGAAAGGAGTGGATGGTTGTCCCTAGATTTGGTATCCCTATTCGACTTAGTTCAGACAATGGTCCACATTTTGGTCCGACACTTCCATGACTAGAAACATTCTCCCCACTCTCCATTTTCAGCTCCACTCCAAATCATTACAACTGTTCGTCCTTCTTGTCATTCTTTTCCTAACCAAAACTCCTTTTATGAGCCTGAATGTATAGTTTTGTAGCTATAGCATCCCTGGTCTTGTACAGTGCATTCAGAAAGTATTCAGACCCCTTCACCTTTTCCACATTTTGTTACAATACAGCGTTATTTTAAAATGTATTAAATTCATTTTTTTAATCATCAATCTACACACATTACCCAAGAATGAATAAGCAAAAAGAGGTGTTTAGATATTTTTGCACAGTAATTAAAAATAAATAACTGAAATATCACATTTACTTAAGTATTCAGACCCTTTGCTACGACGCTAAAAATTAAGCTTAGGTTCATCCAGTTTCCATTGATTTTCCTTTAGATGTTTCTACAACTTGATTGGAGTCCATCAGTAGTAAATTAAATTGATTGGACATGATTTGGAAAGACACACACTTGTCTATATAACCCCCAACAGTTGACAGTGCATGTCAGAGTAAAAACCAAGCCATAAAGACGAAGGAAATGTCCGTAGAACTCAGAGACAGGATTGTGTTGAGACACAGATCTGGGGAAGGGTATAAAATAATTTCTGCAGCATTGCAGGTCCCGAAGAGCAGTGACCTCTGTAATTCTTTAATGGAAGAAATTTGGAACCATCAGGACTCTTCATAGAGCTGGCCACCCGGCCAAACTGAGCAATCGGGGGAGAAGGGCCTTGGTCAGGGAGGTGACCAAGAACCCGATGAACACTCTGACAGAGCTCCAGAGTTCCTCTGTGGAGATGGGAGAACCTTCCAGTAGGACAACTATATCTGCAGCACTCCACCAATCAGACCTTTACGGTAGAGTGGCCAGACGGAAGCCACTCCTCAGTAAAAGGCACATGACAGCCTGCTTGGAGTTCGCCAAAAGGCACCTAAAGGACTCTCAGACCGTGGGAAACAAGATTCTCCGATCTGATGAAACCAAGATTGAACTCTTTGGCTTGAATGCCAAGCGTCACTTCAGAAGGAAACCAGGCACCGCTCATCACCTGGCCAATACCACACCTACGGTGAAGCATGGTGGTGGCAGCATCATGCTGTGGGGATGTTTTTCAGCAGCAGGAACTGGGAGACTAGTCAGGATCGAGGGAAAGATGAACAGAGAGATCCTTGATGAAAACCTGCTCCAGAGCGTTCTGGACCTCAGACTGGGGCGGAGGTTCACCTTCCAACAGGACAACGACCCTAAGCACACAGCCAAGACAACGCAGGAGTGGCTTTGTGACAAGTCTGTGAATGTCCTTGAGTGGCCTAGCCAGAGCCCGGTCTTGAACCCGATCCAACATCCCTGGAGGGACCAGAAAATAGCTGTGCATCGACGCTCTCCAAAAAAAGTCAAACAAACTTTATTGTCATTTAGAAATACATTGATACATGCAGTTCCAAACGAAATTACGTTGCATTTGGCTCCCTGTGCAACACAATAAATTAACAGAAGGATAGGCATGGATAAAAAGGATAAAAAGATAAATAGACAATGGTGGCAGCCCATTACATGGCATTCAGGAGTCTGATGGCTCGTGGGAAGAAGCTGTTGCAGAACCTTGATGTTCTGCTCCTTATGCTGCGATATCTTTTTCCCGAGGGCAGCAGAGTGAACAGACCGTGATGGAGATGTGTGGGGTCTTTTATAATACTACTGGCCTTAGACACGCAACGTTTGGTCGCAATATCCCCGATTGAGGGGAGAGAGGTCCCGATTTTTTTTCCCGCTGTCCTCACCACTCTCTGCACAGACTTCCAGTCGGAGGCTCTACAGTCCCCAAACCAGACAGAGATACAGCTGGTCAGAATACTTTCTATGGTGCCCCTGTAGAAAGTAGTGAGGATGGGATGGGGGAGATGAGCTCTTCTCATCCGGCGCAGAAAGTGCAACCGCTGCTGCGTTCTCTTAACTGTTGATGAGATGTTATTCGACCAGGTCAGACTGTTAGTGATCTGCACCCCCAGGAACTTTGTGCTACTGACCACCTCCACATCGCTGTCATTGATGTGAAGTGGTGTGGGACTGTGCCGGGTTTTCCTGAAGTCGATAATAACCTCCTTTGTTTTTTCGACATTCAGGATCAGGTTGTTCGTATTGCATCAGTCCACCAGTTGTTTCACCTCCTCCCTGTAAGCCAGCTCATTGTCGTCCCTGATGAGGCCCACCACTGTTGTGTCATCTGCGTACTTCATGATGTGGTTTGTACTAAACCTGGCACAACAGTCGGGAGTCATCAGGGTGAACAGCAGTGGACTCAGGACACAGCCCTGAGGGGAGCCGGTGCTCAGAGAGATGGTGTTGGAGGTGTTATTTCCAACCCTCACAGACTGGGGTCTGTCAGTGAGCAAGTCCAGTAGCCAGTTACACATGGGGGTGCCGAGGCCCAATGGAACCAGTTTGCTTGTCAGGTGCTGGGGGATAATGGTGTTGAATGCTGAACTGAAATCCACGAACAGCATTTGCACATAGGTGTTTTTCTCCTCTAAATGTTCCAGGCTCAGATGGAGTACGGAGGATATAGCGTCCTCTGTGGAGCGGTTTGGCCTGTAAGCAAACTGGTATGGGTCGAATGTGGAGGGGAGTCTGGAGGTGATGTGGTCCCTGACCAGCCTCTCGAAGCACTTCATCATTATGGGGGTGAGTGCTACAGGGCGGTAGTCATTGAGACATTGTATGTTGGGTTTTTTTGGCACTGGTATGTTGTTGAGTTCATTGAGGAACTCAATGTTATCATCACAGGGTGGTGGAGCAGTCTTATAGTCCGTGATTGATTTGATTCCCTGCCACATGCGCCTGGTGTTCTTGGGGTCATGGAAGAAGCTCTGGATTTTCTGACCATGGGCACGCTTGGCCAGCCTGATGACTCGGTTCAGGTTGGCTCTTGCGGATCTGAGTGCCACCACGTCGCCGGATTTAAACGCGGCATTACGTGCTCTCAGCATTCCACGTACCTCTGTGGTCATCCAGGGTTTCTGGTTGGCCCGTACAGTGATGGTCTTGGTGACACAGACATTCTCTATGCACTTCTCCATGTAAGCAGACACGGACGCAGCATACTCCTCCAGGTTGATGTGTTGGCTGACAGTTGCAGCCTTCTTGAACATGTCGCAGTCCGTGCATTCAAAACAGTCCTGTAGTGTTGTCATTGCTCCCTCTGGCCAGACCCTAACCTGCTTCACAGTAGGTTTTTCTCTGGTAAGCAGGGGCCTGATTACCCATCCAATCTGCAGAGAAGAATGGGAGAAATGACCCAAATACAGGTGTGCCAAGCTTGTGGCATCATACCCAAGAAGACTTAAGGCTGTAATTGCTGCCAAAGGTGCCTCAACAAAGTACTGAGTAAAGGGTCTGAATATTTATGTAAATGTGATATTTCAGTTATTTCTTTTTAATTTGCAAAACATTCTAAACACCTGTTTTCACTTCTTCATTCTGGGGTATTGTGTGTAGATCGATGATAAAAAAATAATATTTAATCCATTTTAAAATAAGGCTGTAACTTAACAAAATTTGGAAAAAGTGAAGGGATCTGAATACTTTCTGAATGCACTGTAAATACATTCACAAAAGGCAGCCAATTTCATTTAACCATTTACAGGTGCATGTTTGTATTATAAAACGAACTATCTTTTTGACCAACCGTACTCAATTTTTGGGATCCATGAATTCACCAGTATAACAGTAATATCCAGTATTTCCTTTTGTAATGAAACAGAACTTCTAAATAAAGCAAGATTACCTGCATGCCTTTAACACTTCTGTTGAACTGGGGTATATAGACACAGAAGTTGAAGATGCAAGTTGAGGACTAGATTTGTAAGTAGTTAATGGCGGGTCCATTTTACAGGGACTTTGGGAGTCCTCCCCCACACCTCTTCCATTGACAGTATGCCCCAGTCCACTTCGAGGGCTGTTAAGGCTGGTAACACTATGAGCAGTAGTTTGTTCAGTGGATTTAGGAGATGGTGTTGCAGTAGAAACCGCTGAGGATGGCGAAGAGCCAACTGAATTCTCAGTCTTTGTGTGAACAGCTGGATGGATGTTGTTAACTTTATCACAAGACATGGAACCCCCATTATTATTGGGTTTCTCCATCAACAAGGCCGAGAGCTGAGGATTGTCTGAACTAAGTACACCTGGTGACTTGGACTCTCCGTGACTTGAAACAGCATTTGCTATCGTTTGATGGACATGATTAGGAAGTCCTTCCACGCCGGCAGTGCTGTTAAGTGTCCCTCCAGAATGCCTGCTTGTTTCAGGCACTATTGATGCATTTCCTGAAGGCTTGCTCTCTTTGGTTAAGGTAATGCCTTGTTGTCCACCTGAGGTAGCAGTATAAGAGGAGAGGTGATTGAGAGCAGCCCCCTGTGTCGTTAGTGAATTGCTAGGCATGGCAGGATGTCCAACCTGATTCTGAATACCAGTGCCAGCTGCCTGGAAATGCCCAGTGGAAGAGAGAGGTCGTTCACCATTAGGACCTGCCAAATGTGAACTCTGACCTTTGTTCAGCCCCTGAAAGAGAAACAAAAGACATTTAATGGATTACAACACAAATTCCAATCGGAATGGGAAAGGGAGTTGAAGTGCTGAGCCACCGGGAGATCAGGTTCGTTATTGCAAACTGAGCGGAGGTGTTAGGCGAAGCAATCGCCAAGCCTGCGCTTGGTCTCACCAATGTAGAGCAGTTGACACCTGGAACAGCGGATGCAGTAGATGGGGTTGGAGGAGGTGCAGGTGAACCTCTGCCTCACCTGGAAAGACTGCTTGGGTCCTTGGATGGAATTGAGGGGGGAGGTAAAGCGACAAGTGTAGCATCTCCTGCGGTTGCATGAAAAGTACCAGGGGAGGGGGTGATTTGGGTGTGAAGAGACAAATTGACCAGGGAGTTACGGAGGGAACGGTCTCTGCGGAAAGCAGAAAGGGGAGAAGATGGGAAGATGTGGCCAGTGGTGGAATCCCGCTGGAGGTGGCGAAAATGTCAGAGGATTATATGTTGTAAGCGACGACTGGTAGGGTGGAAGGCGAGGACAAGGGGGACTCTGTCCTTGTTACGAGTAGGGGATGTGGAGTGAGAGCGGAGCTACGGGATATAGTGGAGACCCTGTTGAGAGCCTCATCTATAATAGAAGAGGGGAACCCCCATTCCCTAAAGAATGAGGACATCTCCAATGCCCTGGTCTGGAACACCTCATCCTGGGTGCAGATGCGGCATAGACGGATGAATTGGGAGTAGGGGATAGAGTCCTTACAGGAAGCAGGGTGGGAAGAAGTGTAGTCCAGATAGCCATGGGAGTCAGTGGGTTTGCTTGTTCACTGAATGAATTGATGAACTATTTAGTTACGTTTAAGAGTCAACCATATAGTGTGCCCGCAGTTACATTGAAGCAAATTTCCTCCCAAATGCAGCAGATGGGATATGCAGTTATAATGGACCGGGGTGGGGGGGAGAAATGAGTCCGTTATTACCGATCGTAAGGTTTTATCATTGTATATGCAGTAGAAACAAACAATGCAGTTGCTGGTTAATACACAAAAAGACACAAAGTGGTGGAGTAATTCAGCAGGTCAGGCAGCTTCTCTGGAGAACATGGATAGGTGACAATTCAGGTAAAGACCCTTCTGCAAACTTTCACTCTGGAACTGGGCCTGGAATCCAGGTGAGGATGGCTCGGGCCTGCTGGCGGCTGGGGGAGGGGCAAGGATTGGTAGATGGTCACGGCGCGCGGGTGGTCAGACTACAGGTGAGGGTCGGCTGTGGCGGCGGCAGACACAGCTTCAAAGTGGTCGAGGAAGTTATGTGGGCCAGTGGTGACGGTGGAAAATCCAGCTTGGAAGTGCCACGAACCATCCGTGGCGTGGGTAGCCAATTCTATAAGCCACAGCCAGCCCTCTTAGCGCTGGAGAGGTGGCACCAACGGAGGGTGGTGTGGGCTGTCATTGGCAGGTCATTGGTATGTCAGTCTTCTATAACCGAAATCGGTTTTAAAGAAGTCTGTTAAAACAAGGGTTTACTGTAGGACGATTTCATAATTTAGTGGACGCTGACCAGTAAATTCGAGATTATTAACTAGATTTAACTTCCACAATTTATAAGGTGGAATTTGAATTTGGGCTGCTGGATTATTTGTCCTGTAATTTAAACGCTGCATCACCACCATCCCCAATACACAGACAGGGTGAACAGGAAAGCCCAGGTAAGGTTCTCTTTGCAGACTGCCAAAGAAAATGGGAGATAGAAAATGATGAAACCTAGTTGCTGCCAGATTGGTAGTCAAGGTATGTGAAAAAAGTGCAAGGTTGATGGCTGGAAATTAGGATAAGGGGTGCATAATTTTAAATAAATCTAGGGTTAATGAAAGATGGGACGCTGGCCATTAAAAGCACTTGAGCAATCAAGAACTTGAGGTAACAAAGAGGGGTAAAGTAACACAGATTTAAATGTTATTTTATTCTCATTTATATTTTCCTTATGACACAGATAAAGGCCAAGCCAACTCTCCAGACAATCACATTAATCCCATTTGTTTCCCTGAAATTAGTTCTTCCCCACATGTCCATCAACATCAAACCATTTACACCAGCATGATTTTGGGACAGTGGAAGAAATTGGAGCACCAGAGGGAAACCCAGGCTGCCATCAAGACAAATATTCATCAGGCTTTCCAAAGAAAACCAGGCATTGCTTCTCGGGGAAAAGGGCAGAATCTTCCCCTGCTCCCATTTGAATTAATTTATGGCTGATATAATAGGTACGGTATACGAGAGGAAAACTGTAAACTCTGTTAACACAGATTTTTTGTGGTATTGCATCTAATTCTGGCCACTGCGAGGAGGTGCAGAAAGATTTGTTACAATGGTTTAAGGGTTTCACTTACATGCTTAAATTGGGGTTGTTTTCCTCTTAGCAAAAGAAGTGAGGGGAGATTTGACACGACTGCTTTTGACAAGGCAAATAGGTGATTGATTGAAAGGTACAGAATAGACCCTTTGGTCCAGTGTCCATGCCAGCCAGCGATCACTCGTTCACACTAGTTCCATGTTATCCCACTTTCTCTTCCACTCCCTACACATTAGGGATGGACAGCACCCGAAGTCAGGATCAAACCCGGGTCTCTGACTCTGTGAAGCAGCAGCATTACTGAGTCATGTTGCAGCCATTAATTGGTTCAATGTCCAATGAACATGAATGTAAAATCAAAATGTACATTGGATGTAAAAAAATCTCCAAATGCAGAATGTGGTCATGGGCTTACATTTAATAGCTGTAAGGGTAGTGAATGTGGAACTAGTTGTGTCTTCAAAATAAAACTTGACAAGCACTTCTGAGAGGGTTTGGATTAAGAAATGGGCGAATTTGATATAGTGAACAACCACAGATGTTAGAAATCTGCAATATAAATAGAAAATATTGGAAAGAGGAAGTCAGGCAGTAACCGCGGAAGTGGTTTCAGATGCGAGAACCTTCACCAAAACGGTCGAGAGGTGCCAGAATTGAAATGTTAATCCCATGTCTCTTTCCATAAATGCTCCCTGACCTCCTTAATATTATCAGCATTTTCTTTTTTTTAAAACAAACATGATTTACAGGATTGGTTGGCTCGGTGATACGGTGAAATTGATGAGCTTGGTGACACCTTTCTGTGGTGTAACAATTCCAAGATTCTAACAACAGGCAGCCCGCACTTCAATAATATCACTTGGATGATATACCAAACCAAAATATCCAACTTTACATCAAGCTAAACCACAACAAGTGGGCTACACAGGTTATTTAAAAACTAAGAAAACAAAAGACATTGTTATCTTAAACAATTCCTCACCTGAGTGGAGTTAACAAGTTGGTTTTTCCACGGCTCCTCCGCGCTGCTGGTCAGGTTTGTGCGGTTTTGAGGTAGAGTTAGTGCGTTTTGCTGTAGGTAAGGCACATTTCCATTGCTTCCACTTCCTGTTACATGATTATTGCCTATAGAAATGGTGTCTGTATTACCCAGCATTCTCGTAGTGCTGCATGTTACTGGGCCTCTGGACGGTTCAGCAGGAAATGGTCCATTAGCCATTGGTTGTCCAGTAAGGGCAGGACGGATTCCAGACTGAACAATGCGATCAGGCACTCTGGTTAGAGTGACGTGAGGCTGCTGACCAGAAACAGAGTGTGTAGGCAGTGACGATCCAAGCGTTGGCCCATTGGGGATTCCCGCCGGCCGTACCTGTGCAACTGTCGCCTGTCTCATCTGAAATATTTTTCAAAGTAAATAATTTCAATATTAGACTCCATGTTCACATGAAAAATATGCAATTTTATCAAACTATCAATTTAATATTTTTATGATACTGTAAGCTACTCTGGAAGGTCCTAATATGTAGCCAAGACATTTAAGGTTACAAATTCATATGAATGGTTTAATTCAATATGTAGCAACAGAGAGAATGGGAATGATGCACCAATTATTTACTTTTAATAATCTGTTTAGATTATGTTTCCAAAAACATGGTTTGTAGGATCATTGGCTTCTGTAAATTGTTTCTAGTGTGTTGGATATAACTAGTGTGAATAGGTGATCAATGGCGGGCGTGGACTTGGTGGGCAGAAAGGCCCGTTTCCATGCTGTATCTCCAAACTAAAGCTAAAGTCACAATGATTATTTAAAAAGGAACTCCGTGTTTATGATTACTTTAAATAATTAACAACTTAGGTATTGAATCAGGTTTGGTTCATGGAAAATTTCGGTTTTGTTTGGCCAACGTGTCATGCGTTCTCCAGAACCAACCTGATTTAATCATAATGTAAACACGGGCGTAAAATTTATGCCATGATGTTTAAAGTGAGAGGATGGAAAGAGTTACAATTAATTTCCCACAAGAGTTCAGCTGGCAAATACATGTAAAGGAGCTTCAGATAAGAGCAAGAAAAAGTTGCACACAAAAGACCTCAGATGCTGGTTTACAAAGAAAGACACACAATGCTGGTAGACAAAAATGCTGGAGAAACTCAGCGGGTAAGGCATCATCTATGGAGCAAAGGAAATAGGCAACGTTTCGGGCTGAGACCCCTCTTCAGACTTCTGAATTCTACAGAAGCCAAATAACCTACAAACCTGCACATCATTAGAGTCTGGGAGGAAACCAAAGTACCCGGAGAAAACCCATGTAGTTACAGGGAGAACGTACAAACTCCATGCAGACAGCACCCATAGTCAGGATCGAACCAGGGTCTCTGCCACTGAAAGGCAGCAACTCTACCGCTGCGCCATTGTGCCCCTCTGCCAGAAATATGACAGTAGAGTCAAATAAATTAAGAATTTCAAATGACAAAGGTAAATACCTTGTGTTAAAAATAGGCCGCAAAACAAAAAAAATACAAGTAAACATGGTGAGAAAGGAAAAGACAGTGGTATAAAATTTAATTTTCTTTGAAGCAGCAATTTAATTTGGAACAAAAGATTAATATTGTTGTCATAAACGTAATTTTGGGAATAGTTATCCGACTGTTTCCAGCTTTACTTCCCAGCCTGAGAACATGAAAATGCCCGCCCCATGCTTATTACATCAAAGCAACATGTACTCTGACCTGCTGCTGGTGTTGTCGCATTGAGGCAAGCTGCCCCTCAAGCTGTTCCAGCATTTGAAGTTGAAGCTGATTCAGGTTTTTCCTGTTAGCGCGCAACTGCTCCAAAAACTGGAAAAGTTCAATTGGTTTAAAGTTACTGAATGTGCAAAAAGGCATCAACATATACAACTTTAATCAGTAAAAGAATGATGAATCATTGATACTCTGTTTTTACTTCACTAAATTTCAAAATATAAAACAGCATTAAACTACCAACAAATTATTGCAAAATACAAGAATATGATGACATATATTTTGTGTTCCATTCATACGTTCATGTGGAATATATGCTTTTGAGAATTACTAATTTCTGTATTTACATAGTTAGGTCAGATGCAAGAATTGTACAGTTTCTGCTCAAGACCCTCAACAAATGTTTTAGTAATATCTTCACAAAACATGCAAATAATGTATTCATGGACATATATATTTTTCATTTGATGCTTGGTTACAAAACATACAAGAAACAAAAAATCTAAATTGCAACTGGTGTGCAGCATTTGATCCTATATTTTCCTGTCAGAAATATGTTTGTACAATGCAAAATACATTCAACTGATTAGTTGCTTTTTTGAGCACAATCTTTTCGCAAGGAAACTGTTTATTACATGTCTATCTTCAACTCATCAGGTCAAAGAAGCCAAATAAGTTCACCATCCAGGAGCCCACAGCTGCTCTATACAGATGCCCTCCAAAAGAAAAAAAAACATAATTTGTGCCACTAATATCCCTTCCCACTGCTTCCATAAAGTTGTGGGCAATCCTTCTTCAAAACCATTTTTTGCTGCATTCATGTCCAAAAAGATGTAAAAGTTCAAAGAGGGCAGAAAAATAAAAGAACCGTACTGTGTAGGAGGAAAGTTAGAAATAAAAGCTTTTGAGTGTAGAAAGAGAGGAACTGTGATGAGGGAAAAGAGGAGCTGCCGGAACTGATGGGTTATAAAACAGCTACATTTTCAGTGGTTATCAAAATGTAAACATGCTAATGTTATGTGATTGTTTGATCGGAGTTATTTACTATTTACATCAATGACTTGGAGGAGGGGGAAAAAGTGCACGGTGTCCAAGTCCGCCAATGTTATAAAAAGATGGAAGGGCATTTTGCGACTCTGCAAGGAAATATTGATGGATTGACTGATTAGTGAAAACTTGGCAAATGGAGGGAGAAATTGGTTCAATGAGAAAGAATTAGATTATGCCCGCTGGTAAGAGGAACCAAGAGGCAGATTCTCTACATAGAAAGAGATCGCAAAATGAGGAGGAGACCTCAAACAGGGGGACATTGTTTCAAAATAAGGTGCTGGTCATTGAAATCAGAGGTATGTGGTAATTTTTGTCAGAGGGGAGTGAGTTTGAAATTCTCCACCTCAGAATTGTGGATGCTAGAGTATTTATGGTGAAGGTCGATACATTTCTGAAAGATTGAGAATTGAACGCTCTTAGTTACTGGCACCAAGTTGAGATCTGTAGTAGATCAGCCATGATCAAACTAAATGATGGGGCCGGTTTGAGGAGTCAAGTCGCCCATTCTGACATTTTCTTGTGTTCCAAGCAGAAGCCATTCTTACTAGTATATTAATAACTGGCTCTTGATCTAAAAGGGTTGAGCTTCTAAGTTACCTCAATGCAAATGGGTCGTGTCTGGCTGTTTCCTGGTCGGCATTGTACAGACTCTCAAATGGACAAAATTCAATGAGTCACGAGAGAAGCTTAGGTATTTTTTTACATACATAAACTCTAAAAGTTATGTTGCATCTCCTTATAAATTCTAACTATAATAATCCAACAAAAAGCCATCCAATTCAGATGAATTAAAAAAATGCTTCCAGTCGCAATAAAGTATTTTACCTTGTTCAAAACTCAGTGCCTTCCTACGAGTACAAAATACAAACACATCTTGTACCTGGATTTAATTACTTACATTTGTATTTCAGGCTAAAATATATTTTAAAAATCAAATCTTTTTACAATTTATATTATACTTGCATCGTGCATTAACAGCACTCAGTGGCATTTAAATTGGGAAATTTGATTCCCAAGATTCTGCATCAGCAAAATCAAATCTTAGGCAAATTGGTGATTAAATTTAAATGAGGACAATAATAAGAATTTATACGGGCACTTGATGAAAACCAATACGGCACTGAAGCAACTGCCTCATAAAATGTAAGACCAAACATGGACTAATGAAGCCAGGGGAACAACATTAGATCTTGTTCTTTAATTCCCACTAATCTGTGTGTTTCTGAAATGAACAAATCCCAATGCCCTGCTTGAACATTTATTGACTGATCTGACAACACAGTTGAGAAAATTCCTTAGATGGACACAGAGTGCTGGAATAAGTCAGGAAAATGGATGGGTGACGTTTCGGGTCGGGACCCTTCTTCAGAGAAAAATCCTTTCCAGCCATCCATTCCCCAACACCTCACCATGCCCCCAAAACCAGGACAAACATAGAACGTAACCATAAATACCATAAACCACCACCACACACCCCTCCCTCTGGCTTCACATTTCACTCCTCTTCCCTCCTGATCTGATACCTTTCTGTCTCCTTTCCATCTCTAGCCTTTGCCACTTGCTCCAACCATCTGCCAATCAAACCCCCCTCACCTGTATTATTCTATCATTTTGTTTATTTTATTGTCACGTGTACAGAGATACAATGAAAAGTTTTTGTTGCATGCTATCCAGTCAGCGGAAAGACAATATATTACAATCAAGCTATCCACTGTGTACAGATACAGGAAAAAGAGAATAATGTTCAGTGCAAGATAAGTCTTGTAAAGTCTGATTAAAGATCATCCAAGGGTCTACAATGAGGTAGATGCCAGGGTAGGACTGCTCCCTAGTTGGTGATAGGATGGTTCAATTGCTTGATAACAGCTGGGAATAAACTGTCCCTGAATTTGGAGGTATGCGATTTAACACTTCTGTACCTTGCCTGACGGGAGAGGAGTGACAAGGGAGGGTCTGGGGTAAGATTCGTTCTTGATTATGCTGATGTCCTTACTGAGGCAGCGATAAGTGTAGATGGAATCAATGGAAGGGAGGTGGCTTGCGTGACAGTCTGGGCTGCGTCAACAATTCTCTGCCATATTTTTGCAGTCTTGGATGTAGCTGTTCCAAAACCATGCTGTGACGTATCCCGTTAAAATACTTTCTACAGCATCTGCAGAAGTTGGTGAGAGTTGTTGGGGGCAATGCAAACTTCCTAAGCCTTCTAAGGAAGTAGAGGTGTTGGTTTGCTTTCTTGGCCATTGGTTCAATATCCACAGATAACCTAAAGCTAAACATGGCACTGATGTTTTATATGTGCCTTAAAAGAAATTGTAAACAAATATAGAGGTAAAAACGCATCAATTCATATGTGTTTTATTGATGCTTCCAAAGCCTTTGATCGTGTTAATCATAGAAAGTTGTCTGTTAAATCGAGTCAAAGAAGGGTGCCTAAATACATTGTGAGAATTCTGGCTTAGTGGTATGCCCACCAGACTATGCAAGTAAAATGGGGCAATAGGTCTCAGCCCCATTTGGGGTTAGCAATGGTGTCAGACAATGGGAAATTTTGTCCCCAGTTCATTTTAATCTCTATATTGATGATCTGTCCATGCAATTGAAAGCATGTAATAATACTGGGTGAATGATTGTTAATACTCTAATGAACCATATTATGTATGCAGATTATCTTGTGATCTTTAGCCCATCTCGCACTGGTCCCCAGCAGCTCCTTACTATATGTTCTGTGTATGGTGTGGAACATGATATTAAATATAATGCTGGTAAGAGTGCTGTTATGATCTGTAGAACCAAAGAGGATAAATGTCTAACATTTCCTGATTTTAAAGTGTCTGATAATAATCTAAGTGTCTGGAATAAGGTAAAATATCTTGGACATTTTAGTTCAGAACAAATGACAGATGATGAGGATATATTACAGGCAATGTTTGCACAAGCAAACATTCTCTTACGCAGGTTTAATGCGTGTACACATGGAGTGAATTTGTCTCTGTTCAGTGCATATTGTACACCACTCTATACTGCACACCTGTGGTTAAACTACAGAAAAGCTAGCTTACAGAGACTTTAAGTAGCTTATAATGTTAGACTATTACTTAAGGGACCTAGATGGTGTAGTGCAAGTGAAATGTTTGTGGCTGCAAGAGTCAATACTTTACAAACTGTCTTAAGAAATCTTATGTATAAATGTATTTGCTGGATTAATGACTCTGAAAATGAAATCATCTGGCCTTATCAAACATAAGGTTTAGCACCACACACTACCAATCCCAGCTGTGGACACTGGTATAATTGTCTCGTAGTCGGACACTGATTTTTTAAAATTCTTAATCTTAAGCCATGTATGTATTGTGTTTTTGTATGTGATGCATAGTGCTTTTGTAAGTAATTTATCGTGCCTTTGTTTGAAATTTATTCTATGTAATGTCTTGTCTTTTATCTGGACCTTGAGTCTGTAATAAAAGTAAGTAAGCATGGCTGGTTAACTTGCTAGGCTTTGTCCTGCACCTACCTCTCTTTTCGGCTTTCCTTCCCCCTCCCATCCCCCATTTCAATCAGAATAAAGAAGAATCCCCACCCGAAATGCCGCCTGTCCATTCCCTTCCCAGATACAGCCCGACCCGCTGAGTTCCTCTAACATTTTGTTTTGCTCAAGATGCTGGCATCTGCAGTTCCTGTCTCTCCATGAACAGGATTAACTTGTTTGAATTTCTCATGTCATGTTGCGAAGCTTGGAGTGTTTTTATTTAAAATTAATAATCTATAATCAGGTTATTATTTCTGAATGATTCAGTATCAGTCATAATTTTTAATGCATTAATACAAGTATGTCAGCCAATTGGCAACATGCCAGATATGGGAAACAGCCCATTTAGTCATATTTTCTTGGAAAATAATTCTTAAAAGCATTAACACATTAGCAAAAGCATTAGCAGAGCAAGTAGAAAATAACATTTGGATAAGATAACTGAATGTAATCACAGTGTGCTCGCAACACTCATGCCTTTTCGAAGGGCCGAATGGCCTACTCCTACACCTAATTTCTATTTCTAATTATGATCATTAGAAGTTCCTTAAAAATATGAAAACCCCACAATTCCAAAAAGCACCAAATTTAACGCACAAGACCTTCACAATTAGAATGAAATAGTTTACCTGTAGTTTTTGAGGGGTTAGGTACCATGATGGAACTTGTTGTTGTACTGGATGGTGTGGTGCTGTGTGACCACCTGACCACACATCTGGAGCATTTAGCTGGAAATAGGAAAAAAACAATAAACAGTGTTGCAGAGAAAATAATGAACAGAAAAAGGAGCAATGAACTGAATAATTTCCCATTGCCAAATTCATCACAGCCTGACTATGGGTACTGTCTGTGCAGTTTGTACGTTCTCCCTGTGACCAGGTGGGTTTCCTCTGGGTGTTTAGCTTTTCTCCCACTTTCCAACGATTTGTAGGTTTGTCCCCAGTGGGTAGGATAGTGGGTCAAAGGGCATGTTTCCGCGCTGTATCTCTAAAGTCTAACGTCTAAAAGCAATGTGGAGAAAGTGAATGAGGAGATTAAAGGATGGATCAAATGAGCAAATTTATAATTATATACTGCAATCAGAGTATTTTTCTGCACCCTTTAAAACTTAAGTTTATGTTACATGCATTATTAAATGAGGACTTGAAAAGAAATAAGCAGTTGTAACATGCACAGAAAAACTCTGCTTCCAATCATTAATAAAGCAAATTCAAATTCTCCAATATCTGACCACCACCCTACTTTGAACAATGTTCCCACAGCTGACTTTCTCAATCATGCCTCACTTCCACTTTTGATATCATTTCAAAACTCCCTCCCTGAGAGCTCCCTTTGACAGAGCTCCAATTTTCATTCACCCAATGGATGCCCTTTCCTAACTTCAGTGCAGGTTTGATCTAGTCATTCAGTGCTAGATCTGGCTGGACCATATCAAATGCAAGGATCGTGAACAACTCTGCTCATATTACTGAATGCCAAGATACACCTGGCATTCACTATGACTGTTCCTTAAAATCTCCTCCACTAAACGCAAGCACATAGACCTTCATGTCGCTGGTACAGCAATGTCTCTACCCTGTCCATTCTTCCCTCAGCCCACCAAGCCGAAATGTCAAAGATTTGTCCTGAACCCACACGTTTTTGTGAATCTCCCTCCCATCTTCCCTGATGCTCCCTCCAACTTGTATCAAATCCATCTTCTGCTGTCTGGATCCTATTTCCATTATGTTGCTGATCGTCCAGCTTCTCCTGCCTGCTGAAGCTTCTCCAGCAGTATCCTGTGATCTTTCAAATATGGTGTCATTATTTTTAAATGCTCCTTAGGAAAACCGGTTTATTTTTTCCCTCCAACAACAATGTTGCAAATCTATATGTATCTTCCTTCAATTCCATACAGTTCCTAGCAATGCAACTTGCTAGTGGGAAGAAACTGTGGGTCTCTGGAATTCTCTGCCACAGAGGGTAGTTGAGGCCAGTTCATTGGATATATTTAAGAGGGAGTTAGATGTGGCCCTTGTTGCTAAGGGGATCAGAGGGTATGGAGAGAAGGCAGGTACGGGATACTGAGTTGGATGATCAGCCATGATCATATTGAATGGCGGTGCAGGCTCGAAGGGCCGAATAGCCTATTCCTGCACCTAATTTCTATGTCTATGTCTAACTTGAATGCAACTCTTGCGAATCCTTTACCTCTCATTCTTAACTTTTGTGCAGCTTTTGACAGGGTTAACCAAGTTATCCTCTCAAAGCCTCTTCCTCTCATTGGGGTACAACTCTTGCCAAACCATCAGCAGCAAGAAAGGTCTCCCATGCTTTCATTATTATCTCTTGAGTTTCCATTTTAAAAGCAGCTTTTGGTTTAGTTCATTGATAGAACATGGAAAGAGGCCACTCGTCCTTGCCAACTATCGGTCTCCTGTCCACACTCGTTCTACGTTTTCCTACTTCCGCATCCACTTCCCTCACATGGGGACAATTTACAGAGGGCCAATTACCCTACAAGCCCCAAAGTCTACAGGATGTGGGAAGAAACTGATGCACTTGGAGGAAACCCATGCAGTCACAGGGTGAACGTGCAAACTCCACATAGATAACACCAGAGGTGAGGATCAAACCTCAGTTTGAGAGGTAGCAGCTGCACGATTTCATATTGAAACAAGTGTTTTACAAAAAATGGCTGATCATTGGGATCTTAACGCTTTCATCAGTATTCAAAAAGCAGTTTTATATTTCCTCCGGTTCCTTTTCAATTCTGAAATTATCAAACAATTTGATGAAGATTAAGAAAGAACCAAACCAAGTGAACTACTACCTTAGTAGGACTGGACATCCTTTTCCTTTTAGCAGGACTGTTAAGGTCATCCACTTGATTTGAAGCAACCATGTGTAGTGGTAAGGTCTGTTGTGGCTGCTGACTGAGGCCTACCGATGGTTCATTACTGTGATGAGGTTTACAAGCCTATACACAAAAGAAAAATATTGAAAATAAAATGTAGAAATCCTGTCTACTTTCAATACCCCCGTTTCCTCATTGATTTCTGCAAATACAGTCGCAATTTCAGAATAAGTGTTGCTCGGATATTTTCTCATTCCCCTTTTTATTTTGACAAAATTGAATACCAAGGAAAAAAGACACCATTTCAGGGCAACAGTTGTTACAACTTTCTATAAAGACAGCTTTATGTACAAATAGTGCAAAGTATTACATGCGATAGAATTGTTCAATTGCTTGAGAAATCGTCAAGTTTGATCTCAACAACTCTGGTTCTTAAAAAAAGCAATTTGGTAGATATTATAGCCCCATATAATTGTAAACCCATGAACATATTTCTTCAAATCCTACCAATGAATGAGGTTTTGTGAAGTTACTGTTTTGTCTGTGTGTAGGTATATGTATTAGCCACTTATAAGTACCTTTAAAACTATAGAGCTAAAATGCTTAAGTACAATTGAGGTACAAATAATTTTCACCTGCTGAGCTGAATTCATGGCACCCTGCCTGGAGGTAAGTTCTGCTGGGATTGGTAGGCTCCATGCCTCCTCAATACTGGGAAGCATTTTGGTTTTACTTTGAAGGCTACCTTGTGGAAGGTTGCACAACTGGGCCTGTAAAAAGTATGTGATGCGATTATGTAAATGAAAGCTAACTAATCAATCATACAATCCACCTAATTGCTCTACAATCATGTAACACTTGTGGCTTTATGATCACACTAAAATTTCAATTAAACTTGTGACAGAACACATTGGTGTGAAAATTTTGCATCCTGCCCAGGTTTTATTTTTTTGTCAATATTGCACTGGGTGCAGTGAAAAACAAATCATAAATGAGAGCTAGTTAACATACAAATATATGGCATTGAATTGTAAAATGCAGTATTTTTGTCCCCATGATATGGTACATCAGAGTGATTAAAGTTTCCAGGGTTCAGCAGTGTAAATAATGCCCCCTTTCCTATTATGCGAGTTAATGTTAACCTACATTTTTAATTCTAATCTTTAAAAGCTGCAGTTTCCTAAAAGTTGACTCATATTATGAAGTTTCAACAATTTTTATGCATAATATATTTAAGGACAATCTCCTTAAAAATGCAGAACATAATCTGAAACACCATCACAAGGTGGCCAGAAGAAAGGTTGAAGATAACAAAGACTGAAGCCCTGATTATATTTTCCTCAAATCCTACTCGAGGTTGCACAAGGAAAATACCACAGGAGCAACTGGGAAGAAGTAAATGCCCCATGTTATTCTACTTTTTAAAAATTCAGTTTTCAGAATGCAGGTGCCACTGGCAATCATTGCCCATCCTTAACTCCCCTCCAGTAGCTAGTGGTGAGCCAATTTTAATTACTGCGGTCCTTCTGAGGAAGGTTTGCCCAACAATGGCATTGGGGAGAGTTATTTTTGGATGGTTATTTCTGGAGAGCAAATGATCAGCACTTCAGCCAAGCTCTTGCCTGATCCTATAGCCTTTGCCACAACCAATATCCCCACTCCTTTATGATATCATGTTCAGTCAAATTTGGTTGGCTTGAAACTGGTCCCTGTGATGATTGGAACCCCAGGAGGAAACCTAGATGCATTATCTGCTGGACATTTCATGAACATGGTGGCAAATAATCCCGCATCATCTTTAACTCTACCTATCATTGGAAGATAAATCTAAATGGTTAAACAGGCTGAGGCGCTAACATCATGATTTTTGTATTTATAATCTTCAAGATATTCAAGCTCTTCTGCAGCTATTCAAGGGCCTGTTACAGCGCTCTCCAAAATGTTTGGGCCAAAGACCCATCATTTATTTATTTGCCCCTATACTCCACAATTTGAGATTTGTAATAGAAAAAAATCACATGTGGTTAAAGTGCACAGTCAGATTTTATTCAAGGGTATTTTTATACATTTTGGTTTCACAATGTAGAACTTACAGCTGTGTTTATACATAGTCCCCCCCAATTCAGGGCACCATAATGTTTGGGACACATGGCTTCACATGTGTTTGTAATTGCTGAGGTGTGTTTAACTGCCTCCTTAATGCAGGTACAAGAGCACCTAGTCTTTCCTCCAGTCTTTCCATCACCTTTGGAAACTTTTATTGCTGTTTATCAACTTGAGAACCAAAGTTGTGCCAATGAAAGTCAAAGAAGCTATTATAAGACTAAGAAACAAGAATAAAACTGTTAGAGACACTGCTAGAATAACACTAGTTGCTTACTAACTGCAAAGGGACTGGCAGGCCAAAGAATCCCTCCACGGCTGATGACAGAAGAATTCTCTCTATAATTAAGAAAAATCCCCAAACACCTGTCCGACAGATCTGAAACACTCTCCAGGAGTCAGGTGTGGATTTGTCAATGACCTCTGCCTGCAGAAGACTTCACGAACAGAAATACAGAAGATAAACTGTAAGATGCAAACCACTGGTTAGCCGCAAATATAGGATGGCCAGGTTACAGTTTGCCAAGAAGTACTTAAAAGAGCAACTGCAGTTCTGGAAAAAGGTCTTGTGGACAGGTGAGGCGAAGATTAACTTATATCAGAGTGATGGCAATAGCAAAGTATGGAGGAGAGAAGGAAGTGCCCAAGATTCAAAGCATACCACCTCATCCGTGAAACACGGTGGTCGGGGTGTTACGGCCTGAGCATTTATGGCTACTGAGGGTACTGGCTCACATATTTTCATCGATGAGACAACTGCTGATGGTAGTAGTATATTGATTTCTGAAGTGTATAGACACATCCTATCTGCTCAAGTTCAAACAAATGCATCAAAACTCATTGGCCAGCAGTTCATTCTACCGCAAGATAATGATCCCAAACATACTACTAAAGCAACAAAGGAGTTTTTCAAAGCTAATAAATTGTCAATTCTTGAGTGGCCAAGTCAATCACCCGATCTGAATCCAATTGAGCATGCCTTTTATATGCTGAAGAGAAAACTGGACTAGACCCCAAAACAAGCACAAGCTAAAGATGGCTGTAATACAGGCCTGGCAGAACACCACCAGAGAAGACACCCAGCAACTGGTGATGGCTATGATTCGCAGACTTCAAGAAGTCATTGCATGCAAAGGATATGCAACAAAATACTAAACATGACTACTTTTATTTACATGGCATTGCTGTGTCCCAAACATTATGATGCCCTGAAATGGGGGGACTATGTATAAACACTGCTGTAATTTCTACATGGTGAAACCAAAATGTATAAAAATGGTCTTTAATAAAATCTGATAATGTGCACTTTAACCACATATGATTTTTTTCTATTACAAATCTCAAATTGTGTAGTATAGAGGCAAATAAATAAATGATGGGTCTTTGTCCCAAACATTATGGAGGGCACTGTTGATTTAAACCTGGAGTGCGTAAGCAGTTCTTGGCACCAAACCTTTGGGGAGGAATGATTTCGACCCGAAACGTTGCCATTTACTTCGCTCCATAGATGCTGCCTCATCCGCTGAGTTTCTCCAGCATTTTTGTCTACCAGGGAGGAAGGACATGGTGGCCCAAAAGAACAAAGCAGACCTTTCAAGAACAAAGTCATGCAGAAGATGACAGAGAGCATTAAAATTTTGATTCCTCTTCTACAATGAAGAGAATTCTATGATGCTTAGTCAACAGTGGCACAGCGGTAGAGTTGTTGCCTCATAGTGCCAGAGACCCAGGTTCGATCCTGACTACAGGTGTTGTCTATATGGAATGTGTACATTCTCCCTGTGACCATGACATGATCTGTAACTGGGTGCTCCAGTTTCATCCCACATCCCAAAGACTCGCGAGTTTGCAGGTTAATTGGCCTCCGTAAATTGTCCCTAGTGTGTGGGATAGAACTAGTGATCGTTGATTAGCCCAGACTCGCTGTACTGAATGACAACAAAGAATGGAAGGGCGAAGGAACCTACTCCTGTTCCCATTTCATAAAACAGCTTTAACATCAACATCAAAAAACCATAAACCCCATTTTTTCTTAGGGGTTGGTTTCATTATGTGCCACCAGTAACTAAGGTAAAGTCATCCAAATGTCGATGCAATTTTCATTAGGTGCTTGGATTTTGCCCCTCCCCTAGATTAAATAATCTGGCAGTACCAGGAACGGCTCAAACACAAAAGCTCAAAAATTGCAGATGATGGAAACCCAAAATATAAGTAGTAATCACTAACTACGCAGCAAGGTAGTCAGCTTCTACGGGAAGAGAGAAAGAGATGAAGGACCATTACGCATACCCAATAAGTGATTGCCCTATTCCCCTTTCAGCTCGTCTGTCCCTCAAGATGCTGCCAGGTATAGCTCAGAAACGGTCCCGCTGAAATCAAACAATGTAGCATTGAGTGAAAAGCTAGTCCTGAACCTTTTTGTGGTTTAATGATACATCAATCAGTTGCATCATTACCTAGCAGGCCAAAATAAAATGTTACCAAATGGATCTGTAAAATGTCCTCAGACTGTGAAGTCAAGCAAAGAAAGATACTGCAGCTTTAACAGATTTTTTTTTTTAACGTCACTTGCATTAAGAATGGCTGATGTAGAAGTATTGTTGTTGTCAGGTAGGACTTAAAGAAAAAGCAGAATAGCTTTGCACTTATGATACCATATAGCAGGTAATTCAGACAAATATTTAAAGGGTCATTCAGCAGCTTTCCCCTGCAATCAGATCTCGTGTAGTGGAAAGCAATTGACTGCTTTTCTTCAAACCTCCCAAGTTGAATATGATTTTTAACAGTGCTATTTTGTACAACCTGCTATGCGGTACTGCATAAAGCTAATTCAATTCTACACCTGATATTGCTAATTTCAAAAATGACATTTAAGTAGACTTCCATCATAATTAATCTTATAAAATGCTTCAATTGCCCATTCAAATTATATTCCTTGGAATTCTGTCTGCTTGATGATTAACAACATAACCATTTAAAATTAATTTGGTGATTTTTGGAAAAGTATGCTTATAATATGCAATATATTTGTAACATTCCCACAAAAAAAAATCCGATTTTTATAAAAATCCATGAGATATTCCCTTTATTTTTTTGAGGTGAATACAATTCATTTAGACACCACACCCCAAACCTGTTTACCTGTAAGTACTTTATCCTTGCTGTGAGTACAGAAGTATTACTACAATTTTTGCTCCTAGTTGCATTTATGTAACATTTAATTGCATCCTGAGGTTGATTGCAGGATTCATAGAGCGTCCCCAGGTCCATCCAGGCTGCAGCATGTCCGTGGTCTAATTGAACAGCACAGATATAAGCCTGTAATGCATCCATTGGCTGGTTCTGTTGTTGATACAATACCCTAAGACAGTAAACAAAATGGCAAATAGAACTGAACAGATGAAGATAAAACATCAAACTAAAGTTGCAGAGGTCCAGTGGTTCTCTCGTCCCATCCAGTTTTAAGCATTTGTCATCGCTTACCCTATTGAACACCATGTATCAGCACTTGCTTCTGACTTATCAATGGAATGCCTATATGATAAGAAGGCATCCTGAACTTTGCCAATGCTTGAATAGCACCTGCAAGAAAGATTTCATTTAATTATAAAGAGGAATAGACAAACAACTATGAGTTACCTGATCAATTTAAAACCCAAAGCATTTTAAATATGGGGACAAAGTAAGCAAAATTATATGTCATTTTAAGACACTGCAGCAAATCTGTACAAATACTTAAGTAATGCAATGCAATTAATAATTGAAAAATAGAGTTTTGTGATATTCAAAATCAATTATAACACACAAGATGGACACTAAAGTTTTGACTTTAGATAGAACCATCTTCAATCCTTGAATGACATCCTGTTATCATTATTGGAAAATAAATTATGGGGATTCAAGATCCTATACAATCAACACCCAGAGAAATTCTTACAGTGCATTTTCATCCTTCACTATTCACTTCACATCCTTTCCCCTTTCTCCCTCATTTATGTCCCTTCTATTAGTTATGTTCCCCTAGTTCTAAATATAGATGCACTTTAACCTTAATTTGAGTTAACTGACTCAAGTTAACTTGAGTTGTCACTGACAGGCATAATGATTTCCTCAATCTTTTCTCAAATTATGTTCCCAAATTCTTACATTTGACTAGTTTGTTGCAATAGACCACGAACAGCTGTATCTTTGGTTTGCTCCTCAATTGCTTACTGTTATAAAGTAACTCTCGTTAGTAAAGTAACTCTCATTAGGTTATGGAACTTTGTCCATCATAGAGGTTATCCCTTGCGACTTAAAACAAACTGTTGTAGGAACCCAGCGGGTCAGGCAGCATCTGTGAAGGAAGAGGGATGGTCAAATATTTGGGTCGAGACCTTGCATCAGGGCCCAGGAGAGTAGAGTCAAAGTTATACACCATGGATAAAGGCCCTTTAGCCCAATATGTCAATGCCGAGCAAGTTGCTTATTTGAGCTAGTCCCATGTGCCTGCATTTGGCCTATATCCATCGAAAACTTTTCTATCCATATGTCCAAATGTCGTTTAAAGATTGTAATTGGATCTGCCTCGACCAATCTGGCAGCTCATTCCACATATCCACCATCATCTGTGTTGAAAAAGATGGCCCTCAGATTCCCTGTAAAACTTTCATGCCTCACCTCAATGCCATGCCTTTTTTGTTCTGGATGCACAAAGCCATGCTGACCAACCCTAATCAGTTCTTGCCTTTCCAAATGCAGGTAGATTCCAGTATCAGTTTTTTAATTAAATATCTTGGGTAAATAATCCAAACAGCCAGGTTCTTTGTTTACACCATAGATTCAAAACCTAACATTATATCAATAGACTTTATTTTTACCTGCCGAGAAAGTACCAGGATTGGCCAGAGTTCGGATCCGCCTCTAAAGATTTTTGGAGACATTGAATAGCAAAGCTTTCCTTTGTTGTTTTGTCTCCTAATGGCTCTACTGTGTGATGCATCCAGCCTGCAAAACAGGAACACTGGTTAGTTATATCACCGTTGCTGTACAGAAGAAAGAAATGTCATCACGTAAATTAATCTGCTTTTAATGCAAGGTTCCTTTTAAAGAAAGTAGTATTTCTCAACACTTTAGATAATAGAATTGATATCACAGCTTCAGAACTGTAGCAACATGTTTGCAAATATATTTTCACACACAAATATTTTATCAATTTCCCTTGAACACTTTTGAGTAGCAACTACTTTCATGTCGCAAACAGTATTTCTATTCCTCCCAGAATGGAAATCACCTGTTTCCAAAGCCTTTCAGTTGCTATTTGGACACCCTTCAAGTGGAATAACTGAAGAAGGATATTATGTGAGTGTAACAAATGTCCAATACTAAAATGTAATGGCTTTCATCTTTATTAGCACTAATAGCAAGCAGACATAGTAAGATATAACCATCCATTTTCATTGGCGTATTCCCAGCTGATTTAAAAGGAGGCAAAGGGATGCAATTATTTTGCAAAAATAATTCATAATTCTAACTTGTGAACAAATTAATTAGACATAAAATTCAATCAAAAAGAAGGCATAAAAACAATTCATATTTATCACTGGGTTTAATAACAATCTTAACTGTCTCACTCCATTTTAATTCAATATTTCATAACATGCAAAGAGAGCAATGTTTTCTGTTGAAGAAGTATTCTTAGATTTAAAGAAAAGGTGCAATTTTAAGAAAATCACAACACCAACATCACAGCACCATTAATCTTTGGCAAATAGATAATAATTCCACTCCACATTTCATCCTCCAGTCCAATTTATGGTCGATATCTTATATTGGCAACCAATTTATCCAAACCTGAATTGTAGGATTTTCAGCCTGGTGTTTAACCCCTCCATGTGGATGGCCCAATTATAATCATGTATTGTTTTTCCACTGACTGGTTAGCACACAGCAAAAGCTTTTCACTGTACCTCAGTACACGTAACACTAAACTAAACTCAAACTTGGCGGAGCTGGCTCGAAGGGCTGAATAGCCTACTCCTGCACCTATTGTCTATTACTCAAAATGCTGGAGTAACTCAGCGGGACAGGCAGTAGCTATGGAGAGAAGGAATGGGTGACATTTCGGGTTTGAAGATGGGTCTCAACCCGAAATGTCACCTATTCCTTCTCTCCTGAGATACTGCCTGTCCCACTGAATTAGTCCAGCATTTTGTGTCTACACTGGCCTTAACACCTGTATAATGGCAACTTCCTCTTTTGCCACTTTGGAAAACCATCCCTTAATATCAATTGTAGACAAAAGTGCTGGAGAAACTCAGTGGGTGCGGCATCATCTATGGAGCGAAGGAAATAGGCAACGTTTCGGGCCAAGACCCTTCTTCAGACTGATGTGTGTGGTGGTGGTGGTGATGGGGGGGGGGGGGGGGGAGAAGAAAGGAAGAGGAGCCAGAGGGCTGAGGGAGAGCTGAGAAGGGGAGGAGACAATAAGGGCTACCGGAAATTGGAGAAGTCAATGTTCATGCCGCTGGGGTATAAACTGCCCAAGCGAAATATGAGGTGCTGCTCCTCCAATTTCCGGTGGTGCTCACTTTGGCCATGGAAGAGGCCCAGGACAGAAAGGTCGGATTCGGAATGGGGAGTTGAAGTGGAGCTACCAGGAAATCAGGTAGGTTATTGCGGACCGAGCGGAGGCGTTTGGCGAAACGATCGGCAAGCCTACGCTTGGTCTCATCAATGTAGATCAGCTGACATCTAGAGCAGCGAATGCAATAGATGAGGTTGGAGGTGCAGGTGAACCTTTGCCGCAACTGGAACGACTGCTTGGGTCCTTGCAGTCGTTCCCTCGACTCCATTCGGGTTGAGGTAAAGCGACAAGTGTAGCATTTCTTGCGGCTGCAAGGGAAAGTGCCCGGGGAGGGGGTGGGAAGAGTGGGAAGGGAAGAATTGACCAGGAAGTTACGGAGGGAGCGGTCTTTGCGGAAAGCAGACGGGGGGGGGGGGGGGGGGGGGGGTGAGATGGGAAGATGTGTCAAGTGGTGGGGTCACGTTGGAGGTGGCGAAAATGATGGAGGACTATTTGTTGTATATAACGGCTGGTAGGGTGGAAGGTGAGGACTGGGGGACTCAGCCCTTGTTACGAGTGGGAAGATGGGGAAAGAGAGCAGTGTTACGGGGTATTGAAGAAACCCATGTGAGACCCTCATCTATAGTTGGGGAGGGGAACCCCCATTCCCTGAAGAATGAGGACATTTCCGATGCCCTGGTGTGGTAATATCAATTTTTCACCTCTTCAAAGTTCTGTTTAGAATCTATTTCTGAACATTATTTCAGTTCCGTTAATTCTTAGCTTCTTCCAAAATGCATTGGGTTAAGTTTAGATGCTGGAGATATTTGCTGCTGCAATACTTCACTTACTAATGACAATGCAGGTGAGCTTTCCAGTTTATCAGGTCCCAACAGTCCAATCCAATTAGGGCAGTTTCTCCTCACTTTTCCCTGAAGTAATGCAACCCATTTTCTCTCACTTACCAATCAACTGCCTTTTAATTATTTTTGCCTACACTAAGGGATAACTTACAACAGCTAATTGGCCTACCAACACACGTTGGGGTTCACGAGGAAACCCTACAATCATAGGAGAATGTATTAACTTGGTTCAGATAGCTTCCAAGTGAGAAATAAACACAAATCACTGAAGCGGCTACACTAATGCCCCTGTCCCACTTAGGAAACCTGAACAGAAACCTCTGAAGACTTTGCGCCCCACCCAAGGTTTCCCTGTGGTTCCCGGAGGTTTTTGTCAGTCTCCCTAATGGTCAAAAGTGGTTTCCGTTTTAAAAATCGGTAATTTTTTAGTTGAAGCCGGTTGCGATGCTAGTTGAAGGTGGTTGTCGGAGGACTCAAACCTCCAGGAACCGCACGGAAACCTTGGGTGGGGCGCAAAGTCTCCAGAGGTTTCTGTTCAGGATTCCTAAGTGGGACCGGGGCATAACTTCTGCACCTCAATGCTAACGTTTGGCCAGAGTAATAACAAAATCAATTCAAAGAAACACATGAACGTTTCCAACTAATGACAGCAGGTATAGAGTGGATCTGCTCAGTAACATGCAGGAATAGTGATCCAAATATCCTAATAAGCATTCACTTGGAAACAGAATGAATTTCAGCCACTCATTTAACACCAAACAAAGCTTTCAAAATGCCATTAATCTCAATCCATGAAACGAGAGAAGACAATGTCTGCAATGGCTGGCTGATTTGATAATGAAAAAGCACAGGCTGCAGCGCTGAACCCATGTACATGGCGGGTAATACCCATATATATTTTATACTGATTTAACTTGTTTTTTAAGCCAACATTTTTTTTCTGGTCAGAAACATAGCTGCAGGAGTCGACCATTCAGCCCTTCAAGCCAGCACAGCCATTCAATATGATCATGGTTGATCATATAAAATCAGCACCCCATTCCTGTTTTTTCCCCATATCTCTTGATTCCTTTAGCCCCAAGAGCTAAATCTAACTCTCTCTTGAAAACATCCAGTGAATTGGCCTCCACTGCCTTATGAATCCACAGATTCATAACTCTCTGGGTGAAAACATTTTTCCTCGTCTGGCCTAAATGGCCTACCAATTATTCTTAAATTGTGACCCTTGGTTCTGGACTCCCCGAACACCGGGAACATTTTTCCTGCATCTAGCCTGTCCAATCCTTTAAGAATTTTATATGTTTCTATAAGATCCCCTCTCATCCTAAATTCCAGTGAATACAAGCTCAGTCGACCCATTCTTTCATAATTTGTCTGTCCTGCCATCCCGGAAATTGACCTGGTGAACCTACACTGCACTCTCTCAATAGCAATGATGTCCTTCCTCAAATTAGGAGACCAACATTGCACACAATACTCCAGGTGCAGTCTCACCAGTCTGTACAACTGCAGTAGGACCTCCTTGCTACTAAACTCAAATCCTCTCGCAATGAAGGCCAACATGCCATTAGTTTTCTTCAGTGCCTGCTGAACCTTTCAGTGACTGATGTACAACACCCAGTCTCGTTGCACCTCCCCTTTTCCTAATCTGACACCATTCCGATAATAATGTGCCTTCCTGTTCATGCCACCAAAGTGGATAACCTCACATTTTTCCACATTATGCTGCATCTGCCCACTCATATGGTCATTGCCTGCCATTCTGAAAATGACCCATTAATTCCTACTCTTTGTCTTCCTGTCTGCCAACCAGTTCTCCATCCATGTCAATACCCTACCCCAATACCATGTGCTCTAATTTTGCACACTAATCACTCAGGTGGGACCTTGTCAAAGGCTTTTTGAAAGTCCAGATGCACATCCACTGGCTCTCCCTTATCCATTCTACTTGTTACATCCTCAAGAAATTCCAGAAGATTAGTCAAGCATGTTGCCTCTTCATAAATCCATGCTCAACTTCCGGTGGCGCCATGTTATCCAACAGACGCTGCACATCGCTCCACTCCTTAAAATTCGCGATTTTTTGCGTTAAAACCGGGTCTACAGGTCGGGACCGATTTCAAGAACTTATCGGAGTCTCCGGACGTCGCGTTGATGACGTCATCAGTAAGCACTGTGAATTTAACGGAGGCTTAAAGCACTTTAAATGAAAAATTATTCCCCTGGTAAGAGTACTCAGAGAACAGTTACAAAACACTCCTGGGGAAGCCAGACGAAGCCTGAAGAACTTATTTTTGAAGTGGTTTTTAAAGTGAAGAAAAGGTGCTTTTCGATATGGCTACAAGATCTAAAAAATTTGGCCATGGACAAAGAATTTGAAGAATTAAAGCTTTCGGTAAGTGAACTGAAAGATGTAAAGGTGGATGGAAAAAAGATGGAACAGATGATGGGAGTGATGATGGAAAAGATAGAAAAGCTGTCGCTAAAATGACTTCTTGTAATCAGAATGTTATTGAGTCTGTGAAGGATTCGATTGGCACTATTAATAAACGAATTGACGATGTGAGAGATGAACTATCGGAGAGAATTGATAAGGGTGAAGAAGACACCACAAAGAGGTTCGGTGCTGTGTTGGACACTGTCTCAACCTGTATATAAACAATGCACGAGATGGAGGAAAAGATGGCAAGAATGGTGGAGGAGATGAAGAAGGTGAGGTCAGAACAAGACCTTGCTACACGACGGATTACAACTCAGCTGGCTAAAGTTTCAGGCAAATGCCTGGATCTGAAGGCTCGTTCGAGACGCCAAAACCTAAGATTAGTTGGTGTACCAGAGGGAGCCGAGAGAGATAACATTTGCGAGTTCACTGCGGGCTTAATTAAAGAAGCTCTTAAGCTCCCTAACCTACCAAAAATTGAAGTAGCACACCGAGTTCCTAGATTCAAACACAAACCTCAGGATGGCTCAGAATGTACACGACAGATTATTGTGAAATTCCGGGACATTGTTGACGTGGAAGAGGTTATAAGGAATATCAAATATGGTGTGCCTATGATGTATGGTGTAACTACTTTTAAAATCTTCAGGGACTATCCTTATGAAAATATGCAAAAGCGAAATCAGTTCTCTAAGGCAAAGCAGGCTCTCCAAGGACATAAGGAGGTCACATATGGTGTTTACTATCCAGCTAGAATGCGCATCTCCTACAAGGAACAGCAAAAATAGTTCCCAAATCCCGACGCGGCATACAAATATGCTCCAACCATCGTGGAACAGAAGGGCTAGCTGCAAAGGTTGGACATTATGGACATTCCCTCTCTTTACGATCGCACCCAGAATGGTGGTGTGTTGCCAAAAGAAGGAACTTTGTCTAGACGTCTTATCGGCGGAATGCTAACTCAAGGACATACTCTGTTCCAAGAGAAGTTGGAAAAAAATAACCAGTGAAAAGAAGAGCTCAACACCAGTCTGTAGGCTTAGCAATTACTGTTGTATATGAGATCTAATGAATAACCTAAATGGTATAGAATTAACAATCTTAACATAGAATATTAACATAGAAATAGTAATGAATGCAAATCAGAAATGCAGAAATGGGGATTTTCAAATTAACATTTTAATTTAACCTAATAATTCTCAAGTAGATTTATAACCGGGGCGTGAGGGGCAGAGGCAGGCTCCTGGCTCAGTTCTAGGAGCCAGAAATAGGTTAACCCCTTCAACCAACAGTTGATGATTTCTGAGGTTAAAATATACGCTTAACACCTAGTAGATAAAAATGATAGTTATATCCAGAAATATCGAGGGAATGCATACATATATCATAAATGGGTACTACTCATCTGATTTTGAAACCGGTCCCGCTCCAGTATGTTGTGATTAATTGAGGGAGCGGAGCTATTTGTTTTATATCGACAACGGAAGTCAATAAAATGCCTTTTCCCACCTATAGGTGGGTCACTTCAAAAGTCAAGTCAAACAAACTTTATTGTCATTTAGAAATACATTGATATATGCAGTTCCAAACGAAATTACGTTGCATTTGGCTCCCTGTGCAACACGATAAATGAACAGAAGGATAGGCATGGATAAAAAGGATAAAAGGATAAATAGACAATGGTGGCAGCCCATTACATGGCATTCAGGAGTCTGATGGCTCGTGGGAAGAAGCTGTTGCAGAACCTTGATGTTCTGCTCCTTAAGGGCCTGTCCCACCAGCACGCAACTATATGCGATGAACGCGATCAAACCGGCAGCGGGGGCCGCGCGGAGGTCGGGTGATCCCCTGTACAGGGCCGGTCCCACCAGCATGCGCCTGCATGCGGCAAGCGCAACTAAACCGGCAGCAGGGGCCGCGCGGAGGTTGGGTGAGTGGCGCAACGCGGCGCAAAGCGAGGCGAACTTGAAGCAAGTCCAAGGTAAGTTCGCCAGGACTTAGAGGGGCACACAGAGAGGGGCACCGAGACACACACACATACAGGGCCACGGAGCCACACACATAGAGGGTCACGGAGGCACTTACCAATAGTTTAACGGAGGCACGATGTCCGGGCGGTGTGTAAATGTTGCGGCGACTGCGAGCCGACAAGCCGATGCCGCGCGGGATTTTTGGACATTGTCGGTTTTTCGGAGCCCCGCGCGGCGTCGGGACGAACTCCGCACAATTCCGCACGGCTCCGGCGATCGAAGTGGGACCGGCCCCGCGACGCCGGACGGCTCAATAGACCACGTTAGGTCGCGCTAATCGCATCGAGTTGCATGCTGGTGGGACAGGCCCTTCATGCTACGATATCTTTTTCCCGAGGGCAGCAGACTGAACAGACCGTGATGGAGATGTGTGGGGTCTTTTATAATACTGCTGGCCTTAGACACGCAACGTTTGGTTGCAATATCCCCGATTGAGGGGAGAGAGGTCCCGATGATTTTTTCCGCTGTCCTCACCACTCTCTGCACAGACTTCCAGTCGGAGGCTCTACAGTTGTTACAGTGCCGACAAGCTTGGACACTGTATTCTCACTTGTATTAGATTTTTTAAAATCATAATCACATGTGTGTTTTTTTAATTCAAGGTCAATTGCAAAGGGAATCTACTAACTGAACTTTGTAGGGTAAATGATCCCCCTATATCTAAAGACCTGAGGTACGAACGCACCGCAAGACACACAGGTATTAAATCTATTCAAAATGCAAGACGATAACCAAAATAAACTGGGAGGAATCTCATTTTGTAGTTGGAACGTTAGGGGTGTTAACGAACGCATTAAAAAGGGGAAGATTCTAGCTCAGTTGAAAGTGTACAACACAGATATTGCTTTCTTACAAGAGACCCATCTTAAACTTCAAGACCAAGCTAGATTGAGGGCGAACTGGATAGAACAAACTTTTCACTCGTCATACTCGTCGAAATCTAGAGGAACGTCTATTATTATTCGCAAAGGCATTCCATTTAAACCCAAAACTACCTTAACAGATAAGGACGGGAGATCCATGCTGCCCCAATTACCTTGGTAAACATATATGCGCCCAACTTTGACAACCCGCACTTTTTCAATAAAATCTTGAATATAATTGCAGAATATAACTACCAAAACGTCATAATCGGCAGAGACTTTAACTGTGTTTTACACACTTACTTAGATAAATCCAATCAAAAACAGAGAGGTTTTACGAAATCCAAAACTAGTGAACTTCTAAACGCATATACAAAAAACACAAACATAACAGATGCCTGGAGGATTGCAAATCCGACTGGTAGGGATTACTCGTTCTATTCAATCGTACACAAGGCATATTCACAAATAGATTATTTCCTGGTGGATACAAAACTAATACCCCACACTTCTAAACCAAAATACCACACAAATACAATCTCAGATCACTCCCCAATAACTTGTTTTCTAAAAATGGAAGGAATGACTAAGAACAAACTGTTTTGGAGGTACAATCCTCAAATTTTAAAAGACCCGCAAGGGAGTATATATTTAAAAGAGCAAATCGACCTTTTTTTTGAAATAAACAATACGCCAGTCATATCACCTACACAATTATGGGAATCTTTTAAAGCATTTATTCGAGGCGTTATAATTTCATTCCAACTTTTTCAAAATAAGAAAAATAAGAACGAACAAAGACAGTTAGAAGAACAAATTAGACAACTGGACATAGAAAACGCTAAAGACCCCACTACGGATAAACATAATAGAATAATAATACTGAAATTTAAATTAAATAAATTATTATCAGAGAAAGTCATAAGATTATTACAAATTACAAGACAGGAACACTTTGACCCGTCAGTTAAAAAAACGAGAAAAGGATCACACAATTTTAAAGATTAAATCAGACAAAGGGGAAATAGTGACCTTGCCGAGTGATATTAATAAAAGATTTGCACAATTTTACGAGAATCTGTATACATCTAAAACGATAATGGACACCAACAAAGTTACAGAGTTCTTGGATAATTGTAACCGTCCTAAATTAGAGTTGCAGGAACAAGAGGAATTGGAAGCACAAATCTCAAATAAGGAAATAGAAGAAAGAATAATCTCATTAAAAAATGGAAAAAATGGAAATGGCGGATTTAGTAATGAATTCTATAAAAGTTTTTATGACATATTTATTCCTCCCCTACAGAAAATGTATACTTATGCCTTCAAAGAACAAATACTACCTGAAACACTAGCAGAATCCACGATCACACTAATACTTAAGAAAGATAAAGATGTGGAAGAACCTGTACCATACAGAGCTGTTGCGTTGTTAAACACAGATCAAAAAATATTAGCAAAAATACTAGCTAGAAGACTAAGTAAATATGCTAGTATATTAATACATCCGGACCAAACAGGGTTTATCCCTAAGAGACAATCATTTAATAATTTGAGACATCTGCTCAATATAATGCATTCACACCAAACAGAAGATCAAAAGCTGTCAATCATATCGCTGGATGCAGAGAAAGCATTCGATCAGGTCGAATGGGAATATAAGGTCAGGGTATTGAAAGAATTTCAACTGGGAGAGAATCTTATTCTATGGATTAAATTACTATATAATAAGCCAACGGGCAGAATATTAACTAACAATAATTTATCTACGAAATTTTAATTGTTAAGGGTTAACAGACAAGGATGTTCATTATCACCGTTATTTGCTCTCATAATTCAACCCCTAGCGGAAAGAAGTAGAACTCATCCGAATATCCATGGATATAAAACAAAATATTCCAACAATAAAATATCATTATACGCTGACGATGTCTAATTGCACATCACAAAACCTCATATTACTCTACCAAATATTTTAAAATTAATAGAGGACTTCGGATCATTCTCAAGATACAGAATAAATAGGAATAAAAGTGAAATAATGTCTATAAAACCGAAAGACTCTACGCATCTTTTACAGTTTCCTTTCAAAATAGCTACGGAAAACTTTAAATACTTGGGCATCGAAATTATTAGAAGATATCAAGACATGTTTGACGAAAATTATAACCCTCTACTTAAGAAACTATATAACTTGATTAAATTTTGGAAAATGTTTCCGATGTCCTTAATAGGCCGAATAAATGCCATAAAAATGATTTTTCTACCACAAACTTTATACCTGTTCCAATCTATTCCAATATACTTACCCAAAAAGTTTTTTTTTTAACTCCGATACCACAAATTTTATTAGGGATTATAAATCCCACAGAATACAAAGAGCTCATCTGAATAAACCCAAAGTAGTAGGGGGATTAGCACTCCCCAACTTTATGTATTACTACTGGTCTGTAAATATTAGAAACATGATCCAATTGCTGGATATCTCTCCCCAGCAACCGGATTGGACGATTATGGAGAAAGAGGATTGCTCTCCTTACAATATTGGAGCAATCCTTCTCTCACCAACGTCGATGAATAATACAATTTACAACAATAATCCAATTATACGCAGTACAATTAAAATTTGGAAACAAATAAAACACAATTTAAAATTAAGAAATTTATCTCTTATCTCCTATCGGTAAAACCCCCTCATTTGAACCTTCAACTATAGATAAAGCATTTATACAATGGGAAAGAGATGGAATTAAAATCTTCGGAGATGTGTATGAATTGGGAAAACTATTATCATTTAAACAAGTACAACTAAAATACAATTTGGGAAACAATCAGTATTTTAAATATTTCCAAATCTGTGACTATCTGAAAAAATACGCACAAGACTATCACAATATGTCTCCAGACTTACTGGAAGAAGCAATGAATACTAAGGCAGAATCAGCAAACCTAATATCATATATATATTATATTATTCTAAACGCAGAAATACCAACGACAGAAGGTATCAGGAGAGACTGGGAAAAAGAATTAAGTATAAAAATTCCCAAAGAAAGGTGGGAAGAATATTTATTAAATATATTAATTTATTAATATATAAATTATTAATTGAACATTTATGCAAGACACACCTTAATACAATTTAAAATCTTACACAGATTATACTGTTCAAAAACTAAAATAAGTAAACTTTTTCCCAACGTCTCACCTATATGTGATAAATGTCAATGTCAAGAAACTAATATAGTGCACTCATTTGTCTTTTGTACAAAAATTCAAACATTCTGGACTGAAATTTTTGAAATGTTCACAAAAGTATTTAAAATAAAACTGACTCCAAAAGCAGACTGGATTATCTTTGGGACATCGGAAGATAGCCCTGAATTAAATGTGTTTCAAAAGATTCTATTTGAATATGGCTTAATAACTGGAAAAAAGCTAATTTAAAAATTCTGGAAATATGCTCCTATACCAACAGTTAATATGTGGATTTCAACTATGTTCGAAACACTACACTTGGAAGATATGAGACTCCGACTAGCAGAAAAATCAGACTGTTTCTATAAAACGTGGTCTGCATTTATAAATCTACTACAAGGATAAGGTGCAAGAATACCTCAAAAAAGCACCGGTGTCGTGTCTTGGTAAAGGGGGAAGAAAAACTGCTGAGTTGGTAGACTCCTTTTGCGAGATGTTTATAATAAAGTAACTGGCTTTTCTTCTTTCCTTCTCTTTCTTTCCCTTCTTTTTTTTCCTCTCCAGGGTCTATCTCTTAATCTCCAGACTCTAACTCAAGGGTTTCCTTTCCCTCTGTCACGCATTTTCACTTTCACATCTCTTTTTTCACTCTTCTACTTTCTTTGCTGTTATTTCTCTCTCTTTTCTAAAGCCTTAAAAAAAATTAAGGGGTACAATGACTGAAATACTATATAAGGGATGTACACTGATGTAACTTACGGTACCTCTAATAAATAAAGATATTAATTTTTTTTTTTTTAAATCCATGCTGACCAAAGTTTTCCAAATGCGCTGCAATAACATATTTTATAATCGACAAGCATCTTCCCCACTGCCGATGTAAGGCTAACTGGTCCATAATTCCCCGTTTTCTCCCTTCTTTCTTAAAAGGTGGAGCTACATTGGCTACCCTCCAATTCACAGAAACTGATCCAGACTCGAGAGAACATTGGAAAATGATCACCAATGCATCACAGGGGTTTGTACACCGATGTGGATCACAGCAGGTCTATGTTGACTGTGAGGGAAGTGCAAAAGGATCTTACATGGCCAACATCGGTTTTCGATGTGAAGCAGAGGTCTGGGTTGTGATCTCTCCTCCATCTGCTTGAGTGGAATGTGCTTGGTTGCTTGGCGTCATGGAGGAGGAAGTGATCATTGTTGGATGCCCACATATCCAGTAATTTCCCATTCTCATCGTTCATTGAGTAGCCCAGGATGAATGCTGACTGTTAAAAGTCCCCTGCATATACTTCTGGGTGGTGGAAAGTGGGTAGCATGGAGGCAGGCCACTTGACACTAGGGCCATACATTTGTGACAGTGATATCCCCAATCCTCACAGTAGCAATGAAGATGTCATTGGAGCAAGATTCTTCAAGAACACAGAAATCATGTAGGTCATAACTCACGTAAGTAGCAATGCCGTCCTTGCTGGCTCCCTGAATCAGAAGACCTCTTGAAGCAGTATGAGGCCACAGGCGAACCAGATACTGCCACAGAACTGCTAGATTCCCTGGCTGCAACAAGACATCAGTGCTGGCAAGAGTGTAGATGACTTGAACTTTACGCACTCCAGCATGAAGGCTTGGACTCCCCTCCATCATCTTGGTTCAGCTGCAAATGCTGCACCCTCTCGCCTGCTGGCAAACTCGAAGGTTGCCACTTCCAAAGAAGCCCGACAAGAAGAGAGACGGAGCCTGACAAAGTCCAGCTCTCCTTCATCATCCTCAAGCCCCCTTTCTAATCCATACATTCCAGTTGATGTAAACAAAGGCATGTCCTCTACTAAAGCTGGGAAAGCAGCAGGAGTTGATGGGATCTACCCAGAATTTCTGAAGAACTTTGACCTCATGGACGCAACTGGCTGGCTGCTTTTTTCACCCATGTCCATTGTAGTGGAATTATCCCTAAGACCTGGAGAGTCTAAAGTCATCGTCATCCCCAAGCCTGGGAAATCTGCTGATGATCCAGCTAGTTACCAACCCATCTCCCTCGTGTGCACATCCTACAAGCTGTTTGAGCACCTCCTGCTTGCCAGGATTTCTCCATTGGTAGAACCTGTTCTGCCCAAAGAGCAAGCTGGCTTTAGACCTGGTAGAAGCTTCACAGATCAAATCCTTGCCGCCACTACCAATATAGAGGCTGGCTTCCAATGTGCCCTGAAAACTGGTATTACTCTCATCGATCTGTCATCAACTTATGACACCGTGTGGAGACATGGTCTGTTCCAGAATCTTAAAGTGCCAAACAACCATGTGTGCCCTCTCATCCATTCTCAGCAACTGCAGATTTAGGGTGTAGCTTGGGAACCAGATCAGCTCTAGGACCCTGAATGATGGTCTCCCCCAGGGCTCTGTCCTAGCTCCCCTACTCTGCAACATTTGTGAGTGACATGCCAACTACCTCGTCCAGGAAGTTTGCATATGCAGATGGCCTTGCCCTTGCCTACCAGGCAAAGTGCTAACGCAAGACTTGAAGGGGAGGAGTACTCCACCTTCTGGCGACCTCGCCCTAACCCATCTAAGACAACTGTCACTGCCTTTCACATCAGCAATCGGCTCGCCAATGCAAAGCTCTAAGTGTTCTTTTGTATTAAGCCGGTGAAGAATGAAGAATTCCCCAAGTACCTCGGAGTCACCCTGGATCGCACCTTCACCTATCGTGAACACCTGAAGAGGGCGGCTGATAAACTGAAAGCAAGGGTCATCGTCATCAGGAAACTTGCAGGCAACAACTGGGGATCCAATGCACACACCCTCCTTACCTCAAGCTTAGTCCTGGTCTTCCGTTAAATCCCTGGAAGACTTTGACTCCAACTGAGTGGCGCAGAGACTAGAAAGATGCCAACACCAACAACGGAGAGTTCATTACAGACCCCACAGTGAAACCCCCGAGTTTTCACCTCCATCGCAAGCTATGGTTAACCCTGATCAGAATCCGCACTTTCCATGCAAGAACAGCCCATCACCTGCATAGGTCGGGGATGACAGACAGCCCTGCATGCGACTGCGGACATCCAGTCCAGACCATCCCACACGTCGTGAATGACTGCCCACTGAGGTTTTTTCCTGGGGGCATCAAAGCCATCCACCCTGTAACTGATACTGTCCTGGCCTGGATGTCTATCCTTGATCTACAATTTTAGACTGTGCACGCCATACGGAAGAAGAACCAATGTATCCACGATTTCTAGGGCCGCCACCTTGAGTATGGGATGCAGACCATCAGGCCCTGGGGAGTTATCAGTCTTGAGTCCCAACAGTTTACCTAACACCATTTCCTGACTAATGTAGATTCCCTTCAGTTCCTCCCTCCCACTAGATCCTCGGTGCCCTAGTATTTCTGGGAGATTGGTTCTGTCTTCACTAAGGAAGACAGAACCAAAGTACTTGTTTAACTATTCTGTCATTTCCTTGTTTCCCAATTATACATTTGAGGAAATATTATAAAATAAAATTGCTCACATTATAATATGTGTGAGAAACTTATGTTGACTTGCAGGAGAAGGACTGAGAGCAGAGGGTTTCAAAATACATAGGCCATAACGAAATAAAGAAAACACACACACATAGGAGGAAAGATGGCTTGATATAACATGGAGATGTTGATGTAAATGGGAATAGCTTTGCTTGCTTTTGAGCGGCTATAACTGTCAGAAGTTGTATTTGGTTTAGGATAGTGTTCAGAGTAATGGTATCTCCTCCAAGGACCTGGGCACCATTTATTCTTCATTTGTGACACATCTCTGAGCTCGGCTGTGTCATGAAGGGGATTTATGGTTGTCTATGTTGGGTTGCAGGCACCAAGGCTAGATAATAGTCTGTGATTTGGTTTGTGCAGTTTCAAAGTATTTTTGTTGGGATAAGAGATAAGGCATAGGTGATGGTTGTGTGACCTTTGTATAAGGGAGATTTCTTATGTTTATAGAAGACGGGGAAAGTAATTCTGTTTTGATCTAAGCCTGAAAGATTGGGGTCTGCATATAGTAATCTTCAAATTGCTGTGTGGAATGCTATCAGTAAGAAGTTGTAAAGAGGCCTACATTCCTTTCCTCCAGAGATGACCAAGGGGGAGGCTAATTCAGAATGAAACTTGACCTGAGCTTGGTAAAAGGCCACTATAATGTATCACATGCGACAAGTATATGGTCTTTGTGTGCTTAGAGTTGGGAATGGTGTGATTAGAAATTACTTGAGTTTTTATCACTTTGTAAGAATGGGGCAACACTCATATTTAATCTTTGTAATCCATAAGTAACTGTATTTTAACTATGTAGTTGAAAGGAAATTATTTGTGTTTAATTAGGGTTGTAAGTATGGTTAAATATGAAGTTTGACAAATAACTTTCTTTTCCAAAAGTGAAAATATATGTATTGTGTGTATGTATTGTGTGATTGCTTTATGATATGTTATTCTGAGAGATGTTCTGAGAATTAGTTTTATATCTGTGGTTTTACTTAATTGAAATAAAATGATTTTGAGCAGAGAGGTTGAAAAAAAACCACAGAGGGGAAAAAGTTGTAAAGGGGCTGGAAAAGGGAAAACCATGTGACTAGACATGTTGTCAATCAATGGAAAATGGGTTTAGTTGATTGGTTAATGCAAATAAGTTAAATGTATGGTAAACCATAATGATTGGTTAATAGTTTGCCACTCCTTTTGTATTATAATTGTCTATTACCTATATAATGTGTTACGTTTATACCAAAGTCAGTAGTTCTTTCAACCTGCTCCAGAGTTTTAAACTCTGTGTTGGAAGGTTTAAAGAATTATCCAGCGCTGTTAGAATAAAGAATCGATTTCAACAACAAGAGTTTGAATCAAGTTTTCTTGAATTGGACTGACAAAAAGAACTCAGTTTAACACATTCACCTGTCTTTGATTGTAAGGGACAAATTTGTCTTCACTAATCGTTTCCGTTTCACTGAACACAGTAAAAGAATGGGCAGATAAAACATATTGTCTCTTTTAATCTTTAACTTTATATTAAACTAAGCAAATCTAAACGATTATATCTACTGTTCTGTACATTCACTTTATTGAAACTTTAGGTTCAAAACAGAATCAAACCTATCACAAGAAGATAGTTCAATTTTGAGATTAACCTTAAACAATAGAGGAGAAAGACATATTTGAGTTTCACGTCTCAAAAGCGGGGCATTAATCAATTGTTAGTCCCAACTTATTCCATCATTCAGACATAGTCGGCAGCAAACAACCAGGTCCTAAGTAATATTGAGTCATAGAGCATGGAAGCAGACACTTCAGCCCAACTCTTTCATGCTGACCAAGGTTCCTCATCTGAGCTAGTCCACTTTGCCCATGTTTGGCCCACATACATCTAAACCTTTCCCATCTATGTACCTGTTCAAATGTCCTTTAATGACTGTTATAGTGCCTGCCTTAACTACCTAGTCTGACAGTTCGTTCCATATACCCTCCACACTCTAAGTGGAAAAAGTTGTCCCTCAGATTCCTATTAAATCTTTCCCCTCTCACCTTAAGCCTATGACCTCTGGTTCTTGATTCCCCTACCCAGGTTAAAAGACTCTGTGCATTCACCTTATTACCCATATGATTGTTTTCACTACAAAATCACCCCTTAGCCTTCTGCACTCAAAGGAATCATGTTGGTCTGCCCAGCCTTTTACTATAGTTCAGGCCTTTGAGTTCTAGAAGCATCCTTGTAAATTTTCTCTGCATTATTTCCTGCTTAATAACATCCTTCCTATAGCAGAGTAACCAAAACTGAACATGGTACTCCAAATGCAGCATCGCCAACGACTTGTACAACTGTAACCTAAAGTCCCATCTATACTCAGAATATCTTCAGATTCCTCAAAGTAATTCATGCCATTAAAAAAAAGGTGGTATTGATGCATCTATAGCATGTAAATTTGTAACTGATATAGTGAACCAACTAACCAGAAAGCAATTTCAGGTCCTTCAATACAAGTTCTTAGAATGCTCCTTGGATGTTAATGTTAACTTATATGTAGTTGTGTGGCTTGTTGTTTTTTCTTAGTATGGCTGTATGGTAATTTGAGTTTCACTGTACCTTAATTGGTACATGTGACAATAAACTGACCTTTGAACCTTTGTATCAGGCAGATCATACCCATTTTTTTTTTAAATCTTCATCATTCTTTAACCTAGTGTAGCAATTACAAACAACCTAGAACCTATTCAAATGTTTCTTAAACTTGATCCTATTTTGATTACTCAGCTACATCTCTTGTTGTTTTCTCACTTGCTTTTCTGATCAGTTCCCAAACTTAATAATAAATGTACATAAAACTTGGCCGCCTAGATACTAATGTACAAGATATTGTGTGCAACCATTTTTACCAGCCCCTGAAAAATTCCTAATTTACAGATCTTTCCATGGCCTCATTTCCATCTCCTGCTCCGCAATCTCTGCAAGCCTGGAAATCTAGTTATTCCTCTTTTGTCCATCCATTTACTTTAGTTGCTCAACCATTGAAGTCATGTCTTCTGTTACTTAGTTCCAAGAATTCCTCTCCTAAATCTTTCTAATTTCTTCATTTTCTTGAAAGATCCTAAAAACAAGCAAGTATAGATGCAAGTGTAAGGCATTCTCTCCTTCAATTTGCTCCATTTATCAAATCATGGTTGATCCATCTCAATATCACTTTCCTGCACTCTTCTTTCATATGGGTTTCTTTCATATTCAAGTCGAGTAAAGAGTGCTTTATTGTCTTATGTCCTGAAAAGGAACAATGAAATTCTTACTTGCAGCAGCACAACAGATGTGTAAGCATACCCATAATAAATAACAAAAATAAGTTCAATATATAAAAACAAAAGAAACAACATAGTACAAAGACAGCAACAAAGCCCCACGTGAAATCAAGGCAGTTCAGAGTTCAGGGTTTAGTTGGAGTTTGTAGTGTTCAATAGCCTGATGGTTGTTGGGAAAAGCTGCTCCTGAACCTGGATTGTTAATTTAAGGCTCCTTTGCCTTTTTTTCCGATGGCAGGAGTGAGGAGTGAGATGTCAAGAATGAGAAATCAATCTCTATTTTGAGAAAACTCAATGACTGAATCTCCACCACCTTCTGATTGAAGAAAGTCCTCCTCATCTGAATACCGAAGGCCTAGTCCTTATTCTGAGTCTATAATCTCTGGTATGATCTTCCTTAGACTGTGCCTACATTCTATCAGATTTCATTCAGTTTGCTCTCACAGAATTTTATCGGTATCCGTATTCTAAACTCTAGAGAATACAATACTCATCTAGTCAATCTCTCCAAAAAGAGCAAACTTATCAATCCCTGGAAGTAGTCTTGCGAATGTTCTACTTCAAGTATATCCCTTGTTAAGTAAGGAGACCAAACCTGTCCACAATAGTCAAGGTGCAACCTCACAACATCCCTCTATGATTGCCCCTTCATTATTCCAGTACTCAAATCGTCTTGCAAGAAAGGTCGTCCTAACCAATCAAATCACTTGCATGTTGGCTTTCAGTGTCTTGTCCAGAGGATACCTAAATCCATTTTAGCATCAACATTATCCAATCACTCACCGTTTAGAAAATACTCTGCATTTCTTTAGGACCACTTTATATTCCATGTGATATTTTCTTGTCCAGTCACCCAGCCTTTCAATATCCCCATGAAGCCTCTTTACATCAACCTGTTCTCAAATCTCAATTTAAAATATCAAAGCTAGAAGTATGAGCCACAATAGATAGCGTTCTTACAAAACCTACCATCAGTGGCGCTCCAGATCTGCCTGCTGTCCCCCGGAGGCTCTTGAGGGTGGGGGGGGGGGGGGGGGGGGGGATTAAAATGCAGGTTTGTATTGGTTGTCGGAGAGGGATTTCCTTGGACTGCTAGCTGATGAAGAAAAATTGTTCGCAGTTCCATTCCCGACAAAACAAATTTGCTGGCCGATTGCATCGCTGGATTGAAGTTAAACGCGACTTCTAATGCCGTCAACATCATGGATCGAAATTGCAGGACAAAACAAAAGGCATGTTGTTTAACATATTATCTTGCTTTTTGGCGTGGCTTCATTTTAATCTATGATGCAAAAAATGTTATTTAGGCCCCCATACGAATTGGCCGTGTCTTGCCTGCCGATATCGGGACTTAAATCATGGCAGCGGCACATTCCAATCGATCCAATCCAGAAACATCCACTTGATTATTCAAGATAATCAAATTTTTTTTTTTTTGCACAATCATGTCATAAGAACATCGAAATCGTCCATATTTTGTGCTGTTGTCTATCCATGATCAATATTTTCATAGTAAATATACAGTACAGTTTTAGTCAGAAGTATTGTGCAAAAACAAATAATGATTTTGATTATCTTGAGAGAGGATGTTTCTGAATTAATTTACGGGGATTAAACATTAAATTTCTTCCATTTGGCATTTAAATTCATGACAAAGTGAGATTTAAAAATCATGTTATAGTGTGAATTCGTGTCTGAATGGAATCAGTTTGTTATTTGTTATTTGGATACTTAAGCTATTTAAAAATGTTTGCCTTTTCTTAAGAAATGGATAGATGTTTAGATCTAATAATTGAATTTAGATGAATTTAAGTGATTGGATGTAACTGATGAATATTATTTTTTTGTTGGGTATTTACTATTTATTTTAACGTTTAACTTTACCAACAGGAAGTTGGTGATCCACTGACAGAGGGGTTCAGGCAGTCAACTCGGAAAGTTTGGAGTGTAGTAGCTCTGGCACAATGGTGTTGAATACAGAGCTAAAATCAACAAACAGGATCTTCGCATTGGTCCCCTGGCGGTCTAGGTGCTGTAGGATGAAGTGCAGGCCCAGGTTGACTGCATCATCCACAGATCTATTGGCTCAATATGCAAACTGCAGAAGGTCCAGCAGGGAGTTTGTGATATTTTTCAGCTTGGCCAGCACAAGCCTTTCAAGTGTCTTCATGACTACAGAGGTCAGTGCGACAGGCCTGTAGTCATTAAGACAAGTAATGTTAAATATGTGTTTATTGTGTGTTTTGTTCTTTACGATATGCATGACTGCAGGCAACGAAATTACGTTCAGACCGAAAGGTCTGAATGACAATAAAAGTTTTCCTATTCCTATTTCCTATTCCTTGCCTTTTTGGATACAGGGACAATGGTGGAGACTTTGAAGCTGGAAGGGACAGTACATGTTTGCAGGGACTGGTTAAAAATGTCTGTATGGACCGGTGCCAACTGTTTGGCACAGTGCTTAAGAGTAAAGGGGGAAACATTGTCAGGTCCTGGAGATTTCCGGGGAAAAAAGAGACTGATTTAGACAGCATTCACAGAAATGATCCAAATTTGGACTACTCCAAATGTGATGATCTACAGGACATTGTTAATGGGAAAGTAGTGGGCAGAAATGCATGTCATGTGTGGTTTGAAGAGCAAAAACTTGTAGTTTACAATGCCAAAATTGAAAAGTTGAGGAAAAACAAGGTGTACAGAGTTGCTTATTGGTTACAATCTGAGGAGTATGATGATGCTACTGATCATGATATGCCAATGTACCAGCTAGCAACTGATCCTCTCCATAAAGACTTGGTCTTTTGCTGGAAATTGTAATTTCTTTACCTGTCTGTTATGGACTTACAGCATATAATACAATAATATTAAAGTTCTGATCTTGAGAATATCACATTTTTGAATTTTCAAGGCAGTCTCGGTGTTTATTACTATTTCTGTCACAGCGGTCAATTTTGTAATTAGCTACAATAAGCTGACTAGCTAATTATATGCTTTAATTTCAGGTCATCCAAGTAAGATGTTTCATATTTGCTTCAGCATGCTTCAATCTACAATAACTGAACATTTCATTCAGTTCTCTTAATTTTTAAGAAAGCTCTTTTGACTGTCCTCGATCACAGCTTTTGTGTTAAATCAATGGAAAAGCAATATGGAACAAGTTGCTAAATTCCGAGTATGAAAATGTCCATCACTTTTTTAATACTGAAGATATGAAAGTGAATTAGGTATCAAAGTTATTTTTATGCTTTATCTGATGGGATAAATTACAGGCTTGAATTTTAAAATCTCAAAATGTTGTAATATTCTTACAATAGACAATAGGTGCAGGAGTTAGGCCATTTGGCCCTTCGAGTCAGCACATTCAAAGTGATCATGACTGATCATCCCCAATCAGTACCCCATTCCTGCCTTCCCCCCCATATCCCCTGACTCCGCTATCTTCAAGAGCCCCATCTAGATCTTTCTTGAAAGTATCCAGAGAACCGGCCTCCGCCGCCCTCCAAGTCAAAGAATTCCAGACTGTGGAAAAAGTGTTCCCTCATCTCCGTTCTAAATGGCTTACCCCTTATTCTTAAACTGTGGCCACTGGTTCTGGACTCCCCCAACATCAGAAACACATTTCCTGCCTCTAGCGTGTCCAAACCCTTAATAAACTTATATGTTTCAATAAGATCCCTCCTATCCTTCTAAATTCCAGAGTATACAAGCCCAGCTGCTCCATTCGCTCAGCATATGACAGTCCCGCCATCCCGAGAATTAACCCTGTGAACCTACGCTGCATTCCTCAATAGTAAGAATGTCCTTCCTCAAATTAGGGGACCAAAACGGCACACAATGTGTCTCACCTGGGCCCTGTACAACTGCAGAAGGACCTCTTTGCTCCTATACTCAACTCCTCTTGTTATGAAGGCCAACATGCCATTAGCTTTCTTCTCTGCCCGCTGTACCTGCATACTTACTTTCATTCTGATGAACAAGGACCCTCAGATCCCATTGTACTTCCCCTTTTCCCTACTTGACAGCATTTAGATAATAATCTGCCTTCCTGTTTTTGCTACCAAAGTGGATACCTTCTTAGTCAAATTGTTGATAGACTCCAAACAGCTGAGGAGCAAGCACCAATCTCAGTGGCACCCACCAATCAAATGTTCAAAGGTCAGTTTATTGTCACATGTACCAATAAAGGTACAGTGGAACTCAAATTACTATACAGCCATACTAAAAAAAGCAAGACGCACAACTACATATAAGTGAACATAAACATCCACCACAGCGGATTCCCCATATTGCTAACTGAGAGGAAAGGCAATAAAGTCCAATCTTCTTCCTCTTTATTCTCCCGCGGTCGGGGCAGTCGAACCATCTGCAGTCGGGGTAGAAGCTCCTGCGGTTGGAGCTCCCGAAGTCGATCTCTAACCAGGGACTGCGAGCTCCACGATGTTAAAGTCCGCAGGCTCCCACGGTTGGAGCTCCAAAGTCGAACATCGACAGGGATCGCAAGCTCCACGATGCTAAGTCCTGTAGGCTTCCGCAGTTGGAGCTCCCGAAGCCGGTCTTCAGCAAAGGCCACAAACTCCTCGATGTTGGGCCGCAGTGCGAATGGAGATACAATACAGAGAAAAGAAATTGCATCTCGATCTAGGTAAGAGATTAAAACAAGTTTCCCCCAACATAAAACAAGCTAAAGAAAAACATATATTACATAACTAAACACAACTAAAAAAACAATAAAGGGACAGACAGACTGTTTGCAAGGCAGCCATTGCTGGCGTCACCCGTTGACAACCTGAGAATGATCCATTTATTCTCATTGCTTTCTGTTTAATAACTAATTTTAAATCCATGTCAGTAAGCTACCTCTAATTTTGCATGTTCGAATCACGTAATTTAGTCCGATATTAATAGGTTGGTGGTTCCCCATTTTCACTTTCTATCCTTTCTTAAATAGTGGGGCGACATTTGCTGATTTGAAATCCATAGGAACAATTACAGAATCAACTGAATTTTGGAAGACATCAACCAAAACATTATTTCCACTGCCACCTCTTTCAAAGTACAGATGTACATCATATCCTCAGGATCAATTGGGTTTTAGTATCACCAGCTTATCCAGTACTTATTTCAGTAATATTTATTTTCTTCAATAAACGAGTTTGGTACCTCAACAAATGCAACGAATCATGGGATTTGTCAAAGGTCATTCGGGATTTTTTTTAAAGCGAACGCAGCACTGTATAAACTGTGTATAAATTGCTAACTATTCTACCAAGGAATTAATCTAGAATTTTGTCAACTCAATAGCTGCCTTTCTTGTTCTGCTGTTCACTCACTACTTACACAGTCCCAGCTCTAGTTCAGTTCATTAATCTGCTATTATGAGATATTCAAAAAGTTAAAGAATTTATTATTTTCATCTAATCCTTAATGTGTTTGCGACTGGAATAAGAAAATATTACTTAAGTTTGAAACATTTTCTTATCTTTAGACATCATTTATGTCTAAAAATATATTTAATCTGAGGCAGGCAACGACAGTATCCATGTGATGTGGGCTGATGCTTTATCTACAGGCGGTGTGAATGAACAATTAAGGCAAAGATTCATCTCCGAGGGAAACTGAGTACAGGGTTGGCCCTGTGAAGGAGCCGCAAATCCGATATAAGACAATTAACTGCAAAAAGCCTGCCCTTCAGTATTGGATAGAGTGAGTGGAGAGTCTGTGATGTTCCAAGTTTGCGGTGGTTGCGGTGCGTTTCCCCCAGTGCACGTTGACCAGCACAGTTCACCAGCCCTTGTTCGCAGGGGTTCTTTGTGCAGGTGTTAGCTGAAGCCCAAATGTTTTGTGGAAGTTCTGCGTTAGGATCGGGCACACAGCGAGCTAACAAGAGGGCTGTCAGATCAGATCAGCCCAGGTTGCCGAGTGGCGGATTTTAATGAGTCATTATTAAACTGTCCCGTCTGTGCAGCATCACCAGTTCCCTCTCCCTCACACATCTCCTACCCCAACTGTCGACAAAGTCTGACTGAGAAAATGCTTCCACTCATATTACGGGTTGGCTCCGCTTTTGTCCACTTACTGGGGTGGCTGGGGCCTCCTTCAAAGAGAGCGAGAATAGGTCCCGTCAGCTGGGGAGCTGCGACCCACTCCTGAGTGAAACCTATAGTTTGGCTGTGGTTCAAATGGCTGCAAATTCTCATAATTATCACCGTCCGGTCACCTGGACCTGGCTCCCGACTGTGTGCCCTGACAGACTGGAACGAACCATAGAAGTAAAAGCAACAGCATTTTTATTTGAGCCAACCCACCTCGAAAGTTTAACCAGCCTGTTTGAATCCAATCTGAACTTTCCAACCTACCCCCACATACCACATTCTCCTTGTTTCCTTCGATCTGTGAAGGTTGTTTAGATAGGAATGCAAGGACCGTCTCAAATTGGTTGACCACACAACTTGTATTTCGTGTTAATCAATATCGAATTTGAATTGCTGTGACTCGGGCTAATGCCAGGGATTTGATAATTGGCAGGTTCGTTCCAGGCATTCTTGCGTTTTCAAAGCTGGTGCTGTACTGAGTCAATAATATAAATAAATACAATAGTGGATTTTTGCAGCCTGCAGTGCACTGTGGTCTACAGCTGACATATTTGACGGATAAATTTATTTATAAATTTAATTTAAATGAAGACGCAGGTCCGTACATACACAGTATTTCAGCTGCCGAAATTGTTTTTCCCGAATGACCCATGTAAGTAGTTCAGCAGTTGTAATACCGAACTCTATCCTACTTGACCCACAGCTCTGCCATTTCATGAAGAAGGGTCTCGACCGAAAACGTCGCCTATTCATTCCTTCACTCCATACATGCTGCCTCACCCGCTGAGTTTCTCCAGCACTTTTGTCTACCTGTCATTTCATGAATGTCTTTTCACATTTTCACCAAAGGCGGCAAACAAAGTAGTAATTTAATTCCTCTCCCATTTCCTTTTTCACCTATATAAATTATTATCCCACCTTTCTGAGAAGGGCCCACATTTTCCCTTGGTTTTCCTTTTGACATTCATATTGGAGCTCTTTCAGGCTACTGATATGCTTATTGTCAGTTTATTTCCATATCCTACCTTGTCTATTCTTACCAATATCTTGGTTCTCAGTTTCAGTACTCTAAAATGTTAACAATCTCAAGGACAACTGCATTGTACAGCAAATTAACATGTCTTTCAAAGTAAATGTAATACTACCTCAAATACTTCTATTCAGCCATGTATGGGCTACTTTTCCTGCATGGGTTTCTGAGGCATAGAGAAATATGTAGCCATCGCCAGCCCACCATCATACCTTGCGATGGTATTTTCACATTTAAGGCCAAAGCACTCCTCATTCCCTTCCTTTCATTCTTTGGATTTAAGGCATTCTTCAGTTTGAACCTCACAACTTTCAAACTCAACATAAGATTCTAGAATATTATGGCGACACTTCCCAAAGACTCTTCTTCCAATTATCCGGCACTCTCAAGACTTTGATGATACCGGACACCTATTAATATCCCAACACTTTTAATATACATTATTCAAGAATTTTACATCTCTATGAACCTGGTCTGTTCAATGGGAGCATGGGAAATGGGGTCCTAGCATTAACTTAACACTACATTAAAGTCTACTGTGTGCATTCTCCCTCAGACCAAATCGCACATATTCACTCACTTTCACCAGTCCTGCGCTTACTGATCTACACTACCCTCTAGTTAAGAAACATTTCCCTGTACCTCACAATTAACCACTGCCTTGATTTAAAAATTCTCATCTTTTTTAATTCCAATATGACATTGTGTCTCACCATTTCACCAATCTCCTCCAGCTCAACAACGGTTGAAGATGGCCATCCTCCATCCTCGTCTTTCGCTCACCAAAATTTAAATGTTGTTGTCTGAAAGATGGCTCTATCTCTGTAATGCATATCCATTACCCCAAAAACATCTCAGCTTCTCAGTTCATTCTCCTTTACATCTACCCCATTGGTCCAGCTTCTGTTCAGCTGCCCTAATAGCTCCAAGCACTCATTATCCAAATTGTATTACTGGTCTTCAGCACCGCTAGAGCATCTTCACCAAGTCATAAGGAATAGGAGCAGAATTAGGCCATTTGGCCCATCTTGTCTACTCTGCCATTCAATCATGGCTGATCTATCTCTCCCTCCTAACCCCATTCTTCTGTCTTCTCCCCATAACCTTTGACATCTGTACTAATTATGTCGATGCTATCAAAACCTGAAATAATTCCAGTGAGTAAACCTCTGTCCTCCAGTTTGCAGGTGAAAGTGCCGAGCGCCTCCAAGCTTTTCAAATCGGCATAATCCTAGATTCTGGCATTATCCTACTTAATGCTTTAATCAAACATAAATTCTCCAACTGTTCACAGCAACTGTATGTGGCCTGTTCTAACCAAGATGTGCTACATTTGATATAATTCCTCTGCTTTCAAATTATATGTTGAAATTAATCTCAAACCTTGTATTCACCTGCTTATCAAACCACTTCACCACTTTTGATCCGAGTATCTAACCAAAAAAATCGCGCCACTGTCTGCCATTTCATAATAGCTTTCCAAGATTTAGCTTTATTTGAAACTGAGGAATATTAATTAATTTAAAAAGTGGTCAGAGAGGTTTAAGTATAATTATACTTAATTTGTTAATGGTCAATTCCGGAAAGAAGATTCACTTGGTTGGCAGCAACCCAGAAAACCCGTAAAAATAAACATTCTGAATGGTAATTTCATTTTCATTGGGACAGGCATAGAAGAAAGAATACAATTACTGTAAAAATATTCAGCATCCAGTATTCCAGCTCCCTTTCATTTGGATTTGAATTAGAGGTCTACTCCATAGGATTAAAAAAAATAGTTATTTATTCACCCTAATCAATGATCTTAGAATGCAAGCCTAAAAATAGTCACATCATTATAAACTAGAGATAGACACAAAATGCCGGAATAACAGAGTCAGCATTTCTGTCGAGAGGGAATGGGTGACGTTTTGGGTCAAAACCCCATCTTCATTCTGATGGACCTTTCAGGTGAGGCAGAGGATAACTTGCACCACCTCCAACCTCATCTACTGTATCCCGCTGTTCCAGGTGTGCAGTTGTGCATTCCTGTATATCGGCGAGACCAAGCGGCGATCGTTTCGCTGAATACCTCTGCTCAGTCCGCCTGAACTTACTTGATCTCCCGGTTGCTAAATACTTTAACTACCCATCCCATTCCCACACTGACCTTTCTGTCCTGGGCCTCATCCATTGTCAGAGTGAGGCCCAGCGCAAATTCGAGGAACAGCACCTCATGTTTCGCTTGGGCAGTTTACACCCCAGCGGTATGAACATTGACTTATCTAACTTAAAGTAGATATAAATCCTGTGCAGACAATCACACAGTTCATCACCTTAAATGTCCAATCTATGCACTCTTGGACTGCATAGTGGCAAACACAAAGCAGGGAAAGACTGAGCTTTACTACAAAGTTTATAATTCAGGCTCTTAAGAAAAACTGACAGTAGATAATAAATATGAAAGACAAAAGTATTTCGTTTTTCACCAGCATACTGAATTACTTTCAGTGTGGATGTCTTTTTTCTATACTTCCCATGGGCTGTGTAAAGGGATTGGTTTAACAAATATCCCGTCTTGTGATGCAGACATTACAACACAGGGGGTAGGGCACAGAAGCAGCAACTAGACATAAAATGCTTCCCAAGTTCCTTTGGAAGATAGTACTTCAATGAGAAGCTAAGATTTTAGCACCTGTAGTAACAGGTCAACAATGGAATTGCCATAGCAACATGGCAGGGATGGTCAGCAAACCAGCTTCAGAAGCAATGTGAATAGATTTACAACAGGACACCACACTGGTGTGATTAGTTCCCAGCTAATGGAAACTAATCAATCTACAACTTGTGGCCAGAGACACAAGTGTGTGATACTTTCAAAATAAAGATGCATTATAATTAAATCCAGTCTGAAGAGATTTTAAAGCATGTGCCAAGGCAATAATTACATTATAAATGAAAATCATTTGTCTAGCTTTGAAAGTAAACAAAAGTAATTCAAGATCTCCATCACTAAAGGAAAATCAGATTGGATTAATTCACAAAATACACTTCTCATGCTTCCTGCTTTATCATAAGGGCAGCAAAAATATGTTAATTATCAGCTATAAATGAATTGCCTATTTCAAATGATGTTATCACATCATGAAAAACATTGTATTCTTAATGCTAACAACATGAAGTCCCGTGTAGACCACACATTTTAATTAAAGTTATGCATTTTTCTTTCCATAACTGAAATACACTTTATTAAAAACATCCAAGCTACTATTAAATGTTTACCTGCATAGATAATTTTCATCACATTAGCAACAATTAATACAAAAGAAAATGAGAGTAATCTTGAAGTTGTAATTTTGTTAAATCAAGTTCTTCAATGTACAAATCAGCAACATGCATTTGGAGAAACCTTTTTTCCCCCAAATCAAAAGCAGTTGAGGATGTCTAGCAAAGAAAAGGACTCCCGGTACATATACACACACATTCCTTTCAAAGTAGTCTAACATTTATTCAAATGTTGTATTAGGTTTGTCTAAAATAATGTTAAAAATGAAAGAGTATAACATCGCAAAAAGAAAACTTTTATTTAATTCCTCCTAGCTATTTCTAACTGGTAGATGTAACTAAGCTGGATCTGGCTATAAATCACGTAAATTGCAATTTAAGGTTGTGGAACAGGTCAGATATGGTCATATAGAGGCCCAGAGACAGGGTTACAAAATGGTTTTGTTGTTTTGGATTCCCCCCCAAACTATACGCAGGGAGCACTCAACATTGCATTCACTTTGACGGGCATTATTTCACAGTTCACAATTTAAGAATTGGATATTTCAGGAAATAGGAATGACTTATGAACGTAATAAATCCCACAACTGAAATAACATGTAAAATTCTTAAATATTAGCAACAAAGTTCAAGTGGTATTGAAGATTCTGTGCATGACTAAATTTAATCTTAAAAAGTTGATAGAACCAAATGACTGCATTCTGTGACAAAGCACTTCTGATTCTAGAGGAACATGTCAACATTCAATGCTTTATACTTTCAATAGATCATATTTTGGATGCAACAGAAATTTGTTGATTCCCAATTACCAAGGAACGTGAAACAAAAACACTTACCCAGCTGCTGTAAAATATTTGCTTTCACTTGTGCAGAAAGATTCTCTGTTTGCAAAAGTTGTTCGTAGGCTTCCTTTGCAGCACGGTACTTTCTCTGCAGTTGTGAGGGGTGGGAAGAAGAAAAAAAACTGTCTAAAGCAAGTTGAAACAGCCCTAAAGCTCTTGGCAACACACTTTTACAACTTTTATTCTCGGGGCTACAACTATGCACGTACAAGAATGAAAGATGCTTTTTTGAACACTTCCTTAGTTTCTTTGTGACAGCAATGACATCAATTGCACAGACCGGAAAGCTGGGTTCCACAAAAAACATGGAACAAGCGGGAAGGGACCCTGGCTGACAAAAAAAAGGATTTCACAACATACTTGTAGTCCATCACTGTGTTCCCCATCTACCACTCAAATAAAAATAACTCAATGGTTAATAGACTGGTTAAAATGAAAAACAGTAGAGCTCTGGCTCCAGCAAAATTAAATTTAAAAAGTTGTCTTATTTTAGAAATCATTGTAAAATGGTTTCAGACAGAGCTAAACAATAGAATAACTCAGAAAATGGTTAAAATTAGCAAAGACTTGACTGAAATGTTGCCAGCCTTTGAGCTTTAGAGCATGGGCTACAGATTTTTCTTGTTATAAGACATAATTTAGAATCCCAAATGTCTTCATGGGGTGGTGGCAGACAGAAAAAAAAATTCTTCTATTATGGAAAGAATGAGGAGAAAATCAAAATACATTTGCAGCAATAATTTTACTAGCCATAAATATAACTACTTGGCAAAAAAATCTGTAAGCAGGCATACGTCAAACTACATGGAAATTGCAAAGTGTATTTAAGTAAGAGTGTGTGTGTGTGTGTGTGTGTGTGTGTGCGCGTGTGCGCGCACACACACTATTTGACTATATATATGTCAATGTATATTATCTCAATGTATTGTAAAATTTAGGGTAAAAGCTGCGAGTTCTCTGCAGAAAAAAAAGATTATTCTATCATAATTCTCATTGTGCTTAAAATTTGGATAATATCAATTCCTGCAGTGCTTTCAAAATTAATATTTGCTCTCTGATGTGCAGGACTAACCATTTTAAATAAAGGCGCAGTTTCAAAAAAGCTCAAATTATGATAATATACCAAATTATCTAGCCACATGCACTGTTGGGAGAGTTAACACAACAGCAAAATAATTTAAAGAAACAATAGCCACCAGTCAGAAAAAGTATTATAATTTTCTGACTAATTTTACATAGTACATTCAGAAAGTATTCAGACCCCTTCACTTTTTCCACATTTTGTTACGTTGCAGCCTTATTTTAAAATGGATTAAATTATTTTTAAAAATCATCAATCTACACACAATACCCCAGAATGAATAAGCAAAAACAGGTGTTTAGAAATGTTTGCAAAGTAATTAAAAAGAAATAACTGAAATATCACATTTACATAAGTATTCAGACCCTTTGCTATGACACTCAAAATTGAGCTAAGGATCATTCTGAAGAAGGGTTTCGGCCCGAAACGTTGCCTATTTTATTTGCTCCACAGATGCTGCTGTACCCGCTGAGTTTCTCCAGCACTTTTGTCTACCTTCATCCTATTTCCATTGATTATCCTTGAGATGTTTTTACAACATTATTGAAGTCCACCAGTGGTAAATTAAATTGATTGGACATGATTTGGAAAGGCACATACCAGTCTATACAAGGTCCCACAGTTGACTGCATGTCAGAACGAAAACCAAGCCATGCAGACGAAGGAATTGTCCGTAGACCTCAGAGACAATATTGTGTCGAGACACAGATCTGGGGAAGGGTATAAAACAATTTCTGCAGCATTGCCGGGCCCGAAGAGCACAGTGGCCTCCATCATTCTTAAATGGAAGAACTTTGGAACCACCAGGACTCTTCTTAGAGCTGGCCGTCCGGCCAAACCAAGCAATCGGGGGAGAAGGGCCTTGGTCAGATAGGTGACCAAGAACCCCATGGTCACTCTGACAGAGCTCCAAAGTTCCTCTGTGGTGATGGAAGAACCTTCCAGAAGGGCAACTACATCTGCAGCACTCCACCAATCAGGTCTTTATGGTAGCATGGCCAGACGGAAGCCACTCCTCAGTAAAAGGCACATGACAGCCTGCTTGGTGTTTGCTGAACGGCACCTTAAGGACTCTCAGACCATGAGAAACAAGGTACTCTGGTCTGATGAAACAAAGATTTTAATTACTTTGCAAACATTTCGAAACACCCATTTTATTATGTGTAGATTGATGATAAAACAAAAGAATTTCATCTCTTTTAGAATAAAGCTGTTACCAAACTACATGCAGCATTCTACAACTAGGATGTCTAGAATACAATGCGGCTTTGTTTGTTCCAGCAGGGAGCATGTATGAGCTCTTCCATTATTGTCCAAATTCATCGCAAATTCAAATAATCGATGTAAACTGCAGATGGACATCGAGGGCTCCTTTGATTCTATTAACACAAATGCCATGCACAATATTCAACAAAACAGTTAAATTCGTGGTATCCCTACCAAATGTTGCTTTGTCATTTAATTATAATAGATTTCTACAGGAGTACTGTGGAGAGCATATTAACTGGTTGCATCATGGCCTGGTTTGGTAAATCAAATGCCCGATTGAAGGAGGTTGCAGAAAGTGTTGGACATTGCTCGGTCCACCGTTGGTATTGACATCCTCATCGAAGGGATCTACAAGAATCTTTGCCTCAAGACGGCAGCTGATATCAAAGACACACACCGCCCTGGCCACACTATCTTCTTGCTGCTACCATTGGTATGATGGTACAGGAGCCGAAGAACCATTACTTCCAAGCAGATCTGCTTACATTACCTCATCTCTCTCATGTGAAATATGATTAATAGCTTGATGGTCAGAGGGTTATATAGCTTGTATATGTCTGTGTGATTCTTTGAACAGATCAAGCGCCTTACATCTTGTTGTTTTTTTAAATTCTTATTCCCGTTTGTAACCCTGAAATGTTCTTTCTCTATTTGTTAATCTGAATCTGCAAACCCTGTCCATATTTCATTACAAAATCCAAACTCTTTGCTGCTCTTGAATCCATAAAAATTGCAGCAAAAACATACATTGTTACATTTCATTCTTGAAATAATATTTGCATCTCTATCATCAAGTTTTAAATTATTTAATATTTACAAGGGGCAAATCAAAGAGGTCAGACTATATTTTTTTTAGTTACGCATGTGACTAGGATTTTCTAAAACATCAAAGTTCTGTGTGACACTTTTGTAAATGTAATGCTTGTGCCTTCAAATATTTAGCTTGTATATTGTAATTATTATATAAATAAGCAATACTCCTGTGACACAATTTGTTGCAAGTTATGATTTTACAGCAATTTGAGATGAATAACATCAGTTCTGCATGTCAATTTTAGAGATAATCCAAATTGCTCTTTGACATGTGAAATGAATTACACTACCGCTCATTTTCCCATGAATCACACATCATTGATTACCCATGTTTTCACTTTTAAATAATGACTTGCAAAGCCAAGAATACACAGTCTGGATGATCATCTTTTTTTAAATGTGTTCACTTTTCAAGATGTGGACAGGCAAGGGTAGCATTTATCGCCCTTCTCAACTGTAGTTAAGATTGTGGTGCCACCTTCTAGAATCACCGCTGCCTTATAGTTCCAGGTCAGAGTGATGAGTGACACTAAAGGCAGCTTCCAGGTGGTGGTATGCCCCTGTGACGACGTCACAAAAGAGTTATGGGATACATAGTCATTGCTGTCACCTTGCGTAGCTGTGATATAATTGAACTGAGGTTTAAGGACAGCAGAGATAATGCAAAATTGAGGGCCAAACCAATTATATAATTTAAAGACAAAATGTGTAGGAAGAAACTGTAGATGCTGGTTTAAACCAAAGATGGACAAAATGCTGGAGTAACTCAGCGGGATGGGCAACATCTTTGGAGAGAAGGGATACGTGGCGTTGCATCTGAAGGGTCTCGACCCAAAGCATCACCCATTCCTTCTCTCCAGAGATGTTCTGTCTCACTGAGTTACTCTAGCATTTTGTGTTTATCTACATGATTTAAAGATGTGGATGACAATTTGACATGTGAGGAATTGGGGAGTAGGGAGTTAATGTAACCAAAAGGGATAGTTGTGATGATGGGGCAAGATTTGCTTTGCTACTATTTTCCAACAGACGAGTTTTGATTAAAAAACTGCTGGGGAAGTTTTGGGGCCATGCCTATGGCTAGACAGGATACAAACATCTTCATATAAGCCCCAACAATCTCCCCTTTTGCGTATCTTAATAAATTGAGATAGAATCCACCAAACCCTTCGCACGTCACTTTAATCCTCTTCAAGAGACCCAACATCATCTCCTGGCTGTCAAAATGACCTAGCATACGAGTATACCCTCTTGATCTCACTATCCCCATGTCTGTCTCCATGGTGAATAGTGACAGGTTGTTCTGCTAAGAAATCTTGCATTATAGAAAGTCTCATTATAAAAATGTGTCAATGGGGTGTGGGTGTTAAGGGCTGAAGAATTTCAGACGAACAATAAAAGTTTTTTTTTAAAGTTTTTTTTAATAGCAACAATATATTTTTATTGTTGCAAGCTGAAAATACTGAAAGTTGAGTTATATTGTTTTACAGAGTTTCATTGCACTGTCAATATAAGTGATTCCTTGTCATTTTCAATTGTCCACCAGTGGCCTTTCATGATATCCTTGAGACAATGATGTCTTATTTTGCAACAAGGTAACAAGGAAACAGATTTTTTTTTCCCTCTAGACTTTTTTTTAATCCCAAGCGAGATTTACAAAATAACTTTTCAAAGATCTCTAGTTCCTGATTGAAATAGCATTAATTAGTATAATTAGTCTCCCCTAATTCATCAATCATGTTTTATGAAATTTGTGTATGGGAATATACATTTTAGCAGAACGACCTGTGCGTGTTTCATACTCACTACATCATCTGACAACAAGCATAAATTCCCTCCTTTAATCATTGTGGTCCTCCCCTCTTCTTAGTTACACACTGGTCTTTTATGTATGCATAAACAACTTGGGATTCTCTTTAATCTGACTTGGCAATGACATTTCATGCTCCCTCTGGCCCCAATTCACTGCTTGAGTTATTTCCTGCTTCCTTAATTTCTTCATGGACCTGTCGAACTTCATCTTTCTCAATCTAACATATGCTTGCTTTTTTATTGTTGACCAAATTTGCAACCTCTCGTGTCATCCATGTTTCTCTTATCTTGCCATCCTCGCATTGCCTCCTTGCTAGAACATGCCAACCTAGAATTCTGATCAGCTGGTCTTTATACCAACCCCACATATTTCCTCTCTGCAGCTCATGCCAAATAATGTTGTCATTTACCCTCCCTCGTGTTAGTACATTCCACCAAGGTCCAGACTAATCCCTATTCTTAACTGTCTTCAAATTTAATGAGGCACAAGAGAATGCAATTTCTAGAACTTTGAACAAAAACTAAGTGTTGGAGGAACAGATCAGATGGTATTTGTGGAGGGAAAAGGGGAGTTAATCTTTTGGGTTGGAGAGGAGAGGTAGAAAGAGGCAAAGGAAGGGGGTGGTGCAAAACCTGTATGTGTTCGGTGGATTTAGCTTAGCAGAGGATGATTAGCAGCTGAGTCAGGGTGGGCCGAGAGAAAGGTGGAAATGGTAACCAAGGTTGAAGGTAGTAAGTGGAGACGACAAAAGGCTGCAAATGGTGACATTCAATAAGAAAATAAGTTGAAGAATGAAATGTAGAACCAAAGGGAGGGATGGTGGGCAGAAGGGAAGGGGTAAGTGATGAGCGGATGGAGGAGGTGTGAGGGACAGCGTGCTAAAGATAGTGGATCAAAATAAGGTGCGTGTGTCTGTGGGGAGGGGGAAAGCTTGGTGGATGAGGGGGGAGGGGGGCTGGGTTACCTGAAATTGGAAAATTCAATGTCCATACCATTGGCTACCCAAGCAGAATATGAGTGCTGTTCTTCCAAATTGCAAGTAACCTCACTCTGGCATGGAGGAGATTAAGGACAGAGAATTTAAATGGCAAGCAATGCAAGGCAAAACATCTGTAGCTACACAAAAGATTCTGTCCTTAATCATCTTGTTTGCCTTCACATACTAATGGAAAATGTGAAAATGTTTCATTGGAGAAAAAGATAATACATATGCTTCGACATGTCTCTAAAAACATCTGTGTGTTTGACATTTAGGTCACCAACAATGCTTTTGTACAATATCCTACCAATTGCCAGCATGTAGAATGGTCCATTAGGTAATATGATCAGCCCAACACAAAGCAGCTATATTTATAGCACTAATTTAATTTCTGGACAACATATATTGTCATTGAGAAAAAATAAATGCTTTGGATTTAGATATCAAAACTATTGAAAGTCAGAGATATAGACTCACTCTCTCTTTAGAAATACACAGTGGCTTATGTAGACTCGGCTGTGTGTAAGAAAGCATTAAGATGCTCTATTTTGTCTTGGGATATAGAAATAAAATTCCTAATTTCTGACTGCAAACCAGCAGTCTTTCCTTAAGGAGCCACATACGGGGTCAGGTCAGACACCGATCAATAGCCATTTAAATTTCATATTTGAAGTTCAGGCATAAAGTTACCATTTTTGTGAAGTATTCTAATGCAAATAGTACTTGTGGAACAGTAAACTAACAATAAAACTAAATTTAGTGGCAAGAAAATTGTCAAGTAAACATCAAATGTAAGAGCATAGTTATAACGAATGTCTTGGGTGTTTCTAGAACTTTCTCAACCAGTTCATTCTTATTTGGAACTAATTCTAATTAATCAGTTCTAAGCTGATACCCAAGAAAACAAGATATATATGCATTACATGTACAAAGATTATGTTTTTACTTGACTATTTCTTCTTGTTCCACACAAAAATATTATTGTTTGCATTGGGTATTCAAGAGATAGTTCTAGTGCTTATAATAGGTTTTGAGACGGGCATCCATAATTTCCAACCAGAGTTTTCTTTTCACTTTTGCAAAGCAGCTTAAGCCATGGCATTTCCGACATTATGTTTATTTTGAATTTTAAATAAAATGCAATGCATTAAAAACTAAAACTAACCATTCTAGGAGGAAGTAAACAAATTATAAAAATATAGCAAATTAGTTTTAATTATCGTAACTTAGTTTCATTTTTAAACTTGACCTTCCATGTTGATCATGTTATCAAGGAAAGTCTGCATTCTATTCCAGTCTTTGTCGTGTAATAAAACACCACTACCCTTTCAGACAATGCAATGATTAACATTTTCAATTGCCACAAAGTAAGTTCTGTAACAATGATGACTCAGCTATCTTTCCCCATGAGTGCAGGTAAACTTTGTTTCCTGAAGAAATAGCTTCAATAAATACAAGAATGGCTCCAAAGTGAAATTGTTAACAATATAAAAAAACATCCATTTAAAAGAACAGAATATTGTGCATTATGTAGTAAATCTTTTTTTAATGTTATTTTGTGATATATTAAAAAAGTCTCCAAACAACTTTTAACACCATCTGGCCATGTTAGAAGTTATTAGGGCTCGAAATTAGCGGTTGCCCGGGTGCCAATGGCCACCTACAGTCCCGCCGGGCAACCTAAAATCCATGCCATTTTGCCCAGCTTGGCAAGCATCCGGGACACCTATTGTTTAATACCAAGCGGGCCCCCTCTCAATCTGTCTCTCATTCTGACACTCTCCGTCTCCGCCCGCCAACAGTGTCCGGGTCTCGGCTCTCGGCTCGCTCCTCATCCACTGGCACGGCAGGCCGCCTTATACATGTGCACTGCCACGGCCTGCACATCCACCCCTGCACATGCGCACTGCCACGGCAACTGGTCGGAGCAGGCCACTTTCTCCCTCCCTTTGCATTGTGGGGGATCTGGCCGCCATTGTTGTCCGGTTGCCGCGTCACTGCGACCGCTGAAAACCAACTCAGAATGACTCCCTGGAGCTGGAGTAACTCTTGCTTCTTGGATTCCTGGTCCTCCAAAAATATTCTAAATGGAATTTAAGCTGGAGTGGACCCACCCACCACCACCACCAAACTCCAAACTCTGAAAAATAATTATTTATTGTGTATATATATGGTCTATGGTATACAGACACACTGAACTTTTATCTCCTGTTCTGTATTATGTTTACATATTCTGTTGCGCTGCAGCAAGCAAGAATTTCATTGTCCTATCTGGGACAAATGACAATAAAACTCTCTCGACTCTCGACTTGGACAGAAGCAAAAAAATGTTCTTGAGGAACAAAGAGCTACCTTAAATTTAGTTGCATCTGGTTGGGTAGCTATGGTAGGGTGAAGACTATTCCATGCTTTACAGATCCGGAAGTGGCTGCGCAGCCCTAGCAGCAGCGGCTCGCCTGCAGTCCGTCTGTTTTTTTATTTTTGTTGTTGTTTTCTTTTGTCCTGTTTTAGTTAATTTTAGTTTATTGGGTTGTGTATGTGGGGTGTGTGGGAGAAACATGTGTTTGGTCTATTCCTTCGGGGGGGGGGGGGGGGGATGCGACCATTTCTTGTCTCCGTCTGCGCTGAGGCCTAATGGCGGAGCTGGCGGCCTCCAACTGGGACCGACCTCGGGGCTCCGGAGGCAGAGCCAGCCAGGACTTACAAACGCGAGGCTGGGCGACTTCGGGGCAGTGGCCCGACTTCGGGGCTGTGACAACCCGACTTCGGAGCCTCGGAGGTCAGTTCCTGTTTTTTCCGGAGCAACAACAGCTTTGTCCGCTGGACTGGACGGCGGCAGCTTCGGCAGATTCGACCGCCCCGAGTTTGAACCGGCCCGTTCGCGGGGCTCGGATTCAGCTGCGGGACTGACTTACTTACCATCACCCGGTGGGGTCACAACATCGGAAACCTGGATCGCCTCAGCGCAGAGGGAGAACAAGGAGGGAAGAGACAAGGACTTAAGACTTTTTGCCTTCCATCACAGTGAGGCGGTGCCTGGTGGGCTCACCTTTGTGAACTGTTGGATGTTAAATCTGTTTTTATTGTGTGGTTTTGTTGTTTTATTCTGTGTTATGACTGAAAGTCATGAAATTACGTTCAGACTTAAAGGTCGGAATGACATTAAAGGATACTTGACAATACTTTAATTGTGCGGGGGAACTCCATGGAGCAGCCAGCATCTCTGGATAGAAGAAATTGGGTGACGGTTTGGGTAGAGGCCCTTGTTTAGATTTCCTCTGGTTTTAGTGTTTTTAGTTTAATTTAAAGATGCAGCGTGGAAACAGGCCCTACGGCCCACCAAGTTCACACGACCACCGATCAACCATACACTAGTTCTATCCCACACATTAGCGACGTAAGTCAAGAGTCCAGAGTGTTTTATTCTCTCACGTCCCAGTTAGAACAATGAAATTCTTAAAGCCCTGTCCCACAGTACGAGTTCATTCCAAGAGCTCTCCCGAGTTTTAAAAAAAATCAAACTTGTGGTAAGCACGGAGAATGAACGTGGCGGGTACATCGGAGCTCAAGGGCGTCTCTTTTGGTCACTTGTCGAGTTCCGACAAGTGGCCATTACCGTAAATCTCCGAGTTCGAATCAGGGCAAACTCGGGAGAACTCTTGGAATGAACTTGTACCGTGGGACAGAGATTAAACTTGCAGCAGCACAACAGGAAAGGTAAACATAGTACTCTGTAAACAATGTTATAAACGAGAAAACAAAACTCCATACAGACAGCACCCATATTCGGGATCAATTCCGGGTCTCTGGCAATTTTAGGCAGCAACTTCATGGCCAATGTACTGCCCCATAGTCTTGAACTGAATTAAAACATACAATAGCTATAAAGGGGGACATAGCGTCACTTAGAGATTTAAGACTGAAAATGGATAGTTTTTTTTTAGTAACCAAAAGTTACCAATGTATAATTTTTTGTGTGTTGGAAAATAAAATATAGTGGCACAGCTGATGGACTTGCTGCCTCATACGGCAGAGATCTGTGTCCGATCCTGTTCTCGGGCACTGTGTTGAATTTGCACATTCTCCCTGCAAGCGTGTGGTTTTCCTCCCACATCCCAAAGACGCGTTGGCTTTGTAGGTTAACTTGTCTCTGTAAAATTGCCCCTAATGTGCAGAGAGTGGGCGAGGAAAGTGGGATAACATAACTTGTGTGAATGGGGAGACAAAAATGCTGGCGAAACTCAGCAGGTGAGGCAGTATCTATGGAGCGATGGAAATACGCGATGTTGCGGGTCGAGACCCTTCTTCAGACTGATGTGAGGGTGCGGGGGGCAGGAAGAAGAAAGGAAGAGGCGGAGACAATGGGCTGAGGGAGACCTGGGAAGCGGAGGAGAAAGCAGGGACTACCTGAAATTGGAGGTCAATGTTCATACCGCTGGGGTGTAAACTGCCCAAGCAAAATATGAGGTGCTGCTCCTCCAATTTACGGTCATGTAAATGGCCGTGGAGGAGGCACAGGACAGAAAGGTTGGATTCGGAATGGGATGGGGAGGGGGAGTTGAAGTGCTGAGTCACCGGGAGATCAGGTTGGTTATTGCGAACCGAATGGAGGTGTTGGGCAAAGCGATGTAGGGTAGCTGACACCTGGAGCAGCGGATGCAATAGATGAGGTTGGAGGAGGTGCAGGTGAACCTCTGCCGCACCTGGAAAGGCTGCTTGGGTCCTTGAATGGAATCAAGGGGGGAGGTAAAGCAACAAGTGCAGCATTTCCTGCAGTTGCAATAGAAAGTGCCAGGAGAGGGGGTGGTTTGGGTGGGAAGGAACGAATTGACCAGGGAGTTACGGAGGGAGCGGTCTCTCCAGAAAGCCGACAGGGGAGGAGATGGGAAGATGTGGCCAGTGGTGGGATCCCGTTGGTAGACAAAGCTGGAGAAAATCAGCGGGTGAGGCTGCATCTATGGAGCGAAGGAATAGGCGACGTTTCGGGTCGAGACCCTTCTTCGGACTGATATCGGGAGGGGTTGGGGGCAGGAAAAAGAAAGGAAGAGGCGGAGACAGTAGGCTGTGGGAGAGCTGGTAATGGGAGGGAAAGGAGGGAGAAAACAAGGATTAACTGAAATTGGAGAAGCCAATGTTCATACCGCTGGGGTGTAACTACCCAAGCAAAATATGAGGTGCTGTTCCTCCAATTTTTGGTGGGCCTCACTCTGGCCATGGAGGCGGCCCAGGGCAGAAACGTTGGATTTGGAAGGGGGAGTTGAAGTGCTGAAGTGCTGGGAGATCAGGTTTGTTATTGCGAACTGAGTGGTGTTGTGCGAAGCGATCGCCAAGCCTGCGCTTGGTCTCACCGAGGTTGATCATATGCTGAATAATCCAACTAGATTTTTGTTTGGAAGTGGAGATAATAGAAATTGCATTCAATTCAACGTGTAAAAAGAGATGAGATGCTGTATTATAATTTTGCTGCATGTCATTGTGGTATATATCATGTCTTGATTGGTGAATATGTTTAGTTTGCGACTTTATTTGAAGCAGAAATAATACGTGAATGCTTCATTGACCATATTTCCGACTGGTAACTACACACTTCGTCCGACACATTATCGCACGCGCCATGCAAGCAGTCTTAAATAACCACCTAAACTGTCATTTGGCAACCCAAAAAGCTGCCGAGGTTGCCTGGCTGGCAACAGGGAAAAAAAAGTTAAGTGAGAGCCCTGGTTATTGTTTAAAAAGGACTGGTCAATCTCAGATAGAATATTTTAATAGACCTGCTGTTTCTTATATATTAACATAAACTCTGTCAGGTTTGATAATCTGGTATCCGAATCGATAAACATTAAAAATGTTAGCAATCTTTTAATTAACATTAAAAAATATATTTCTAAGTACATCACACTGCACAAATTTCAAGTGTCTGCAAAAATCCTTCAACAGATCCCATCCTTTCCTCCATGAATGCAGTCGAAAAATTCACCAAAATGCGTATGTAATGTCTGCCACATCATTCTATTGGCAAATAAATGACTCGACATATGTTGAATTATAGTGCATTGATTAAAACACTTTTAATTATATGGATATGAAAATAGGAACAGTCTGCAAAGGTTTGAAATAATATTATCATGTACGTAAATGAGTCAATTAATGTTAAATGTGGTCCAATGCAGATTTCCAAAACGTAATCAAACATATAATACGTTTAATTAGAACCACATGGGTAAATTTATGATTTTGTGTATGAAACAGCTAAATTTTAGATTGGAGAGTGTGCTTTCCGTGATAGAAGAATTCAAACTTAGTGACGAGAAGATTTTTTTCTATAGAAACAGGAAAACAAGAATAACTAATGCAAAACCAGAGAACCAGGTGAATTAACCAATTAACCGTGGCAAGTATAATCCAGTTTACCTTCCTCTAGCCTGCTGTCTTCCATTAAATTGGACTGGCTTGCCCTACACCTTGCTTGCTCCTCTATTCATGCTACACAATAATCTTTGTGTTTCTCCCATCACACTTGTTCCACTCACTCACCTTTCCCAAGGCTGCCTCCTTTCACTAAATATCACTCATTTCTTTTGATGACCACTCCGATCATGACTTGGTCACCTTCACCCAGATCCCAAAACATTTTCAAATACTTGCTCTTCCACATGCACTGTACTCCTCAAACATCCTCGTTCACATTCCGTTCCTCAAGCACTTCCTTCCGCCATGCATCTCCGCACATCTCCCTTCCCACATATCCCTTACTCATTTTCCCTAATCAAATATTACCACTTAAATCATTCTCTTCCTCACCCATTTGCAACCTGTCAATATCCAACCTCATCAATGTCACTCACATGCACCCAAATATCCTCAATACTTGGATTAGGCACACAAATTCACCCAGAAGCATATTACAAGAACCATTAAAAAAAGCAGATAAGAGGATGGCTTACCTGGATTTCATACAAGTGAGCAACATGGAACTGAACTGCAAATAATAATAAAGATCAATTTTAGTAGTTGATACTTCTAACAATTCAATTTAAAATAGTGCACATATACTTGAATGATAGGGGGTGACAAATATAAAACCAGAAATCTAGAAATGTGGCAACGACCACTGAAATCTATCCATGAAAAAAATGTCCAAGTACAGTTGCTGAAAAAAACATTCATGCGCCAGGTATTAGCATAGAAATATCCCTGCAAATGAGACATCTAAACATTCTAATATATTTCCCAAGCTGATAACCACCAATTCAGAGACTACATCATTCTTCAAATAACATTATGCAATCACTGTAATTCAGTGGCATTGAGAATAAAATTTTCATTTCAACGATAATGCAATTGCACACAGTATTTTTAGATCCACGTTATTTCAACGTGTTTTCGCTTGTTTTGTTACATATCAAATGTTGTTTTAGATGCCTATCAATTTAAAATTCTATCCTTACATTATAAATGTTCACAAATCACAAAGATTAGAATTCATATAGTGCCTTTCAAGGTGTTGTTAAAAGTGCCGAGTCAAGGAAGTATCATTCTCCTCCATGTGGAATATGTAGCAAGTGCGTGCAGATGCCAGGAAGATTTTTTTTAAACGTTTCAAGATCTTTATTTGAGTATGGGGAGATGGCAAATGCAATGAGAGAGATGGAAAGCAGGTGGAAGGCAAATTGCATAATGGTGGATTGTAAGTGTGAAAGTGACATGCAATTAGTGGCAGGATTTATTTAAATGATCACACATGGCTTTAGAGCAGTTTTCTGTAAGCAGTGGGTAAAGTGCTGCAGTGCCGTTGGGATTTTTTTTTTCAAGTAAGCAGTGCACACAATCTGTCAGCCACAACGTTGTGAATAAAACAAACAGTGTCAAGAACAAATAAAATTCATACAATGCTGAATTGAATTTGTGGTTTACATGGGAGCAAGCTGCAAGTGGCCGGGATTGAATATGATGGGCAGGATGCTTTTTGGGTATGTATAAAGCAAGATAAACTATTAAAACAACAGCAGACTACAAGCAAAACTCAGAACACATTAATTGCAAAAAGTCAGATACAGAAAATTTAGGAAAGAAAATGGAAAAGGCATGTGCTTTTTTTCATGATGAAGAGAAAGGTACGACAGGATGCAAGAGTAGAGCAAAATTCTCATGCAGTGGAACCCTGACAAACCAGTTCCCACAGGAATGTGTGGAAGATTCCAGTACAAATGGATGTCATCCCTAATAACACACTTTGCTTACATTTTTTTTTTTTTTTTTAAGTGTTGCACAGTAGTAAAATATATTTTCCAGTGAACCTAGTGAGCTTAAATTGAGCAGGGAATATTCAAGAATTCTGCACCCTTGTTCCAGGTGTAAACATAGCCACAACCCGGACAACGAGCCTTCTGAAGTCCAACCACATGAGAATATCCTAGTTATATAATATAAATTATAATACAAGATATTTTATTAAGCACTATGAGTTCAAAAGAACCATGCCGACCAAATTTTACTCGCGGAAAAATTTTCGACATGCTGAAAATTTCTCCATGACCTAGCTGCGGCCATGAGTATTCGGGATCTTCCCTCGAGCATGAAGGAGAGTTCCAGCGACCTCATAGGACCTCCTAGGACCACGTGTTGACCATGCTGCAAGTTCGAAGGTTGAAGACACTCTTCTAAACTTGCAGATTAGGTCGCCCAAGTGGGACAGCTGCTTTACTGAAGCCAATGTGGTAAAAGTCTGAAAGAGCCCAACCCAAAATGACGTTTGTCCATTTCCCACCACCGATGCTGTCTGATCTGCTGAGTTCCTACAGCCATTTGTCTTTTGTTAATACAACCGTTCACTTTCTCAGATAACATTGAATTCCACTGCTCTTCTGTGAGTTCCCATTAAATCCTAAATGTTGATATTGCAGATGCTTCCATCAACCTTTCCTAGATCACATCACCTCGCCATGTGGGAGGGGTGATGGAGAGATTCTATTTAATTCTCTTTTGATTCCTTTATGAGCCATCAGAATTGTTAGTAAGATCAACATTCATAACCACACCACTAACTTCTCAAAAAGATTGGTGCCATTTTTTTAATTACTGCAATTCACGCTGAGAAAAGAAATTGAGATTGAATCCGCTTTGGAACACATCTCACAAAGTCCACAAATCTTTAAGTGGGGCTATCAGCAGATAATTATTTGAAAACCATTAATGCTTACCATTTGCTGCAGAAGCATTATAACTTTACACTACTTTGATCTATAGTAAGCATCAATGGAAATATGGACAGTTTAAATTCTGAAAAGCCCAAAAACTATTTCATTGGTACCAGTTTGTTTCTCTTATGCTCAACAATGCATTTGAATCGAAGAATAAGATTAACTATCCATCTTCATCCTACTCAGAAGATCCAAATTTTTCAACACTTCAAACTGCAATACAAGTTTTATAATTTTTCTGAAATACACAAATGGAGTCGATAATGCTAAAAATTATATTGCTCTGAATTTCAGCAAGATCCATTTGATAGCTGTTATGGTTAGAACTGAAATAAAATTTTCAAATATTACAAAGCAATTTTATGATTAACTGTACCAATTAGCCTGATAGAACATTACAGCTTGCACAACCGAGGTTCGCTGGATGAAATATACATATCATAGATCAAATAGATATTTGTGCAATGGGAGAAAATGGCAGGAAACAGTTACAACTTAAATAGAGTTCAACATATGACTATTGTAGTGTCTCTCATTCTTCACAAGCAATTTTAGTTTAAATTGTATCCTGGCCATTTAGATTCAAATCTACAATAAAGGTTGTTCTATATGCTCACTATGCACACAAATGGTTTACAGATAATCACCCACAAGCTGCAATGAAACTTGCAGAGTTTGGAGTTGAAAAAAATGAGGAATACTGCTGCACAAGTACTTTTAATATTAAACTAGAGCAGTAAACCAGTGAGGAAAACTTGATTGATACCGATTTTAGTTGATTTGATTTACTGAATTTAAACCCAATAAGATTAAAGGAAGCATGGCAAACTGGGCCCTGGTGAGTTTAAAGAGAGCACTGCAAATGAGGTTCCAGTTAGTTTAAAGAGAACACAGTAAACCTGTAAATCATTTATTACAAATTAATTATCTTGAGAAGTCATAAATCCAAACTTTTCCAACAAAATCTTAACTAGGTGTGGGATCAAGCAATCCTGCTAAAAAAATGATTAATTAAGGGAAACATTCTATGTGGGTTTGAAACATACTAAAACCAAAGTTCATGGTCGGGTGGAGCTCAAGTCGGCTGCCTCGCCAGCAGCATGTCCGTTATTTCAATATTTTTTTTGTTTTTTTAGTATGTCCAAATGTTTGTTTTAATGTCTCTCGGTATGTCTTATGTGGGGAGTGGGGAAATATGGGATCGCCGGAGAAGAGTTCCGACCGCTGGCCTGAAGCCGCAGGAAGTGAAGTGGCTGATTCAGGAACTTCAATCTGTCCCGACATCATAGCTTCGATCATCCCGGCGAGAGTGCTTGCACATCAGGCCATCCATAGCGGCGACTACGGAGGGTTCAGCACCGACCACGAGTGAACAAATGAGGAAGATTGACTGAACTGTTTTGCCTTCCATCACAGTGAAGAATGCTGTGGTGGATGTTTATGTTAATTCTATTGTGTAATGTGTGTTATTTTTAATTGTCTGGCTGCATGGTAATTCATTTCACTGCGCCTTAATAAATTTGAACCTTGAACCTTGATTATGGAAGGTCATGAGACCCAAAATAGACACATTCAAAGCAATGTCTTCGGCCCAATCATCTTCAGTGGTTTCATCAATGCCTTTCCTATCATCCATCGATAGGGCAGAAATAACAATGTTTGCTAATGGTCAGACAATGTTCAAATCCATTTGCAATTCTTCAGATAATGGGTTGAATCCTGTTGGCTGTGGTCACTGGCACCAGAGGAAAGCAATGGCACTTAACAACATAAATGGAAGCAAGTCCCAGAGTTCCAGGTACTGAGTGGTGAGTAGCAGATGGCACGATATCATACATGGCAAAGGATTTGAAACCCAATTGATTTCAATGGAATTACTGGTTTCAAGGGGATAATGGGTCTCGGATAAGGAAACAAAGAGAAATAAACTTTTTTGTTTAATCAATTTCACAACGTTTTAAAAATAAGTTTTTTTATTGCTCAAAACATTTTAGGATATTTCAGTTCATTCTGTTATTTTGAAAAAAAACTTTAGTGCTCTCTAAGAGTTTTTAACTATTTGAATATCAAAGACTATTAAAAATCACTTTGACCCAAGGACAAATTCCAACCTCAATTTTGCTTCTGTTAAACTCTGCACGAACAGAGACAGCAACAAATGATTCAGAAGGCAAGTTGCCGTTTGGATCTGGCCACAACATAGAAGAGTGAAGAGGGACAATGGGATCAATCTTTCATGTAATCCCAGTAAACATGGGCATTGGGAAGCAGGCGGAAAATTATGACCAGCAAGATCTGACAAGAAGCAACAAGACTTGTCTTGGGCCAACTACACCCACAGCCCATAACTGAATAAAAATATACACTGAATCTAGAGATATAGTTGGGGAAAAAATAATAATAATTGCATTTACGGTATAAGCACTTCTCACTTTCCTTACTATAACTGTTTACAGCTCAAACAACGCACGTATGTAGTTTATAGTTTATAAAGTATCAGAAGTCAAAAGTGATAACATTTTCCAGGTTGGTCATTCTGCAATGAATCAAAGGCTGCAATTTAAACTTGGGTCCTTGTCCAAGTACATTTCACAAAATCTGTAAATTAATACGAATATAGAAGTGTTAAAGTTCCCCTTTCCACTGCAATACATTAAAAACAATGTGGAATCCATCAGGCCATTCAAAATTGAATTGAAAAAAGATCGAGGGGCAACAATCAGCAGGTCAACGTGACAGAACAGGAAAATGGTGGGATTGCGTTATAATTAGCTGGCACTGATCCACTGGGCCAAACAGCCTCCTCCTGTGCTGTAATTCAATGATGGTACTAATAGTATATACTTAAACATATTAAGAAATAAAACAGCAAGTGGAACACTAAATCACGTGCACAAAATCCGATTTTATTTGATTATCATATAAAGATAAGTAATTAAATAATTACACTTTCCGAACTCAATACAAAATATCTTAAGGAATTTGGTAAAAAGTACTTACTTTCTGCTTTGGACAGAGTGCAGGGGTTGGAATCAATCAATGCCAACTGAAAATGCTGCCGGAGGAAAGAAACAATATTGATTTAATGCCACCATATAAACATCTAATCATAGATGAGAAAGAACACTTCAATTAATGAAGAAGGAAAGAACATCTCTAAAATAAAATGTGAATATTTTATCTCCTTCACAACTGGCAGGAACAAAAGATAAAGTTGATGTTGTGCAAATAAGTACATTTTTAATAACCATATTCAAAATGCATTACAAAGAAAACAACTCAGAAGTATTCTACAAAATGTTGTAAAATCATACCACAGCTGGCCTGCTTTTAGCAATGAACTCTAGCAAAGGAACCAGAAAATACATTGGAAACAAAAAAAAATTATCTACTTTGCTGAACTTGTAGAACAACCTATGCAAGCATTTTCCAAGTATGGAACAATCCAGGAAAAAGGACTTGTTAAGTATTTGCTTTAAACCTTCGACTGTCTTATTTTTCCAGCAACTTTCTTCCAAAATATACAAATAAACCAGGTGATGAACATGACTCAAGTAGCTATTTGACAGAAAGGGGTGATGGCAGGAGAATGTAGTTGAGAGGGAAAGATAGATCAGCAACGATTGAATGGTGGAGAAGACTTGCTAGGCCAAATGGCCACATTTACTCTTATGACTTATGAACATCAAATATCAAAACAGAGTTTAAAGTTTTTCCTTGTAAGCAAAATATCAAGGGTCACTGAACACCAATTAGCAGAGTGACCATTTTGGGTCCTTTGTTTTAACCCTCCAACTGAAGTATCATTGTTTTTCAGACTGAGATCCACTAATTCAGTAAATTAAATACTTGGTAGTAGTTCCACATAAAACACCTCATTGACAAACAGAAATTGGGCACGCTCCCTCTGAATAGTAAAACTGTTTAGTAATCTACAGACACTATTTAAATTTAAATTATTAAAATTATACTACTTAAATTTAAAGATCGGGAGTCTCACATTTACTTGAGGAAGTTATAAGCTTAATGCAGGCAGACACAAAGCGAAAATTGTAACTGCAAAGTTGAAATTTAAATCAATGTAGCACATCCATATTTACAAGGAAGAACACAATGCAGTTAGTTAGTCCATGGTTGAAAGTTAGTCTATATGGTGAACAAATGCTGACCCAATTTTAAAATGTCGCCATTATGTAGGTATGTTACAAAACTTACCTTCAGCGGCGCTGCAGTTCTGCCACTGGCCGTGTGCTCGACTTTGGCGCCTTTGGGGGGGGGGCGGGATTAAAATGCCGTTTTCTCCTGCTTATCGGAGGCGGTTTTTCCCAGGCTGCTAAGCCGCTGAAGAACAATCGTTCCGACTTCTATTCCCGATGTTAATTTATTTAATCGCGGGAAAATTCAATTACATAAAAATAAAAGCCAACTTCAAACGCCCTCAATGCCTACAACGGGACGGATCGCATGAAGGGGACAAAACATAATGTAAATCGTTTATTTTATATATAAACTTGTTTCTCGGGATGGCTTTAATCTAATTTTCATTTGCGAAAATGTGATTTTGGCCCCATACGATCCGGCAGTGTTTTTCCTGCCGACATGGGGTTTAAATTCACCGCAAATGCAACGTTCCAATCGATCGCGTTCCAGAAGCAAGATTATTAAAATGCCCATTTTTTTGGGAGATAAACCGCCTAAATTGTCTATATTTTGTCTCATTCTCTCTCTCCACACCATTATTTTTAAACTAAATGTTCACAACAGTTTGAGTCACATGTATTGCACAAAAAAACAATAATTTGATTATATTTTGGGTGGATGTTTCTAGATTAATTTATGGGAATTAAACATATAATTCCTTCCATCTGGGATATAAATGCATGTCAGCGAGATTTAAAAATCATGTTATATTGTGAATTCTTGTGTGAATCGGATTAGTTTGTTATTTGGATACTTAGGCTATTAAAAAAAGTTATCCTTTTCTTAAGAAATGGAATCTACAGGACATTGTTAATGGGAAAGTAGTGGGCAGAAATGCATGTCATGTGTGGTTTGAAGAGCAAAAACGTGTAGTTTACAATGCCGAAATTGAAAAGTTGAGGAAAAACAAGGTGTACATAGTTGCTTATTGGGTACAATCTGAGGAGTATGATGATGCTACTGATTATGATATGCCAATGTACCAGCTAGCAACTGATCTTTTCCATAAAGACTTGGTCTATTGCTATAAATTGTAATTTATTTACCTATCTGTTATGGATTTACATCCTTTATTGTCATTCAGACCTTTTGGTCTGAACAAAATTTTGTTGCCTTGCAGTCATACATATAATAAAATAACAAAACACACAATAAACACAAACTTAACAACCACCACAGTGAGTTCACCAGGCACCTCCTCACTGTGATGGAAGGCAAAAGTCTGAAGTCTTTGTCTCTTCCCTCCTTGTTCTCCCTCTGCGCTGAGGCGATCCAGGCCTCCGATGTTGTGACCGCACCGGGTGATGGTAAGTCCCGCAGCTCAACCGTGCTCCGCAAACGGGCCGGTTCAAACTCCGCAGCCTGGAGTGGTCGAAGCTGCTGCCTTCCAATCCAGCCGACGAAGCTGTGGCCACGGGAGCTCCGGAAAAACAGGTCACCAACTTGTGACCTGCGAGCTCCCGACGATGTCGTCCACTGGGCCCGCGGCTGAACCTCTGAAGTCGGGTCGCCGCCGCCGGAACAGCCCCGAGTCAGGCCGCCACCGCGGGAACACTGCCTCAGCCCAGAGTTGGGCCGCCGCCATCGGAACGCCGCCTTAGCCCCGAGTCGGGCCGCCACCGGAACGCCGCCACAGCCCCGAAGTTGGCCAACCTCACGCTGGTAAGGCCTGGCTGGCTCTGCCTCCGGAGCCTCAAGGTGGGTCCCAGTTGGAGGCCGCCACCTCCGCCATTAGGCCTCAGTGCAGACGGAGACGGGGGATACGACAGGAAAAGTCGCACCCCCCCCGAAGGAAGAGACTAAAACAAGTTTCTCCCACCCCCCCACACATACACAACCTACTAACTCAAATTAATTAGCTAAAACAGGACAAGAAAACAACAACGAAGAAGAACAGTCGGACTGCTTGTGAGCCGCAGCTGCTAAGGCAGCGCAGCCACTTCCGGATATTATTTAATACAATAATATTAAAGTTCTGATCTTGAGAATATAAAGTTTTTGAATTCAAGGCAGTCTGGGTGTTTATTACTATTTCCGTCACAACGGTCAATTTTGTAATTAACTACAATTAGGTAATTAACTAATTATATGCTTTAATTTCAGTTCATCCAAGTAAGATGTTTTATATTTGTTTCAGAATGCTTCAATCTATAATAACTGAAAATTTCATTCAGTTCTCTTGAATTTTAAGAAAGTTATGGGCTTTTGACTGTCCTCGATCACAACTTTTGTGTGAAGTCAATGGAAAAGCAATAGTGAACAAGATGCTAATTTCAGAGTATGAAAACGGCCATAATTTTTTTAATACCGAAGATATGAAAGTGAATTAGGTGTCAAATTAAACTTCTTTTTATGCTTTATCTGATGGGATAAATTGCAAACTTAATTTTTTTAATTTCAAAAATTTGTGAAGTTACACAGCATGTTGGCATCACTGTGTCTGCATTACGGCTGCCAGCTTGTGTCAGGAGTGGTTAGTATGAATGGTGCCGGTATGATAAAAAACCGGACTGGATTATAGATAATAGTGGTGTGCAGCATTTGTGTGTTAGAATTGGTTAACATATAAACAGAGCAGATCTACATTTTTCCTCTTAAGACGTAACTACGAATATATATGCAAGTACAACTAACCAAGTTTAACTGGTGTGTGTACAAAAATACAGTTACTTCAGCGCTGGAGCAGGAACATGGTCCCCGTATCTACGGGTAGGTTTACAAATACGACCCGCACGCGTACGGTACAAGCTCGCATCTCCATCCTTCACCGGCGAGAACTGAGAGACAGGGAGCTGTTGGAACACCAGAGATCCGTGAGACGGGTGAGGTGAAGCTGGAGACCAGGGCACCGAATGTGGTGGCGAGAAGGCAGGATACATGACTGGCGGATGTCGGGCTGAGGAAGAAAGTCATTCAGTTAAACAGTCCTGGAGCATCTGGATACGGGATCGTGGCTTGTGGTTCCTTCACTGGTAGAAGGTGCTGACGGTTTAGCTGGCAGGTCCCTTCATTCGAATCGACCATGTACGAACATGATTCCGGTGCAGGGCTGTGGATTAAACCAAGGCAACCGTGGCCCTTGTCAGTCTGAAGTCGTACAACTTGACCACTCGCCAAAGGCTTGAGGGGCCTGCTTGTTTTGTCGTAAGATTGTTTCTGGATCTCGCGCTTGTGCTGAAGCTGTGTTTGAATTACCGATGGCTTGCGAACTTATGGCTGCAGTAGTTGCTTGGGTACGGGCAGCGTGGTACGGGTCTGCCTTGACATGAGACGTTGGGCAGGAGACCAGAGTACTGGGTCATGGGCAATGTTTCTTAAGTTGAGCAAGTCCAGGTAAACATCGGATTATGCCAAATGTGACCTGTTAGGCACTCTACATCACTCGCTCGCCCAGCCTGTTCGATTGAGGAAACTCAGGACTGCTGGTAATGTAACGAAAGTCCCATCATAGGAAACATCCTTAAAACACTGGCTGGTGAACTGGCTTCCGTTGTCAGACAGGAGTTTCGAGGGCGCCCCTTGAACCGAAAAGTGGCGCTCTAGCCTTTGAACCACTACCGCTGAAGTGGGGCTGGGAAGCAAGTCGATCTCAAATCAGCCCGAGTACGAGTCAACAAGAACTAGGTATTGCTTACCACGCCATTCGAAAATATCAGTTGCCACTGTGGACCATGGCAAGGCATGAACTGGGTGGGAGAAGTGGCTGCTTGGGTTGATGGGGCACCAGGTTGTTGCAGATCGCGCAAGCTTCCATCTTCTCCCGTATGAGCTCGGTCATACCGGGACAGAGTCAAAGTATTTGTCCCCTAAGGCAGTTGGAATGACCGCCTTGTGTCCCTTGACAATCACACCATCCTGGAGCACAAGCTCGTCGCGGACCAGGAAGTATGGGCGAATAGCAACTGGCACCGTGTTGCTTATTCGGCCAGCCATGCCGGATGATCGAGGACAGGGACTGTAGGGCGTCATCGACTGCTGTCTACGCAGCCAAGTTGTCCAGGCATTCAGTGGGAAGGTAGGACACCATCATCACAATGTAAGTGTCGTTGTCTGACAGTTGTTGCTCACAGGTCTTGCTCGGGGCTCTGGATAGAGTGTCGGCTAGGTGCATGTCTTTGCCTGGTTTGTAAATAAGTTTAATATCGTACCACTGCAGTCGGGCAGGAGCGGCATGGATCGGCTTGTTTAAGATGCTGATTAGGGGCTGGTGGTCTTTCAACAGTCACAGTCTCTCCAAAAGTGAAATCTTTGAAGCACAGGCGAAAACCACTGCCTATAGTACCTTCTCGATACGAGCATAGCATTGCTCAGTCATTGTGCGAGAGGCATATGTCACCCTCACTGGTACTCTGAAGACAGGCAGCACCCAATGGGGGCATTGCAGGTTTGTGTTACAGGCAGCTTCACATCGAATTGAGCCAGAGTCGGGGCACAGGACAGCTGCTGTTCTAGGGTGTCAAATACCCTCTGGTGTTGTTATACCAGGACCAGGATGCATTCTTGTGTGTTAGCTGCTGCAGCCGGGCTGACAGTCCGCTAAAGTTCTGAATGAACTTACCCAGGTTGTTCACCATGCCCAGGAATCTCTGTAGACTGGTTACGTCTGTGGGAACTGGCAGTTCATTGATGGCAATGGTCTTGGAAGGATCTGGTTTGAGTCCATCACTAGTAAAAACGTGTCCCACATACTTCACTTCCTTGAAACAAAATCTGCACTTTAGGGGGTTGAGCTTGAGACTGGGCAAGGGAAAGTCGGTGCACATCTTCTCCAAAGCTTACCAATCCCAAGTCCTGGCAGGGATCGATGCCAAGTAAAGTCGTATCCTTTTCCTGGGACAATGAAAAAGTTCAGCTTGTCGCAAGGTGGCACTGCAGGTCAACCCTTCCAACTGGGTGAACCTCCACCTCCGAAGGGAATTAACAAAGCTTTGGTGTTTACAATAGATTCTGCATTCCTGACCCTGGATAATTTAGATAAGGACACAACATTACAATGAGCTCCAATGTCAATTTTTGCCACAGCAGTAATGTTGTTGATCCAAAAAGTGACCCCAGGATCATGTAGTTTACATGAAGTTTCAGACAGAGAATGTATGTTTAGACTGGTAATGTCAGGTTCAGAAGGATTCCCACAGGGAGACGGCACAGCTTGGTCTCAATCGGTTATGCTGCGGAACCATCTTGCTGGAGTAGGTGCACTGACTGCTTGGGTTCTGTACGACCTCTGCGGGCACGACAGCACCGAATAAAGTGATTTCTTTCTTTACAGTAGTGGTAAACTTTCCCGTAGGCAGGGTATTGCTTGCGGACAGCGGAGTGTGAACCACCCCAATTATTACATTTATCGAGAAACCAGTCAGGCTGCTTCACTTCTGGTGGCAGGCGTTGAGCACGGTAGACCGGATTGGCAGCATTCACATGGTAGGAGGAATGCTGACCCAGCCCTGCGAAGCTGGTATGAGAATCAGTAACTTCAGCAATGCGCCGATGAGAGTTAGATCAGCATTCTGTAGTAGTTCACTTCTCACTTTATCTTTCAGGATGCCACTCACCAATCTGTCGCAGACAAGCTTGTCGTGCAGATCCCTAAAACAGCACAGACTGGCAATGTGCTTTATGGTACTTATGTAAGCCTCGACCGGCTCACCAGGAAGCTGGCTTCTTTGAAAAAACTTGTTGCACTCCATCACCTTTATTCGTCCAAATTTCACACAGTTGTCTGAACTTGTTCATTAAACAAACCGGATCGTCCATAGACTCTGCAGGGGCGATCTCCACATTTTTGCCATCCAATACAGCCGGAGCATAGTTGAACCGTTCAGCTCACTGAATAGCACTGATCCCACAATGTTGAGAAATACAGCAGCTATACGATCGGAAGGCACTCCACGATGGGCAGCCCGAATGTAGACGTTAAAATCTCTTTCAAAAATTCACCAACTCTCACTAAGGTCGACATCGAAAACCAAGGAGTTTTTAAACGTACGAGCCATAATGAAAGTGGGAGAAAAAAAATCTGGGGAAATGAAACAAAAGAAAACCCAAAAAAACGGCGTAGAATGGGTCCGGAAACTCTGACACCATGTAGAGCAACTGACACATACTCAAAGTAAAGATCCAACAGGTTTATGCATATAATAAAGTTACACCGCATGTTGGCATCACTGTGTCTGCATCACGACTGGCAGCTTGTGTCAGGAGCCATTAGTATGAATGGTGCCAGTATGATAGAAACACGGACTATAGATAATAGTGGTGTGTAGCATTTGTGCTTTAGTATTGGTTAACATAGAAGTAGAGCAGATATACAGATTAATCATTAATAATTCAATAAACATTGAGGTATAATTTGCTTCATTAGTTCTTGATAGGTTTTTTATTTTAAATGGGAAAGCATGAACAGAATGAAAAATTATTGAACAATCGCCTGTGACAATGGAAGAAAGCTTGAAAGATGAAAATTGTTGGAGAATTTTACCTTATGTCAGTATTCAGCAAGCAGTGGCCCCAAATTAGTGCCGATAGAAAAGTGTGCAACCATTAATTCAGTAATTTCCATAACTGAGAACAAGCCACAAATGGGGCAGAAATTTTATTTCCCAATGTCACGACTACCCAGGAACCTATCAATCTCAGTATTGAAAGAATACAACACCCGAGACTCCTCACCTGCAGCATGGAAAACGCGAAAAGATTACCTGTTCTGAGTGAAGAAATATCTCATCTCAGTTCCAAACAGGCTAATCCTTATTCCCAAACTCTAACCCAAGTACAAGCTCATCCACCAGGGGATCATGCATCTAGCTTGTCAAGCCCTTCAATATTTTTTTAATTCAAATGTCAATGAGGTCGACAATAAGGGGCTCATTTACTGAATTCAAAACTGCTCACAATCCTCAGTCCTGCTATTTCTGGCAACATAAGCCTCTACCATTGGTTTAACACTATCTCCAATTACTCATCAATGAATCATTCCTCCTTCTGAGCTTTTTCACTTTAAGATGGGTATTTATTTTGCAAAATATGCATTTCTTTAAATTTTAACTCCCTGAAAGATGTGACCAGTCAATATGCTCTCCCAATTAAGCCCATTAATCTCTCCCCTTACATAACCCTTTGCTTGAAATTTTGTTTTGAACTTCTTCACTTTCAAATCTAATATAAAATTCTATCATGAGATGATCACTGTTCCCCCAAAATCTCTTCACAATAATAACAGTTAACCATCTCCTTCTTAATACATAGAATTAAATCCAAAACGTATTTGTCCTTCATCTTCAACATCCCAGCACAGGACAATCTGAAAAGTAATTAAACTAATATATCCCATGTGCTTTGAATATTTTATTCCCTTTACAAAAAGCCATCCCATGGGTTGTCTAAATAAATATGTCTATTACCATGATAGCCTATGTGACAGGTGGTTACTGGAACCTTCCAGATAATTGCACAGCACACAAACATGAACAGAAATCATTGGAAGTGATCCCAAGCAGCAAATAAGCACTTTCTTAACTTGTAAAACTTCAAGGTTTCCACAATAACCATGACAATTTACTTTGCACCGCCTGAAGAATGATGCCTGCATCAAGTAGCCACTCTTTGTATATGGGTAATCTGGCTTCTGTCCGAAAAGGCTAAGATATTATCAGAGTGGGTTTCAAGGTCTATTAAGCCAAGTCAGGATGCCTGATTAATATTTGCAATGATCTAAACCTTCAAATATCTGTACATCCCACTCGCATTTCTATCAACTATTGATGATCAGCAATTGTAATTATAGACAGGGTGCTGGAGTACCTCAGCAAGTCAGGCAGCATCTCTGGAGAACACGGATAGGTGAGAGTTCGGGTTGGGATCCCTCTTCAAATTGATAGATGTTTGGGGGGGGGGGGGGGGCGCATAAGAAGAAAGCTGGAGAATGAGAGGAGCAGGATAAAGCCTGGCAGGTTAAAGGCCTGCTGGGCTTTGTCCTGCCCCTCCTCTCAGTTTATTACCTGTGATCTTTGTCCTGCCTCTCCTCTCTTTGGCTTATTACCTGCGAGGCTTTGTCCTGTCCTTCCTTTCTTCAAGCTTACTTTCCCCCCCCACCCACCGCCAACAGTGAAGGTCCCGACCAAAATCCTCACCTATCTATGTTTTCCTGAGATGCTGTCGGATAAAACTGGGCTACTCTAGCACTCTGCGTCTTCTTTTGTAAACCAGCATCTGCAGTTCCTTGATTCTGAGTAGGCTTGTCGGCTGATGTGAGAATGGGAGGATTGTGTGCAATTGAAATGCCAAGCTGATTTGCAACTCTATACAAATCAGCACAAATCTGGCCCAAATATTCTCCTCCTCTGCAAGCACTAATTTCAGTGCCTAACTACCCTAACTAATATTAAATATTACTCTATAAATTATGACAGACATAGTTCAGAAATAAATTACTGCTAAAATAGCTTTGCATACACTTCAGAATTGTTGCTGTACGTTCTATTTTCACACAGAGAGTGGTGATTTTCACCAGAATCTGTAGAATTCTCTGCCACAGAAGACTGGAGGCCAATTCACTGAATGTTTTCAAGAGAGTTAGATTTACCTCTTAGGACTAAGCAAATCAAGGGATATGGGGGGGAAAGCAGGAACGGGGAACTGATTTTAGATGCACAGCCATGATCATATTGAAAGGCCGAATAGCCTACTCGTGCACCTAATTTTATATGTTTCTATATACATTAAACAATCTAGAGGTGATTTAAGTTTAATTTAGAGATACAGCGCGGAAGCAGGCCCTTTGGCCCAGTGAGTCCACTACACTATCACTACCCACTATACTATCAATACCCACACACTTACACTATCCCACATACACTGGGGACAATTTACAATTATACCAACCCAATTAGCCTACAAAGCCTGTACTTCTTTGGAGTGTGAGAGGAAACTGGAGATCCTGGAGAAAATCAGCGCAGTCACAGGGAGAACATACAAATTCCGTAGACAAGCACCCATTGTCAGGATCGAACCCGGGTCTCTGGCGCTGTAAGGCAGCCACCCATGACTGCAGAAGATAATGATTAGTACAGTGCTCTCCATAATGTTTAGGACAAAGATGCATCATTTATTTATTTGCCCCTGTACCATGTAGAAGTTACAGCTATGTTTATACATAGTCCGTCCCCCTACCCCTCCCTTTCAAGGCACCATAATGTTCGGGACACATGGCTTCATAGGTGTTTGTAATTGCTCAGATTTTTTAATTGCCTCCTTAATGCCGATATAAAAGAGAGCTTTCAGCACCTTGTCCATCACCTTTGGAAACTTTTATTGCTGTTTATCAACATGAGGACCAAAGTTGTGCCAAAGAAAGGCAAAGAAGCCTTTATGATACTGAATAAAACTGCGAGAGACATCAGCCAAACCTTTGGCTTACCAAAATCAACTGTTTGGAACATCATTAAGAAGAAAGAGCACTGGCGAGCTTACTAATCGCAAAGGGACTGGCAGGCCAAGGAAGACCTCCACAGCTGATGACAGAAGAATTTGCTCTATAATAAAGAAAAATCCGCAAACACCTGTTCCCACCGGATCAGAAACACTCTTCTGGGGTCAGGTGTGGATTTGTAAATTACCACCATCCACAGAAGACTTCATGAACAGAAATACAGAGGCTACACTGCAAGATGCAAACCACTGGTTAGCCGCAAAAATAGGATGAACAGGTTACAGTCTGCCAAGAAGTACTTAAAAGAGCAACCACAGTTCTGGAACAAGGTCTTGTGGACAGATGAGACGAAGATTATCTTATATCCGTGTAATGGCAAGAGCAAAGTATGGAGGAGAGAAGGAACTGCCGAAGATCCAAAGCATATCACCTCATCTGTGAAACACGGTGGTGGGGGTGTTATGGCCCGGGCATGTATGGCTGCTGAAGGTACTGGCTCACTTATCTTCATTGATGATGCAACTGCTGATGGTAGTAGCACAATGAATTCTGAAGTGTATAGACACATCCTATCTGCTCAAGTTCAAACAAATGCCTCAAAACACGTTTGCCTGCGGTTCATTCTACAGCAAGACAATGATCCCAAACATACTGCTGAAGCAACAAATACGTTTTTTAAAGCTAAAAAATGGTGAATTTTTGAGTGGTCAAGTCAATCATCCGATCTGAACTCAATTGAGCAAGTTTTTGTATATGCTGAAGAGAAAACCGAAGGGGCTAGCCCCCAAAAGAAGCATAAGCCAAAGATGGCCACAGGCGTATTTGGAATACTAGTATATTTGGTAATCAGTGGTGCTTTTTATTAGTCATTATTTGCTTTATTATTATTATTATTTTATTAATTGGTTTATTAGTTCAGATATGCCATAGCTCCCATTTTCTGTATGTGACACAGCGACTGATGACACCACGGCTCGTGTTGCATCAGTCACTCAAAATATTTTAAGGGTGGCACGTTTCTCAATAATTCATGACCTGCGGCTGGTGTTATTGTACGTTCTCCTCATCCACTGGTGTTCTTGCCATTTTTTTATTTTACGGATTTGGGTGAGTGTTGAGTGATAAGCATGTACAGTCGCCTCATAGTGTTTCCTGCCTTTGTATAACTGTGTGTGTGTGCACGCGTGTGTTACTGACACCGTCTCTCGTCCCACAGTCCATCAAATATTTGTGACAGACAGTAACCACCTCCTTCTTCACCACCGTCTTCATTCTCATCACTATGCGGCAATAACACCAAATTACTAAAACTTCCTTTCTTCCTTCTCCACTTCTTCCTCTTCTAGAGAGATTCTTATATTTAATACTATTCTTCTGATATGGTTATCATTATTATCATCATTATTATTAGTAGTAAATGAATACATTTCTTCTCAAAAATGAAATACACAAAGAGTAAATTAAGAAACTGACTGACTGATGCCCATTTAGATGGCATCTTGCATTTGGCCTCTTCCACCCTTCTCCTAATATTGAGAGACTGTCGAGTGAAAGACAACACCAAGTGTCACACTAACTGTTATGAGACAAACAGACTGACAGAGAGGGGTGAGGTTAGTTTCAATACCAGTGTATCAAACTAACTACTATGTTCAATAGACATAATAGTGGTTAAATCTATTTATTATTATTATTATTATTAGCATTATTATATTACTAAAACTCTCATCTTGTTTTGTTTGCATGTGTGCGTGGATGTGATATCCCAAAACCCCGTAGCTCTACAATTTTTGGCCCACCTTACTCACCATTGTCCTGGGATGTAAATGAAACAAGTTTCGTTCGGATTGATGTTATATTTTACGTTATTGACATTTTAAACTTTACAAAAACTTTTCAAACCACTTTTCTACTTGCCCTGTCCGTCAGCAGCATTACAGTGATGTCACAATGGGATCCCAAATCTCATTTACATTTTTAAAAAAAATTGTGATTTTCAAAAAACAATTTTTAATCAAATTCTTCTGTTTTCAATAACAGCTGACATTGTATTTAGGTTATTTTAAAAATCATGATTTTCATTGTGGGGGGGTGGAGGGAGAGGTTTCATTTTTTTTAAAACATCGTGATTTTCATTGTGGGGGATGAGATAGGGAGGTTTCATTTTTTTAAAAATCACGATTTTCATTGTGGGTGGGTGGGATAGGGGATGGTGATGAGTGGGGGAGTATGGGGAAAGAGGGAGAGGAGGGGGTATGGAGGGAGAGGGGGGAGAAAGTGAGGAGGGATAGTGGAGGAGGAGGGAGTGGAGTGGGGAATAGAGGGAGAGGAGGGCCATGGAGGAGGTGAGGAGGGGGAGTGGGATAGGGGGAGGTGAGGAGCAGGGAGATACAGAGGGGGTTAGGGAGGGGAATTATGGAACGAGGGAGTGACTGACTGAGGGTAGGGGAAAGGAGGGAGTGGGGAGGGGAGGAGGAGAGGGAAAGGAGAGGGAGGATGAAGAGGAGGATGAGGGAGTGCTAGGGAACACGGAGGAATGGAGAAGGATTGGGGTAGGAAGAGGGCTGACGAGGTGCAGTTGCGGGGGTGTTGCCGTGACTCGCGTCACAACAGGGATCTCTGGCGCCACAACGGGAACCCCTCAGCCGCGCCTGCGCAGTTGGGGGCTATGGGTCAGTGGTGGAATATTGCCTTGGGACGGGCCCAATGGGTCAGCACCTGGTCTAGTATATAAATGTCAAAGTTTAGTTAGTATGTATTATTATTACCTCTATTTATTGACTATGGCAATAAATGTGGCCCGCCATCCGCTCATGGTTCCTGGCCCCCTATGCAGAACAAGGTTGCCTACCTCTGCCTTAAGTGATGGCGGAGTGAGATACACAATATTTAAGAAATAGTTAGATGATCATTCAATGCAACATTGACAATTACAGGTGGAATGCCAGGAAATGGAATTCATATAGACAGAAAAGGGGTTGCAGAGCTTGTTTACAAGCTGTATGATGCAAACTCTCACCTTAAAAGACAACACTATGAGTAACAACACTTTGTGCAACAAACTGCAAATCCACTTAACATGGTGTCATGTTTTCTTCTTACAGATCTGAATATTTCTCCAATTTACCATTGATGACATCACAAGAAATTTAATGGCAACTATCTGTGCAAAAAAACTCGCAGGAATTTGCCTTGTCATATTTCAGGTGATCATCTTGAAAAGTCTAATGCCACGATTAACGTCCCATTTCTTCCGACACACATACTTAAAGACAAAAACGTTGCTCAAGATATCAACTTCATCCATCAATTTGCTCTCGCTTTGAAAGGTAGAAATTGAAGGGATATTTTTTAATTATATTTGGTCAGAACAAGAAACTGGTCTTTTCCACTTTATATACAATTGTTGATATTTTTACCTGCCCGTTTCAAAAACGTGGCACTGTTTCTTTCTGGCACCTTTTTTATTTGTTTATTTATTTGCACCATGTTTTAAAAGAAGACAAACGATCAATTTATAATACCATACAGTGCTGGGAGCGAAGGGAAGCCCAGAGGGCTTATACAAAGTCCGCTCCCATCTGAAAATGAGCGTTAATGGCAAATCAGGGGGTAGGAAAAAAAAAAAGACAATAATAAACAGTAATACAGTTTAAGAATGAAAATTAAAAATACTTTTGTCAACTGAACTAGGAAGCACAATCTGTGAACAATGTACTCATAGACATATATATGTTTCTGCACTAAGGGAAAGTCATTCTTTTGGTGTGTTTAAGGAGGAACTGCAGATGCTGGGAAAATCGAAAATAGACAAAAAAATATGCTGGAGAAACTCAGCGGGTCGACTGCAACGACCAGGTTCAGGAACAGCTACTTCCCTTCCGCCATCGGGCTACTAAACTTGGCTCGGTCAAAACTCTGAACATTAATACCCCTTTATCTGTTATTTGCACTTTATCAATTTATTCATTCATGTGTGTATTTACGTATATACTGTTTTGTAGTCAATGCCTACTATGTTCTGTTGTACTAGGCAATGAAAGAATTTCACTAAATTTGTCTGCCTTTTTGCTGCTTTGTCCTAAAACTACCCTGTGGATTTCTAAGTGAATATCTGTTTTCCTAGCATTTAGTTCTTAGAATTTTACCCACTTCTGCCAACAACTGTTAGCCACATGTCTTTTCCTCCAATGAAGAGAGTCAAGAATATTTTTCAAGTCTGTGGCCAGAGCTTCTATTTCCGACCCAACTATATCTGTCATTCTACTTTTCTCCCAATTCCTCTGGAATTTCATTTTGCTTCTGAACTCTTCCCATGCTTGGTTCACACCCCAGAGTGACGCAGGTCCAGACTATTGGGATTCTGAATAATCAGATGCAAGATTAACAGGGTTTAACTACATTATGCCGGAAGCGAAAGGACTGTCGTTCAAAAAAGCCCCTTTACCTCTTATAAACAAAATATGTTCAATGACATGATTTCAATGTGACAGCAAATGTTTCCGACTCTGAGTCTGGCATGACCAGTTGGAAGAACAAAGGCTGACAAAAAAAAGTGATTGTTTGCCATGACTCATCCAGCCAACATATCAGTTTGGTAAAAGTTAAATTTATTTCACCTACGTATTTAACATATGAAACAAATATTCACCAATGAAAAGCAACAACAATCATCTGTCTATACAAGCTGCATATATTCCCACATTATCCAACTGATAGACACTTCACACAGGGACTTTCATTTTGATAGAACCCATTGGTTAAAAGGGGGAAAAAAAGAGGATGCTAATAGACAGTTTTTATCACTTCAAACTGGAACACACTGTTGGGAGTGGTGGTGGAGCCAGACATGATAGTGGCATTTAAGACACTTGGATAAGCACATGGACAGGGCTCGCACTTAACTTTTTTTCTCTGTTGCTAGCCGGGTAAACGGGGCAGCTTTTTAGGTTGCAAAATGACAGTTTAGGTGGTAATTTAAGACGGTTTGCATGACGCGTGCGATAATGTGCTCGGACGAAGTGTGTAGTAACCAGTCGGAATTATGCTCAATGAAGCATTCACATATTATTTCTGCTTCAAATAAAGTCACAAACTAAACATATTCACCAACCAAGGCATGATGTATAGCACAATGACATGCAGCAAAATTATAATACAGTATTTCAACTCCTTTTACACGTTGCTATTAATGCAATTTCTATTATTTCTTTCCACTTCCAAACAGAAATGTGGTTGGATTATTCAGCGTATGATCAACCTCGGTGAGACCAAGCGCAGACTTGGCGATCGCTTCGCACAACACCTCCACTCAGTTCGTAATAACCAACCTTATCTCCCGCTGGCACAGCACTTCAACTCCCCCCCCTCCCATTCCAAATCCGACCTTTCTGTCCTGGGCCTCCTCCATGGCCAGAGTGAGGCCTATTGCAAATTTGAAGAACAGCACCTCATATTTCGCTTGGGTAGTTTACACCCCAGCGGTATGAACATTGGCTTCTCAAATTACAGGTAGTCCTTGCTTTCTCCCTCCTTCCCCTCCCATTCCCAGCTCTCCCACAGCCTACTGTCCCCGCCTCTTCCTTTCTTTCACACCCCCCCGACATCAGTCTAAAGAAGGGTCTTGACCCGAAACGTCACCTATTCCTTCGCTCCATAGATGCTGCCTCACCCGCTGATTTTCTCCAGCGTTTTTGTCTACCTACGGGATCCAACCACTCGCCACTTCTTCCCATCTCCTCCCCTGTCGGCTTTCTGTAGAGATCGTTCCCTCAGTAACTCCCTGGTCAATTTGTCCCTTCCCACCCAAACCACCCCCTCTCCTGGCACTTTCCCTTGCAACCGCAGGAAATGCAACACTTCTCGCTTGGAGCACATGGAGCAGCTTATTAAATAATAATCCCAAGGCTCATTTGCCAAAAATTAGTTCCTATGGCAACACATTTTACCTTTTTAAATAATTATAAATGTAGCTTTTGTTTGCAACAGCCTTAAACAGATAATGTTCTTCACTTGATTTCCACAACAATCACTCTGAATCACCGTTGAAAATCAGAAGAGGTCCAAGTGAAAGTCCTTGATATAAAGTCAGTATTCACCAAGAGTACCATCAAGGAGTTCTGGTAAAGCCGGTGAACGAGCATAAGCAGGAGAAAGTATTCAAATGGCAGGGCTCATACCTTACGCACAGAAATATGTCTTTGTGTTGGAAGTCATTGATCATAGGCATAGGACAGTGCCTTTGATGCAACCATCTTCATCAGTGACATTTCTACTAATTCAAGGGCGGGATCGGGACTACTTGTGGATTATACCCCCATGTCCAATTCGAATTAGAACTCCTCAGAAATCAAGGCAGTTTATGCAGGAAAAAAGCAAAACCAAAACAACATTCAGACATGGGCGAAGAAATGGCAATTAGCATTCACATTACAATGTTAACAAGGATCTCCAACACTAGAGTCCAACTACCTACCCCTGATATTCAATGTCATTACCATCACTCAAATCTTTAATCAACAGCTTGAGGGTTGCAAATGACCAAAAAATGAACTGGGTCTAAATTCTGGAATTTCTGGCCAAACAGCATTCAGGGAATCCCTCCATGAGAAAAGTGACAACGGATCAAGGAGATCATTTCCATCTTTTCCAGGGCAAATAGGATGGGATCGCACTTAAATGAATACATTTTGAAAATGGTCACGTAGTGAAAACCCTGAGGTCTGATGAAACCAATGTGCCAGTGTTTTTTTTTTTAAATACAATCACAAACTGGATTGGAAAGCAGAATTAGAATTTTAAACATTGCCATCAGAAAAATGACAATGCATCAAGCAAGAGTCACTTAATTTTTTTCCATTCATTACTTTCCCTTCAATTATACCAAATATACTGTTTTTGTTTTCTGCATTTGGGGGTGTGCAAGAATCAGGAGCTGTTAATATGGGAAGCAAGTGAATAGGCTTAGAGAAATAAGTGGACTATTCAGATTCTCCCTAGAGCTGCACTGACTCAATGGGTCAAATGGCTTCTTTAAATATCTAAAGAAAAGAAAATAATAATACAATACACTTAAACAAGTGCTTCTGAGTTTCTTTATACTCCTTTATTTTACTTTTATTGAGTTCAGAAGAGTGGTATTAAATAAATCCAAACGATATTAAAAGAATGCTGGAATACTAAGATTTGCTTCAGAAACAAAATTTACAAGATGACTGCTGGATATTTACTTTTGGTCTATCTCGTCTAGATCATTTTCTGGGTCAAAAAGGGTTGCGGAGGGTAAAAAAAGCCTGTTGAGACAATCATTGAACAAATGTCAAATGAACTCTAGTTTTCAACTACCATGCATAAAAGATCTAGAAAAATAATATAAATATTTCTGAAAATAATCTTATACATCAAGAGTAAATTATAAAAATACAGCTGCTCAACTGATACAATTTTTTCCTGGGTTAAACTAGCACAAGGTTCAAAGAACGTCAGAAAGTTATAAAGCAGATCAACATTTCACTTTTCCACCTAAAAAAGGCAACTCAATCTAAAACAGGCTAGATACCAATTGCTTTATTTCTTGACAGGCAAGCAACATTACATAGAAAAATTGAATGGCAGAGCAAAAAAAGTTGCAAGTATTCTTTAAAACATCATGCTAGCTATTAAATGCAGCCCAACCATTACAATTATACCACCTAAAAGATGTATTTCAAATCATTCTGCTTTAGCACCTTGCTCTGTACAAACTGTAGAGAAAATCCAATCCTAGTTGCATCTTTTGCACCCTCACTAGGAAACCTATCTTCAGAATCTACCTGTAAATGCTACCTATGAAACTAGGTGTTTCTCTAGAGCTGAATAGTAAAGAATCATGCATAAATAAACAGATCACTGAATTATCATTGTACTAACTAATGAACCATTTTCCATGGAACCACATCCACATATTAAAGGAAGGGAACATTTTTCTACAGCTAACTACCACAGTCCATCAAGTTAATACTGCAAACTACTATATAACTGTTTAACAAATACAATGCCGATATAAAAATCAAGGTACAAACATATGCCTGTTCTAAACACAATGGCACAAAGCATTTATTCCAACTTACCACAAGATAAAATGAGGAAGGTGAAGGAAACCAAGGGGAAAGTTCTTACAGTATATGTCTTGTTGGAGCACTACCGTGTTTCTGTTGAAGATTGCTCTTTGTTCAAATAACTGGGACGCTGAAAGCTATTTGTTAATCACACCACTGGAAGCTAGCCAAGTTCTATTTAGTAGGCTCATTAGTGGGAGAAGGAGAACGTGCAGCACGTGCAGCAGAGTCATCTCATTAAGCTCTCCCTTTTCCTCGCAAATTGAGATTTGTTTGTCTTGCCAGGAACATGTCGAGGGAGTACAGCCTTGTGAGCATTAGAAATGCAAAAGGTCTCCCAGCATTGAGACACAGGCTTTTACAAATTAACAATTTTTCATTCGAAGCCTGCAGGCTACCTTGCAGGTTAATATTACAGTCCATCCACAATGGACAGCAAAAAGACACCGAAATAAGAAAATATTTCAGTTTCTTATCTTCCCTATCCATTAACAATACACTAAAAGAACTGTGTAGGAAAGAACTGCAGATGCTGGTTTAAATCGAAGGTAGACACAAAATGCTGGAGTAACTCAGCGGGACAGGCAGCATCTCTGGAGAGAAGGAATGGGTGACCCCGAAACGTCACCCATTCCTTCTCTCCAGAGATGCTGCCTGTCCCGCTGAATTATTCCAGCATTTTGTTTCTACCTTCACACTAAAAGCACTGTTTTGGAATAAAGTAAGATTCACTCAAAATTCCAATGCCATATTTCACAACTGGATAGTCCCATTCAGTTTAATTTATTGTCCATTATAGGTACTGTGAAAAGCTTTTGTTGTGTGCTAACCAGTCAGCAGAAAGACAACTCATGATTACAATCAATGCATTTACAATGTATAGATACATGATCAGGGGATGACGTTTAGTGTCTGGTAAAGCCAGCAAAGTCCGATCAGGGATAGCCCAAGGATCATCAAAGAGGTAGATAGTAGTTCAGCGCTGCTCTCTGATGTGGTAGGATGATTCAGTTGCCTGATAACAGTTTGAAAGAAACTGTCCCTGAATCTGGTGGTGTGCGTTTTCACACTTCTATACCTTTTGCCTGATGGGAGAGAAGAGGGAGTGGCCAGGGTGCTACTCATCCTGGATTATGCTGCTGGCCTTGCCAAGGTAGAGAGAGATATAAATGGAATCAATTGAAGGAAGTGTTTAAGAAGAAACTGTAGATGCTGGAAAAATCGAAAGTGGAAAAAAATGCTGGAGAAACTCAGCGGCTGCGGCAGCATCTATGGAGAAAACGAGTAGGCAACGTTTCGGATCGAGACCCTTCTTCAGACTGATGTCGGGGGTGGGGGGATGAAAAAGGGGCGGAGACAGTAGGCTTTGTGGGAGAGCTGGGAAGGGGAAGGAGAAAGAAAGCAAGGACTACCTGAAATTAGAGAAGTCGATGTTCATACCACTGGGGTGTAAACCACCCATGCGAAATATGAGGTGTCGTTCCTCCAATTTGCGTTGGGCCTCACTATGACAATGGAGGAGGCCCAGGACAAAAATGTTCAGATTCAGAATGGGAGGGGGAGTAGAAGTGCCTGGCAACGGGGAGATCAAGTTGGTTAGTACGGACTGAGCGGAGGTGTTCGGCGGAGCAGTCGCCGAGCCTACGCTTGGTCTCGCCGATGTGGAGAAGGTGATACCTACGACAACGGATGCAGTAGATGAGGTTGGAGGACGTGCAGGTGAACCTCTGCCTCATGTGGAAAAACTGTTTAGGTCCTTGAATGAAGTCAAGGGGGGAGGTAAAGTAACAGGAGTAGCATTTCCTGCGGTTGACGGGGAAAGTACCAGAGGGGGTGGTCTTGGTGGGAAGGGACGAATTGACCAGGGAGTTATGGAGGGAACCCCATTCCCAGCTGTCCCACTTAGCCTACTGTCTCCGACGCTTCCTTTCTTTTTCCCACCCACCCACCCCCCTCCATCAGTCTTAAGAAAGGTCTCGACCCGAAACGTCGCCCACTCCTTTTCTCCATAGATGCTGCTTCACCCGCAGAGTTTCTCCAAAGTTTTTTGTCTACTTTCAATAGACGGGAGGTTGGTTTGTGTGATGGCCTGGGCTGCATCCACAATTCGCTGCAGTTATTATTGCATTTTAATCATTGTGCTGTTCCTGTTTTGTACAAGCTTGTTGTTTACAATATCACTGCTTGTTAAACTGAGAACTACTCTGAATACCAAATGCAGGAATTAGTTGCTTATTCTTTGTCATATAATTTATATTTTTAACTTTTTACATTTGTTTTATGTGAGGAAGATTGCATTTCATAAAAATTGTAGTGAAAGCCATTGGAAATGAAACCTAATAATGAGAAAAAAGGTTCACCACTTTGCATACCAGAACAGCCACAGAGCTAAGAGGTCTTGCATTTTAATTCAATACAGTATTGAGTACCTACTGGACTGCAGAATTGTAGTTATAATTTCTCCAAAATGTGCTCATAATTTTCATGGACTATTGCCTGGAATTAATATTTTGTAAATAAACAAAGTTAAAAGGTTTTATATGGAACAAAGGGTAGGGAGGAGGCAAGTACACATGTTTCACAGTGGTGCAGCTGTGATCTATCAGTAAAAGTATTTTAGACTTTAAAGTACAGCTTCTTAAACACCATTACAGCCCAAATATCTGATCTGACAGAAAGCAATGCCCTGTGTTTCTTACAGCTAAAGAGCTACTAAAGCAATTAAATAAATTTAAATCAAACATTAATTTTGATCTGCTTGTGAAGGAATAGCTGTCCAACACATCATCTTTTCAAAGATGCATTACAGTTCTGGGCTCCAATTATGATTTAGGAAATAAATCAAAGAATTACAGAGATCATTAAAAGCATTCCCTTGTGCACTATTTCAGTCATGCCTTCGAAAGGTTTATTAGATTTGTCAGGCATATGTTTCAATTAAATAGGGTCATGACTGCACTCTATCCCAATCAAAATATAGTCAAGATGCAATTTGTCTCTATTTTTCTTGCTACCTGATCACTTTGGGTGAACTGGGGCATTTGAAGAGCTATAACCTGCAGGATTGACATCAAAGAACTGGCAAACAAGATTAACCCAAAGTCCATTTTTGGATGGCTTGATATGATGACTTGATATAATTGCCTTTTTGTGCTGGAATTGCGATGATAATTTTGTGTATCGTGAAACTTGTGAAAAAAGTTTACAGTACAAGACGGTAATGTAATAGGAAGCATCCTTACAATGGACTGCATGTACAAAAGGCCTTTGAAAGCTAGACCTGTTAAAGGAAATGAGTTTTGTTTTGTAGGATGCTATTGATAAAACGATTGAAGCTTATTCAGGCACACAACCTCTTAAGACATTGAAGGCAAGGAGGGCCCAGGAGGGCCGAGGTACCAATGGCCAAGGTAAAAAGAACTCGCCCAATTTTCTCCCATGTGGGAGAACACAAATCTAACCCACAGTCTGCATGTTAATAATATGGGTATAATGAACTTCTAACAGATAGATTCAGAAATTCTAATTGTATTTACCATATTCTAATCAATCATTGAAAGAAAATGATAGATAATTATCCTTGTAGCTGAAAGAAAGTGTCCCTACAGCTTCCAGCTGTGGTTTTATATGTGATCGATTTACATCCAATAAATTGAAATTCAATTTTGTATCATTCAGTAACAATAGTGATCTATGATATTGAGAACACAGTTCCCCTTGTTTAGGTATAGGGTAGAAGCGGGCGATGATTCCAACAACACACTGCACACTGCAACACCTTCATACATAAAAAAACCACAATAAGGAGTGGACAACAGTGTTCAGCTCTGGTCAGTGATCCTGACGTGGCCAGTCCTGATCGGTTTCCGGTCTTCAGTGACTGCAAGATGACTGGTCATTTTCATGTTTGAGATAAATGCGTGATATAAATGTCACCTGCCATTTGGCAACATTTGACATTATATATCAGTTCAGAAATGTACATCGATTAAACATATTCAAGTCCTGTGCATTGCTTGCCATACATTAGATATGTCAGCAGCAATGTTATACAAGGTAATACACATACTTTCCAGCTTCAATAAAGCCGTTAGATTTATGGCAACAAAGCCTAATAACAGTTGTTATCGCTCCTATTTTTGTTAATTTATCTTGTATATTTAATGTTCCTAAAGTTATATTGCTGTGATTTAGTGGGTTACAACACTGCAAATTATTCATTAACTTCAACTGCAGCAATCAGTTACAGCCCGAGGGGCATTAAAAACTTTTTGTAACTATAAAGAGATGAAAAATCACATGGTCATACCTTTCAATATATTGCATAAATAATATAGATATCAATTACAGAAATCAATTGCATCCTTTCAATCATTTTTGTGCCAAAAAAGCACACAAAAAGCTTTCTTCTAACAATAGCACAATAAATTCAGATTTCTTTTGTGCCACATTGTGTATGGTCTAATCACAGGAGGGAGCAAAAACGCATTTTCTCTATTTCAAAAAGGACAAGAGGACCACTCAGGAAATATTAAGAAACATTCACTAATGCTCACATACAGATCAATAACAATTAATTGTAGTTTCCTAATTTTATCTCTGTAGAAATATGCAGTAAATTAATCGGCTTTGTTTCACTATGTAAAGCCAGTTAAGAATAAAACAATTGTGGTATCAGCTGTACCAGCTTCTGTATCTCGTACACAACAAAATATTGAAAGAAACACATGAAGATTAATTTCAAAATGTTACAAAAAAAATTGCAAATAAAACGCACCTTCTTTCTTTTCAATAAAAGAGACTGAAATGCCTACCAAATAAGCATTTTTCGCATATACATTTTCCATTTAGTTTATTGTCCCATGTACCGAGAAGCTTTTGTTGTGGGCGCAACAGTATTTCTGATATCATCGCAGGAAAAATATTATTTAATTTGAGATAAGAGCTAATAAATTTAGATAAAGGCGGGCCAATTTTAGAAATCCATAGTACATATACAAAAAGTCCGTTTCAATAAAAATGACTAGAACAATTCATACAGCACAGAAACAGGCCCTTCTGCCCACCAAGTCTGAAAGTCAATTTACACCAACCTTTTTCTATTTCCTTCACGTTCCCATCAACTGCAACCAGACTTTCACTCACCTACACATTTTAGTAGCCAATTACCTATTTCCTCACATCTTTGGGATATGAGAGTGGGAGGAAACTGAAGAACCAGAAGAAACCAACAATTGCAGGGAGAAATGAAGCTGGAACCGAGAGACAGCAGCTCTACTAGCTCCATAATTTCAAAAAATGGTGCTGTAAAAACAGCATGAACATGTTTTTTTTTAAATGTGCTTTTTTTTTAAAATGTGAAACAATTATAAACATTGGGATATATGTTGAAAAGACCACTACAGCCAAAGAAAGATGAGGCTTGGAGCTACCTATTTCTGCCCAAACATTGCACAAATTCACAACAGAATCTGTCTATTGTGTGATTGAAGTCCACAGTAGTCCATGAAGACGATCAAAACCTAGTATCTGACAAATTGCTTGATAAAAGCTGCACGCTAAATCTCCGGCGACTCATACACGGAGTTAACATAAATGGTTGTTTCTGCCAAAATAAAGACTTGAGAAACAAATTTAATGAGGTTTCCATCACACAAAAGGAATACTAAGTACCAAAAAAAAAATGAAAGTGTCAATGTTCTGAGCTGTGTTCATTCTCTATGCCTACCTTAAGACTTGACTCATAGTCTGTGTTCACTTTGAACATCAACCCAAGACGCAAGTGAATTTCGTTGGCTCGAGAGAAGCTGGGATCAATATAAAGCACCTCCTGAAATGCTTTAATTGCCCTGAAAATAGAGAAAAAAAATAACTCAGTATTATTTGTCCCAGATTTATTCAAAGTTGACACATAACTGTCTTTCATCCGCCAATTAAAGATCAGATTGGAGACACAAAAGACTGCAGGAGCGAGAATCTTCAGTAGATAAAACAAACTGCTGGAGGAATTAGTAGATCAAGCAACATTTATGGAGACAACGCTTCAGTTTAAAACCCTGCATTAGGATCAGATCTGTGTTGTTTCAAAAATGACAATACCAGTTAAAAGTTAATATAAGCATTCTTAGTTTCTGAAAAGTTAGAAGAGTAAAATCCACAGAAAACATCTCAATATTGAAAGAGATAATGTGCTTTATGTAATTTCATAGATATTATCTAGTGCAGTTTTTTTCATTATTACAGGTCACATTTGAACAATATTTGTCCAATACATTCAATAGATGTTAAGATTAAAGAAAGTTTAATTGAGTATTTCCAGCATATTTTAAATTTCATATTTTTAGCACTGCAGTTTTTTGCTTTTCCATACTCTGCCTCTTCATCTTTCTCCCAATGCAAGTCCCAGTGAAATAAAGTGATTAGATATGATTATGTTCTTGAAGAAATGAATAATGCATTAAGCAGATCAAATTCCTTTTTTAAACAAAGACTTACTTTAACTTGGTTGGGTTAATAAGCCCCAATGATTCATATCAAACGCCAAATTTTTATATCAGAAAAATATACTTGTGTCCAAATCAGTTATGCATAATAACTTTCGACCTATGAAAGGGCTTGACGTGCTCTCAGCGAGTTCACTACTGCAGCAGACAAATTCAGCCTGAATTACAGCGGGTTATAATAACAAAAGACAGTTTTCACTTTTGCTACTTATTTGTGAGCAGCTATGGCTGGAGCTCTGATGGCCACGTTCAACTTTAAGCAAAGAACAGCCTGAAATATTTTAATGGGATCCATGCAGCCATTTGAAACACTCAGCACTTTTTCCTGTAGTTCAATGTAATTCTGGAATTAATACCTACAGTAAATGGTTAGAATTATTTACCAGCTATAGCATAACATCCAATTACATTTTTTCAAGGAAATAACAAGGTGTAATAGGCAGCATGGTCTATGCAGACATCAAATAAGAGTTTTGACAAGGTCCCACTTACAGAGAGCGACGGTCAAGGATTGCTTTCGTGATTAAAAGCCTGTGACCTGTAGTGTACCGAGGCAATTGGTGCTGGAACCCCTGCTGTGTGAGATTTACATTAACAATGTGGATGTAAATGTAGGATTGAATCATAAAGGGCCTGTCTTACAAGCATGCAACTCTATGCGATGAACGGGATCAAACTAGAAGCGGGGGCCACGCGGAGGTCGGGTGATCCCCGTACAGGGCCTTTCCCACCAGCACGCGCCTGCATGCGGCAAGCGCAACCAAACCGGCAGCAGGGGCCGCGCGGAGGTCCGGTGAGTGGCGCAACGCGGCGCAAAGTGAGGCGAACTTGGAGCGAAGTCTAAGGTAAGTTCGCCAGGACAGAGAGAGGCACACAGAGAGGGGCACAGAGGCACGCACACACACAGAGGGCCATGGAGCCACACACATAGAGGGTCACGGAGGCACCTACAGATAGGTTCACGGAGGCACGATGTCGGGGCGGTGTGTAATGCGTCGAGGCTACTGCGTGCCGACAAGCCGTTGCCGCGCGGAATTTTTGAACATAGTCAGTCTTTCGGAGCCCCGCGCGATGTCCGGACGAATTCCGCACGGCTCCGGCGATCGAAGTGGGACCGGCCTCACGACGCCGGACGGCTCAAGCGACCACGTTAGGTCGCGCTAATTGCATAGAGTTGCATGCTTGTACGACAGGCCCTTTAGTTCACAGAAGACAAAACTTGTGGTGTTAAGTGTAAATAGCAAGAAACCTTTCCCAACAGTGATAATATCTAAAATCAGATGACACACATTTAAGTTAGAAGATTCAACAGGGATCGGAGAAAAAAAATTCTCTTCGATGGAATCTGAAAGTGCTGCACGAGAGAATGAGGAAGCAGACTTAATTTTCTGGTTGATAGACACAAAATGTTGGAGTAACTCAGCGGGCCACGCAGCATCTCTGGATAGAAGGAATGGGTGATGTTTGAGAGTCGAGACTGAGTCAGGGGAGAGGGAGACAGATGTGGAAGGGTAAGTTGTTAAAACAAGACATCAAGGGAAAGAAGTTCAAAGAAAATGTAGAATAGATCATTGTTAGCCGAGGGGAAGGTGACAACGAGGCACACAATCAGTAAAATGTAATCAAGAGGACAGTTAAGCTAGCCAGAGAACTAGGAGGGAGAGGGAAAACTAGGGTTACTTGAAATTAGAGAAGTCGATATTCATACAGCTGGGTTTTAAGCTAAGCGAAATTGGAAATACAGTTCCTCCAATATGCGTTGGGCCTCACTCTGACAGTGGAGGCGGCCCAGGACAGAAAGGTCAGTTCAGGAATGATTGGGGGAATTAAAGTGTTTAGCAGGCGAGCAATCACGTAGCTCTAGGCGGACTGAAATGCTTGGTCGCGCTGATATATACGAGTCCACACCTGGAACAGCGGATACAGTAGATGAAGTTGGAAGAGATGCAAGTGAACCTCTGCCTCACCTGAAAGGAGTGTTGGGGTCCTTGGACAGAGTCGAGGGAGGAGGTAAAGGGACAGGCGTTGCATCTTGTGCAGTTGCAGGGGAAAGTACCTGGAGAGGGGGTGGTTTGAGTGGGAAGGGGTGAGTTAATCAGGGAGTTGCAGAGGGAACAGTCTCTGCAGAAAGCAGAAAGGAGTAAAGATAGGAAGATGTGGTGGGATCCTGTTGGAGGGTGTGAAAATGTCGGATGACATTGTCGTGAAAATGTTGGTGAGGTGAAAGGTGATGTCCAGGGTGATTTTGACCCCGTTGTGACGGGGGTGGGGGTGGGGGGAAGCACGAGCGGAACTGCGGGATTCCGAGGAGACCCATATGAAAGCAATGACAGCAGACCTTTTGAAAAGCCTGCTTAATCCCATGATGACCAACTTTACAGGCAGCATGTTCCAAAACTATTCTTGCTGTAAAGGACGTTTTCCCACAAATTCTCTTGTCACCTTCGACAATGTCGACGGATCAGAAAATGTGAAATAAAGTCTACAAATATCCTGCAGAAAGTAGTTGCTGCTTTGAGGTCTGCAGGGGAGAATTACAAGGAAAGAATGAACAACAAAGCTTCCATTTAAAGTATCGTCAGTAGAAAACAGAACTTTACTCTGGAGACAAGAGTGGGACAAAGCCATACTGTTCAGGCAATATAACCAATTAATTTCCCAGTTTTATATTTGAAAGTGAACAAGAAAACCAGGATTTTTGTTTGTGTTGGATATCAAACCAGAATTAGATACAATGAATTGCTAGGTAAACTGAATACAAAAGTATAACGGTTACAATTGTAGAGGGAAGACAGACTCAAAATGCTGAAGTAACTCAATGGGTCAGGCACCTCTGGAGAAATGGAATAGGTGATCTTTCGAGTCGAGACTGTCTGAAGACTGTCTGAAAAAGGCTTTCGAACCAAACATAACCTATTCCTTTTCTCCAGAGGTGCCCAACCCACCGCATTACTCCAGCATTGTGTGTCTATCTTCGGTGTAAACCAGTATCTGCAGGTCCTTCCTACATTATTATACAGGAGTTGATGAAACTATATCTGGACATCCAGGTTAAAGAGTTGGCTTGCATTCTCATTGAAGAAAAGATGTTAGTCACTGGAAGAAGTTCTCAGACAGTTTACCAGACTAATACGTGGAATGGACAGGTTACCTTTTGCAAAGATTTGGTAGACTAATCTTGTATTTACTCAAGTTTACAAGAAAAAGAGAGGACTTGAATGGACATCTTTAGAAACCTTGACAGGGTGAATGTGAAGAGGATGTTTCGTCATGGGAGAATTTGCAACTATTAAAAAATAAGGATCAGGTATTTTAGAGATAGGTTTTTTTTTCTCTCAGTCACATACGTATCCGGATGTTTCTGCCTTAAAGGGCAGAGGAAACAAACTTGTTGAATATTTTTAAGACACAAAGAGATAGATTTTTGATAGCAAAGGAGTAAAATGTTACAGGAATGTGAATGCATTTACAATCAGATTAGCCATACTTTTATTGAAAGCTGAGGGATTTACCCTTAAACCTTATTTTTGTTTGTATGATGCTAAGAGAACATGATGTAAAAAGTCAATTTAATATTCATGAAACTGATAGTTATAAAGTGAAGAGATACAAACGAACAGTTTTAAATTTAAGTATGGCATATCTTTAAGGTAGAAAATAAACAGGTCTCAGGAAACTAGAGGATGATGGAAGAGTAATGGCTCTAGGAAACTGATAAATCGGTCAATAAGTAAACCGGTTTGTGCCAAAACAGAGCAGACACCTTTGATAGCTGTTATGTGCGGCCACTATGGTCAATAAATGAGATATTAAAGAAAAAGAATCACACAAATTCATGAGGATATACAAATTCAGCAGATTGATGAGTTGTGCATAATCAAAAGAATACAATGCCCAAGTGAGGTAACAAAAATAATCAACAAAGGAATAAAATGTCAACGAGATGAAAAATGTTGTGTTGCCCTTTTGTACAGTGTGGTTAGAATGTATTTATTGGATGTGGATGTCACACTGGTCAGTGACCATCTCTAATGTTAGCCCAATGACGACAGTTGTATGCAAGATTATAACGTAAGGAAATCATCGACTCCCCCATTTCACACCAATAGTGGATAAAGTATAGGCAGTACAAGGTGATCCAAAAGTAATTAAATTTAAGGGATTGAAGAGGTAAAGAAATTGCTGGTGTGTTGCACATATATTTCCACATTTTCTCTAGATTCAGGAATTAGATTAAAAAGATTCTATTTTACACAAATATGACAGCCACCACAATTAACTTTCATGGGAACATCTCAAATATTGAGCCATGTTACATGTCTTTGGAGTTTTGGGCTGTATTTCGCAGATTAAAAAATTGAATGGTTTGCCAGACACATGGCTCTCTCAGTTGCTGACAGTTTCTTAATTCCCTGCTGCTTAAGACTTCAAATCATCACTCACTGCCATCAATTGCCCCACAGATCAATTCAGTTGCCACTTTAAGATAAAACTACTTGGTATAACGCCAAAGTATTTTCTTAATCGCATCAGGTAACCTCACAATGTTAACACCAATTCACTTTATGCTTTTTGCCCTTCTCTAAAGTGGCCCCATGTAAAATAGATCACAGAAAGAGTTTCAAAGAAATAAAAATAGTACCTGCAACAATGACTTTTAAGCTACTAATAGTAACAAATTAAGAATGCAAACCATTTTTCTACCATCTTTTTACATATAATACATAAAACATCAGTTGTACATATAATTCTATCATGTTATACAATTTAGCCTACATATGCAAATGAATTACATTTTGACCCACCATCTAGGTTTGAAAACTGCTCCCATTACCTTCTTTCTCTTTACCCCTTATCTCTTCTCATCTCTTTCATCCCAATCTTCCAATAATATATACTTGCACGGAAGCCAACTAAGATTCTATATATACTCTGAATATAGAGAAATGGCAATTACAAGATATTATAAAATTTCCACACAAAAAAAGTTACTTTCAAAAGCACATTTATTTTTTGCAATAGAGAAACAAGTCATACAGAAACCATAATCAAATAACCTTTATTTAACGTTTAATGCAACTTTTTTGAAACAATTGCATACCCTCAATTGTGTTCACAGCATTAGGATTTCCTGCTGATCTGCATCCTTTTTGATTACCTTATTAGTACAATGGCACCTTCACATTCCATTTGCAAAATATAAGGGGTACACATATAAATGCAGTCTAGCCAGTCAGCAATTAATGCAATTTAGTGACACCATGTGGTAGAGGCTTGAATAACAAAAAAATGTGGATTTCGTATTAAGAAATATCACATCAGGTAACCTCACAATGCAAGGACAATTAAGAAATGTGTCGACCACATTGAAAGCAGAATAGTGAATTGTTGAGTATTTAAGACCAAGATTTTAAACAAAAAATATTCATTCTTCCCACTCAGAAATACAAGTTTATTAGAAGCTGTTTATCTCTAAATACATCAATTATGTCTAAATCTTGGATTGATGACAGAGAAACCCCTCCTGGATCGAGGTTTCTTGGAAATAAACACAATTTTCCTTTGAAAACATGGAAACGCAAACTAAATTATTAGCCCTAATAAGCACATCAGCAAACAGGAGGATAATCATAGAAAACATTGTTGCTTACACAAAGATTTGGACTTCATATTAAGAAAAAATCTTGCAGAAAAGAGAACTGGTGAATTCAATGTTGCACTTCCCACATCTATCAAGACCCACAAATAGGACCAACCTGGTCGGCATCAAAACCATATAATTTCAGGAAAAAAAACATACATACTCTTCAACATCTTACTACAGAGGCCAACATGTCACTTGTCTTCTTAACTGTTTGCTGTATCATTTTATCTTGCACGGCTTATATCCTGTCCACAACTTGTGACAGAACCACAAAACTGAAACTTGCAAGACTTGCAAGGTCTGAAGAAGGGGTTCGGCCCGAAACGTTCCTTCGCTCCATAGATGCTGCCTCGCCCGCTGGGCTTCTCCAGAATTTTTGTCTACCCCAGACCCTTTTCCTTGCTATTTGGGTGCAATGCATTTGGGGTGGCTAGTAACTGTGGTGTTTCACTACACCCACATGCTTAGCTTCCCCATACCCAATCTAACCTACCTTGATTCTTATAATACAATATACCAGCACGCAGAAACGCCATGGCTAATGTTTCCTTTCAAAAGATGTGAAAGCATGGGAATTCAAACTAAATTATTAGCTCTAATAAGCACATCAACAAAGAGTAGGATAATCATAATCATTGATTACACAATAATGTGGATTTCGTATGAAGAACAAAAGCAGAATTATGAATTATTGCATTGTGTATGTAACACCAAAATTTCTAAACAAAAAGTATTCATTATTTGTGCTCAGAAATTCAAATTTGCCAGAAGCTGTTTATCTCCAAATATAACTGATCATGGTACACATTCAAAAGTGTGAATTGGCACCTAACCTTAATTCTTGCAACTTGCATAAACACATTAGTGCAACTAAAACATCATTGAGGATATAAAAAGATAATTCCAGCCATAGAAGTTAGACGGGGCAAGTACGGAAGTTAGACCGGGGCGGGACTCGCACAGTAAAAGGCCTGTCCCATTTGGCGATTTTTCCAGCGTCGCCAAAAGATTTTGTACATTTCAAAATCCAGCGGTGACAAAAAAAAGTTGCGACACTTGAAAAAACACCACGGGTCATGAGTCATCACGCCGCGTTACCACCGCGTCATACGTCATCACCGCCGCGTTATACATCGTCACGTTTTCGGTGACCTGATACGTCAGACATTGATGCCGGTAGACGCCGAAATAAATCGGCAACTGGGACAGGCCCTTTAATGGCAGGACTCGCACAGTAAATGGCAGGGCTCTGTAGGATAATTGGAGGCAGAGTATAATAAGTACATAACTCCCTGAGAGTACTGATGACATCAGGTGGACAGCAGTGTGAAGGAGGCATTTGGTACTGTTACCTTAAGTAGTCAGGGTACAGAGTACAGGAGGCGGCACGTCATCTTACAACAGTACAAATCGTTGGTGAGACCACACTTGGCGTACTGTGTGCAATTCTGATGGCCCAGCTATAGGAAAGATGCAATTAAACAGGAAAAGATGCAGGAAAGTTTGATAAGGATGTTACTGGGACTGAAGGGCTTGAGTTACAAGGGAGAGCTGGAAAGGCCAGCATGAAGGAGGCAAAGGTCTAACCTTACAAATATACACAAAATCATATGGGGCATGCATAATTGTATGGTCACAGTCCTTTTACCCCGAGTAGGACAATCTAAACCAGAGAGCAGAGATTTGAGATACAGTGTCCATGTCGAACTCCCTCTGTCAGCTCATTAAATATGCGCTTCACGACCTGTGTGAAAACATTGCCCCGCAGTTCCACCTTAAATCTTTCCCCTCTTATAGTGCCCTCCATAATGTTTGGGACAAAGACCAATCGTTTATTTAGTTGCCTCTGTACTCTGCAATTTGCAATATAATAAAGAAAAAAAAATCACATGTGGTTAAAGTGCACATTGTCAGATTTTAATAAAGGCCATTTTTATACATTTTGGTTTCACCATGTAGAAATTACAGCAGTGTTTATACATAGTCCCACCCCAATTCAGGGCACCATAATGTTTGGGACACGGCAGTGTAATGTAAATGAAAGTAGTCATGTTTAGTATTTTGTTGCATATCCTTTGCATGCAATGACTGCTTGAAGTCAGCGATTCATGGATATCACCAGTTGCTGGGTGTCTTCTCCGGTGATGCTCTGCAAGGCCTGTATTGCAGCCATCATGCTTGTTTTGAGGACTAGTCCCCTTCAACATATAAAAGGCATGCTCAATTGGGTTCAGATCTGGTGATTGACTTGGCCACAAGAATTGACCATTTTTTTAGCTTTGAAAAACTCCTTTGTTGCTTTAACAGTATGTTTGGGATCATTGTCTTTCTGTAGAATGAACCGCCGGCCAATTAGCTTTGAGGCATTTGTTTGAACTTCAGCTGATAGGATGTGTCTATACACTTTGGAATTCATTTTGCTAGTACGATCAGCAGTTGTATCACCAGTGAAGATAATTGAGCCAGTACCTTCAGTAGCCATACATGCCCAGGCCATAACACCCACACCACCGTGTTTCACAGATGAGGTTGTATGCTTTGGATCTTGGGCAGTTCCTTCTCTCCTCATTACTTTGCTCTTGCCTTCACTCTGATACAAATTAATCTTCATCTCATCTGTCCACCTTTTTCCAGAACTGTGGTTGCTCTTTCAAGTACTTCTTGGCAAATTGTAACCAGCCATCCTATTTTTGCAGCTAACCAGTGTTTTGCATCTTGCAGTCTAGCCTCTGCATTTCTGCTCATGAAGTCTTCTGCAGACAGTGGTCATTGACAAATCCACATCCGACTCCTGAAGAGTGTTTCTGATCTGTCGGACAGATGTTTGGGATTTTTGCTTTATTATAGAGAGAATTCTTCTGCCATCAGCTGTGGAGGTCTTCCTTGGCCTGTCAGTCTCTTTGCAATTAGTAAGCTCTCTTTCTTCTTAATGTTTCAAACAGCTGATTTTGGTAAGCCTAAGGTTTGGCTGATGTCTCTAGCAGTTTTATTCTTGTTTCTCATTCTCATAATGCAGGGCTCAAAATTAACGGTTGTCCTATCTGGGACACATGACAAAAAAACTGTCTTGACTCCTGACCTACACTGAAGCAAAAAATGGTTCTTGGGAAAAAAGAGCTACCTTAAATTTAGTTGCGTCTGGTTGGGTAACTATGGTAGGGTGAAGACTATTCCATGCTTTAATTGTGCGGGGGAACTCCATGGAGCAGCCAGCATCTCTGGATAGAAGAAATTGGATGACGTCTCGGGTAGAGACCTTTCTTTAGATTTCCTCTGGTTTTAGTGTTTTTAGTTTAATTTAAAGATACAGCGTGGAAACAGGCCCTTCGGCCCACCAGTCCACGCCAACCACCGATCACCCGTACACTAGTTCTATCCCACACATTAGTGACGCAAGTCAAGAGTCAAGAGTGTTTTATTCTCTCACATCCCAATTAGAACAATGAAATCCTTACTTGCAGCAGTACAACAGAATATGTAAACATAGTACTCAGTAAACAATGTTATAAACTAAAAATCAAAACAGTGTATATTTTTATGAATATATAACTATATATGTACACACACACACACACATTCCCTTTTGGGATTAATAAAGTAATTTTGTACAGTATCGTGTGCGTAGGAAGGAACTGCAGATGCTGGTTTAAACTGAAGATAGATACAAAAAGCTGGAGTAACTCAACATGTCAGACAGAATCTCTGGACAAAAGGAAAATATTACGTTTTGGTTTGGGTCTGAAAAAGGTTCCTGCACATCTTTGGAATGTGGAAAGAATCAAGAGCACCCGGAGAAAACCAATACGATCAAAGGGAAAAGGAGCAAACTCCATACAGACAGCACCCATAGGATCAATTCAGGGTCTCTGGCACTTTTAGGCAGCAACTTTATGGCCAATGTACTGCCCCATAGTCTTGAACTGAATTAAAACATACAGTAGCTGTAAAGGGGGACATTGCTTCATTTAGAGATTTGAGACAGAAAATGGATAGTTTATTTTAGTTTAAGTAACCATTAAGTTATCAACGTATAATTGTGTGTGTGTTGAAAAATAAAATATAGTGGCACAGCTGGTGGACTTGCTGCCTCACACGCCAGAGATTGGTGTTCGATCTGTCCTCAGGCACTGTCTGTGTTGAATTTGCACATTCTCCCTGCAAGCGTGTGGGTTTCCTCCCACATCCCAAAGACGCATTGTCTCTGTAAAATTGCCCCTAATGTGTAGGGAGCAGGTGATGAAAGTGGGATAACAGAACTTGTGTGAATGGGTAGACAGAAATGCTGGAGAAACTCAGCAGGTGAGGCAGCATCTATGGAGCGAAGGAAGTAGGCGATTTTTCAGGTCGAGACCCTTCTTGAGACTGATGCGAGGGTGGGGGGGGGGGGGGGGACGGGACCGGAAGAAGAAAGGAAGAGGCAGAGACAGTGGGCTGAGGGTGACCTGGGAAGGGGAGGAGAAAGCAGGGACTACCTGAAATTGGAGGTCAATGTTCATACCACTGGGGTGAAAACTGCCCAAGCGAAAAATGAGGTGCTGCTCCTCCAGTTTACGGTGGGCCTCACTCTGGCCATGGAGGAGGCCCAGGACACAAAGGTTGGCATCGGAATCGGAGGGGGAGTTGAAGTGCTGAGCCACCGGGAGATCAGGTAGGTTATTGCGAACCGAGCGGAGTTGTTGGGCGAAACAATCACCAAGCCTACGCTTGGTCTCACCGATGTAGAGCAGCTGACACCTAGAGCAGCAGATACCAGCAGCAGCAGCAAAGGTTGGAGGAGGTGCATGTGAACCTCTGTCGCACCTGGAAAGACTGCTTGGGTCCATGGAGTCAAGGGGGGAGGTAAAGCGACAAGTGTAGCATTTGAGTGGGAAGGAACAAATTGATCAGGGAGCGGTCTCTGTGGAAAGCCGTCAAGGGAGGAGATGGGAAGTTTTTGCCAGTGGTGGGATCCCATTGGTAAGACAAAAAAAAACTGGAGAAAATCAGCGGGTGAGGCAGCATCTATGGTGTGAAGGAAGAGGCAGAGACAGTAGGCTGTGGGAGAGCTGGGAATGGGAGGGGAAGGCGGGAGAAGGCAAGGACTCCTGAAATTGGAGATGCCAATGTGTAAACTACCCAAGCGAAATATGAGGTGCTGTTCCTCCAATTTGCGGTGGGTCCTACTCTGGCCATGGAGGAGGCCCAGGACAGAAAGGTTGGATTTGGAATGGGAGGGGGAGTTGAAGTGCTGAGCCAACGGGAGATCAGGTCGGTTATTGCGAACTGAGCGTAGGTGTTGTGCGACACATTCGCCAAGCCTGCATTTGGTCTCATCGAGATTGACCATACGCTGATTAATCCAACCACATATTTTGTTTGGAAGTGGAAACAAATAATAGAAATCGCATTCACTGCAATGTGTAAAAAGAGTTGAGATACTGTATTATAATTTTGCTGCATGTCATTGTGGTATATATCATGTCTTGATTGGTGAATATGTTTAGCTTGTGACTTTATTTGAAGCAGAAATAATATGTGAATGCTTCATTGAGCATAATTCCGACTGGTAACTACGCACTTCATTCGAGCACATTATCGCAAGTGGCAAATGCATGCTCCATAGTTGATATGTCAAAAATGGTTATTTGTCAATTGCACTGGTTATGAGCTGGAACAATGAAATTCTCACTTGCTGTAGCTTTACAGGCACACTGGATGTAATGACAACAATCAATATGAATACACTTGACAGTGCAAAAGACAAGGTACGTAGCACCACCAGAGTAGAGCATAGTCTACTTTTCTTAGAGCTCAACAAAGGCAAAACCAAGATACTGCTGTTCAAGTGAAGCCCACAATTTCTATCAATCCAAAACAGCACATTCTGCAACCTTTTGACAGATACTAAATTCTTATAGGCCTGTCCCATGTAGGCTATTTTCTCGGCGACTGCCAGCAACTAGGACAATGGAATTCACCGAAGTCAGCACCAGCGACAACCTACATCACCTGGCGACAATCTACGACAGCACCCATGACAACCCACAACAGCCCAAATTCAACATGTTGGAAAAAATTTTGGCAGTCAGCTGTAATCGCATTAAAAAATCGCCAAAGTGGGACAGGCCCATAAGTTACCTTTCCACAAATTCTATGGAAATGCCACTTGAATCTTTTTAGTCAGTTTTAATGTAATATATTTAGTGAACAAGTGTTGTATGCATCCCCTTGTGGCGGTCCCTGGGGGTTAGGCCACTCCTTGGGTCATTCCCCTCAGCTCTTGAGGGACAGGGCCGATTTTCTGCTCACGGGGTTTCCCGGGTCCTGATCGCAGGCGTTCTGTGTTTGCCATGATTCATTAAAACGACTTCTGAACCTGCCTGGCGTCTGGCCTTTTCCTGACCTCATCCAGGCCACTACGACTGGCGACCCCGACGTACATCACGCATCATGATGGAAAACAACGCTGTTGTGCTGAAGCTCCCGACTTTGAGGACCGAAGAGCCTGATATCTGGTTCTAGCAGGCAGAGGCAGTTTGCTCTTAGAGGGGCTACTATGGATGAAACAAAGTACTTTTATGTGGTTAGCGCTCTTGACCAGGCGACTGCAAGGCGAGTTATACCTTACCTAAACGCTCCCCCAGCAGCTAACAAATATAGGGGCCTTAAGGCCTTGCTTATCAGGAGGTTTGGCCTTAGCTAGTCTGAGCTGGCAGCTCTGATTCTCTGAATGGACGGCCTAGGTGACCGCCGGCCCTCCTGGAGGACATGCTCACCCTTATGGGCGACCACGAGCCCTGTTTTTAATTTAAAATGCCTACCTTCAGCAGTTCCCACCCGACATCCGCCTGCATCTCGCCACCGATTCCTTTGCTGACATGCAGGCGCTGGCTGATCACGCAGACCAGCTGTGCATGCCCCGTCAGCGGGACCTGGAAGCACTGGCCGTCCTTCCCGCAGCAATGGGAGGCACGGAGCAGCTCGGGGCCGCTATTGACCGTGTCTCCCGGACGACCCCTGCGGCGAAATCCGGCTGCCATCGGGCATTCCAGCGCAGGCACGTCGTTCCAGCACGGCCCGTCGGCAGTTCCATCCGATGCCAGCAGAGGTCGCTGTGATGCAGTCCAGCCAACTTCACCTGCTATTCCACAAGACGCCAGCAGAGGGGGTTGGTGCTATTATAAGCAATATCGCCCGCCCTCTGCGTTTTCGGGAAACGCAGGGGCCAGTCGTCAGTGATTCCTTCGACGACCGGCCAAATTCATCGCGTCTTCGCCTAGGATCACTGCACCAGAGTTCGGTTCCTCATGGACACCGGGGCAGAGGTGAGTGTGCTGCCTCCCTCCATCTCTGACATCCGTGCGGGCAAACGCGAACCCCTCCTCAACGCGGCGAACGGGAGTGCTATTCGCACCGACGGAGTTTGCACCATCTCCCTCAACTTTGGCCACAGCTGCTTTTCGTGGGTGTTTGTCATCGCCGACATTTCCCAGCCACTGCTGGGCACCGACTTCCTTCAAGCCCATTCACTCCTCGTGGATGTCAAGCGGCATCGCTTGATGCACTCTGTCATGCTGGAAGCAGTCTTCCTCCGTGTTGGTGCTCCATGTTGCATGCCCTGATGGTCCCGTCGTCCGCGGATGCGACTTTCGCGCGCATCCTAGCGGATTTTCCGGACATCCGCGAACCCCAATTCCTCTCCTCCGCCCCCCAAGCACGGGGTGGAGCACCATATTCTGACTACTGGCCCGCCCGGGTGCGTCGTCTCGTGCCAGACAAGCTCCCGTCTAGCTCTGGAGGAGTTCCGCCTGACGGAGGCGATAGGCATCGTGCGCCCCTCTGATAGCCCAAGGGCGTCACCGCTCCACATGGTCCCCAAAGCGGGAGGGGGCTGGCACCCATGTGGGGATTATCGTGTTCTGAATGATGCGACCGTCGCCAACAGGTACCAGATCCCACACATTCAGGACTTCAAGGCCCATCTGGCTGGAGCATCGGTGTTCTCCAAGGTGAACCTCGTACGAGGGTACAGCCAGATTCCGGTCCACCCGGACAGTATCCCTAAGACAGCAATTATTACACTATTTGGACCGTTTGAATTTTTGCGGATGCCGTTTGGGTTGAAGAACGCCGCGCAGGCCATCCAGCGGCTTATGGACTCTGTTTGCCGTGGCCTGGACTTTGTATTAGGCTACTTGAACGACATACTCGTGGCCAGAACTCACGGCAGGAGCACTGCATCCACCTCCGTCAGCGCCTCAGTTATTATGGCTTGGTTATCAACTCGTCCAAGTGCCGTTTTGGGGTGATGGCCATCGACTTCCTTGGCCAACTCGTAACTCCACAAGGAGTGGTGCCTCTACTGGCCAGTGTGGGTGCTGCCCGCCAGGGCTCCCATCCAACCACAGTTTAGGGCCTCGTCAGGAATTCGTGGGGATGGTTGCGTTTTATCACAGTTTCTTGCTGGCGGCGGCTGCAATCATGCGCCCGCTTTTCCACCTGATCGCTGGTCATTGCAAGGAGGGTGAGTGGTCTGACGAAGCAGTAGCGGCGTTCGAGAGTGCTAAGGAGGACCTGGCTGGGACCACGATACTTGTCCATCCACGAGAGGATGCCCTGACCACCCTGATGGTGAACGCTTCTGAGGTGGCAATTGGGGCAGTGTTGGAGCAGCTTGTTGACAAATACTGGCAGCCACTCGCCTTCTTCAGCAGTGATGCTCAGCCGCGTTACAGCGTTTTCAACCGCGAGCTCTTTGTACCTCGCCGTACGCCACTTTCGCTACTTCCTGGAGGGGAGGTCTTTTACTGCCTTCACGGATCACAAGCCGCTAACTTTCGCGTTTGCCTAGGTTTCAGACCCATGGTCTGCGCGGCCGCAGAGGCAGTTGGCGTACGTGTCCGAGTACACCACCTCCATCCGTTTCATCAAGGGCAAGTACAACAGGGTGGCCGACGATTTATCGCGACCTGCGGTTCACGCCGTTCTCCAAGTCGCTGAGGGTATTGATTATTTCACCCTGGCAGCCGCATAGCTGGTCAACGAGGTAATGTCCACTATCGCAAGGCGGTATCGGGCTTGCAGTTGGATGACGTTGTCTGTGGTCCTGGGGGCTCAACGCTGCTGTGCGATGTCTCCACTGGATTTCCGCGACCCATCGCCCCCGCCGCCTGGCGGCGGAAGGTGTTTGAGGTGCTCCACGGACTTCCTTATCCCTACATCCGGGTGACAACGGCCCTTGTAGCCTCCCACTTCATGTGGCACGGGCTGCGGAAGGAGGTTGGACATTGGGTGCGCATCTGCATCCCGTGCCAGACCCCAAAGGTGCAGTGACACGTGTCTGCGCCGGTGCAGGAATTTGCCATCCCTCGGCGGCGATTCGACCACATTCTCATGGACATCGTTGGGCCGCTGCCACTGTCCCGATGCATGACCTACCTCTTCACCGTGGTGGACCACTTCACCTGGTGGCCTGAAGCCATTCCTCTGGCTGATTCCTCAACGACCACTTGTCCTTGGGCCTTGGTTGTGCTCTGGATTGCCCGGTTCAGCGTGCCGCTGGACATAACATCCGACCGGGGGCCTCAGTTCACGTCGGAACTGTGGTCGGCCATGGCACGCCTCCAGGGGGTTCTCCTACACCACATGGCGGCGTACCATCCGCAGGTGAACGGAATGGTGGAACAGTTTCACCGCCAACTCAAGGATGCCCTGAAGGCAAAACTTAATGATCCGGACTGGTTGGACGCTCTGCCATGGGTTTTGCTGGGGACAGGGCTCGAAATTAGCGGTTGCCCGGGTGCCAATGACCACCCAAAGTGCCACCGGGCAACCTAAACGCCGACTCATTTTGCCCGGCTTGGCAAGTAAATACTGGTTTATACCGATAGACACAAAGAACTGGAGTAACTCCGCGGGTCAGGCAGCATCTCTGGAGAATAGGAACGTGACGTTTTGGTAGATGGCGGCGGCTGTACTCAAGTATATTTGATTGCGGGGCAAAGATACCAGGTGCGTGGTGACGAAGGGTGGGAGCGAATGACGGGCCCCGCAAAGTGGCAATATCAGCAGCAGCGGCACTTTGGCGTTGGACAGGAACAGACAAGGCTCTACCGCCTCCTCCTCCCACACCCCGCCCGGCGGAAGGAGACCTCCCTCTCCCTCCCGGCCTCGGCGTGCGAGAGGGGTTGTTTTGATAGCAGTAGCAGGATTTGCAGCAGTAGCTTTTGATTTGCAGGCAGCGGCCGCTATTGCCCTGATAACGGCTGCTGCCTGCCAACCCGTTAACCCGTTCAATACAACCCCTCTCGCACGCCGAGGCCGGGAGGGAGGGAGGGGGAGAGAGGGAGGTGGAGGGAGGGAGGCGAAGGCCTCCTTCAGCCGACTGACGCAGCTGCACCAACGATGCAATAGCTATAGGATCTACGCTCTCTCTCTCGTCCTGACTGACATCCCCTGTGCTCCCCTCCCCATCTACACCCCCCCAATCTTTTCATCACCCTACCCACCTCGCATTGATTCTCCTGCCGCCGCCACCCCCCGCCGCCACCCCCCCCGCCCCCCGCCCCCCCCATCCATCCATCCATCCTACACTCGTCCCCCAATTCATCCTGTTCTGACCCCCTTTCCCATCCATCCTGCACTTCCGCCCCCCCATTCATACTGCACTGATCCACCCATTCATTCCGTACTGACCCACCTTCCATTTACCCTGCACCAAATCCCCCCATCCATCCTGTAGTGATCTCCCATTCATCTTTTACTGATCACCATTCATCCAGTACTGATCCCCCCCCCCCATCTATCCTGTACTGATCCCCCCCCCCCATTCAAGAAGAATGGGGGGGTAGAATCTGAGAAAGGGTCTCGACCCGAAACATTGCCTATTTCGCACGTGTCATGCAAACCGTCTTAAATGACCATCTAAACTGCCATTTGGCAACCTAAAAAGCTGTCAAGGTTGCCTGACTGGCAACAGGGGAAAAAAATTAAGCAACAGTCCTGGGGGATCCGCACTGCACCCAAGGAGGACTTGGCCTCCTCCTCCACCGAGTTGGTGTATGGATCCCCGTTGACGGAGCCCGGGGAGCTCCTCCCACCGGCATGGTGCCAGGTGGAGCCGCCTTCGGACGCTCTGCAACGTCTTCGGCAGACGGTGGGCAAGCTGGCGCCGTTGCCCACGTCTCGTCATGGATCCTTCCGTCCGCACATTCCCTCTGCTGTGGAGGACTGCCAGTTCATCTTCCTGCGTTGGGATGCTCATCGGGCACCCCTCCAGCGGCCGCACGAGGGTCCCCACCCGGGTCCTGGAACATGGCTCGTCCACTTTCGTCCTGGACATGGGGGGGTCGGCATGAGACTGTTTCGGTTGCGCAGCTGAAGCCGGTGCATATTGACTGATCGGCCGGTGCTGGTAGTGCGGCCCCGTAAGCGAGGGCACCCTCCGTCTAGGCTACCTCCTCTAGTGGCTACTCCGTCCCCTGCACCTGTTGGTCGGTTGCCCGTTCCTATGCCGGGCACAGTGCATACCTGGGTTGGTCGCCACTAGCGCCCTCCTGTCCGTTTCGTGCCTCTGGTTCTTGGAGGGGGGTCCTGTGGCAGTCTCTGGGGGTTAGGCCACTCCTTGGGTCATCCCCCTCGGCTCTTGAGGGACAGGGATGATCGTCTGCCCACGGGGTTTCCCGGGTCCTGCTCGTTGGCATTCTGTGTGTTTGCCATGATTCATTACAACGACTTCTGAACCTGCCTGGCGTCTGGCCTTTTCCTGACCTCATCCAGGCCACTACACCATACTATTCATGGCCAGCAAGGCACATACACTAGCAGAAAACAAACTGCGAGGCAAATTTGTGTGTTGGTAGAGAACTACTTGGATCATTGTTGCACTTCCCACTTCAATCTCTTATCCAAGAACCAAAAACGTGACCAACCTGGTCGACACCAAATCTATATAATCTCATGAAACTACAGAGGTCAACATGTCACTTGTCTTCTTAACTGTTTGCTGTATCATTTTATCTTGCATGGTTTATTTCCTGCCCACGACTTGTGACAGAACCACAAAACTGACACTTGCTAGACCCTTTTTTCCTTGCCATTTGTGTGCGATCCGTTTGGGGCGGCTAGTAGTGTGATGGATCACTTCACCCATGTTTTTAGCTTTCCTATAACCAGTCAAACCTATATTAATTCTTAAAATACAACATTATATACCAGCATGCAGGAAAGCCATGGTTAATGTTTCCTTGGTGTTAAGAACCTACACTCTGAAAAATATATAATTATGTCTAAATCTTAGATTGATGACACAGCAACGCCTCCTGGATTGAGGTAACTTGGAAATAAACTCAACATTTTCCTTTCAAAAGATATGAAAGCATGGAAACTTAAACCAAAATAATTAGACATAATTATTAAATTTATTAATAAGCGTATCAGCAAAGAGGAGGATAATCATAGATAACATTGTTGCTTACACAGAAATGTACACTGTCTCAGCGTTACATATGGAGTTGCCTTAATGATCATCAAAAATTTATTTCACATAAGCCATTCCAATCAACAAGTCACGTTTATACCACCAAGCCCACTATTCATAGACTCACAGATCCATACACTGCCCGTGACAATGTTAAGGAGCTTTGTAGTTCATTGTATAGGAGGCAGCCAGTCCATTGTGCTTATACCAGCCAAAAACATTATTCAGGTTAATGCTACTTCTAGCGGTCAATGTGCAGCCGTGTGGATTACAAAATATTAAGTGCTCATAAAAGTACTTCACAAATGTAGTGAGGGTTTCATTACCACATTATCAAATGTAACCACATTCCTATTCCTACCTGTCCCTACATGAGCATCCCATCATTTCTTCTTCATCCATCTCAGTATTACCTCAATAGGCACATAATATCTTTCATCATGTCAAACCGCTCAACATAAATTATGCATTAATTACAGATGAAATTAACTTCCGCTCATCTCTGCTGTGCTCATCGGTAAAGTCAATGAACAATCATAAAGTTTTGCAAAAAAACTTGTACTTAAATTCTGGAAAACGCTCCCACACCAACGATAAAAATGTGGATTTCAAATATGTCCAAAATGTTACACCTAGAAGATATGAGATTCCTCCTAGCAGGCAAATCGGACCATTTCCAAATGATTTGGTCTCCATTTATCAACTTATTACAAGCATAGGATGCACACAACTTTGAAAATAAATGGTATCAGGACCTGGTGAGGGGCGTGTAAAGATACAAAGTAGGTACATCCCTTTTATCTTATCTTAGCTTATTTTACTCCTATTTTCTGTCTTCTATTTTTTTTCTTTCTTTTCCTATGGTTTACTTTTTTAGTCTTTCTTGTGTCTTACGCTTCTATGGGCACTTCCTGATCACTCTCTCATGCACTTACTATCCTGTCTAACTCTCTCTATTTGTCTTCTTATTCTTCTTCTTAAAGTTTAAAATATGAAATGGTCCAGGAAATATATTATGTTATTTTTGGCTTATATCATTGTAATGTACATTACTTCTAATAAAGATCTTTAAAAAAAAATTATAATAAATAAATAAAAGCTACTCGAGATTGACTGACAATACAATGTCGGAACTGGCTTTGCAGTGCCATCACAATTCATATGCCACCATTAACATAAAACGAGTTTACTAAAGACTGGAAATATTCAAACTAACAGTTTTAAAACAGGAATTGCCTAACATATACCCCATATAATGATTCACCGGAAGCAAATTCTCTACTCTCTGGACCAACATTGTCGTTATCTATTCAGTTTCTTGGAAATGAATTAATTGCCTCCATCAGTGCTTATGCTTTGATGCCTGTCCAAACTGATTGATACTATTAAAGTATCTTTACATAGCAAAAGTTAAACAAGACTGTAATATTAAACTGTAACGGTCCTATGTTGTTCTACTTATAATATACAAGACCAATGTGCTGATATTCAATGCATATACCAAAACTGCTGTCATTTCATTAAAATAAAATCCAATTTCATACATTCACTCTTGTGCAGTTTATGCCTCTATCACATGTGGCCAAATAAACTACATACAATTTTAAACCACTCATTGGAAATAAGGCACTCCATTGGATGAGTGCCAACATTTTCAATTCTGAAGATTACTATCTGGCAAAAACAGCAAAGCCACAACTTTGGCAGTTATAAAAAACCTGAGCTTGATGCAAAGTTATTACTGTACCGCAAGCTTTATTACACTGGCTGTTAGGAACAGCAATTAGTTCTTTAATTTTAAATTCAATTCTAATCTGCAAAATATAACTGCAACATATATTAACTAAAGCATTCTAAAATTTCTAAAAAAGATAATATTATTTACATTGGTTGCATTCACAAAATAAGTAAACGTGAAGTCAACTCAAAATTGAGACGGTGGTAAAATGCAGCTTGCCAACCATCATTCATCTCAGAAACAGGTATTTCCTTCTCCAATAAACGAATACTGGCGAAAGATAAATTCAGATTATCTTTTTTTTTTAATTTATTTATTAGAGGTAAATACATCAATGTACACATATATACTGTTACAGCCATTGTACCCCATAATATTATGGCTTTTAAAGAAAAAGAATAGAGAGAAAGAGTGAAATGTGAAAAGAGTTGTGATAGTGAAAGAGCACGCCAAACGGGAGAAGAAACCCTTGGTCAAAGAATTAGAAAAGGGGGTTAAAAGATAGACCCTAAAAAAAAGGAAAAAGGAAAAAAAGGGTGAAAAATGCAGTTATTGTGTTATATATATCACGCAAAAGGAATCCACCAACTCGATAGTTTTTCATCCCCCCCCATCAAGGCCCGAGGTACCCCTGCACCCTATCTTTGTAGTAATTCTATAAATGCAGACCATGTCTGATAGAAACGATCTAATTTTCCTGCCAGGCAGAGTCTCATATCTTCCAGATGTAGTGTTTTAAACATAGTTGAAATCCACATATTTAATGTTGGTCTAGGAGCATTTTTCTAAAATTTTAAGATTAGTTTTTTTCCTATTATTAAGCCGTAATCAAATAAATTATTTTGATACAAATTTAATTCGGAACTAAAAATTCAGATTATCAAACCTGCATTATTTCTTTCTTCACATTATTAAAAAAATGGAGATCCTCGTTATGCTAATTCACAGATCCAGAAGTGCATTTGACCGATTTACAGATATGGCGCAGAAAAAGGCCCTTCGGCCCACCAAGTCCATGCCGACCAGCGATCCCTGCATATTAACACTATCCTCCACACAATTTACATTTATACAAAGACGATTGACCTACAAACCTGTATGTCTTTGGAGTGTGGGGGGGGGGGGGGAACCGAAGATCTCGGAAAAAATCCACGCGGTCATGGGGTGAATGTACAAATTCTGTACAGACAGCAGCCGTAGTTGGGATCAAACCTGGAACTCTGCCGCTGCAAGCGCTGTAAAGCAGCAACTCTATCGCTGCAACACCGTACCGCCCAATGCTTTGAAACATTGAAAAGGTAGAACAGAGTAATGCTTCAAATAAACTTTGTTCATTCGTGTTTAGTTGACAGGAAATTAACTGAAACTTTGTAACTTAACCACATCAAAACACAAGGCACTCGAAAAACAACTACATTGAAATATAAGGTAGACAAAAATGCTGGAGAAACTCAGTGGGTGAGGCAGCATCCAAGGGGAGAAGGAATAGGCGACATTTGGGGTCGAGACCCTTCTTCAGACTGATGTCAGAGGGAATGAAAGGAAGAGGCGGAGACAGTAGGCTGATGGGAGAGCAGGGAAGGGAAGGGGGAGGAGGAAGAAACCAAGGACCACCTGAAATTGGAGAAGTCAATGTTTATACCCAAGCAAAATATGAGGTGCTGTTCCTCCAATATTTGCTGGGCCTCACTCTGGCAATGGCGGAGGCCCAGGACAGAAAGGTCGGATTCAGAATGAGAGGGGGAGTTGAAGTGCTGAGCCACCGGGAGATCAGGTTGGTTATTGCGAACTGAGCGGACGTGTTGGGCGAAGCAATCGCCAAGCCTGCACTTGGTCTCACCGATGACAAAAAGCACAGACGGCTCTGTCCCTTCTTGTACGCCTCAGCGCTCCTGGACCAGTCCAGTTTATCTAGGTAAACCCCAAGGTACTTGTACTCTTTGGTAAACTGCACAGGTGATATGGGTGTTCCTCTCCTCCTAAAGTTCACCACTAACTCCTTAGTCTTGTCTGTTAAGAGCTACAGGTGATTCAGCCCACACCACTCAACAAAGTCGTTGACTACACCTCTGTATTCAGCTTCCGTCCCATCACTGATGCAGCCCACAATTGCAGTCATCCAAAAACTTCTGCAGGTGACAGGAGTCTGAGTTGCCTCTGAAGTAAGAGGTGTAGATGGTGAACAGGAAGGGAGAGAGGACCATCCACTGTGGAGCCCCTGTGTTGCTCACTACCATGTCCGGAACACATTTCAGTAGCCTGATATACTGTGGTGGTCCAGTCAGGTAGTTGGTGATCCAGGACACCAATGAAGCATCCTTCCGCATCTTCGTCAGTTTGTTACCTAGCAGTGCAGACTTGATTGTTAGCAGTTAACCAGGTGGTTTGCTCCCTAGCAGTGCAGGCCTCTTAAGAAGATGTTGCATTATTTTGACATTTTGTGTCCAGGCGAAAAATTATTGATTAACATTGGTAAATTCAAACTCCAGTTTTATTAAATACCAATTTGTGTTCCATTGGTAACTCCCAGATAACCACTACTCTTCAAAATAACCATATATGACTTAGTTTTAGCTATTCCCTGTACATTATGCTGGAGATCAAGGTCAAATGTAATGTTTATTTCAGAATTAAAAGACAAGGAACCGAGACACTGGGTATCGAGGGCTATTTGGGGCAAGGGGAGGGCTCTTACAAGTTTCAAATTCAGTGATTAAAAAGTGAAGATATTAAAAGAGGAAAAGAATGGGGAAATTATAGCAATAAGCACCACTTCACATTCTAACAGGCTGGTGGATATGGCGTTGTATCCAGTTGGCCAAAACTAGGCAAAAAAACCTAGTGTTGTGTAAAAGATAACCTTTGATATGTAGAATCAGAATTCTATGAACCCTTCCCAAATTATGCAATAACACCACTTGCTCAATTATTTCTGCAGTGCAATCGCAAATAGGACCTAAATTTAATTTAAATCATTGCCACGCGTTAATTAAATTCATTTGATACATATTACTATATATGGAAATTTCCAACTAAAGAACCACATACATATTTTACTCACCACTGAAATGCATTATAATGGAAGTAGACAATACCAAGGCCATATAAAAAGGCAGCATTCTATGAAAAAAAGACAAAGAAATTATTGACACTCAACTAATGTTACCTTAAGCAAAAAATCTTAATATATGTTTATAACAGACCAATATCATTAAAACCCACATAAACTTGGGTAATTCATCCACGCATGATCTTACTGTGCACAAGAACCGCTATTTTTGTTTACCCAACTGTATGCAATGTATTTCAAGCTACTAATTGTATTTGCCATGTTATGAGAGGTTATAAAGATTACACAAACTTGCAAATGTAAAAAAAAATGTCTTTCAAAAAGCATGCTATGGTTTCATAGATCTATAAATAATCAAAAATAAGTAAGCTGAAAGAGGCCTAAAATGCTTGTCAGTAATGTGCAGCTTTAAAAATCCTGACGTGAGTTCCAAACCAAAGCTCAAACACAAAGTTACAACTGTTATTAATGGTGCGAAAGGAAGAGAGAACTGAGGAGGATTTGGAAATTAGTTTAAAACAAATTTAATTTAGGTGATCTGGAGTAATGTAGGCCACATGGGACACGAGTGAAGAGCAAGCAGGACATAATTTTGATTGAAATAATGAGATAGGGAGCTTTTTAATGTCTCAAATTTCAAAGTGCACTCTCATAATTTGGTCCGGATTAAAGGAAACATGCCAGATCATCAGTTTCCGGAAAATCGGTAGTGGACCTACACGACACCAAATCTGGTAGTAATTTGCCGTGCAAAACCAAATGTTTGTGAAAAAAGGTTTTTCAGAACTTATAACTAAAACTTCAGAAATCACTCTTCAAAGTATAGCAAAGGACAAGAATCAAGTCATATATAACATTACCTGATGGCATTTGACAGCACTGGGCTTGTACTCACTAAATTTAAACCAATTAAAATTCTAGCAAGTTTCTTTCAAATGGTACAAACCTTCCAGTAGTCAGACTGTAAACTGTAGTACCTCTGATATGCAGATAATGCTGAAAGGAACAGAAAACAAAGCCTGTGAAATAAAATTCCAGTAAAAATGTAACCCTATCTATAACCAAAATTATTCAGGTTTGGTTGAAGAAACTGAAGAAAACAGATATGATATTCCAGATATGGATCCTTCCAAAGGATTCCCGATAACGAAAGAACATCATAGGCAACATTGAAATAAACTCCACCTGCAGAGTGACAAACAGGAAAAGGAATGGAATTTCCAAGGAAAGGAAGATGTGAGAATGCTCAGGATTGAACAGGATGTCATCGCAGGTATAATCTTGGCCAGCAAACGTGTGGCGATGTTGTTTGTGATTAAAGCGCCCTCCATAATGTTTGGGACAAAGACGCATCATTTGTTCATTTGCCTCTGTACTCCACAATTTGAGATTTGTAATAGAAAAAATAACACGTGAATAAAGTGCACATTGTCAGATTTTAATAAAGGCCACTTTTATGCATTTTGGTTTACCGTGTAGAAATTACAGCAGTGTTTATACATAGTCCCCCCATTTCAGTGCACCATGAGGTTTGGTACACAACAATGTCATGTAAAAGTAGTTATGTTTAGTATTTTGTTGCATATCCTTTGCATGCAATGACTACTTGAAGTCCGTGATTCATAGACATCACTAATTCAGGCCTCAAAATTAGCGGTTGCCCGGGTGCCAATGACCACCCAAAGTGCCGCCAGGCAACCTAAACGCCGACCTCATTTTGCCCGCTTGGCAAGCACATACTGGTTTATACCGATAGACAGTATAAAGCTGGGTAACTCCGCGGGGTCAGGCAGCATCTCTGTAGAATAGGTGCGTGACGTCTCATATCGACGGCTTTACTCCTCTAGTATCTTTGATTGCGGGGCAAAGATACTAGGTGCATGGTGACGGATGGTCGGAGTAAATGATGGGCCCCCAACAGCGGCAGCAGCGGCCGCGACAGCGGCTCTACCGCCGCCTCCTCCCGCACCCCGCCCGGCGGAAGGAGACCTCCCTCTCCTTCCCTCCTCCTGGCGTCGGCGTGCGAGAGGGGTTGTTTTGAAAGCGCAGTTGGTGGATTTGCAGCAGTATCTTTTGATTTGCATGCAGCGGCCGCTATCGCCCTGATAACGGGGAGAGGGAGGGAGCGAGGGGGAGGCCTCCTTCCGCCGTCTGAAGCAGCTGCACTAAAGATCCTATACTAAAGGATCTTTGAACTGCACCGCTCGGTCCCGCACCTTGCTGTAGGAGGAGGGGAGGCAGTGACGACGAGTTCCCAACCACCTCCCCCTTTGGCACTTTGGCGTTGTACAGCGACGGCCAAGGCAGCAGGGCGATGTTGTCTGAGGAGCGCTGACATTACTTCCTCCCCACCTCCTTTGCCCTTCCCCCTCCCCTCTCACGCCCCCTCTTATCCTGAGGCCCCGCCTCTCCATCCCGCCCTGATCCCCTTTCCCTCCTCTATTCAGTCCTCACTGACATCCCGTGCTCCCCTCCCCATCTACCCCCCCAATCTATTCATCACCCTACCCCCCTCGCATTGATTCTCCCGTCACCCCCCCCCATCCATCCTACACTGGTTCCCCCAATGCATCCTGTACTGACCGCCTTCCCATCCATCCTGCACTTCAACCCCCCCCCCCCACCACATTCATACTGCACTGATTCTCCCATTCATCCCGTACTGACCCACCTTCCATTTACCCTGCACCAAACCCCCATCCATCCTGTAGTGATTTACCCATTCATCTTTTACTGATCGCCCATTCATCCTGTACTGATCCCCACATGCATCCTGCAGTGATCTCCCATTCATCCTGCACAGACCCTCTGATCCACACTGTAGCAATGTTACAAATTTTGAGATTTAAAAAATCAAGCCTGCAATTTATCCCATCAGATAAAGCATAAAAATAAGTTTAATTTGACACCTAATTCACTTTCATATCTTCAGTATTAAAAATGTTAGGGCCATTTTCATACACGGAAATTAGCAACTTGCTTCCTATTGCTTTTCTATCGACTTGTCACAAAAGTTGTGATCGAGGACAGTCAAAAGCTCATAACTTCCTTAAAATTTAAGAGAACTGAAAGAAATTTTCAGTTATTATAGATTGAAGTATTCTGAAACAAATATGAAACAATCTTACTTGGATGACCTGAAATGAAAGCATATAATTAGTTAGTTACCCAATTGTAGCCAATTACAAAATTCAATAACTAGATCTAAACATTTATCAATTTCTTAAGGAAAAATGTTTTAAAAATTTAAAGCCTAAGTGTCCAATTAACAGTCACACAATAATTCACAATAAAACATGATTTTTAAATCTAATTGTCATTAATGTATAGGCCAAATTGAAGGAATTCAGTGTTCATTGGAACGTTGCGGTAGCGGTGAATTTAAACCCCATATCAGCAGGAAAAATTCTGACAGTTCATATGGGGGCTAAATCACCGTTTCGCAACATGAAATATTGATTAAAGTCCCCTAAAAAAGCAAGTTTATATGAAAAAAAATAAACAGCTTTCACTTACCTGTCCCCTACGTAAAATCCGTCCCCATTGTCGGCGTTCACGGCATTAGGAGCTAATTTTTATTTTACTGCAACAATTAAATAGTCAGACTATTTATTTTTAAAAAAGGACTTACCGGCAGTCGGAACGAATCTCCAAAAATAGAACGCACTCCGAGAAAATAAAGCTCCGGATTGCAAGGGGAAAACCGCATTTCAACCCCGCCACCCCCCCTTAAACGCGCCAAAGTCGCACACACGGCCAGTGGCAGAACTCCAGCACCGCTAAAGGTAAGTTTTGTAACTAACCTACGCACTGTCCCACCCCCCCCCCCCCAATTCATCCTGTGCTAATCCCCCCCCCCCCCATTCATCCTGTGCTGATCTCCTCCCATCCATCCTGTACCGACCCCCTCCCCATTCTAGAAGAATGGGGTGGGGGGGGGGGGGGGGAACAGTCTAAAGAAGGGTCTCAACACAAAACATTGCCTATTTCCTTAGCTCCATAGATGCTGTCTCCGCCGCTGAATTTCTCCAGCATTTTTGTCTACCCTCAATCATCCTGTACTGAACCCCCCATTCATCCTGTACTAATTCCCCCCCCCCCATCCATCCCGTACTGATCCCCCATTCAACACCACTGACATCCCCCGTGCTCTCCCCTCACAATTTTACATACTCCAACCAACACGTGCTAATTCACCTGCCTCAATCCATCCATTTCGCACAGATTGCCTTCTCAACCCCCCCCCCCCCCCCGTCGCCATCTATCCACCCCGCACTGATTCACACGCCCCCAGGCCTTATTTGAAACATATGTTATTTGAAATAATATGTGAATGCAGACAAAAGTGCTGGACAAACTCAGCGGATGCGGCAGCATCAATGGAGCGAAGGAAATAGGCAACATTTCGGGCCAAAACCCTTCTTCAGACTGATGGGTTTCAGCTTGCTCAATTGGGTTCAGATTGGGTGAGTGACTTGGCCACTCAAGAATTGAAAAATGTTCACTATCATTGGCACAACTTCAGTCCTCATGTTGACAAGCAACAATAAAAGTTTCCAAAGGCGATAGGCGATGAAAAGACTGGAGAAAGACTATGTGCTGAGAGCTCCCTTATAACTCCATTAAGGAGGCATTTAAACACACCTGAGCAATTACAAACACATGTGAAGCCATGTGTCCCAAACATTATGGTGTCCTGAAATTTGGGGGGGGGGGGGGGGGGGGGGGGGGGTATGTATAAACGCAGCTGTAATGTCTACATGGTGAAACCAAAATATATTAAAAAAATACCCTTTAATAAAATCTGCCCTTTAACCACATGTGATTTTTTTTTCTAAAACAAATATCAAATTGTGGAGTACAGAAGCAAATAAATAAATGATAGGTCTTTGTCCCAAACATTATGGAGGGCACTGTATACAAATGATTTGAATGAAAATGAAGGTGAACTGATTAGTAAGTTTGTGGACGACACCAACTTTGGCAGAATTGTGGATAGCAAGCAAAGAATTCAGCAGACTATGGGCCAGTTGGAAATGTTGGCAGAGAAAAAGCAGATGGAGTTTAATCGAGACAAGGTGGGGGGGCGGGGGGTGTTGCATTTTGCCAAGTCAAAGGTTAGAAGGAAGTGTGCAGTGAATTGATAACATCCTATGGAGCATTCACGTACAAGCTCTTGGCTTCCTGAAAGTTATAATGTAAGTAGATAGGGTGGTAAAGGTGGTGTATAATTCATAGGTGAGGGTGTTGAATATAAAAGTTGTGAAGTCATGCTCAGCAGACTTTGGTGAGGCCACATTTGAATACTGTGCAGAGTTCAATTTGCAGCAGTGCAGGAAAGGGTTGGAGAGGATGCAGAAGAGGTCAATGAGGATGTTGCCTGAATTGGAAAGAATTAGTTATATGGAGAGGATAAACCAACTACTATTGCTTTCTCTGGAACACAGGCAGAGGTGCAATCTTGGGAGAAGTATATAAAATTATGAAAGACATAAATAGGGTAGATAAAGTATTTTGCCCACGACAGAAATATCAAATACAAAAGTCAAATATCTGGTGAGAGTGGAATGTTTAAGAAGATTTACAAGGTAAATGTTTTGTTAAGTGGAAGGGTCTGGATCACACAAGGAAATGCAGATACGATAACACATGAAGAAATGGAAGAATATAGACCACATGCAGACAGTTATTCAGCTTAAATTGACATGGTTGGCACAGACATTGTGGGATAAATAGCTTGTTTCTATGCTGTACAGTTCTCAGTAATGGAAGTACTGTGGTTACACTAATAATTGTACGTCTAAATTAACCTGTCGAAGAGTAGCCAGCTATACAATTTAACTTTAAAATAACATGCTGGGATTTTTTACAAATACAAAGTCATTAACAACAATAACCACTGTTATTAAAAAAACCATCTGATTGATCAGTCATTCAAGAACAATTACTCTATATGCAAGTCAGGACCCTAGATGCCTGTGGAATCTCTTCAACAAGCATGCCAGTTCATGGGTAATTAAGGATGGGTAGTAAATGCTGGCCCAGTCACAAATGCCCAATTCCCAAAACAAAATATCAAAATAAATGGTGTGGGCAAGAGGTGGATGCTAAGGAGTCAGGTAAAGGGCTTTGAAACAGTGTTGAGCACAAGCTAAAAACACGATATACAATATTGACATTTTAGTCTAAAGGTACAGCATGGAAACTGGCCCTTCGGCCTACTGGGTCCATACAGACCAGTGCACACTAGTTCTATTCTTTCTCACTTTCTCATCCACTCCGTACACACCAGAGTCAATATGCAGAGGCCAATTAACCTACAATCCCGCATGTCTTTAGCATGTGGGAGGGAACCCACGCAGTCACAGAAAGAACTTGCAACCTCCACACAGATAGCACCCAATGACAGGATTGAACCCGGGTCTCTGGTGCTGAGAGGTTCTACCAGCAGTAACACTGTGCCAAATTAAGTAACTCATGATAGTTTAACACACTAAAGAGAAGTTACAGACCAACTGGCATTAGAGTGCCAATGATAAGAGCCCAAAATATTGGAGACGATTAAAGGTAGATGCTTGGGAGGTATGAGATGCTTTCAAAGGCTAAGGAACAGAATCTATTAGTAACTCACGTAGAAAAACATCGCGGTAGTGCAGTGGTAGAGTTGCTGCCTTACATTTCTGTCTGCTACACCTGTGGGCGCTGTCTGTACGGAGCATGTATGTGTGCTCAATGACCTGCTTGGGTTTTCTCCAGGAGCTCCGATTTCCTCCCACACTCCAAAGACGTACAGGTTAGTAGGCTAATTGGCTTGGTTAAATTGTTCCCAGTGGCTATAGGATAGTGTAGTATGCGGGGTTCGCTGGTCAGCATGGACTCCGTGGGCCGAAGTGGCCCGTTTCCACACTGTACCTCTATACTAAACTAATAAAAAAGCTAAGACTTGCCATGAAATTACATTATGAACTAAAGCAAGGGTGATGGAAGGTAGAAATATAATAAATTGCATTAAATAATTTAGGCTGTGGGCCACGATACTCTTTCATTTAAGTTCATAACCCAAATCACGTAACTACCTGGATTTTTAACATATTGTGTAAAAATATTATAGAAATCAATAGACAATAGGTGGAGGAGCAGGCCATTCGGCCCTTCAAGCCAGCACCGCCATTCAATGAGATCACTCATGGCTGATCATCCCCAATCAGTACCCCGTTCCTGCCTTCTCCCCATATCCTCTGACTCCGCGATCTTTAAGAGCCCATTTAGCTCTCTCTTGAAAGTATCCAGAGAACCGGCCTCCACCGCCCTCTGAGGCAGAGAATTCCACAGACTCCCAACTCTCTGTGTGAAAAAGTGTTTCCTCATCTCCGTTCTAAATGGCTTATCCCTTATTCTTAAACTGTGGCCCCTGGTTCTGGACTCCCCAACATCGGAACATGTTTCCTGCCTCTGGTGTCCAAACCATTTATAATCTTATATGTTTCAATAAGATCCTTCTCATCCTTCTAAATTCCAGAGTACACATGCCCAGCCGCTCCATTCTCTCAGCATATGACAGTCCCACTATCCCGGGAATGAACCTTGTAAACTACGCAGCAATCACCCAACAGCAAGAATGTCCTTCCCCAAATTAGGGGACTAAAACTGCTCACAATACTCACTGGGCACTAGTGTGGTCTCACTAGGGCCCTATACAACTGCAGAAGGACCTCTTTGCTCCTATACTCAACTCCTCTTGTTATGAAGGCCAACATGCCATTCGCTTTCTTCACTGCCTGCTGTACCTGCATGCTTACTTTCATTGGTTACACAAAAAGCTGGAGAAACTCAGCGGGTGCAGCAGCATCTAAGGAGCGAAGGAGATAGACGACGTTTCGGGTCGAGACCCTTCTTCAGACTAGCTTACTTTCATTGACCAATGAACAAGGACCCCCAGATCCCGTTGTACTTCTCCTTTTCCCAACTTGACACCATTTAGATAATAATCTGCCTTCCTGTTTATGCTACCAAAGTGGATAACCTCACATTTATCCACATGAAACTTCATCTGCCATGCATCTGCCCACTCACCCAACCTGTCTAAGTCACCTGCATTCTCATAGCATCCTCCTCAAAGTTCACACTGCCACCCAGCTTTGTGTCATCTGCAAATTTGCTAGTGTTACTTTTAATCCCTTCATCTAAATCATTGATGTATATTGTAAATAGCTGCGGTCCCAGCACCGAGCCTTGCGGTACCCCACTAGCCACTGCCTGCCTTTCTGAAAGGGACCCATTAATCCCTACTCTTTGTTTCATGCCTGCCAACCAATTTTCTATCCATGTCAGCACTCTACCCCCAATACCATGTGCCCTAATTCTGCCCACTAATCTCCTATGTAGGACCTTATCAAATGCTTTCTGAAAATCAAGGTGCACGACAGCCACTGGCTCTCCCTTGTCCATTTTCCTAGTTACATCCTCAAAAACGATTCCAGACGATTAGTCAAGCATGATTTCCCCTTCGTAAATCCATGTTGACTCGGACCGATCCTGTTACTGCTATCCAAATGTGCAGCTATTTCACCTTTTATAATTGACTCCTGCACCTTCCCCACCACCGAGGCTAACTGGTCTATAATTCCCTGTTTTCTCTCCCCCGCCTTTCTTAAAAAGTGGGATAACATTAGCTACCCTCCTTAATCATACCTGAAATTCGTCAAGAACAAAACCTGCACACATTTTTAAAATATGAGAAAAACCTCAAATTTTCCGAGTAGTAATTGTCCAATCAATGCACATTTGACATTGCATCGGATGCCAATTGACCAATCACGCGCTTTGTTTCATGCTAGCTAGGCAGCGAGCACCCTGGGATCATGGCTGCCTCCTAATTACATTTAAAAAAAAGCAACGTTTCAAAGGAATAAAGGTCACGCTTACCTTGCTGATAATTTTGTTTTACAATTGATTTATCTTTGTAAAGTTATGATGTGAACTGTTAAATAAATATGATAAATAAAAATATAGAGCTCGGATTAGGATTTAGGTCAGTCAGTCGGTCGGGCTGTTGCAAAGGATTGGTCGGGCTGTCGATATGCTGCTGGATGCTGTGAAGTGTCGGTCGGGCAGCCGGTGGATGCTGGAAAACGTCGCTCGGGCTGTCGGGCCGCCGGTGAGTGCTGTGAGGGGTCGGTCGGGATGTCGAGCCGCTGATGTAAGCTGCGAGGGATCGGTCGGGCTATCGGACAGCTGGTGATGAAGCGAACGAGCAGGCGGACTGAAGGAGCCGGCTCTATGGGGTGCTGAAGGCGGCGTGCTCCCCACCATCATCACCTTGAGGTCCAGAAGGGCATGCTTGCCGAGGTGGTCGCACGGAGCGGCCACACGTACAGAGTCCGCAGCCGGTCCCAAAGCGGCTCCAGCTCCAGCCGTGGGCAGCTCTGGGAGGGGGATGGGGGGAGCGGAGAGGAGGGGGGGGGGGGGGAGCGGAGAGGATGGGGGGGGGGGGGAGCGGCGAGGGGGGGGGCGGCGAGGAGGGGGGGGGGAGCGGCGAGGAGGGGGGGGGAGCGGCGAGGAGGGGGGGCAGCGGCGAGGAGGGGGGGGCAGCGGCGAGGAGGGGGGGGGAGCGGCGAGGAGGGGGGGGAGCGGCGAGGAGGGGGGGGAGCGGCGAGGAGGGGGGGAGCGGCGAGGAGGGGGGGAGCGGCGAGGAGGGGGGGAGCGGCGAGGAGGGGGGGAGCGGCGAGGAGGGGGGGAGCGGCGAGGAGGGGGGGAGCGGCGAGGAGGGGGGGAGCGGCGAGGAGGGGGGGGAGCGGCGAGGAGGGGGGGGAGCGGCGGGGGGGAGCGGCGGGGGGGAGCGGCGGGGGGGAGCGGCGGGGGGGAGCGGCGGGGGGGAGCGGCGGGGGGGAGCGGCGGGGGGGAGCGGCGGGGGGGAGCGGCGGGGGGGAGCGGCGGGGGGGAGCGGCGGGGGGGAGCGGCGGGGGGGAGCGGCGGGGGGGAGCGGCGGGGGGGAGCGGCGGGGGGGAGCGGCGGGGGGGAGCGGCGGGGGGGAGCGGCGGGGGGGAGCGGCGGGGGGGAGCGGCGGGGGGGTGGAGATGGGGGTAGAGGAGGAGGGGGGTAGAGGAGGAGGGGAGGCGGGTGAACGGGCTTCAGGCGAGCGACCGGGCTGCGGGGCCCCATGGCGGGTGATAAAAGGACTGCGAGTCAGGGGAGGGGGACGGGACGTCTCTCACAGCGCGTGGAAAACAGTGCGGAGCAGGCCCAGTTTGAGAACAATGTGAAACCCGCTGACTTTCACCAGCTTTGTCTACCTTCGATTTTCCAGCATTTTCTTCAACATTGAACACTAGATGGCACTTACTATTTTGATCTCATTTTCTAATTAGCTTAATTAATTAATGTGCAACTTTTAGCATTGACGAGTTATGACTTCCTTCTCAATTATATTTTATCGAAATGTGCGCCAAATTTCAAGTAGTTCCCAGACATGGGTCACGAAAGTTAAATTCTAGATACATTTTCGATGCTCGGCCCACAGCCTAATTGTAGAAGATAGGAGGGAGGAAGAATAGACCATGTCTCAATGTCACAATGGATATCATTTACATTTTTGCCTTGAACAATCCAGTCATGCAATACAAAACAAAGACATGGAGATTTGAAATGTAATTCTGGAAGGGCACAGAAAAGGAAGTTATAGTGCAATCTAGATTACACAGGAAGAGATAACTATCACAAATAGGTGGATAGGTCAAGGGTGAAGACATTAAATGGAAGAAAGTGGAATGTTGTTTGTAGAGTCGGATTGTATCAGTTAACATAAAGTTCAAAGATGGCAAATGGATAGATAATTGGCCTATTGGTAGCAGGACGAAAAGTCATGTGTATAACATGAAGAAGAAGAGAATAAAGAGTGACATTCTTTTGCAAAGCATGCCTTTGTTACCCAAAATGCACTCCCTGAAGGTTCCATTGTAGCCTTCATGAGGGAATTACATAAATATATACAGTGAAAAAAAAATGGTACGGTTACAGAGAAAGACCAAGGGATGGAACTATTGAGTTGCTTGAGTAGCGAGACAATGCAGACTCTATGGACCAAATGGATTCCTTCCAAGTTGCAACCTATCTAATATGACCATTTGAAATAAGTGTCAAATTTCCACATGTCAGCAATTTTAAGATAAAAGCTTCAAAGATTGCACTGCTATTTAAATGGATCATATTGAACAAGTTAACAATTAGTTAACAAAAAAAGCAAAGGGCTTCCAAATATTATTACAAATATTATACCAAAACTGGTATACATACAGTTGAAAATAGTTTGTAAAATGTGTTCGATTATTTTGAAACACTACCCATGAAGGTGCTTCTTTTTTCGCTGCAACAAAGCATACATTAGAACCCTTCTCCGTCACAACATTTCCACTTGGTGTTGTATTCTCCACAGGTTATTTGCCTTTAAAAATAACCATTTCCTGCTGTGAATGGTTATTTAAACAATTTCATTTGATTTTGATCAAAGTCCCAAATTCATTTCGACTCAAAATGATCCAATTTTGGCAATGCATCCTATATCATTTGACATTTTTTCCAAATGCCTTTAAACATAATGAATTTAACATCTTGCCACATACAGCACATTATCCTTTGCATAGCTGACAGTTTATAATTAAAAAAAAACACCAGAATATAAATAATGGAAAGAATATTGCTCACCTTTTGGATAATCCTCCAATAAGAGGTTGAAATGACCAAGCTGGCAAAACAATTCTGGGTCAACTTTTCCTTCACATTTCTTGATCACTGACTCAAAGCAGTGAACAGCCTAAAAAAAACAAAAGAATAATGAGATGGCACAGTAATGAAAGAGATAGTGCCCTCCATAATGTTTGGGACAAAGACGCGTCATTTACTTATTTGCCTCTGTACTCCACAATTTGAGATTTGTAATAGAATAACAAGCACATGTGGTTAAAGTGCACACTGTCAGATTTTATTAACGGGTATTTATACACATTTTGTTTTCACCATGTAGAAATTATAGCTGTGTTTATACATAGTTTCCCCCCCCCCCCCCCCCCCATTTCAGGGCACCGTAATGTTTGGGACACACGGGTTCACAGGTGTTTGTAATTGCTCGGGTGTGTTTAATTGCCTCCTTATTGCAGATATTAGAGAACTCTAAGCACCTAGTCTTTCCATCACCTTTGGAAACCTTTATTGGTGTTTATCAACAAGATGACCAAAGTTGTGCCAATGAAAGTCAAAGAAGCCATTATGAGTGAGAAACAAGAATAAAACTGTTAGAGACATCAGCCAAACCTTAGGCTTACCAAAATCAACTGTTTGGAACATCATTAAGAAGAAAGATAGCACTGATGAGCTTACTAATCACAAAGGGACTGACAGGCCAAGGAAGACCTCCACAGCTGATGACAGAAGAATTCTCTCTATAATGAAGACAAATCCCCAAAACACCTGTCCGACAGATCTGAAACACTCTTCAGAAGTCAAGTGTGGATTTGTCAATGACCACTGTCCGTAGAAGACTTCATGTACAGAAATACAGAGGCTACATTGCAAGATGTAAACCACTGGTTAGCCGCAAAAATAGGATGGCTGGGTTACTGTTTGCCATGAAGTACTTAAAAGGCCTTATGGACAGAAGAGATGATTAACTTAGAGTGATGGCAAGAGCAAAGTATGGAGGAGAGATGGGACTTCCCAAGATCCAAAGCACACCACCTCATCTGTGTAACACGGTGATGGGAGTGTTATGGCCTGGGCATGTATGGCTGCTTAAGGTACTGGCTCACTTATCTTCATTGACGATACGGCTGTTGATGCATAGTACATAGCTAGTAGCATTATGAATTCTGATGTGTATAGACACATCCTATCTGCTCAAGTTCAAACAAATGTCTCAAAACTCATTGACCAGCGGTTTATTCTACAGCAAGACAATGATTCCAAACATACTGCTAAAGCAACAAGGAGTTTTTAAAGCTAAAAATGGTCAATTCTCGTGGCCAAGTCAATCACCGGATCTGAACCCAATTGAGCATGCCTTTTATATGTTGAAGGGGACAAATCCTCAAAACAAGCATGAGCTAAAGATGGCTGCAATACAGGCCTGGCAGAGCATCACCAGAGAAGACACCCAGCAACTGGTGATGTCCACGAATCACAGACTTCAAGCAGTTATTGCATGCAAAGGATATGCAACAAAATACTAAACATGACTACTTTCATTTACATGACATTGCTGTGTCCCAAACACATTATGGTGCCCTGAAATTGGGGGGTGGGGGGGACGACTAAGTAACTTTATTGACCAAATATTCACATACACGGAATTTGCCTTGGTGCTCCGCCCACAAGTAACAACATGACATAGTGACATTTACGACTGACAACACTAAACATTAATAATAATAAGACATTAATGATAAAACACCATTGATCAAGCATGTGAACCAACAAAATACCAGATCAAAGGGAGGCTACAGATTTTTGGCTGTTGAGTAGAGCAACTACTCGTGGATAAAAACTGTTTTTATGTCTGGCTGTGGCAGCTCTGACAGTCCAGAGTCGCCTTCCAGAGGGAAGTGATTCAAAGAGTTTGTGGCCAGGGTGAGAGGGATCAGAGATGATCTTGCTCGCTCGCTTCCTGGTCCTTGCAGTGTACAGTTCATCAATGGAGGGAAGGCTGCAGCCAATAACCTTCTCTGCTGATCGGACGATTCGCTGCAGCCTCCAGGTGTCGTGCTTGATGGCTGAGCCAAACCAGACCATGATGGAGAAGGGGAGAACAGACTCTACGATGGCCGTGTAGAATTGGACCATCATTGCCCGTGGCAGATTGTACTTCCTCAGCTGCCGTAGGAAGTACATCCTGTTGTGCCTTTTTGACTGTGGAATCAATGGTAGCCCCCCACTTAAGGTCCTTGGACTTAAGGTCCAGGAACTTAAAAGACTCCACAGATGTGACTGTAGTGTTGTTGTTGGTGGGTGGGGTGAGGGGAGGGGGAGCTTTCCTAAAGTCTACAATCAATTCAGCTGTCTTAAGAGCATTGAGCTCTAGGTTGTTCCTTTAGACTATGTATAAACACTGCTATAATTTCTACATGGTGAAACCAAAATGTATAAAATCTGACAATGTGCACTTTAACCACGTGATTGTTTTCTACTAATCTCAAATTGTGGAGTAAAGAGGCAAATAATAAATTGTGGGTCTTTAGCCCAAACATTATAGAGGGCACTGTACACTTTTTGAGCTATGCCATCACACTGCACCTTATTTCTGGAAGAATAAGTAATGAGTTACAAACAATTCTTCACATATACATATTTAAGCATGGAGACGTGAGAAACTGCTGATTCTGGAATATCTTTCACATTCACATCCCAACCTCTCTATAGGCCTCTACCAATGCTACAGCGAGTCAACACGAAATTGGAAGGTCAGTACCTTATATTCAGGTTCCCCCCCCAACCTTCTCAAGCCATCGCAGTCACCCGGCTCCTTTCACCTCCTTTATATATTTATTACTGTCCCAATAATACTTTTCCCTTTTATGTGTCAAGCCAGAGTCCTATATTCTCTTTGATTTCTCCTTCCTCATCTCCCTGTCCCGTTCCACCTTAATATCCAGCTTTACATTTTACTTTTCTTCTCTCCTTAACACTTGTTTGTCTTCTTTTCACCACAAACCTTTATCACTATCTCTACCTATCTGCCAATTACTTATCTCATCTGCATCTACTTATCACTTGCCAGACTTTGGCCCTTCTCTTTTCCAGCTGTCTCCCCCTACGCTGTCAATTTAAAGAAAGGTCCCAACCCTTATGTCATCTACCCATTCCTTCCACAGATGCTGCCTGATGTTCCTCCAGCATGCTGTTATTGGCTTCGCTTTCTAGCAGTCAGGACCTTTGCAATTTGAATATTTATGAGGAATATTTTTTGCATTGAAGTATACATACAACACTATTACCCTTTCTACATCTCAGCAAACCATAAATACCCAAGTGTGGTCAATTGGTTAAATGTTGTCACAGGAAACTATTGATTTCAGGCCTCAGCCATTAAATCTATTTTAAATCTATGTTTTTATATTTCAGATGGTGCTCTTCAATATACTTGAAGTGCACAAATCAATGATGGGAGGTCAGTACCCGATCAATGCCTTGGTTTCCACTATATGTGACTACTTTTTTCCAACCCTGACATTATACAGGACTTTTAATCTTCTTACAAAATTTGGGTGTCGGGGGTTATGGGGAGAAGGCAGGAAAATGTTTGGGAAGGTTGGGAAGAAGAGGTAGATCAGCTATGAATGAATGGCGGAGTAGACTTGATGGGCCGAATGGTCCAATTCTGCTCGGATCACTTATGACCTTAATTCTATTCACTAATCACCCATTAGCTAGGGTATGGTCCAAACTTCAAAACCTACCTCATTGCAGACATAGGACTTTTTCACTGGAACGGCAATGCAACAAATGCTGCAAAACTATATAACGCACTCTGGTATATTTGTCATTGTTCTGCCTGTTGTACTTGTGTATGGCTTGTACCCATGCATGGTATAACATGATTTAATTCGTTAGCACATAAAAGCTTTTCATTGTATCTTCATACACTTGACAATAATAAACCAATAATTACATATATATATATTATAAATATATATATATATTTGCTCCCAATTAAGTAATGACTCAAATTCAAAAATTTCCATTCTTGCTTTAAATATCTCCTTAATGTCCACAGAATGTCCATTATGCTCACCCTAATGAGTAGTTGAAAGTCTTCCTTGAACATAAAAATAAGGCCTGGAAAGGCAAATGCCTTCAGAAGTACTACATGGCTTGGAAACATATCTGACATGAATTCATGACCATGTCACAGAGTACCGTCCCTAAAAACAAACAGACATTGAGACCACGGTCAACATTGAACACTTTCCGCATCTCAGGAGTGACCTATTACCAATTATAATCAAATCCACCGCTGCCTCCAAAGCACTTCAATGTAATGAATACTATTTCCCATGAAAGGCTTCAAAGATCAAGATCTCCAACCCTACACAAAGTCTACGGTTAACTGAGAAGCAGTTCTTCCTGCACCCCCATCACCTCCTCTCTTCCCAAACCCCTCCACCCACGCAGATACTTTGTAGATGTCGGCAATTTCCAGCAAGCTCCTCAAAGCACTGGATTAATAGCACAAACGTTGCCTCTGCAAAAACCTTCAAGTTTACTTACACGCTAGACCAACCAACATTAAGAATCTGGTTTACATCCAGGTTAAGTACACAACCATTTTCAATAATGAGCCAAAATCATTTACCCGACGTGTAGAAAGGAACCTCAGATGCTGCTTAATACCGAAGATTGACACAAACTACTGGAGTAACATAGCGGGTCGGGCAGCATCTCTGGCGAAAAAGGATGGGTGACATTTCGGGTCGGGTCCCAACCCAAATCTTCACCCATCCTTTTTCTCTAGAGATGCTGCCTGAACCGCTGATTTACTCCAGCACTTTGTGTCTATCTTCATTTACCTGGCATTGTATTTCAGCTCTGTCAGAGAAAAGCTACTTGATTTTATATAAACAGGAGCACCCACAGAAAACCCATGCAGTCACAGGGAGAACATGCCAAACTCCAGACAGATAGCAGCGAGGTCAGGATTGAACCCAGCTCTGACGCCGTGAAGCCCCTTATAAGTTTCTATCAGGTCACCTCTTAGGCTCCTTTGCTCCAGGGTAAACAAGCACAAAAGGTATTTCATCCCATTTGTAACGTTTGATTAGTTTTCTATTCTCCCTCAAGTTAATTTGAAGAAGCTTCTCAAAATGTGGAAATCAAGCTAAAGTATTTTGTAATGCAGACATTAATTTGCTCCTTTAAATGGAAATGTTAAATCTAAATGATGTCAAAAACTGTAAAGCAAGAATGTCCCAGCCGATTGCCAAACAAACATTGCCAGTCCATTCTATGCTGCAAGTCAGGTCTCTTAATCAACTGATTCCTTGCAACTTAGATGATACTTCTGAGCATCAAATAAAATTAGGCAGTTTCAATTGCAGGAATCGGTAAAAGATACACAGGTTAAGCAAGGTACATTATAATGGCCAGTCCTTGGCATGATTGCATTTAATTCCATCCTGCTATTCAGTCCAGCCTTGCTGCAATCCCTGACTGACAAATAAAAAGGATATATGCCAAAAGAAGGACAAAGGACATTTATTGTCACATACACCAATTGGTGCAGTGAAATTTGAGTTGCCATTGCAGCACACAAATAAAATAAACACAACATTATAGAATTTAACATTAAACATAAAAAAACATCCCCCCACAGCGGTTTCAACGTTTCCCACTGTGAAGGAAGGCAGCAAAGTGCAGTCCACTTCCTCCATATTCACCCGTGGTTGGGCCTATTGAGGCCTTCGCAGTCACCGCTACGGTGGCCCGATGTTTCAGGCCCTCTCGCCGAAATGATGGACTTTGGCGACGAAAGAACGCTCTCAGCGACTTGGAGTTCCGAAACGGCCGCTTGCTACCCGAGACCGCGGCTCCCGAAGTCCACAGGCCGCGCTGGGCAAAGCTCCATCGCTGGCAATCTCGGCAAAAGATCTCAGGCTCCACGGTGTTTAAAGTCAGCACCACCGCGGCTGGAAGCTCCGTAGACCACAGCTCCACGATGTTGAAGTCAGGACTCCCGAGCTCCGCACAGCGACCCGGGTAAGGCATCGCCCCGCTCCGTGATGGTACCTCAGTGCTGAAGCTCAAAGCTCTGGCCAGTCCCCGGCAGGAAAGGCTGTGCCAATCCGAATGGTAGGCCGCGAGGAGGGGGGGCCAAGATGTAGCACGGAGGAAGGACGCATCCTCGCCCAGGTTGGAACTGGAAAAAGCGGTTTCTCCCTTCCCCCACATAAAAAGACTAAAAGGCCTCCAGAACAAAACTAACAAAACCTAACAAACTAAAAATAAAAAAGGGTGAAGAACGAACAGCTGCAGGCGAGGCTGCCACACTCTATGGCGCCATCACTCGAAGATTGCAAAGTCTCGTGAGAAGATAGTATCCCTCCTGAGTTTTGAAAAGATGTGGATGAAAAGCTTATGTCACATATCAAAACTTCAAGCAGCTGGGATTAGAACAAAGGCAGTGCAGCACAAGCACAGGCCCTTTGGCCCACAATGTCTGTTCTGCACAAAATGTCAAGACTAGTCCTTATCTGCACATAATCCACATGCGGATTATGCACATAATCCATATCACATGTCCATGTGCCCAAGTCTCTTAAATGCCCTCATCGTATTTGCCTCCACTATTACCCCCGACAGTGATTCAGGCATTAGTCATCCTCTAAAAAAAACCTTTAAACTCTGCCCCTTTCACCTTAAAGCTATATCCTCAAGTACAAGGGTCGGCAGCCCACGGGGCGAATGCGGCCCATAACCCGAAACCATCCGGCCCACAGGCGTATATTTTTTTCCATATTCATCCGGCCCGCAGACTTCCGTCGTCTCTGGTGCCTGGAAGGTGATTCCCGTTTATATCAACGGGACGATGGTGGAAAGGGTCAAGAATTTCAAATACCTGGGCGTGTATATTTCCGAAGATCTTTCCTGGTCCCAGCACACTGATGAAATCATACTTCCTGAGAAGATTATGGAAAGTCTGAGACTAGTCTCTGAACCTTCCAACACAGAGCCGACGCTCTGTGGTGGATCAAGAGAGCAGTAACTTTGATACAAACTCATGGCATTTATATAGGTATTAGACATTTCAGATACAGAGGGTATGACAAGCTAGTAACCAATCATCCGAGTCCTTCTGGTGATTTACAACATCAGTCACATGATCCCCTTCCCTGGCCTCACAACCTTCGTTTGCCTGTGGTATAACTTTGCTATTTTATTTCAACACAGCAAAACCCCAGTAGGCTCAATTATCAAAGACTGCGCCTCAAAATAAGATAATTTTGTAATACAATGATCACACAAATCATACACACTTTCCAAACCAAGAAAAAAGATATTTCTAGAAATCTAAACAAACTCTGTTTACAGTCCTACTAAGACAATACATTTCATAAATTGTTTTTGAAATTAGGCAATTAGGACTTATGCTGCATTTGGAATATTGCGTGCAGTTCAGGCTGCCTCATTTACTGCAAGGATGTGGTGGGTTTAGAAAGGTGCAGAGGCTGGTTACCTGAATGATGTCTGGATTATAAACTACAGGGAAAGGTTGGATAGATTGGTAGTTTTCTCTGGAACACCGGAGGTTGTTGGGAGATCCGATAGAAATTTGTAAGATTATGAGAGGCTTGGATAGGGAAGATCATGGGAACCTGTTGCCCAGGATGTAAATATCATATACTAGAGCAGAGGTCGGCAACCTTGTTCTGCATAGGACGCATGTCTGTGAGCGGATGGCGGGCCACATCTTTCACGTGTACACAAGGATCCCGCCCAATGGCAGGCATCAAATCGTGCGTTTACATAGATCCCGCCCCTTTCGACGCTGCCCGGAGCACTGGCCCCTAGTTACGGATGCTCACGAGCATGGCGCACCTACGGACCATTGCCTTGGCTCTCTCCTGAAGGTGGTAGCTCAAATATCATACTCACTCATCCCCAGCCTATTGACAACCCAGATTCCAACAGTGAAGTCCAGACACGAAGGTGTGCAGCCGTGTCGGTGGCTTTACACAGAATGCGGTACAGCTAGAGCTCAGCCGCGCACGGCGGCTTCCTTGCGTCACCGCACCTGGGCGGCGCGGCCTCAGGCCCAGGAAGAGGAGCCCGGCCTCACGCAGGGTGATGGGCAGCAGATATTGAATGCCTTTTATTCACAGTGTTTCATCCGACCCTTGGTCCGAAAATCAAGAGTCTTATTGTCATCTGTCCCAGATAGTGAGGAAATATATAATAGAACTGCTCGGATAGTAGTGACTTTTATATAAGCTAGGTAATTTGCAAAATAAAAGTTTAAGGTTTTTAGAAACATGTGTCCTACAGAAATAAAGTGCAATGAAACATACACACAGGGAAAGATGAATCAAAACATAGAAACTGCTAATCTGAACCTGCATAGCTTAGTTTATTGAGGGTACACAAAATGCTGGAGAAACTCAGTGGGTGCAGCAGCATCTATGGAGTAAAGGAGATAGGTAACATTTCGGGCCGAAACCCTTCTTCAGACTAGCTTAGTTTATTGCTTTGAGGCAATTATAACGCTGGAGGAAATTGTATTTGGCATGATTGTGCTGGAGAATGGATAGCTGAATAGGGGCCTCTTCTTAGGCCAGAGGTCAACTGCTCTTTCTCTATGGCACATTCTTGATCTATGAGGGTTATGCAAAGTTTGAGACAGAATTCAAGGCTGAGAGATAATATACTCTGTAGTTAGCCTTGACTATGTTAAATTATAATGAGATTGTGATAAGGAATAGGATGTGTGTGAAGGGGAGTAGTTACTTGGAGAGGAAAATAAGTCGAAGAAGCAGATGTAATTCTGATGTAATGGTCCGAGTTGTACCTTGTAAGAACCTTGTGTTCTGCCTTGTTCATGAGATTGGAAATCCAGCTTCCAGATAGCAGGAAAGGGGCTACAAATTAGAATTGAGTTGTATCCCGTCACCAAACACTTAAAGTTGACAGATTTACGACCCATGTATGTTTAGGTTGGGAGATGTGTGTGTGTTTTGAACTTAGAAACATTAATTCGGCAAACTTATATAATTAATGTTTTAAAAACATATGTAATAGTATTGTAAACTGCGTAAAATTGTAGCGAAACAATTTATGAAATGTATTGTCTTAGTAGGAATGTAAACATTAGACATAGAAATTGTTTAGGTTTATGTCTCTGAATAAAGGATTGATTTCAACAGCTACAAGCGTTGGAGTCAAGTTGACTTTAGATTGACAAAATAACTCAGTTTAACAGTGAAGCTCCAAAAGCCGGACGTCGTTCGACTAGCCCCGACCCAGGGTAGATCGCCCGGCCCGGGGAGCCGAGATTCCCCCCCCCCCCCTCCCCACCCCCGATGCAGGAGCTAGATCGCCCCGATGAGGAGACCCGTCGCCGGCTAAGCGAGTAAGATCGTACCGACAACGGAAGGTTAGAGGCCCTCGACCGCTGGACAACAAAGCAGGGAGAGATTGAACTTTTTTTTGTCTTCCATCACTGTGAGGAATGTGGAGGAGACACTGTGGTGAATGTTTATGTTAAAATGTATTTTGTGTGTTCTGTTGCTTTTTATTGGTATGACTATGGCAAATCAAATTCCTCATATGTTGCAAAACATACTTGGCTAATGATTATTAGCTATGATTATATGATACTATGATTATTATTATGAAACCAAAGATAGACACAAAAAGCTGGAGTAACTCAGCGGTTCAGACAGCATCTCTGGAAAAAATGCATAGGTGATGTTTTCGGTTGAAACCCATCTTCAGACTGAGTGTAAAGGGAAAGAGGAAATGAGAGATGTAGACGGTGATGTAGAGAGAAATGGAACAAATGATTTAAAGATATGCAAAAAAAGTAATGATGATCAAGGAAAGGCCATTCTTACCTCTGTGCTAGGTGAAAACGAGTTACAGCCAATGAGACTGAGAGGATGGAGATAGAGGGGATGCAAGGGTTACTTGAAATTAGAGAAATCACTTCGTACCGCTGGGTTGTCAGCTGCCCATGCGAAATATAAGATGCTGTTCCTCCAATTTACGTTTGGCCTTACACTGCCAATGGAGACAGAAAGGTCAATGTGGAAATGGGAATGGGAGTTAGTGTTTAGCAACTGAGAGATCAGGCAAGCCCAGGCAGACCAAGCAATGGTGCTCAGCGAAAAGATCATCCAGTCTACGTTTGGTCGCACCAATGTCCACACCTTGAACAACTAATACAGAAGATGAGGTTGAAGGAGGTGCAAGTGAACCTTTCATAACTTGAAAGGACTGTCAGGGTCACTGGACAGAGTCAAGGACGGAGGTAGAGGAATAGGTGTTGCATCTCCTGCAGTTACCTGGGGATGGGGTGGTTTGGACAGGAAGGGATGAGTTAACCAGGGAGTTGCGGACGGAACGGTCTCTGTGGAAGGCAGAAAGGGGTGGAGATGGGGAGATGTAACTAGTGGTGGGATCCCGTTGGAGGTGGCGATAATGTTGGAGGATTATGTGTTGTATGCAACGGCAGATGGGATGAAAGGCAGGTACAGATCCCTGCGGAACTCAATGGGTCACAAAGCTCCAACCTGAATATTGCCCTTCCACACAACACTGTCTTCTCTCTATAAACCAGTTCCGAATCCCGGTCCACAAGGTGGCGCAGCGGTAGAGTTGCTGCCTCACTGCGTCAGAGACCCGCATTCAATCCTGTCTTTGGGTGTTGTCTGTGTGGTGTTTGCGCCTTCTCCCTGTGACCACGTGTTTTCTCTCCGGGTGCTCCAGTTCCCCGCACATTCCAAAGACGGGTAGATTTGTAGCTTAACCGGCCTCTGCAAATTGGGCTGAAATACGTGCTTCTGTGTTATATCTCTGAACTAAACTAAAACTGCTCTGGCAAATCCACCCAGTAAATCAATTGACATGATTTTCCGAAAGATGGTTTTGGCATCTGACTAAACCCAAACTGAGTCAGTACCTCTCTACACTGGTAAGATACCACCAAAATCCTCAAAATTCACTGATGAATAAGGGAACCATCCTCTTGAAACCAATGTCTACTGGACAAATCAACTTACTTACATGCACAATACCAGCCTCCTAGAACAGTCTTTTCCAAACATTGGCACGAGCAGAGATTAGACATGTTGAGAAAGTCCATGTTTCCAAAGCAGGTTGAAAAGTCACAACATCCCACCCGACTCCTGGAAATCTCTGGCCCATAACCAAAATAAAAGAGCTTGAGTCCGTGCATTAGGAGCACACTAATATTTTGTGTAAATGGCTCAGAGCAGGCCATGTTGTTAATCGCCCACCCATTCTGCTACATGTTGCAAATCTACGAGCCACTTCTGCCTCATCAGGCACTTTTGAAATCACAGTATTAGTGTGGAATCAAGTCACCCATAATCCTGATGGACTACTGAGAATGATGACTAATCTTTTTAGTAGATGCATTAACAAAGACTTGGATACAAAACAAATGCCTCCACTTCTTGTTCCTTGTGTCTACAAATGCCTCTACTAATTTAGGAATGGGATTGTAGTCAGATTGTTTGTTACCTCCAAATACCTTGTCATTGTTTTCTATCTAGTCATTATTTTCTCTCTTAATTTGATACTGAAGAATTCCAATATTTGCTGCAATAGGATCGTAGAAGTAACAATCCTTCTTTACTGTACCTCAGTAGCAAAGTAATCCCAAAATCTATCATCAATATCTTATAAATTCTCAATGTGTTCCAGATATCTTATACTTTCTATAATCACCCTGGAACATCCCTGCACTGCATTTGCAGTTGGTGCAGTTGAGACTCTGTACAGATGACTGGGGCTTCCAACTTTAAAGCTGTCCAAGCAACTACCTTTAACACCTACATTTGCTCATTTTTCTGCCAACTCCTCCCAGCCACCATCGGTTGGAGACTTTGTTCCTTACGATGCTAACGTGGTATGAATCTTTTTTGCAATCTATCATCTCATGCAGATCTTGCTGCATTCAAGCACATTTACTTCCATTATCCCAGGACTTCAAATGGACCAGAACGCAGCAGCATTTCCTCCAAACATGATTCTTCATGCAAATCATTGGATAGAATTAATTGACAAAGCAATTGCAAGTATTTATGCCAAGGACACTGTACTGAATTCAAGTTCAGGGCAATGTTTTACCTCCAACAATGCAACCATCTGCCTTTAATGCCAGCTGCAACTCGATCCAGCAGAGAGATTTTCCCTGATTCTCTCATCAATTTCAACTGTTAATGCCACACTCTGTAGCAATGTTACAAAATTTTGAGATTTTAAAAATCAAGTCTGCAATTTATCCCATCAGATAAAGGATAAAAAGAAGTTTAATTTGACACCTAATTCACTTTCACATCTTCAGTATTAAGAAAGTTATGACCATTTGCATACTCGGAAATTAGCATCTTGTTCCCCATTGCCTTTCAATTGACTTAACTCAAAAGCTGTGATCTAGAACAGTTAAAAGCCCATAACTTTCTTAAAAATTAAGAGAACTCAATGAAATTTTCAGTTATTATAGATTGAAGCATTCTGAAACAAATATGAAACAATCTTACTTGGATGACCTGAAATTAAAGCATATAATTAGTTAGTTATCTAATTGTAGCTAATTACAAAATTCAATGAGTAGATCTAAACATCTATCAATTTCTTAAGAAAAGATAAACTTTTTTATTAAATTGCCTAAGTGTCCAAATAACATTCACACAATATAACATAATTTTTTACTCTCATTTTCATGAATTTATAGGCCAAATGGAAGGAATTTAATGTTTAATGCCTGTAAATTAATGGCCATTTAAATCAACTTGCGAGTGGATTTTCGCGGAATGCGGTGGATTAGAACGTTGCGGTTTGCGGTGAAGTCGGTATGAAAAATACAGCCGGTTCATACATTTTTTTGTCCCCTTTTCGCAACATGAAAATGTGATTAAAGCCTTCCTAAAAACCAAGTTTTTATGTAAAAATAAACTGTGTAGCTTCTTTTATCGCCTACGTTAGGTCCGTTCCGCTGCACCATTCAGAGCTTTAGAAGATGATTTTTAAACTACTCTAGTTAATAAATAATCTAGCGTAGTTTAAAAATACCTTTATGAAATGTCAGAACGATTTCTCTTTAGCGACGAAATCGCCCGACATGGATCGACTTGGACTGTCTAGAAAAAAAAAAAATCGGCATTTTAAACCCGCCCCCCTCTGAAAGGCGCCAAAGTCGCGCACACGGGGAGCGGCAGAACTGCAGCGCTGCTAAAGGTAGGTATTGTAACATACCTACACTCTGTCAAACATTGCCAGCAGTTCAAAGGCATTCACCGGCATCTTACCTCTCAATATCAGGCCTTGGACCATAACTATATAATGTCTGGAACCCAACGGTCCTTGGAGAATTCAAACAAAATCAGTCCTGATTCAAGGTCTCAACCCGAAACCCTCCACCATGTCACCCCACACAAATGTTCCAGCATCCTTTTGCCTCCATAAATGCTGTTTGACCCATTGAGATCTCCCAATTGTTGTTTTTTAACTCCAGAATCTGCAAACTCGTGTCTCCATCAGTCTTGCTGAATGCAGGAGTAGAAGCAAAGGACGAAATGGTCTATTCCCACTTCCATTTTTATTTGTTCTTTGCTTATCACACTTTAGATGAAGGAAAGTGAACCGCTAGCCCAAATGAAATTGGCCCACTTAATAGAAATACCCAAGCAATTTTCCATAATGTTCAGTAAATCGTATGAGTCACTGCACAGCCGTTACAGATTTGTTATTAAATTGCTCAGAGAGAAAAATAGAAAATAGGTGCAGAAGTAGGCCATTCAGCCCTTCGAGCTAGCACCGCCATTTATTATGAACATGGTTGATCATTCAATATCAATACCCCGTTCCATTTTTTCCCCCATATCCCTTGATTTCTTTAGCCCTAAGAGCTAAATCTAACACTCTCTTGAAAACATCCAGTGAATTGGCCTACACTGCCTTCTGTGGCAGAGAATTCCACAGATTCACAACTCACTGGTTGAAAACGTTTTCCTCATCTCAGTCCTAAATGGCCTACCCCTTATTCTTAAACTGTGACCCTTGGTTCTGGACTTCCCCAACATCTGGAACATTATTCCTGCATCTAGCCTGTCCAATCCTTTAAGAATTGTATACGTTTCTATAAAATCAAGTTTAAGTGAGTTTATTGTCATGTGTCCCTGATAGGACAATTAAATTCTTGCTTTGCATCAGCACACAGAACATAGAAGGTATTTACTACAAAACAGATCGGTGTGTCCATATACCATATATAAATATATACACACATGAATAAATAAACTAATAAAGTGCAAATAACAGATAATGGGTTATTAGTTATCATAGTTTTGTCCGAGCCAGGTTTAATAGCCTGATGGCTGTGGGGAAGTAGCTATTCCTGAACCTGGTCGTTGCAGTCTTCAGGCTCCTGTACCTTCTACCTGAAGGTAGCAGGGAGATGAGTATGTGGCCAGGATAGTGTGGGTCTATGATGATACTACCAGCTGTTTTGTGGCAGCGACTGCGATAAATCCCCTCAATGGAAGAAAGGTCAGAGCCGATGATGGACTGGGCAGTGCTTACTACTTTTTGTAGTCTTTTCCTCTCCAGGGCGTTCAAGTTGCCGAACCAAGCCACGGTGCAACCGGTCAGCAAGCTCTCTACTGTGCACCTATAGAAGTTAGACAGAGTCCTCCTTGACAAACCGACTCTCCGTGATCTTCTCAGGAAGTAGAGGTGCTGGTGAGCTTTCTTGATAATTGTATCAGTGTTCTCGGACCAGGAGAGATCTTCAGAGATGTGCACGCTTCCCAATCCCCTCGCATCCTTCTAAATTCCAGTGAATACAAGCCCAGTCAACCAATTCTTTCATTATATGTCAGTCTCGCCATCCCGGGAATTAACCTGGTGAACCTGCGCTGCACTCCCTCAATAGCAATAATGTCCTTCCTCAAATTAGGAAACCAAAACTGCACACAATACTCCACGTGCGGACTCACCAGGGCCCTGGTGTTGGGAACAATAATTCTTCCCATATCCAGGCACTGCTAATTCTTAATATGACACCAAGTGAACTGAATTAGCTCAATTCAGAAAGCTCAAGACTGCCTTCTGTGACAATGGATACAAAGGTGGCCAAGATCAATGCAAATACAGCACACAGGCTGAAAATAGCTTTAAATGTTTTTGTCCTGGATTTTATATTTCCATGCTACTTCCATTATTTATGGATATATCCCTCCTGTAAACTACTTCAATTGCTCACCACAATCCAATACCTAACATGGCAGGACTCCACAATGCTTAGATCCATTGGCTGTTGCGATGTTTGTGATATTTAGTGAACATGTTGCAGGTTCAGCAACATGGCAAGCAGTTTTCAGTACTTTTGGTGCCTCTCCTGGCATTACCTGCAATGTTTATCACTGAATCAAAGTCAGCCCCCGGTTTGCTATTCTTACCCATTAGATTACAGATTGCAGCAAGCACAATACTAGTCCACAGTATATCACAACATTTTGAACAAAAAGCAAACTGTAGGAAGAACTCAGTGGGTCAAATAACATCTGAGGAGATAAAGGAATGGCGAATGTTTTATATCAAAACCCTGCATCAAAAATTACTATAGAGGGAAGATGACCAGTATAAAGTAATGAGAGAGAAAGGTGATACAGAAGCTGGTGGAAAAGGGTACAGTGGGGGACGATGGGCAAATGGAGCCAGGCAGGGGTGAGAATAGGGAAGGTGAAACAAGGGGGAAGAAATCCAGGTAAATTAGCATTTGGGTGATGGACAGATGGAGCTAAATGGAGAAGCGTGATGTCTAGGTTGAAGGTGATGGGATGGATAAGGTGAACATAGTGTAGAGATTCTGGAATGGTTTGGTGGCAGTAGGAAAGGGTTGACAAAAAAATCAAAGTACATCCAATCAAAGCATAAGATTGTTTTTAGAAAGGGCCGAAGTAACTCAGTGGGTTCTCAGGAAGACATTGATAGACAACCTTTCGGGGTTGAGGGGGGTGCGTGCGTGTGTTAGCGCTGATTAAGAAATACCTAAAAAGATCCATTAAAATTATATATTTAAACAGTTTCCCCACATGAATGGATTAATAGTGGAATGCCAACATGGATTTGTTAAAGTTAATGATTACGATTCTTTGATCAGGTTAGAGGGAGATTGTCAAGGGCAATGCAGGCCCCGTACAATTATTTACAAAGTGTTTGAGGTGTTCAATAAGTTTTTCAGCAAAACTGGAGCCCAAAGAGTAAAACTGGGAGGGCCAACATGGATACAAAATTGGATTTGCCGCACATAAAATCATAGTGAATGGTTGATTTTTGGATTGGCAGTTGAGTAGTGGATGATTAATAGGATGTTTTTTTTGTGTGTTAGCAAAGGAATTGGTCATAGGGACCATTATTTCAATACCTACAGAACTTGGAATTGTGGTAAGTAGCTGAGAAGATAGACGATGGAGATAAGGGCAGGTAGAGGGGAAAATTATATTCAGCACAAGGAGAATAAGGCAGAGAAACATTAAAAGGACAATGCTCAAGGAACACAGAAAGACCAGAGCACATAGTAAAATAAAAATGGAAAAGCAGGGTGATCTTTTTGACAGATTACAAAATACTGGTTGAGTCACAATTCTCTAAATTAGTTTTGGTCATTGTCTTAAGAAATATACAAGAAAGTAAGTGAATTGCAGAGGAGATATAGTTAAAGCAAACTACAATTGCTCCTTCGGCCAAGACAGGGAATTTGAACAAAGAATTCAATATTATCCAGGATCCAGAGATGCAAGTAAAAATTTCCATCGGAAGAACTCAAAGAGATGCATTGAAGGGTAATTAGCAAAATAAATAGGAAATGATCAGAAAAAGATATCCTTTATTAGTCACAGAACAAGACCTGGAAAGTACTTCCTAAAGGAATTGTGGAAGCAGTCAATTCTGGCTTTCACAAGTAAATTGTATAAATGCTCAGAGCAAACAAGAAACCCGTAAACTCAGGAAATGAAGCTGATCAATTGCTCCTGCAGGGAGATGGGACAGATTTTATAGGCCAGTAATATTCTTCTATCTTGAATTATTGAATGGCCTTAAATCTAAATTCATATTTAAATTCTTCTGTTTATCTGAAATTAATGTTTATTACATTAAATTAGCCAAAGTACAAATAAACTCACAATACAACATTTAACCATCTGAAAGAGCAGCAGCAGAGTAGGAACCAACATTATGGAGAAAGTGATTGAGTTGAACTGCGATAAATGCAAAAGTGAATTTGAAGATGGGAGACAGAAACAGATGTTGTTTTAAGCATCTCTCGACAATTGGACGTTACTCATATTGCCCAACGCACATATTTCAATGGTTGCCATTCAAAATACAATAGTAAAAGAGAACACTAACAAAGGTGAGCAATAAACAGACTTCTGGAGGAACTCAGTGGGTCAGGCAGCATCTGTGGAGGGAACTGGACACGTAACTTTTCGGGTTGAAACCATTCTTCAAATCTGAAACGGTGCCAACAATTCATTACTGTCTGAATTCAACTAACTTTCATGTAATATTATAATCTATACAATGTTGAAATGTTTTTATATTTTGGTCATATATTGATTACCTATGATATCGCTTTGCTGTTAAAAATCTGCAATCGCCATTGAGGCATGTACGATAACATTTTAAAAACATTTGGACAGGTACGTGGATAGGAAATATTTAGATCGATATGGGCCAAACACAAGCAGCTGGGAAAATGGGGAATCTTGGTCAGCATGGGCAAGTTCTGCCGAAGTGCCTGTTTCCATGCTGTATGACTCTATGACACCAAGCTACACAAGTACAACAACTCCGGCTAAATATTAAAACATATTCCAAATGCTCTCTTGTAGTTAAATATTGGTTGGATAATAAATACTGGCCTCATCAGCAACATACAGATTCTAAAAATGTAAATATTAAGAAAATGACTAAAACCATAAAAAAAAACCCATTAATTTTGAAGGCATTAATGCCAAGGTTCTTTGAAACAAAGTACAAGGTTAAAAGGGCGAGTATGATAGAGAAAGGAATGCCAAATGAGTAAAGAGTTGTTAAAATTCATTCTAAAGCAAATTTTAATTGTAATTTTGGTTAAGTTATTGCAGCAAAGCATAGACTTCTTCATAGTTCTTAGGTGCAGAATTTGTACACTTAACCCACAAAGTTCACATGATGCAAGTCTAGCAGATCCAATTATTTTCATTAAAATAAATGGCTGTGTACTTAGTGACTTGCATCATGAAAACTTGGTGTGGGTTCTGCAGCTAATATGAGGAAGTCTTTGCTTTGTTGCATTAACTTTACCAAAATTACAATACAAATTTGTAAGTCAGTCAAATATATTTAATTACATAGAAACATAGAAAATAGGTGCAGGAGGCCATTCGGCCCTTCGAGCCAGCACCGCCATTCATTGCGATCATGGCTGATCGCAATCAATAACACGTGCCTGCCTTCTCCCCATATCCCTTGATTCCACTAGCCCCAGAGCTCTATCTAACTCTCTCTTAAATCCATCCAGTGATTTGGCCTCCACTGCCCTCTGTGGTAGGGAATTCCTCAAATTCACAACTCTCTGGGCAAAAACGTTTTTTCTCACCTCAGTCTTAAATGGCCTCCCTTATATTCTAAGACTGTGGCCCCTGATTCTGTCCCAACATTGGGAACATTTTTCCTGCATCTAGCTTATCCAGTCCTTTCAAATGTTATATGTCTCTATAAGATCCCCCCCCTCATCCTTCTAAACTCCAGTGAATACAAGCCTAGTCTTTTCAGTCATTCCTCATATGACAATCCTGCCATCCCAGGGATAATTGTATTTTACTTTTTGATTTATATTATTCCAATAGTGCCGTGGTGCTATTGAATAATTGTGAATGCCAAGGACAGCAGTCTTGACACCAGGTGAGCATGGGGCTATCATCAAGATAAACTAGGACAAGGGTTCCCAACCTGGGGTAAATTTACCCACAAGGGGTAAATTTCACCTAGCCAGGGGGTAAGTTCAATAGTGTACATAGAAACACCCTGTGGCAAATTCTTAAAGCGTATGGCAACCCAGAGGCTATCATCAACATCTTCAATAACCTTTACGAGGGATCCAGTTGATGCGTCACGTTTGATTCAGAAAACACAGAACCCTTTGACATTGTCACAGGGGTAAGACAAGGTTGCCTTCTATCCCCCTTACTGTTTATTGTCACCGTCGACTATGTCATGCGGAAGACAATGAACAAACCTGACTTTGGAATACCGTGGAGAACAGGAAGACGCCCCACAGGCCTAGATTTTGCCAAGGACATTACACTAGGAGCAGAGTCAAGACACACCCTTCAAGAGACGACAACCGCTCTGGAGGAGAATGCATCAAAGGATGGATTAAAGATCAGCTGCCAGAAGACTAAGACCATGCAGACTGAAGACCAGCAGCCAACAGACCAACTGATAATCAACGGGGAACCTGTGGAAAACGCCACAAGATTTACCTATCTTGGCAGCATGTTCACAGCAGATGGAGATGTAGAGGTCGACATAAACTCCCAAATTGGTAAAGCTGCATCAGTCTACAGAAGAATGCAGCCAATATGGTCTCATGGCAGGATATATCCAAGTCAAACTCTTTCAGCTTGTAGTCCTCCCTACAGTCCTCTATGCCAGTGAGACATGGAAAATCAATGTGAAGATGAAAAAGAAATTGGATGCATTCCCACAATGCTGCTTTAAGAAGATCCTCAAGACTAGCTCCAGAGACCATACAAATGAGGAGATATACCGGGAAACTGCAACAAAGCCTCTCAGCCAGGACATAGAGGTACGCAGGATCAAATTTGCAGGATATGTACTCAGAATGTCACCAGAACGTGCACCGAAGATGGCAATGACATGGCAACCGACGGAAGAAAGAAAAGAGGCCGACCAAAACACAAATGGAGGCGAACATGCAAGAAGGATTTGGAAGCCGATAACATCGTCCCCATGGTAAGGGGTAGCATCTTTCCTAACCAAAAACCCTGGGTGGACAGATCTATTTGTGTTGCTTTGAATGCTCGCACTGCTGCCTACAACTCTGGCCTGGCATCCGGATATATGGATGTCTACAAGGTAGAGTTATACCGACTGCGAAGGGCGGTGAAGGACGCAAAAAGGAGGTACAGGGACAAGATGGAGTCACAGATGGAGCAGCAGGACACCAGACGCATTTGGCAGGGGCTACGGACTATAACTTACTACCGGAGCAGCCCCCCCTCAACCGGAAGTGCCGGCACCTCCCTAGCTGATGACCTGAACTCTTTCTATGCATGTTTCAAGACGGACAACATCACCCCAGGCTTCCCGGCTAACGACAACACCGCCCGCGCGCTAGCTATCTAGGCTGGAGGGAGGTCCTCCGCTGGGGATGGGCACACATTCTCGTTGTCCGAGCACGACGTGAGGAGGGCTCTGACATGTGTGAACACGAGGAAAGCTGGAGGCCCAGATGGCATATCTAGGCGAGTACTTAAGTCTTGTGCTACTCAGCTAGCTCCGGCACTCACTACAATATTCAATCTCTCCCTGGCCAAGTCCGTGGTCCCTGCCTGCTTCAAAAGATCCATCATTGTACCTGTACCAAAGAATGCCTCTCCAGCTTGTTTGAATGACTACCAATCGGTGGCCCTCACCTCTGTAGTCATGAAATGCTTCGAGAGGCTGGTCTAGAAACACATCTGCGTTTTCCTCCCTCGCAACATGGACCCGCTACAGTTCGCATACCGTCTGAACAGACCTGCGGTCTCCCAGGTTCTGCACACCGCTCTCTCTCACCTTGACAACCAGAAGGGAAGCTATGTGTGGATGCTGTTCATTGACTTCAGTTCAGCCTTCAACATGATAGTCCCCACTAGACTTGCTGAGGAGCTGCTGGAACTCCCCTGTGTACCTGGGTCCTGGACTTTCTCAACATCAAGCCCCAGGTAGTCAAGATGGGAGGAAATACATCAAAGACCCTCAACCTGAGCACAGGATCCTCCCAGGGTTGCGTCCTCAGCCCCCTACTGTACTCCCTGTACACACATGACTGTGTGGCCAGGTTCAGCTCCAACTCCATCATCAAGTTTGCTGATGACACTGGGGTGGTGGCCTGATCACCGATACCGATGAGAAGGCCTACCGGGAAGAGGTGGCTGATCTGGCACTCTGGTGTCAGGACAACAGCCTCCTCTTGAATGTCAAAAAAACTAAGCAGCTGATCGTGGACTTTAGGAAGGCACAACATCCAAGGACGCACACGCCACTGAAGATAAATGGGGATACTGTGGATAGGGTGAGCTGCTTTAAATACATCTCAGAGGATCTGACATGAACATCACACGCTGCCGCACTGGTGAGTAAGGCAAGGCAGCACCTTTACCACCTCAGGCAGCTGAGGAAATTCAGAGTCTCTCTGAGGATCCTCCAATGCTTCTACTCAGCGGCTGTAGAAAGCATCTTGTCCGGAAACATGACAATCTGGTTTGGGAACTGCTCTGCAGAGAGTAGTGCGTTCGGCCGAACTACACTCGCCCCTCTGCAAGAACTATACATCAGAAGGTGCAGATCCAGAGCCAGCAACATTACGGGGGACCCTTCCACCCCAGCAACAGACTGCTCCAGCTGCTACGGTCAGGCAAACGCCTCCGCTGACATGCTGTGAAAACAGAGAGGATGAGAAGGAGTTTCTTCCCAGAGGCTATTAGGACTGTAAACTCTCATCTCATCAGGGACTAACTTACTGTACCAATTTTCTGTTGTGTTGTGTCTTTTTAAAATTGCTGTTGTTTTGCAGTTGCCGTTAAGATTGCTGTTTTGTTGGGGGTTTTTTTGCACAATCCACAAGCATTGGCACTTTTCATTTCACTACACATCTCGTATGCATATGTGACAAATAAACTTGACTAGAAGCCCAGGAAGCTAACCTATCGAAGGTGAAAGACGTCGCACATGACCGAACAGAATGGCGAAAGCTTGCTGCCCAATGCACTCAACAGTGTGGGAGGAACCAAGTCTAAATCAGGGGGTAAATTTGTTGATTCTGGATTTGTACTTTTTTTTCTCATTCAGTGACTGTTTGGTTCTGGTATACCGGTATCTGTTCATCATTAGTTGTTTATAAATAAGTGAAATAACATTTTTAGGCGCTATTAAAGTTGCCTGGGGTAAACGGGACGAAAAAGGTTGGGAACCCCTGAACTCTGTCAATTGTGCTTAGGGACACCTTGTGCTGCACTGGGCCTCTCTGATCAATGGGAGACGACTCCCATGTGAAACATAGAAAGTGAAGCAAGTCTTTTTTATCAGAATACAAAAGAAAATTAATACCAATACTAGATAATCCCAGAAACACTCAATACCATCTACAGAGGAATACTAAATTAATTGTAGAGTGAATTTTCATTGTTTTACAAATGATGCCCGTTTATAGTAAATGTTTAAATTATTCTTGCATTTATATCTTTTAATTTAATACAATCAAAAACCAATGGGAAAATTTGTGTTTTTATATTCAAACAAACTCTTCTGTGTCAGTCTCTTTTGACAACACAAAAAGAACTTCCACTTTGAATTATAAAAACACTTCCCATGGATTATATTTCCAAAGCATTAGAGTCAAAGAGTGATACAGTGGTGGAAACGGGCCCTTCGGCCCAACTTGCCCACACCGGCCAACAATGTCCGAGGCAACCCTCGTCCCACTAGCCTGCGCTTGGTCCATATTCCTCCAAACCTGTCCTATCCATGTACCTGTCTAACTGTTTCTTAAACGATGGGATTAAACAGCTTCAACTACCTCCTCTGGCAGCTTGTTCCATACATCCACCACCCTTTGTGTGAAAAGGTTACCCCTCGGATTTCCACTAAATCTTCCCCCCCCTCACCTTGAACCTATGTCCTCGATTCCCCTACTCTGAGCAAGACTATGCATCTACCCGATCTATTCCTCAAATGATTTTGTATGCCTCTACAAGATCTCCCCTCATCCTCCTGCACTCCATGGAATAGAGACCCAGTCTGCTTTATCAATGCATTCTCTAAAGAACTTAATTTACAAATACAAATAAGTGAAGGAATAGATAAATGCAAAACAAAAGTTTTATGCCATTTCTCCACTCAATATATTTTGATCTTATTTGTTTTAATCAATTATAATATGCAGGCATAGATGGAACATCAGTTTTTGTTGTATTTGCAAAGGTGGTAGCAACAAGTTCCCTGAAACTACTGCAGCCCTTCTAAAAAAGGTTTTCACACATTATTTAGCATGCCCAGGATTTGGGCCCAGCACAATGAGAAAATAAATGTAGATTTCTGACAGGATGGCATGCAACTTGGAGGGGAAGTTTCAAATATTGGTATCATCATGCATTTATTCAGCCAATTTTCCTTGGTGTTGTTATGGCATTGGGAGCTGCAGCACATATTTTACTTGCTACATCGCAGTCCATGCCTGAAAGAATGTCATAAACTTGAAAGCTGAACCAGTTTTTTTTCTCCACAGTTAAGACCTGGCCAGACAAATATTTATTTTTGCTTCTATGCCTGAATGCTGCCTTGGTGTTTCTACAAGCCAGCATGGACTGCTTAACTGCAAAAACTACAAAATGAGAGGTCAGTGTGAAATCAGCAAATGCTTCCACTTGACCTAAAGGATGTTTTTGAAACATATGAACTCCTGCAGCATTGTCCAGAGGCTGAATTATTAACTTCCAAACACAATCATCTTCCTTAGTGCAAGATATAACTTCATCCAGTGCACTGTTTTTGCCATTTACTTCAGTTTCACAGGGCCCACAGTCAAATCAATGTGCTTCAATATCAATGTGCTTTGTTTTTCATCTTTAAATCCACTTTTTCTGCCTCAATACCTTGTACCGTAATTTTATGTTCTATCTCCTTTAATGGCTCAGCATGTATTTCCCCTCATAATGTTAGATGCTAAGGTGCTGATGTTTATAAAAAGGCTTGTGCTTAAATTCTTACATGCCATTTAGTTTAATTGTGCTGTTATTTTTAAATCTTTTCCTTAATTTATTTATTTGAATTGTCAAAATATTTAGTTATTAACTCAGGAGATGCACTATATATCCAAGTTTGCTCAGATCACAAAGATAGATAGGCGAGACTTTAAGCAATGTAGATGGAAGCATGTAATTAAAGTTATTACTTGAGATAGTAATCATGCAAAACTTTGGTAAACAGATCTGTAGGTGTGCTGTCCTACAGTTATCCAGGTATGGAACCAAGAAGAGCATAACTTCCAAACGGTGAAAAGCTAACGGCTGGAGAGATTAACAGAGATATGCCCACGTGCATTTATCATTTAATATTGTTCTGTAAACCCAAATGCTAATAGAATGCAGACCTTTATGTCCCGCAGACTGGAATACTAAAGGGGAAGATGTTTGACAATGGAAAGAAGATCAAATCTTCTAGACTAGTTATGCATGCCAAATTTTAACCTGAATAAACCAAACATAAAATGCTGTAGATGGTATAAATCCAAAGTCAGTTATAATAACCATTCTATTATAAAGCCCCTTTACCCATTCCTTGCATACAGACCACTGTCATCACAAATTCTGTTCCTCAGGCTTTTGCCTTAAAGTCCTGTCCCATGGTACAAGTTCATTCCAAGAGCTCTCCCGCGTTTTAAAAAAATCAAACTCGTGGTAATCACGGAGAATGAACGTAGTGGGTACATCAGAGCTCGGGAACGTCTCTTAGCGGCTCGTAACGCCAACGGCAGGTACTCGGGAATACTCGTGAAGATCCTTCAACATGTTGAAAAATGTCCACGAGAGCCCCAAGTACCGACGAGTGGCCATTACCGTAAATCTCCGAGTTCGAATCAGGACAAACTCGGGAGAGCTCTTGGAATGAACTCGTACCGTGGGACAGGACTTTTAGACTTCGTCCTTTCTATCATACTAATTCTGGTGACTACAACAACCAATGAATTTTACTCTATTACCTTGCCTCCTATTTGACTCAAATTACATCCCTTACCTAAGTTATGGTCAGTCTACAAATATTTGTTTGGTTAACCAACTATTAAGTTTACACCAAAACGCACGCACACTATAAACATGTTTGGATATTAAAAATGCTGAATAAATGTAAGCTTGCTCACATTCCTATTAGGCAATGTGCTGTGTATTACTACGGTGCAAATTATCTCTGCACTGAATTATATAGTATTGCTAAACACAAGGCAATGTTGAAAGTTTACTTAAATAAATCTCAATATTCTTTACATATGGCTACGAGAAAGGTATAAACCACATTTGCATAGCAAGAATTGGAATGGTTTGTCCTAAGAGTATATTACAATGTGTGAAATTATTCATAGATTTTAGCATGACCTTATACAGCTGCCAGGTTTTGCAAGTCGTTACATGGTAGCAGAAAACAAAATTAAAAGCCATCACTGCATAAATGGGAAAGCCGAGTGCTTTATTTGCAACTATAGCCACACTATCAGTCTACTTTATGCAACTGTGCACCTATTCCCCCCCCCCCCCCCCAGCCCCCGCCCCCCCCCCCCCCCCATTATATAACCTTACGGGGTTGATAACTACTAGTCCAAACAGAGGATTGGTTAAATGTCAAATGACGGCAGAAATAAACAGGAGGTTGAGATTTGTATACTGTGACTGCTGTGGTGCAACTGGGAACAGAACTGATTAGTTACTCACTATTTATTTTAACGACAGATGAAAAGACAGCACACAGCGTGTCCAGCTTCAGAATGGCAAAGCGGGAGGGGAACTTAAAATAATGCAAAGAGCAGCACAGTGGTGCAGCAGTAGAGTTGCTGCCTTACAGCACCAGAGGTTCGATCATGACTACGAGTGCTATCAGTATGGAATGTGTACATTCTCCCCGTGACTTAGTGGGTTTTCTCCAAGAGCTCTGGTTTCCTTGCACACTCCAAAGACGCACAGGTTTATTGATTAATTGGCTTCGGTTAATTAATTGATTAATTGTACAGGGATCGCTGGTCGGCATGGAATCAGTAGGCCGAAGGCACGACACCAGCCCAAGTGCAGATGAAATACATTTTCTCAACCCCACAAATTTTAAATAAAAAGTAATTCTGACAGAAGGCTGACAGGAACGATGCTCAGGGACTGCTCTCTCTAGGTAGAGAATTTAGAACTAGGAAGACAGATAAAGGAGTTGGCCAATGACTTAATAAGAAAATTTCTTGATGCAGACGCTTGAAAATCTTTAGAATCCCCGACCAAGAGATCTGTGGATCTTACATCATTGGGTATTATTGGGAATTAATGAACAGTTAATCTAAGGACTAGTGGTTTGCATATTAGTGAACTAGATGGGTTTCACTTCAGCAAAGGATATCTGCCGCCATTGCCTGTACAGGCCTACATGGGATTTCAGACTCACCACCCCGCATCAACTGATGTACATTGAAATACAGCAAGGTTACCCCCATCCAATGAATCATGAAAAGTCTTCCTGACAAACACCAGGAAAAGTGTGCAAATAAAGGTTATCCAGCTTTTGACAACTAACCTCCAAAAATCATGCATTTAATTTTAACTTCCAGCCTACTCAACACAATCACCAGGTACATTTTTGCACAATAGCAGGGCAACAGAAATGGTGTCAGAGTGATAGAGTTAACTCAGAATGAGCAAAAACGTAAATTGCCAGCGAAATTCAGTAGTCGAGCAGCATCAGTGGGAAGAAGGAAACTGTAGATATTTCAGGTGAAGATCCTACATCAGGGCCGAGAGATAGACAGTATATCATCCCTCCCCACTCTAGCCCCGATGTAGGGTCTCAACCCGAAATGTTGATTATTCCTCGCCGTCCAGAGATGCTGCTCGACCTGCTGAATTGTTGCTCTTTGTTCCAGCATCTGCAGCCTTGTGTGTCTCCTAGATAGAATGAGCCTGGAATTCTTCAATATTAACTGCAGATATAAAATCATGAAATATTATGGCACCGTCAAACTCTGGCAAAGAAAAACCTTCTTCCATTAACCACCCACCTTCCTCAACTGAGGATTAAGTACAAAAATGTCAAGTGCATATTAGGTGGCAATGGAGTGAACTCTTATGTCCATCATTAAGTGGCTCAAAATCACCCTCAATGACATAAATGAATGCATCAAAAAGGACACAGGAGCTTTGAGAATTGGTTAGGTAAATAAATGAAGCTAAATCTAATCTTCACCAATCCAGCACAGCACAGTGCCACAGTCAAACAAAGACTGTGCTGTCACGCTTCCATCATGTGTAGGAAGGAGTTGCAGATACTTCACTCGGAGAATAGCAATGATTTATGAAGTCAGGTTTATCTGTAGGCAATTGAGAATGGATAATAAATGCTGCCCTGGTCAGTAATGCCACATTCCACGAATTAATAAATCTCAGACTGCATATTAAAAATAAAATAAATATGCTCCAGGAAAATAGTAAATGAAGATTCAGTAAACCAAAGGAGGCATTAAAAATATCATAATCCTGGTAAGTCGTAGAAGTGTCACAGCTGATGTTTTTTTTTGAAAATGTAATCATTGTTGCAAAGTAGTGTAGTCATAGAAAAAAGTTAATTACTTTAGGAAATACCAAACAATTCAAAATCGTACTGAGAAAAAGCAGCAAGACTGCTATTTTATTTCAGGGCAAATGTTCAAGTAAATGAACACAAAAAAGATGAATACTGGAAGTTAACAAAAATCAAATCATTTCCAATCCAAATCATGGTTATTTTCTGCAAATAAGTTTGATATATCTTATCACTCTTGAATATCCTATTACTTGTAGCCTTAGTATGGAAAGCATACTTTCAAAATTAACTAGTTTTGCAAAATGTTACATTAGGATGCAAAGTGTTACATCCTAACATTAGGATGTTAGAGACCAGTATTTTTAAAGTGAAAAGCAGTGGAATCAGGAAAGGAAGCAGAAATGCTAGTGTTTTACAATTTGAAAGATTTCTCACAGTATTACAAAAGTAACCTTCTGAATATAGTTGATTACTCAGCTATTTTGTTACTACAGAATCAAAAACAAATGAGACCAATAATATTCATCTTCTTCATCATTATTGAACACATTATGCAAGCTTAGTATTAGAAAATCAAGAATGCACATGCACCCAAAATCAAAATCAATACAAGTTTTTAAATTGTGTAAACAGGATTAAAATAATTAATTTTGGTGCTTTTCAAATGCCGTGTAATATCAGATCATCAATAATGTTATAAAATGTTCAAACGCGTTGTTCTTTCAGTTCTATAAAGAATGCATGTGATAACCAACAGTTAATCCAAAGAAAGGAAAATGAGCTTGACATGTTCTATGCAGCAATTATTTGGAAATCATTTCATATAGCTTGCTCAGGTCGGGGGGAGTGCCCCCCCTCCCCCCCGCCACGGCTACCATGTAATCCCGTGCAACCTGCTGCATGGTCGGATAGCGGGCGACTAAACCATCTCCCCCACCTGGTTTGCCAGGTGAGGAGGGGGCTATGGACCTCCAGCGGGACCAAAGACAAGACCTGTCAAAGGGCGGATGAGCATCTAGCGAGCCAACGGCCATCCACACTTCAGTAGAAGTTGCGATCACTATCGTTGCATTGTAAGGAATAATGATCAAGCACACACACCAAAATCCTATACTTCCAGCGGCAGAAGTCGGCAGGAACTGGAGGACAGATGTGTGGTGCATCCGTCACCGTTCCCGTCGGAAACCAGCACCAGTGTCACTGATGTTTTCAACGACGATGAATGAATGAATTAATTGAAACATAGTCCTCCACCAAGTGAGAAAGATCATGAAAGTCCACTACGCTGGAAAAATGTGCCATTTCATGCCGTTAATGTCTTGCTAGAAATGGGCGAGCCTATCATTTCAGCTTGAGCAAAATATGACAGATAAGCTAATTTACAGCCTTTTAAATGAAATCTTAGCTGCAAAAGCAAGAACCTGTCCATACACCAATTAATTAAGCCTGATCTAAAAATTAAGAGTTATGAATTTATGTTACATTAGTTTAGTTTGCAGCTCATGACTTCATAATTCATTTTAAAAGTACAAAATAACTGTTATGGATGATTTTAAAAGAAAGCCTTAATTAATTTTCACAACAAAGTTTATCTTTAACAAGAAAAATATATATTCAATAAAAACTGAATGGAATAAATTGCAGTAAACAAATGATCCATGGCTCACTTGCAACATAATACAACAGAATAGTTCAATAGTTGATGTGATGTTAATTACACTATTTGTGTATGTGCAATAAAAGGACTAAAGTTTTAGATTATGAGAAGGCATGAAGTTATGAATGATTTAATACTGTTAAAGTTATCAGTTTGTTATTGTGCAATGAGCAAACAAATCTATATATTTTACCAACTCTTAAATGTTTTTCTCCCCTGCCTATCAAGTCTGCTTGTCGTATTGAAAATGATTAGATCTCTTTAGTTGCTAATATTCCATCAAACCAAACCTAATGTATGAAAAGCTTTATTCAAGTCAGCTCCACTACTCACATAATGATTAAAAAATTGTAACAATACACACTGTAGTCATTTACAAAATAGTATAAATATCTGCATTTTCACGGTTGCACAAACAAGGGTATTTGATGTGCCCCCCATCATCCCACACCCATTTTGCAGTCAAGATCAAATTTGAGACTCGCTGGTTTTACAGGACTAGACAAGTTTCCAAAATTACAAAGAAATGTGGGAATAGATTTCATTTGTCAATCAAAAGGAGCATATTTTGAAGCCACTAAACAACTTATAGCATTGTTCAATGTCAGCTCAACGATTGCACTGAAACAAGTGCAGTACTTCCAGGAAGGCCAGACATTACATATATAGATTTTGCACAAATGCAGCAATAACTGCTCTATACATTTGTCTGATGATGGAGTGTTTAACGCTTCTGATTTTTTTTTAATATACAGATTTGTTCCTTTTTTCCAAGTCATTGATTCCTTGCTAGAATACAACTCCAGATAATTCTTCGCCATAGTATGAGATTATTACATAACCTTAGAAACATTACCGTACAGCCCTCTCCTATTGTCACCAAATTCATATGTAGACGTTAGAAACAAAATCAACACTCTCAATCCTCATCAGAAATGGTCATAAATCTCCTATTTTGACATTATTCAAGAACAGCAATGTTTTTCATACCAATTTGATATCAAACTTGGGAGTTGCTAGTATGCGAGATTTGACAGCTTACTTAGCTACATTGTGACATTATTAATTTCCAACAGCTTTTCAGTTAATGTAAATGTATTTTGGAGTTTTGCAGCGAAGAAACACAGTACTAGAAATCAACCTCAATACAAATGAGGAAATTGCCAGGATCCACATTAAATGAGTTTTGTAGATTTCATAAATTTTGATTATACAAGGTCAAATCCACAAACAGACCTTAATATTTGGTGCAAACCTACTAATTTTTATTCACAAAAATACAATTGTCAGTTAATCGTTCTCTCATAGATTGTCTGTATGACAAATGTGAAAGAATAACAACCTTAAATTTATGAATTATGCCGTTATATTATGCTGCAGTTAAATTAAATAACACTCTTAAGCCTTTAGTACGACTGCCCAATTAGTAAATAAAAATGTGATCACCATTTTGAAACAACTGTATCATTTCAGAAAGATCTGTCGTGTCAATGTTATTAAGGCAAACCAGGAACCAGGCAAACAAATATATTATACAATCTTTAGCCAGTGAAACAGAATATACCGGTAGGAACATGTCGGACAGAGTATTACAACACTTACGTAAGCTAGGATTTTACCTTCCACCACCTAAATAAAAACAGAAACTGCCGCATTCTCTCGCTGAAAACAACGATTTAAATGTGCAACCAAAATCTAGAGATCAGTCCCTCCGAAAACCTTCAATATTTATCAACTTTTCAATGTATACAAAACAATCTACAAAACAAATGTAAGAAACATGTATGCTGCGATGCAAATGTCGATGCTACATGAAAGTTTTCCTGGTAGACATGTGGTTCTATATTATTTCAGCAATCGTACCGAAATTTATACCCGTCTGAAAACCTATTTATTGAAATGTCACACAGCCTCTATGGTATTGCAGCCATTTCATTATGTTTCATATTTAATGCTTCGTGCTACAGGTTGAGTGAAATAATCATTGTGTATTTTACGTTAAAAGCACATAAACAATCACGTCAACGTTTCAGTTTCCTACACCTCAGAAGATGTACTTCATTTGGACAACATAATACACATTGCGGGTCAATTGAGAAAGAAATTGGCCGGAGTTTCTTTTTTTTTTGTTGTCCTTCCGTTCCAATCTCTCACTATTTTTCCTCTCTCCTCCCTGTCCCGCCATCTTGGAGATCAGCAGCCATTTTTAACGCGGAGCGAAACTTCAACCGATCCACAACACAAACCCACAAGCCCAGAGACTTGATAGGCAAAGCAGGACAGGAGAGAGGAGGATGAAAGAGTAACCAGTTTTAATGTAACTCCTCGGAACAAAAGATTTGCCACCACACCACACGTTCAACATCTGCAAATAGCCCTGTTCATATGCACCAATGCTTCTCAAGTTATCATACACACATAAATATGACAACATTCAACGAGGCTGCCCTTTGGAAAAGTAGGGATGTTCTTTGCAAGCCCGGTTTTGTGGTGCAAGAGAAAATAATGCAGAAGTTCGTCATTGCAACGTACATTCAAACAATGCATTAAAAAAAAGCAAGTGTTTCTCAGCTCTTACCTTTATTAGTAAGGCCTTCGTTCTGGCGCCATCTTCATGAACCTTCAGAAATCCAAAGAGTCGGCTGTGCGATAGCGACAGACAGATGACATACGTTAACATCGGTTTTAATTTATGCACAAACACTAAAACTCAATCAAAAACACAAGACAAAACTTGCAGAATTTTCTAACCTATTGAGAGTTGCAATAGAGTCTCTCTCCTGGGGCGTCAGAGTTGGAAAGTCATCCTCAATTTCACTCGGTTTTCTCGCCGCCATTTTCTTTTCCTCATCACCGAATGATACTCCACAGGATTTCATGGGCTTACAGAGAGAGATGAAAAAAAATTGTTTGCAATTTATTTTTTTATTATTCTTTATTATTTCCGTGGACTTTTTTTTGTTTTTTCACATCCTTCAAGCTCTTGCTCCTCCCTGCCGCGCGCTGCTGAAGTCCTCGTTTGGTCGGAAAAATTAAAAGAGCGCTGAAATGATATTAGGAAGAAAAAAAAGAGAAAACTTCAAAGCAGAAAGTTGTAATTGTGTCACACCGAATCCACGCCGTAAGCGCACAGGCAGCAACCCCACTCCCCGCCAATGACTGGCAGCCGCCCCCACCACGTGTCCTTGTGTTGATTTACGTCAGCCCGTGCTGCGGGATCGACTGACACTGGGAACCGCCCCTTCCGGCCGACGCCGGCCCCCATTGGTCCATCCGCCCGCCCATCAACGCAATCCTGTATACGTCATCAATGTTGGGATGCTGGGCTATAAAAGGAATGTTGGCTACGCGTAACTTTAGTTCTGCTCAAAGATCTTTGGTTCTGCCGTGTCTTCGGGAGTGGGAGTGGGAGTGGGAGTGGGAGTGGGAGTGGGAGTGGGAGTGGGAGTGGGAGTGGGAGTGGGAGTGGGAGTGGGAGTGGGAGTGGGAGTGGGCCAGTCCAGTCCACTGCGCAATGATTCGGGCATTACTTTGTGTATTTGCAATTAAATTTGATGCTAGTAATTGTTGCTCATTAATTGAACTTGGGATTTTTTTTTAAACAATATCGGGGTTATTATTTAGTGACCCCAGTGTGGCAACCTTTCATTTGAAAGTGGAATGAAGGGTGATTCAAAATATATTCGTAATCACATCTGCACAACTTTCAAAACAAATTAGTTGTACTCTCGGCGACTTGTGTATCATGTTCGTAGTTGCAATTACTTGTTTTAAAACCACCCCAGAGTAGATGCGTGCAAAAAACGAGCTCAGCCCATGTTCAGTCTTGTGAAATTTGGCAACCGTTTGGTAGTTTAAAATTTCTGAGCACGTGACTATAAGGCATATTCTGGCCAAATTGTACACGATTCCTATCAATTCAAATGAATTTGTGTCTAGAATAAGAGGCATATTTAAAGCCACAATTGTTGGTGCATTAGTTCAAATCCTAGCCACATGGACACATATTTCTAACTAATTCGGATAGTTTTGTTTCTCTGTAGGGACAGGACTTTTTTGCAGGGCGAGGAAACGTAAATTATGCTCAAACCATAATTGCAGTCAAACTTATAGTAATCCAACGTGGACGATCTGATTTGTCATGTGCCTCGCAGGGTGCTCGTTAGCTTTTTTTAGCCGTAACCCTGTGGACATGGTAGAGTTTTCGGTCACCAGTATTTGCATTTTCAGGTGTTCATAGGATATTGCAGTTGTTTAATCCAGTTCTTGTTTATTTAGTTAGCAGGGAGAAGGTACCCAAAAATGCTGGAGAAACTCAGCGGGTGCAGCAGCATCTATGGAGTGAAGGAAATAGGCAAAGTTTCAGGCCGAAACCCTTCTTCAGACTGATAGGGGGTGGGGGGAGACTGGGAGAAGAAAGGAAAAAGGAGGAGAAGCCTGAGGGAGAGGTAGGAAGGGGAGGAGACAGCAAGGGTTAACAGAATTGTGAGAAATCGATGTTCATCCCACCAGGATGCAGACTCCCCAAACGGAATATGAGGTGCTGTTCCTCCAATTTCCGGTGTTGCTCACTCTGGCCGTGGAGGAGGCCTAGGACAGAGAGGTTGGATACGGAATGGGAGGGGGAGTTGAAGTGCTGAGCCACCGGGAGGTCAGGTTGGTTAATGCGGACCGAGTGGAGGTGTTTGGCGAAATGATCGCCAAGCCTACGCTTGGTCTCACCGATATAGATCAGCTGACATCTAGAGCAGCGGATGCAATAGATGAGGTTGGAGGAGGTACAGGTGAACCTCTGTCACACCTGGAGCAACTGCTTGGGTCCTTGAATGGAGTCAAGGGGGGAGGTAAAGCGACAAGTGTAGCATCTCTTGCAGTTGCAAGGGAAAGTGCCCGGGGAAGGGGTGGAGGAGGGAAGAATTGACAAGGGAGTTATGGAGGGAGCGGTCTTTGCCGAAGGCAGACGGGGGGGGGAGGGGGGAGATGGGAAGATGTGGCGAGTGGTGGGGTCACGTTGGAGGTGGCGAAACTGACGGAAAACTATTTGTTGTATGTGCCGGCTAGTGGGATGACAGTTGAGGACCAGGGGGACTCTGCCCTTGTGAGTGGGGGGGATAGGGAGAGAGGGCAATGTTACGGGGTATGGAGGAGACCCTGGTGGAGGCCTCATCTATAGTGGGGGAGGGGAACCCCCGTTCCCTGAAGAATGAGGACATTTACGATGCCCTGGTGTGGAACGCCTCATCCTGGGAGCAGATGTGGCATAGAGGGAGGAATTGGGAATAGGGGATGGAGCCCTTACAGGAAGTAGGGTGGGAGGAAGAGTAGTCAAGATAGCCATGGGAGTCAGTGGGTTTATAGTGGATGTCGATCAGAAGTCTATCACTTGTGATGGAGATAGTGAGGTCAAGGAATGGTAGGGAAGTGTCGGAAATGGTCCATGTGTATATGAGTGCCGGATGGAAGTTAGTGGTGAAACGGATGCAATCAGTCCGTTGTTTGTGGGTGCATGAGGTGGCACCAAAGCAGTCGTCGATGTAGCAGAGGTCGGGGATGGGGCCTGCCTCTTTGTCGCGTACGTCGACCAATCGTCGTACGTTGTTCAAGGCGTACCAGGGCCCCATCCCCGACCTCTACGTCCGCTACATCGACGACTGCTTTGGTGCTACCTCCTGCACCCGCACACAACTGACTGTCACCCTATCTCACCAAGCTAAATATGGATCTTCCTTTACAGTATTTGTCTGGAAAGAACTAGATTATTTGCAATTTCTGTGCATGTTAATCTCCAATGTAAGATTTGTACCATGGCAATTTTACCATTGAACCAAGAAGCAGGATGGCAACTTGATACATTCATGGTCAAGTGATTGCTGGGACATTTGGAACAGTTCTGAGGGAGAATAGACACTAGAAAGTAGCACAGAAAAGCGGAAAGAGAAAATATTAGAAGGGATAATTGATAGCATTAGAAGCAGGATGCTTTTAGACAAGACCAGGTAAAGATGGAATAAAGGGGGTTCTGGGTGATGTTTACACATCATATGTATGAACAGAAAACAGATTCCGAATAAAGTTGGTAAGTTATGAGTACAATTAACTAAGGAATTATGAGAGATACAGGTTAGGAGCAGGAATGGTAACTATGTTCCTCATGCCCAAACTTACTTTCAATAAAAATTTAAAAGTAATCTAAGCTTCCATTTATGTCCAGATATGCTTTATCTTCCTTAATTGCAGTCGCAGCTCACCAATTTTCTGTCCATACTAGTGTGTCAACTCCTACACCATGAGGTTTAATTTTCTACAGTAACATTTAATGGGGCACCTTATTGAAAGTCTTCTGGAAATCTAAGTATAGTACAACTATTTAGTTCATCCATAATATACGATGATATTGCCTGACCAAAAAAATTGTAATCTATTGTAAATATTTCTGATTGAGACGTGTCTAGAAATGATGGCAAAGGAGGGGATAGCAGTATTGATTAAGGGAAATATTCTAGTGCTGCAGGAGAACATCCTGGAACTATCATGGGCAGATATTGATGTGTTCAGAGTTGTGAATAAAGCAAAAGTTCAACTATATTAGTGAGACTTATTTGAGTTGAAGAGAAAATTCTCAGGGAAAATGGAAATGTATGAATGCCAAAGAAGAGTAATGTTGGGAGATTTTAACCATCCAAGTATAGAATGTGTCAATAATGTGTAGAGCACAGAGAATGGAGATTTTAATGTACATTGAGAACTTCATGTAGCCAATATACTTCTGGACCAGTGCAAGAAGATAACCTGTTCATCCCTACATGTTCAAACTGGAAGAACAACACCTTATAATCCCTTGGGCAGCTGAGGATTCTCCAATTTCAATTATATTTCTCCTCACCTAGCCAGCTACTTTCCTCTCCCCATCCACTTGTGCACACCCTTCTTTCCACTCTATCTGTCCCTGTCATCCAATTGCTCGTCCACTCTCCCTTCAACCCACTAAACCTCCCTCTGTTTACCCCCTCCTTCCTATGTCCACCATTTGAACCCTTTTGTCTTCTCCCATTATCACCTCAAGTTGGTGACTGACTGCACCTTTTCCCACTTGACTCATCTCATGAGGATCCATCTATCGCTTGCTACTTTTTTGCCCCACCACTCTCCTTGTTTCCTTCTACCAGCTAACTCCCATCTACTTCATCATTCAGATGCTGACATTGTCTGTTCATTTCCTTCCACAGATGCTGCCTAGCCCACTGAGTTACTCCAGCCTTTATTTTATGCCATGTAATCTCATAGGACTGTTATTGAATATTTTGCAATTTGGTTAACAATGAAAAAATCTAGGATCAAAGTTTGCCAGAATCTGAGCCTCCTGTCTCACCAATCTTCCTCCAAGGCACTGAGAATAATCACTGTAGGCAGAGTGCAGTTTACCAATTTGCATGCAACTCTTTAGGGCTGTTATGATAATGGCCTTAAAAAAACTGAGTTTGATTAGGGTATGAAAAATATGGGGTCATCATTGTAGTACTGCTGTGGAGCTGGGTAAAATCAGAGCCACTTCTTTTGTGGAATAGAAACTGGTTCAACAGTATCCAATTCTGTTTGCTGAAAGAAATCAACATCTTAAATGTTTTATTCTCTACTATTCTGGGTACTTTGTACATTGCTGGCTCGTGTTTTCAGTTGGATTTTGAGCCTGGAGGCAGTGATTACAGCTGCATAGAGTTTAAGCCAAGAATGGATCATCATTCAAGAACATGAGTTTCAATTCCATCATGGCAACTGGCATTAATCATTCTCTCTTATTCAACTCACTTGGCCGTGTCATCTACCTGATGGCTCGCTCTGCTTTTAAACCTTTTTACTTAATCCTGAAGTGGATGTTAGCTGAATATCCAAGCTCCGTCTCCCCAATACTTACTAAAAAGAAATGAGTGGAAAATCTATATACCTATGATTTTTTTAAATTGCTGTTCTGTCAATGTTTACCAACCTATTGCTCACTGTGTACAAACCCAGTTATATTAAAATTATCTCTTCTATCTGTAGGTAACATACTGGTTTGGCTGAAAAAAGACACTGCTTGCATGGTTTAATAAAGTAAATATTGACTCGTAGTATCTTGTTTTTACACAATGGATGTTGAGGGGTTTGAAATTCACCAGAAAGGGCTCAGCATAAGGTGATCTTGCATTGCTGAAATTATTAATTGCACCACAACACATACCTATTACAGGTTCAAAAATAGAGGAAATGTTCATACCTTTCAATGGGAATAGATAAGCTAAAGTTTACTGAGAAATACTGGCAGTGTCAAGCAGAACTATCCACATTTCTCAGCCAAAGTGCCAGGAAATTTGTGATTTTATTGTGAATGAAGCAATCCTGAATTTGCTGTCGACCCACCTGATAATTTCCACATAGATTTGCTGTAATTCTCTGACATCTCTACATCAATCAGCGCCTCCTGTAGCTGCTTAGACCTGGGACAGGATCTGCAAGCCCATTCATTTTGAGGCATTACAGGAGTCGGGAAGAATAATAAAAGGTTATATTTTTCTAATTGTTTGTGGTAATGTTAATTAGTTTAAATTATGTTTTTGGTGATTTAATTGTTTTTTTAATTGAAAGATATCTGCATTCACCTGGCAAAGCTTGGGCCTTGGTTCTGTCATATCTGATAGTTTTTTCAGTTGGAATTGCTCCCTCCCACATGACCAGATTAACATTGCACAACTTGGTGGTTCCTCAAGAAGCCTCTTCAAATAAGACGGGGACACTCTAAAACATCATTAATTCTTCTTTATTGATTCAGATATTGAATTGTGAGCCAATTGTGTTTCGTAGCAGTGTGTCTAGCAATGAGTTCCCTTCGCAAACATGATTTGTCATGAATGGGACGTTTGCCTGTAATTTGCTGTGTTCTTACATTTTTGATTGATTTTTGATTACTGAGCAAAAGTAGTTCCACCAACAATAGTGATGCAGTTCTGTCCAAATACATAATCTTGAAGAAGGTATTAATTTTCAAATCACAACAATCAAACCTTTAACATATTAATAACATTTTTATCCATTGTCTCTTCCAACGCACTGTTGGCCAATCAGCCAACTAACGACAAATGTTTTTATCCAAAATTAAGTTTCCCGTGCTATAAATCAAACACTGTTTAGGAATGATCGCATTATTGCTGACCTAAATCCATTGTCATTTTTATTTATAAACTAGACCAAGTGGGGCCCGTTGGGTCCTTGTCACATGGGAGGCCTGGTCCCCCAACGCAATATTCCACCACTCACCCACAGCCCCCAACTGCACAGGCACAGCTCATTTCCCCTCATCCCCCAACAATCTTCACCCTCCCTCTTCTTTCCCCTCTCCTCCCTCACCTCTCCCTCCCCTTTCCCCTACCCTCTGTCACTCCATAACTCCCCTCCCTACCTCCCTAACCCCCTCCTCTCCCTCTATCAAACAACAATCCTCTCCTTGTTCCCTCCCTCTCTTTACAACAATGTTACAAATCTCTCATTGGACTGGGAGTCCTGTCTTTGTTAACATTGTCCATAACCCCTCTCCCCTCCATACCCCAATTGGGACCCGTTGTGCCTCTTTCCCCCAACGCAATATTCCGAATCTTTGGAATTACCTCTTTTAAGCCACTCCTTTTTCATTCTGATTTTAATCTACATTTTTTCTTACTTTTTTGTGGTTCTATCAAGTTTTATTTGAATAATGCTTCTGCAAAATCCCCTAAGATGTTTTTCTATAAGAGAGTCACCAAAGTAACCTACTATGTAAGAACGTGTAAAAAATGAATAAACTGTACATTTAAACTACTCTACTATTTAAGAAAATACATCTTATTTTCTTGGCTCCCACCAGTCATAGTTCTTGATTTGCCCTATGGTTAAGTAGCCCACAAGGTCAAAAACTCCAGACTGTAAACGCTCAGGAGAATGTTTTCCTTATTTTATGATTAAAAAGCTGACCCCTTAGCCTAAGATATAGTAATCCCGGTTATAGCCTTGTCGTGTCTGGAGAATCCAATCTGTCAATGCCCCTCAAAATCTTGTTTAATGAGATTACTTCTCATTGTTCTGATGTCCTGAGTTTAGACATATTCATCACAATATTCCTCATAGGACAATCCACATTCCAGGAACCAATCAAACATATTGCTGCTGCAGTGATTTCAAAGTATTGAACTATTGAAGATGCCCGTTCTAAGCAAATCCCATTTTCCTGCGACTGGCCCACATCTCTCTGGATCCTTCCAATCTATGTTCCTGTCCAAATGTGTTTTAGATGTTGCTATTATACCTGTCTCAATAATTTTGTCTGGCATCTCATTTCATGTGGTTTCCCCACAGGCTTCTTGTGAATTCCTTCTCTTCTCACCTAAGCTCTCTAGTTCTTGATTCCCCTACTTTGGAAAATAGACTCTGCACATTCACCCTATCTGTTCCCCTGTTTTCCAGAGACATTGCCTGGCCTGCCGAGTTACTGCAATACTTTGTGGCTTGGTTTGATGGGTTCTATGTATAGTTTCATCGTTCAAAAAGTCACAACCAAGCCAAGACACAAAGTGCTGGAGTAACGCAGCAGGTCAGGCAGTATCTCTGGAGAACATGGTTAGGTGACGTTTCGGGTTGGGATCCTTCGTCCTTCAGACAAGTGAAGGGTCCTGACCCTGAAAAGTCACCTATCTATATTCTCCAGAGATGCCACCTGACCCAGAGTTACTTCAGCACTTTGTGTCTTTTGTTGGAAACCAGCATCTGCAGTTCATTGTTTCTGCATTTTGACTGTTCCACTTCCCAATCTCCACAAACTATGCCTACTTTGAAGACATTCTCCCCTCTCCGACGGTGGTTTGTGAGACCCTTTCTCCATGTCCTCCCCCCCCCCCCTCCCCGATTCCTGCTCCACCTAGTCTGCAGAAGGATCCAAATGTACAACCAATATAAATTCAAGTAGGCAAAGGGAAAGAGAGTGCGGAAATTAGTTCTCAGCATTAATAACCACTGCATAAGGATTTATTTTGTGTCTACCTTCGATTAAAACCAGCTTCTGCAGTTCTTTCTTACGCATAAGGATTTAAATGGATAATTAGCTCCTTTGAACGGATGGTGAAAGGTTGTAAACACCTTCGTGGAGATTAGGAGGCAACGCCTACTGTCAACTTGGTCTGGACTGTGGACCATCACCATGGCGCCCAGGCCGTCAGTCATTCTGACCCCACACAGCCTGTACTTCCGGGTTAGGAGCTGAGTTAATGACGGGCGCTGAGACTGGCGACAGTATGGCGGACCGCGGAGGTAGGTCGCGATTGCTCCCCTTTCATTCTCTATATTTACGCGGAAAAGCTGCGGCGTTAACACTACCCACCCCGATGGATGAAGAAACGAGCCTCCTCTCCCGCTTGATCATTGTCATTAAACACCGGCGTATTATTATTTAAAAATTGCAATGCTCATTAAATTGTTGTAACCACATTCAATGAGATGATGTCAAGCACATCAGAGGTCCTTTCGGCGTAAAATTGTTATGAAATTATTAAATGTACAGTTGCACTCGTGGCTGTGATGTTAAAATTATAAGAGATTGTTTCTCCCATATTTTTGAAACAATTCAAAATTCATAGAAAACGCATCACGAGAATGGAAAGTAAAATGGACCACAATACATGCATGTTTATTGTAGCCTATTATCAAAACTAATCACTGATTAGAAACCTTTTTTTTGCACGGAGAAGTTGTCGACTGTATGATGTTTTGTTTAAGGAATAAATTGGGTCACATGAAAGCGTGCTTCCAGCGAATTTTCTTTAGACTATAATACCCTAGTTATCTCTCTAAATATCCTTTCTTTACATATTGAAACAAAGTCATCTGAAATTAAATTGCCTGAGCTTATATTTTCCCAAGTCATCAAACCTATGAACCTTCTTAAATGTTTTTTTAAACCACCATCTTGATTGAGACTTTCGAGCCCGAGTCTAGGCACATAATATCGCATCTTTATGTGTTATGTTGTTCGTCCTGAGTTCTCGCACCTTAATGAGTCTGCTTGATGGGAACATAAGACATGTTTAACAACTCGTTGGATTATACCATAGTTTGCAAAAGCACAACATGAAACAGTGTATATTTAAGACATGTATAGATCAGATTTAAAACCCAAATTAGTGATTATTATTTACATATGTTACTAACAAATTGCATTTCTATAGTATCATTGGGCAGTTCCTTCACAGAAGGAACAGTCAGATAAAAGCTGAATCTAGGACAAAGAAATGTATTGTTCAACAGAGAAGCCTTGATTAAACAAGTGGACCTTTAAAGCTATTCGTGAACCAGTTTAGGATGACATTTTTGAGCACGCATCCCAGATGGCGAAAGGTGTGACTCCTAATTATGTTTTAAAGGATATTTAGAGATGAGTAAGATATATGGGAAAAGGTTGCAAAGACTAATGTGGGATGATTTGCTAATGGAAATCAGAAGTAGCAAGAAGGGGTAGCAAACAATGGTGGGACATTTATATTGGAGACTGGGAGCTAATGTTGCACAATGGGGATATTTGGGATGTGGATTGAAATTTGTTAAACATGGTTACTCAGAGATGGCCAAATGAGCATCAAAATAGTCAAGCTTATAAATGACATTATTGATATTTGAAGTGGAAGAAGTAGATGTGTTTGAGGGGTATGGCATTGAAAGGTCACTCGGTTGGTGAAGCTCTGAATAACCACATTAAATCCAGAACTGTGGCTAAGGAAGCAAATTGAATTGATGGCAAGAATACAAATTCATGGCTATATTTCACAGTTCTACATTTACTATGACTGTTATGTCTGTGAATCTGTTAAATAATGTGCAATACCAGCATTATGCTGTCGAATATTTTTCTACAAAAACAAATTACTGGAGGAACTCAGAGAGTCAGGCAGCATCTGTGAAGAGAAATGGACAGATTACGTTTCGGGTTGCAAACTTACAATATGGGAGATAAATCTGGAGAAGAGATATGGGAGTGGGGCAAAGCCTGACAAGTGATATACGTGAAGTTAGGGGGGGGTGTTGATTGATGGGTAGAAATAGTAAAAAAGACTAGATATGAAATGGAGACAAAGGGGTGTCAGATAAAGAAAGAAGGGGAGGAGTGAAATGTAATACTTGTTTTTCCACAAATGCTGAGTTCCTCTAGCATTTTTTTTGTTCAAGATTCCAACATTTGCAGTCTCTTGTGTCTCCGATGTAATATTATTTTGTTATTAAAATTCAAAGACCCTTACCAATCCTCTTTTTCTCAATTACCAAGCACAGACAATTAGCAAATGACAGAAATATTAATTAAACTGTTACATGACTCAAAGGAATAGAGAATGTTATATTAAATTACCTTTAATTGCATTAACCTGAGTGTGTAAATTAATTTCTAATTTGGAAAAGCACCTCCTCCGATTGTGCAGCACTCTTTCCGTGCTTTAGCGAAACTAAATGCTCAACCTTATAACCTGACCATTGACCATTGAGCTACGCTGAAACTTGAAATTGTGATTTGCTCAAAGCATTTAAAAGCTACCTCCGTCCTTTTAATTTGAAGTACAATTCAATGTTAATCTTTATTAAAAAAAGTCGCAGTATTCTAAGACTGTTATCCAATCTACCATTTTGAAAAATAACTGCTATTGAATGGAAACAAATATTACTTTATATTTATACTTGCATATTGTAAGTTAAAACACCACTATGATTTTAATACTATGGGATAAAAGTCCTCATTAATGATTAATGTATCTAACTTTGGGGGTAAAAACAAACATTTTTAAATGTTCTCTCCAGGCCTTTACTTTTTTTTGCAAATGGAATGAGTTTGGTGGTACGTTCACACAGTTTCTCTGTGCTTATCTTCAATGGCAGTTATTTATTTGTACGCCCTTGGTGCCTTTCAGCAGGTGCTTTTTGACTTGGAGGAATTCTATAGTTCAGTTTAGTCCTCTTCTTACCAATCCTCTCCTTTTAATAACTTTTGATGGTATGCTGTCAGAATTTCACAATGTCAGATGTCATGACCCAGTCAATAAATCCCAGCAACACACATCAACCAGTGGATCTGCTTAGCATTAGAAGCAAATAACTTTCCCTTTCCTTATCAAGGGATACTGGAACTAGCTGTATTCTTATTATCGTTTAGCTCAATTAATATAGATTTAGAGTTATAACCCATTGGGTCCATGCTAACAGAAGAAAAACTATCCAGTCTATCTACTATAAGTAGACAAAGTGCTGGAGTACATCAGTGGGTCAGGCTGCAACTCTGGAACTCATGGATAAGTGATGTTTTGGGTCAGTATCCGTCTTCAGACCTAACTTTAGGTACTTGGTCCATAACTTTACAAACTGTAATATGTCAAGCGTTCAGGCAAGTACGTTCAGCGCCCTTTTTAAGCATTGTGTATTGGATCCCTGGTACCCTCTCAGTGGATACATCGTCTCATCAGTTCCCTAATCATTCTATCATTTAATTTAAATTTGAGTACCTAAATTATTAACCTGATTAATTAATCCAAATAAGGGATCAAAGTGCATATATTAATATTACGCGAACCTCTGATTCTGGAGTAAAATAAACTTATCTTCGACCTAATACTAATATGAGATAGATACATCAGTATCTATCTGATATTAGCCAAAACAATTATTTTCTTGTTTTTTCGATTGCTGCTACAGAATTGAAAGTGGAACCAAGTTATCAATTGCTCGTGACTTTAAACAAACTTTCAACTTTTCTTTCTTATACTTTCTGCTTGTAAGAACATATGTGCTAGCTATTTGGTAGAAAAATAAATTATTTTGTTCTGTTCTTTCTTTAGGCCAAAATAGTGATGATGAAACCTATGAAATAGTAGATCTGAGGGAGTATTCAGGACAAAACGAGTGGTGGGGTCGTGTTTTCGGGCAGAGTTCCGGTCCAGTTGCAGAGAAATATTGTGTAGCTACTCAGTTAATGATGGGTGGTGTAACTGGCTGGTGAGTGTGAACAACATTGCAAGTTGTCAAACTTAACATAGTCTTATCTATTGTTACATTTTTCTTTCTTCCCCTGTATTTGTGCACTCTGGGAGCAAATTGAGAAACAAAAGCTGTGGAATACATAAAGGCACAAGTAACTGCAGATGCTGGGAATCTTGAGCAAAACACAAAGTGCTGGTGTAACTCGGCAAGTCAGGCAGCATCTTTGGAGAGAATGGATTGGCAGCGTTTCAGATTGGGATCTTTAAGGGCCTGTGCCACTTAGGCGATTTTTAAGGCGACTGTCATAGACGGCGACTGGACCCCCCTACGACAATGCCTATGACAAGCTACAACAAACTACCACCTAGTCGACGGCAAGCTACCGACAACTGGCGACCCAATCATCGCGACTTAGGATGTCCACCTACGACCACACAGACGACACCCTACGACAACCGGTCAACCTACGTCTACCCGCAACAAGCTACAACCCTCTCTGTGACAACTGAAGACAATTCATGTCATTTTGGCCTCCAAAACAATGGAATCACCCAGTTGTCTTATAAAAGGGGTTGTAGGATTGGGTTTCCAATCATTCTGAATCATGACTACCATGGAGCAACATCAGAGGGCATTGCTCACACAAGAAGAAGCCCTGCTGCATACACCAGCTATGCTTAAAGATCAGCAAGTTAGAAGGACAAGAAGAATGGGGAAGAAGTCCAAGAAGAGGTGTGTGTAGATGAAGCCCTTGTCCCTGAAGAGACCCATGTTGGGCCAGTATGACAACCTGATGACTGAGCTCCAGCAAGAAGAAGAGACTGTCTTCAGAAACTTCACTAGGCTCCACCACGAGCTTCTTCTTGGAGCCATGTTGCACTATCCAATGTCCCCAACACACAATGCACAATGTCCACATACGATAGTCACCTGACCACGTGGAATGTTCCCCACGGAGGCACCACTGTCGTAGCCTAACGTAGCTAGTCGCGACAACTGTTGCCGATGGTCGCCAGCTGTCATAGGTTGACACCGGTATGGTCGTAGTTTGTCTTTGATATGGTTGTACATTATAGCCGATATAGGCGTAGATGGACTTCATTCATCAGCATCGCGACTGGCTGTTGTAGCTTGACTTCTGTGGACACGGGTTTTTCCAATGCCTGTTGCCACTTGACTTCTCTTGACACACGTAGTCACCAATGGAATTCACCGAATTCAGCACCGGGGACAACCAACAGCACCTGGCAACAACCTACGTCAGGAGAAGTCAAGCTATGTTCATTGGTGTCAAACCCACTGTCGGTGAAAATTTTTGAACATTCTGAAAATCCAGCGGTGACCAGAAAGACGCTACAACTCTTTGAGCGACTAAGGATTCTACTCACGACCATACAGGCGACACCCCGGCGATCATGTGCAACAGCCTAGTCGCCTAAAAAATCGCCAAAGTGGGACAGGCCCTTTACTCGGACTCAGTCTAGACCAAATACTTTGCCTGTTCATTCCCTCCACAGATGCTGCCTACTCAGCAGAGTTACTCCAATACTTAGTGTTCAGCTTTGGAATACATAAATAGCTTTAGTGATAAATGGTTCAAGATAATTGGGTTATACAGATAAAAGCCATGATAATTTAAAAACAACAAGGCCAGGAGTTCTGATCAAGGATATGGGATGTGAGACACTGTTTCCCTTTGTACATTCAGTGCCCTACATAATGTTTGGGCCAAAGACCCATTATTTATTTATTTGCCTCTGTACTCCACAATTTAAGATTTATAATAGAAAAAATGACATGTGGTTAAAGTGCACATTGTCAGATTTTAATAAAGGCCATTTTTGTACATTTTGATTCCACCATGTACTAATTACAGCAGTGTTTATACATAGTCCCCACATTTCAGGGCGCCATAATGTTTGGGATACGGCAATGTCATGTAAATGAAAGTAGTATGTTTAGTATTTAGTTGCATATCCTTTGCATGCAATGACTGCTTGAAGTCTGATATTCGTGGACATCACCAATTGCTGGGTGTCTTCTCTGGTGATGCTCTGCCAGGCCTGTATTGCAGCCATCTTTAGCTTGTGCTCGTTTTGGGGGCTAGGCCCTTCAGTTTTCTCTTCAGCATATAAAAGGCATGCTCAATTGGGTTCAGATCGGGTGATTGACTTGGCCACTCAAGAATTGAACATTTTTTAGCTATAAAAAACTAATTTGTTGCTTTAGCAGTATGTTTGGGATCATTATCTTGCAGTAGAATGAACCGCCGGACAATGAGTTTGAGGCATTTGTTTGAACTTGATCAGATAGGATGTGTCTATACACTTCAGAATTCATTATGCTACTACCATCAGCAGTTGTATCATCAATTAAGATAAGTGAGCAGCCATACATGCCCAGGCCAGAACACCCCCACCACCATGTTTCACAGATGATGTGGTATGCTTTGGATCTTGGGCAGTTCCTTCTCTCCTCCATACTTTGCTCTTGCCATCACTCTGATACAAGTTAATTTTCGTCTCATCTGTCCACAAGACTTTTTTCCAGAACTGTGGTTGCTCTTTTAAGTACTTCTTTGCAAACTGTAACCTGGCCATCCTATTTTTACAGCTAACCAGTGGTATGAAGCTTGCAGTGCACCCTCTGTATTTCTGTTCATGATTTTCTCTGCTGACAGTGGTCATTGACAAATTAACACCTGACTCCTGAAGAGTGTTTCTGATCTGTCGGAGAAGTGTTTGGGGATTTTTCGTTATTATAGAGATAATTCTTCTGTCATCAGCTGTGGAGGTCTTCCTTGGCCTGCCAGTCCCTATGCTATTAGTAAGCTCACCAGTGCTCTCTTTCTTCTTAATAATGTTCCAAACAGTTGATTTTGGTAAGCCCAAGGTTTGGTTGACGTCTCTAACAGTTTTATTCTTGTTTCTCAGTCTCAAAAAGGCTTCTTTGGTTTTCATAGGCACAGCTTTTGTCCTCATGTTGATAAATAGCAATAAAAGTTTCCAAAGGTGATGGAAAGACTGGAGGAAAGATTAGGTGCTGAAAGCTCTCTTGTAACTGCATTACGGTGGCATTTAAACATACCCGAGCAATTACAAACACATGTGTCCCAAACATTATGGGGCCCTGAAATGGGGGGGGGGGGGGGGCTATGTATAAACACAGCTGTAATTTCTACATGGTGAAGCCAAAATGCATAAAAATACCCTTTAATAAAATCTGACAATGTGCACTTTAACCACATGTGATTTGTTCTATTACAATTTGTTCTATTACAGAGAGACCCCTCAATCTCAAATTGTGGAGTACAGAGGCAAATAAATAAATTATGGGTCTTTGTCCCAAACATTTTGGAGGGCACTGTATGCTGCTTGACCTGCTGAGCTTTTGCATCATTTCTGTTTTCATTTCAAACTTAGAATATCTGCAGTTTTATTTTGATGTTCATGATAATGATGTTTTACATTTAACTGCCATATATAAAAATGGTATTTAAATTAAATTATCTTTGACTGCTCAGTAGATTAGGTTTCTTAAATTATTTTTCTAATTTCAGTTTGATGTTATGCGATTTGATGATAATCCTGATTCTGTTGCCTGTTATGGCCCTATATGAAAATAGTTTCATTAATCTGGATTTGTAGCATGTAAACTAATTAAAATGACATCAAATTGTACCCGAGTTCACCAAAGGACATTATATACATCCCATACAGACCATTATTATGGGAAAGGGGGTGAGGTAGGAAGACTTTTTATTAAACATCTGAACATCTGCTGTGATACTTCAGAGTTGATCAATAAGACCACAAAATTGAATACTTATTAAAAACAGAAAACCTGCACAATTTCCTTGCAGCTAGGAAAGGTTCTTAATCAATTAAGCGCGTGGCTTTGATGTCCCAAAAAGGGAACCGAATGGGCAGTTATTTACACATTTATTTCTGGTGAGATAAAACTGTAAGTGATACAGATTTGCCTAACTAATTGTAATTGATGTTTTGAGCAGCAAATCGGCAGTGCAAAGTTCTGAATACTAACATGTAATTCCAATTTCAGCTGAACATTTAGACGTGGATTTTCAGTGCTTTCTCTCGCAATGGAAAATGAGAATGAAAATCAACATTTAACAAAAATGACATTTGAGCCTAGGCTATATTAACAAATGTTCTGTCTTGATTGTGAATATGTAAACTTGAAAGGGGCCATGAAACACGAAAAAAAAAATTAAACTGGCAAAGATTGAAGGGATTGAAAGATTGTTACTTTTGTTATGTCCAAAAACAAAATGTGGTTGATGCTGAACATTGGAAATAAAAACAAAAATAGGCAATACTCAGCAAGTCACCAGCATCTGCAAATGATGAAACAGAATTGATATTAAGGACTAACCCAAGTAATGTCATATTAAAAAAAAAGTATTTACATTTGATGCTTTGGTTTTCTTAACATCCAGGTGTGCAGGCTTTGTATTTCAGAAAATTGGCAAGCTGGCAGCTACAGCCATTGGAGGTGGATTCCTTTTGATGCAGGTAAATCTTTTATGGATTCATCTCATTTTTGTGAATGTTGCACATGTAGAGCAAAACAGCTAAAACAGAGTAGTTTAATAGAAATAAACATCTGAGATTTTGTTTTAGATTTAAGTCTAAGACAGTACAACATCATGAGAGACCGTTTTCCGTTTTGATTTATGATTCGCTTCACAGGTTGAATGTTCATTTTCTCGCAAGCTTTATTGTTAATATATGTGGTAAGTGAAAGGAATATGATATCCAGAAATAGCATCGACCAAAATTAGTGAGATTGAAGTTATAAGTCTAATGCAACAGTTGTCCTGATGTGAATTTAGTTTATGCCAGTAGTGATTCAAAGCTATGTTCATCAATCTCTACAGATGCCAATAAATTATGTTAACAGAAGCAGCTTGGAAGTGTGCAGGAGTGAAGCATGGTATATGGTACTTAACTGGATGGTAACCCCCTTAACAAGAAGGAGGATTAGCAGATGTCAAAATGCCACTATTAATGTTTTAATTAATGTACATATTTATGTTGAATTCTCAGATTTTCGTAATACCTCCTCTTCTCTCTTTCCAGTGCCTCCCCCACCCATTTCTCCCTCTACCTCGCCCTCTTTCCCCCTCGCCTTCCACCTATATCCCTCCCTCTGGCTTTACAATTCACTCCTATTCTCTCCATATGTGACATCCTTTTGTTTCCTTTTCATCTCTCGTCTTTGTCGACCCATCTGCCAATCACCCTCCCCTCCCCCTTCTGTATCCACTGATCACTTGAGAGGCTTTGTCCTGCCTCCACTTCTTTTCTAGCGTTCTCCACCTGCTCCCCCCCCACCCTTCTACAATCAGTTTGATGAAGAGTACCAAAACACCATTTATCCATTTACTCTACAGGTTCTGCCTGATCTGCTGAATTACTACAGCACTTTATTTTGTTCAAGAATCAACCATTTGCAGTTCCTCATGTCTGCCAATTACAGTGCCCTCCATAATGTTTGGGACAAAGACCCATCATTTATTTATTTGCCTCTGTACTCCACAGTTTGAGATTGAGGGGTCTCTCTCCTCACCCCTCTCCCTCCTTCCCTCCCAACCCCTCTCTCCCCAATCCCCCACCCCTCTCTGCCCCCCCACCCACTCCCCCCTACCCCTCTCTCCCTCTTCCACCACTCCCCTACCCCTCTCTCCCCACTCTTCTCCTCTCTCCCCCCCCGCTCCCCCCTCTCGCTCCCCCACCCTTCTCTCCCCCTCCCCCCACCCCCTCTCTTCCCCCTCCCCCCACCCCCTCTCTCCACCTCTGCCCCACCCCTCTCACATCCCCTCCCCCATCCCTTTCCCCCCTCTCCCACCCCCTTCCCCTCCCTCTTGCACCACTACCCGCTATCCCTCATTCCCCACTCTTCCCCTCTCTCCTCCCCTCCTCTCCCTCCCACCTCCCCCCTCTCCTCATCCCTCCTCTCCACCTCTGCCCATTTGGCAACATTCTTGTTAATCTTCTCTGAACCCTTCCAAGCTTGACAATATATTTCCTATAATATGGTGCCCAGAACTGAACACAGTAGTCTAAATGAAGTCTCACCAATGTCTTATATAACTGCAACATGATCTCCCAACTTCTATACTCTGACTGATGAAGGCCAATGTGCCAAAAGCCTTTTTGACCACTTTATCTACCTGCGACAACCTTCAAGGAACCTCCTAGATCCCTCTGCTCTTCAACCCTCCCCAGAAGCCTACCAATCACTGTGTAGGTCTTGCCCTTGTTAGACATCCCAAAGTGCTACACAACATTTCTCTGTAATAAATTCCATCAATCATTCCTGAGCCCACCTGGCCAATTGATCTTTCACAACCATCTTCACTATCTGCAAAACCACCCACTATTGTATCATCAGCAAACCTACTAATCTTGCCCTGTATGTTCTCATCCAAATCACTGATGTAGATGACAAACAGTAACAGGCCCAGTTCTGATCCCCGAAGCACCCCACTAGTCACAGGCCTCCAGTCTGAAAAGCAACCTTCCACCATCACCCTCTGCTTCCTTCCATGGTGCCAATTTGTTATCCATTCAGCTATCTCTCCTAGGATGTCATGCTATTTAACCTTCCGGAGCCGCCTACCATGCGGAACCTTGTCGAATTCCTTACTGAAATCCATGTATACAATATCTACAGCTATGCCTTCATCGAGATTTGTGAGACATGACCTCCCACGTACGAAACCATGGTGACTATCCGTAATCAGCCCTTGCCCATCCAAATGCCTGTATAACCTATCCCTCAGAATAATCTCTAGTAGCCTCCCAACTTCAGATGTTAAGCTCACTAGCCTATAGTTCCCAGCATTTTTCCTGCAGCCCTTCTTGAATAGAGGTACAACATTTGCCACCCTCCAGTCTTCCGGCACCTCCCATATTTAAGGACAGCTCGTAAATTTCAATCTGGGCTCCTGCAATTTCCTCTTTAGTTTCCCACAATGTCCTCAGATATATCTGATCAGGCCATGGAGATTTGTCTACCTTCACACCTGATAGTACCTTCAGCACTTCTTTGACGGTAACACTGACTGTTCTCAAGACACTTCCATTGACTGCCCCAAGTTCCTTGTCCTACTGTCTTTCTCTTTGGTAAATACAGAGGAGAAATATTCATTGAGGACCGTGCCCATCTGAGGCTCCGCATAGAGGTGACTGCTTTGATTCCTGGGAGGTCCCACTCTCTAGTTACCCTTTTTCCCCCTTATGTATTTATTAATCATTTTATCACCCCTGAATCTCAGTCTGAAGAAGGGTCGCGATCTGAAACATCACCACCGCTTCCGACTCAGTCTTAAGGATCATTATCAGAATCGTCACCTCACCCCGACACTCAATCTGAAGAAGGGTCTCGACCTGAAAAGTCACCTATTCCTTTTCTCCAGAGATGCAGTCTGACCAGCTGAGTTACTCTAGCTTTTAGTGTCTATTTTTGATTTAAACCAGTATCTGCAGTTTCTTCCTACAGAACCCACATTAAAAACCTATCAACAGGTACAGATGACAGGATAGATGAAGAAAGTTTTTTTCCGATCAGTCGATTGGTTGATTAAGCAAAACAGCTATATTATGATAGCACATAAAAGCCAGAAGACTGAGATAGATATGTTTTTCATATTTTAGTTAGGACTTGGATTAGATTTTGAGAGAACCTTTTAATGAAAAATAACAACAGACATTAATAGAACTTGAGCATTATCTTAATTTGCATTAAGTAACATTGATTTATCATTTGAAATTGTGCAAAAGGAATAATTTTCTATAGGCAACCTGTTTTTCCACAATAATATGACACCATTGGAATTGTGTGTACCGATTCATCATCGCAAGTCTGGTGTAAAGTCTATGGACCATAGTTAAAAATAAAAGATTTCTTGAATCTTTGATCAATAATGTATATTTTTTCCTTCAGGTTGCAAATCACACCGGCTATATTAAAGTGGATTGGAAAAGGGTTGAAAAAGATGTAAATAAAGCCAAACGACAATTGAAGAAAAAAGCAAACAAAGCTGCTCCTGAAATCAACACTTTTATTGAAGAGGTGAGGGAAATTGGTGTCAATTAACTTTCTGAACAAGTGGTCCTTTAGCGGAATTTCACAGCAACCCCTCCTGCATCCAATTGCCACATTTTCCGCCATGTTATACATTGATTCCACCATGCTCCGGCCTTCTTATCAATGCCACAAATGAGATATACAAAGAGCAAGGGTTGAACAAAAACCTTTTCTTTCCAGTTCCTACATCCCTTAAACTGAAAACATCAAACTCTTAATAAAACACTCATTAATCTTATACATTTGGTCAATAGGCTTTATTCCACAGAGGTCTAGGTGATCATTTAACCAGTACTTTTGGGGTTTAAAAAAAAGACTTTCATTGTCATGGATTAGAAATCTTCTATCTACATATTGTAAATCCTGTTTAAATGCATATTTGTTTTCCCTTCCTCTGTTTTCTTTCTCAACGAGATATGAAAGGATTTGATACCTGTCTTTTTGATTAAGGGACCTTGTTTCATTCTCTAGCCTGTCCATTTTGATGTTTGATATGAAACCTCTTAATCAAATCTCATTCTGAGATTTACCATGCTAGAGAAATAACAATTAGAGAATTTAGGTATGAGGGATAATGAATGCACAGATCATGGCAACATATTACAAATAAGCCTAAGCAGGACACTTAGTTTTGGACTCTGTCTGAGTTAGCATGCAAGTCACATCAACCACATGCCTTGGGTTGTAGGCTACCCAAGTGGAATATGAGGTGCTGTTCCCCCCATTTGGGTGTGGCCAAACTTTGGCAATGGAGGAGGTCAAGGACAAATAGGTAGGTATGGGATTGGAACGGGGAATTCGTGTGGCTAGCATCCAGGAGCTCCTATTGGCCTTGTCAGACAGAGTGCAAGTGTTCAGTGGTTGCCTAATCTACATGTGATCTCACCGATGTACAGGAGACCATAATTAGAGCACTGAATGCAATAGACTAGGCTGGAGAAAGTACCAACCCCCTCCCCACTGTCTCATTCTGATCAATCCAGGTCCTCCCATGCACATCTTTCTTACCACACTCCATATCCCCCATTACCAAATTCCCTTCCTCTCCTCCATCTCCCCCTTCTGCCCATCACACACACACCCTCTTCCTGATCTCCTATTTCCCATCTACCCACCGTCCCTTCCTCTCATTCTGCATTTCACTATCCACCTTCCTTTCCTATCAGATTCCACCATCTGCAGACCTTTGTACAATATTTGTAATTTTACTATTTTCAGTCAAACATTTTCTCCACCCATAAATTCATAGGTCCCACAAAAGGCCAGAATTAGGCCATTCAGCCCATCAAGTCTACTATGCCATTTAATCATGGTTGATCTATCTTTCCCTTTCAACCATGTTCGCCAGTCTACTCCCCGTAACCCCCAACACCCTAACTAATCAAGAATCTGTCAATCTCCAATTTAAAACTATCCATTCTTGGCCTCCACAGCCATCTATAGCAATGAATTCCACAGATTCACCAGCCAACCAAAGACCAATACCCAACACCAAGAAACTACATATTTTGGATCTTTATATATAATTTTCACCCGTTTGAGAACCATTTTAAGAGTGTACCTTTTGATATAGTTGAAACTTGTAATTATAAGGTTTTTTTAAATCCAAAGCTCTGGGTATCTTAAACACAAAGCGTAATCTAATAAACATCTAGTTTTATCGGCTTATGCTTTTCCTGACTGATGCAACATTAAATTGAAGATAATTACCTTAAATATCATAAAACAGTTGTAATATTACAATATTATTTAAAAGAAAATCTCTTTAAATTAAATATATTGAATGTTGATTTTTTTCCATCCCACAGTCAGCTGAATTTGTAAAGAAGAATATTGTGCTAACAAGTGGCTTTGTTGGAGGCTTTTTATTGGGACTGGCTTCCTAGGAATTTCTGACAATGTAGACACTGACAACAGTTTGCCCGTGAAAAGCTCCTGCAAGCATCGAATCAACAATGCTTGTAGATCAGTATTGCAGCACATTGGAAAGTTCCAATCACTCAACTAAATATTAAAAGGACAAAAATAATGATCCTGTACTTGTAATTTTAAATCATTGTAAGAAGGCTTTAATTTTTGATTGTATATTATTGTTATCAGTTCATGCTGTAAAACCTTTTTGCAAGCCAAAAATGTTGTATATTCTGTTGTTTAAACTTTTTACATAGTATTTAAGAAGATATCTAATTTATATATAAATGGCTTATTATGACTATCTCTAATTTAGTCTGAGGTGGTATATCTACACAGAAAGCAATTCAATTCTTTTTTCTTATTATTGATTAAAACCTACTTTAGATTTCACAAATGATTATAAAGGGTAAAACAAAAACTTAGAAAATGTGTTTATATTTATACTCATTCTATTTAATCAGTTCTGTTTTGAAATGCTCTTAAGAAAAACATAGTTGTTTGATACTACTCAATCTTGTGTTAAATAACAGTTTTTTAAAAATCATTTAATTGGTTATACGTGTTAGTAGCCATTGTTGCAGTTTTAATGGACAGTGTTTGTTTCATCCACCTGATTTGAATTAATCAGAGCAAATTATTTTTAATTTAATGGCTGTACTGCAGGATTGTACACAATAAATAGTCTTTCCCAATCATATAACCAATCATGCAAAATAACTTGGGAAGGAATCAAGTTTGGACTTGCTAGAGGAATTAAATCTTTCCTAATTTTTTTCCCCACAAAATTTCCCAGCACTATTTGAAGAAAATCAGAGGAGTTCTGTCTTCAGGGAAGAGACGTCATAGGCATTTTAAATTATTTGCTTGTAAAGATTGCTGTGTACAAAACAGTATTTAGATTTCAAATATTATTTGTTAGTTTTAAGACAATACAGAATGTTGACACCATCAAAAACATTATTTATACACAAGATTATACTTTAGGTGATTCTTACAACTCCATTTATGTAAGTAATTGGAACATGATTCAAAGTAAATTTTATCAATTTCCAACAACACATTGTGTAGTTAAAAGAGAGAACTACTGGTCTGAAGAAGGGTCTTGACCCGAAACAGCAACCATTCCTTCTCTCCAGAGATGTTGCCTGCCCTGCTGAGTTACTCTAGCTTTGTGTTTATACTACAAAATACAATTGGTTGGTAGTAAACTTCCAAAAATGAATATATAGTTTACAAACAAATTATGAAATGCTACAGTTTCATAGGAAGTATAAGAAATCTACATATGGCTCGGGAAATAAACCTTTAAATGTGGTGTTAATTTCTATATAGTTGGGAATGAAACGATCAAGTTACATATAAAAGCAATAACTGTCGTTCTGGTTATTATCAAGAAGGATATTGAGATACAGAGAGTATGGGTTATGAACAAGATGCATTTATTTCCTTGAATTTAAAAGAGACAATGTTTGTCCTTTGTTTAAGAGAGGCAATAGGGACAAACCAGGATATTACAGACCTACATTGCCTTACATCTGTGATAGCGAAATTACTGGAGAAAATTCTGAGGGATAAAACTTATATCTGGAAAAGCATGGACATTAGGGATAGTCAGCAGAGCTTTGGGAGAGTCTTCCAAACTTGATTTTTTTTTTTGAGGTGACAAAGATAATGATGGGAGCAGGGCAGTAGATGGTTGTCTCCATGGACTTCAGTACATCATTTGACAAGGTCCACATCATAAGTTGATCCAGAATCATGCATTATCTTTCCACTGACTGGTTAGCACGTAACAAAAGCTTTTCACTGTACCTCGGTACACATGACAATAAACTCAACTCAAGGGTATTAAGGACCATGGGATCTCTGGAGACTCAGTGGATTGGATTCAACATTGACTTGGTCATAAAATTCAAAGAATAATGGTAGAGGTGTGTTATTCCGACTGGAGAGTCTGTGACCACTGGTGTTCTAAGGGGACCTCTGTGATATATGTAAATGGACAAAAATAAAGAGCTGATTTGTAAGTTTGCAGATGACATGAACATTGGCAGAGTCGTGGGTCAATATGGTGGTTATCAAATTATTCAGTAATTAAGAGATCAGTTGGGATATGGTAGGCGGACTTTAATCTAGATAAATATGAAGTGTTTCACTTTGGGAGACCAAAACAAAGTGGCAAATTTACAGTAAATACAAGTCCCTCACGAACATTGATGTAAAGAGGGATCTAGGGGTGCAAGTCCGTCGCTCACTGAAAGTGTCAACTCGAGTAGAGTGGTAAAGATGCCATACAACATACTTTCCTTTATCGGTTAGGATATTGAATGTAGGTTATTGGCAAGTTATGTTTTAAGTATTGCAGGAAACAGTACAGGAAGGATGTGGCAGCTTTGGAGAGGTTGCAGAAGGTTCACTGGGACTTTGCCTCAATTACATTGGTTTACCGGGATGTTATCTGGATTAGTTACAAGGAGAGGTTGTATAAACTTGGATTATTTTCTCTGATGTTGAGGAGCAACCTGATAGAAGTTTATAAAATTATGACACAAGTGAATGGGGTGGATAATCTGAGTCTTTTTCCCAAGATGGAAATGTCAAATACTAGATGGCATAGATTTAATGTGAGAGAGGGAAAGTGTAAAGATTTGTGAAGCAGATTTTTTTCCACGGTAAGTGGTAGGTGACTGGAGATTGCTGCCCAGGGAGGTGGTCGAAGCAAATATGATAGCAACATTTAAGAGGTTAACATCACATGAACAAAGACAGGGGATAAAGGAATATAGATCATGCACATGCAGATGGGTTTAGTTTAAATTTGCAGATTGACAACTTGGTCCGAAGTGCCTTTCTGTGCTTTATTGTTCTATTGGGAACAAATTAAAGACATACATGATTTTGTGTCACGGAAAGGGAAGAATTAAGGAACATCAGTGGATGAGTTCATTCAGGGTGCTTATGTAATTTCAATAGATTGCAATGGAAAACCCTAGAGTTTATCAGAAGGGAAATTCTCAGTGGTTTATACCAGATTTCATTGTAGTCAAATTACCAGCCCTTATGCAAATCTAGAATAATTGAATGCAAGGATCAAGTTTACAGGTTCTGCAGCTATGTAAAAACAATTGGGTTTTTTTTCTAAATACAGGAAGCATTGTTTCACTGGTGGACGTAGCATTTTAAGATGTAACACACTTCAATGGTGGGTCAACAACAGTTTTTCTTGACTCTGAACAAATAATTTCTCTTTTGCTAAAGTTTTATTAGAGGAGGTGCCGCTGAGGAAAGTAACATTTTTCAGTATAGATAGCTTTCTTCCCAAAAGAGCTGAAGTACAGCAAGCAGAGTAGATGATGACCAATTATGTAAATCCTATGTCTCCAGTGTATCATTCACAGCAGCAATCAAGACAGCAATGAAATGTTGCTACAGTAAGGAACACCCTGTTGTCCACTTACAGGGAAAACTTTATTGTACAATAGATCATGGTGCCCAGAGAACTGAACTGCATTTACAAAACATCTTGAACATAACAATCCTACAATTACCTTTGTATATCTCCCTCCTATTGAAACTGTACTACCAGCTTTCATTTATTTCAATTTAACACTTTTACTCACCAGTTCAAAATATGAGGCAATTTTATATAATGTTGAGCTGATACACATTTAGTAGAATGAAGAATCCTGATGGTTCCAAAGTTCTTCCATTTGAGAATAACAGAGGCCACTGTGCTCTTCGGGGCCGGCAATGCTGCAGAAATTGTTTTATACCCTTCCCCAGATCTGTGTCTTGACACAATCCTGTCTCGGAGGTCTACGGCCAGTTTTCTCTGGAAACACCTGTTTTCACTTCTTCAATCTGGGGTCTTATGTGTAGATAGATGATAACAAAAATGTTAAATCCATTATAAAACTAGGCTGTAACAACAAAATGTGGAAAAAGTGAAGGGATCTGAATACTGTCTGAATGCACTGAACATATTTGAATTTGAAGAGTCTTGACCCGAAACGTCACCCATTCCTTCTCTCCAGAGATACTGCATGTCTCACAGAGTTACTCCAGCATTTTACATAGAAAATAGGTGCAGGAATAGGCCATTCTGCCCTTTAAGCAAGCATCGCTATTCAATGTGATCATGGCTGATCATCCACAATCAGTACCCCGTTCCTGCCTTAAGAGGTCTATCTAACTCTTTTGAATGCATCCAGTGAATCGACCTCCACTGCTTTCTGAGGCAGAGAATTCCACAAATTCACAACTCTGGGTGAAAAAGTTTTTCCTCATCTCAGTTCTAAATGGCCTACCCCTTATTCTTAAACTGTGGCCCCTGGTTCTGGACTCCCCCAACATCGGGAGCATGTTTTCTGCATCTAGCGTGTCCAATCCCTTAATAATTTTATATGTTTCTATAAGATCCCCTCTCATCCTAAATTCCAGTGAATACAAATACAGTCGTTCCATTCTTTCATCATATGACAATCCCCCCATCACGGGAATTAACATCGTGAATCTACTCTGCACTCCCTCAATAGCAAGAATGTCCTTCCTCAAATTAGGAGCCCAAAACTGCGCACAATACTCCAGGTGTGGTCTCACCAAGGCCCTCCCTGTACAACTGCAGAAGGACCTCTTTGCTCCTAAACTCAAACCCTCTCGTTATGAAGGCCAACGTGCCATTAATTTTCTTCACTGCCTGCTGTACCTGCATGCTTAAGTCTATCTTCGGTGTAAACCAGCATCCGCAGTTCCTTCCTGCACAATGTACTACATATGTTCTGTTAAAGTATTTAAATTTGTCCCTTATGTAGCCATCACCTGTGTTACAGCTAACACCAAGAGGAAGGAGAAAACAGTGCAATTACAGCACTTATCATATATAGTGCATATGTTTTCTTATGACATGGAAAACCATTTGGCCCATCAAATCTGTGCTGATTTTGATAGCAATCCCATTCCTCTGCCTTCTTGTGATCAGTTATCTCTTTCATGCCCATTAAAACCCACCAGACACCCAAGGGGGTTTTAAGTATACATTTATTCGAACAACCAGCACATCTTTGGGATGGGGAAAAAAACCAGAGGAAGTCATGCACAGGGGAAACGTGCCAACTCCATACAAACATCGCTTAAGTTCATGATTTAACTTGGATGGCAGAAGCCACAAGACAGTTACACTGCCTGCGGCATTACTGTGTCATCCTCAAGTACTTTAGCCCCTCAAGCACCAGTTCAGACCCCCACCGGGTAAATAAATAGAAAGAGCCCAGATGCTGCAATCCTCAACCAAGGACAACTCAACACAACTGCACAAAAACATATTTCATGCTGAAGAAATTAGAAAAAATATGAAGGAGAAAATTGTGTCATTACCAGACACGCTGTTCAGAAGAATGGGAACATTTAAGCCAGATGAGAAACATAGACATAGAAAAATAGCTGGAGTAGACCATTCGGCCCTTCGTGCCAGCGCCGGCATTCAATATTATTGCTGATCATCATCTAAAATCAGTACCCCGTTCCTGCTTTTTCCCCATAACCCTTGATTCATTTAGCCTTGAGCCAAATCTAACTCTTTTGAAAACATCCAGTGACTTGGCCTCCACTGCCTTCTGTGGCAGAGAATTCCACAGATGCACAACTCTCTGGGTGAAGACGTTTTTCCTCATTTCAGTCCTAAATGGCCTACCCATTATTAAACTGTGATCCCTTAATAACTCTGGACTCCCCCAACATTGGGAATATTTTTCCTGCATTTAGTCTGTCCAATCCTTTAGGAATTTTATATGTTTCTATAAGATCCCCTCTCTTCCTTCTAAATTCCAGTGAATACAAGACTTGCCGACCCATTCTTTCATCATATGTCAGTCCAGCGATCCCGGGAATTAACCTGGTGAACCTACGCTGCACTCCCTCAATAGCAATAATGTCCTTCCTCAAATTAGGAGACCAAAATTGCACACAATACTCCAGGTGCGATCTCACTAGGGCCCTGCACAACTGCAGTAGGACCTCCTTGCCACCAAACTCCAAAACTCTCGCAATGAAGGCCAATATGCCATTAGCTTTCTTCACTGGGTGTTGTACCTGCATGCTTACTTGCAGTGACTAATGTACAAGCATACCCAGGTCTCGTTGCACCTCAGCTTTTGCTAATCTGACACCACTCATGTTTACAAATACACAGGACCAGATGTTAAAAGTCCAAAGTGCCAAATATCAATTTACTCCCGATGGTGATCGGAGCCTTCTGCACTCACCTATGCTCCTCCGATGTTGAGAAAGGCTAGGGAGACACGTGATTGGGTTATCAAGTGGGCACCTACTTTCTTTGACGTTTCACTGATTGAACCCACAACATCTCCAGTAGGCTCAGTGGTGCATTCTGGCGACCCAGAACCACCCCCCCTGCATCTGTCTAGTCGGTTATTTGGGAGACCAGATGGGGTCTTTCCTCTTAAGCCAGAGCCACTGGCTACTCCGCTCTGCCACCCGTGATGTTTCTTTGATGGCCTGGCTTAGGGCTTGTCCGCTGATCCCCCAGACCTTCATCAGTCTTAAGGTAGATGTTGCCACGAATCCGCGACATCCAACTTCTACCGGGCAGATCTTATCTCTCCAGGGTTACACAAAATGCTGGAGAAACTCAGCGGGTGCAGCAGCATCTAAGGAGCGAAGGAGATAGGCGACGTTTCGGGTCGAGACCCTTCTTCAGACCTCTTAGCTCTCCAGCCCCGCTGTTCTGCCTCCGCTGCAAGCTCTGTATATCGCAGTTTCTTTCTTTAGAAGGATTCCTGCACAGCATCCTCCCAAGGGACTGTGACCTCCACAAAATACACTATGCGCTGAGAGTTCGACCAGAGCACAAGATCAGGCCTCAAGTTGGTGATGGTTATCTCTGATGGAACTATAAGTCGTTGGTCCACATCCACCAGCATCTGCAAATCCCGGGCTGCCTCCAGCTGTCCAAACCTGGTTCTTGGTGGAATTTTCCATTGCCTTTGTTCACCCCACCCACCCCGAACAAAGGCTATTGTCTTAACTGGGTTGGTTGTGCTGGGCGGCAGGGCATTGTTGGTTGTTCTCCTGCGGTCCAGAGTCACTGCCAGGCATTTGAGCACTTCATTATGTCTCCAGGTGTACCGTCCTTGGGAGAGGCTTACTTTACACCCAGTGAGAATGTGCCTAAGTGTGGCTGGTGTTGAACACAGGGGGCATGATGGATCTACGCCCAGCCATTGGTTGAGATTTTTTGGGCTAGGAAGGACATCATAGGTTGCCTGAATGATTAAACTTATCCTGCTCGCCTCCATCTCCCACAAGTCCTTCCAGCTGATCTTCCTCTTTTCCACACTCTCCCATCTCATCCACTGATCCTGTTTAGCTTGCGACACAGCATTGGCACATCTACTCAATTCCTCCTGTCGGCGGACTTCGGCCGCAACCAACTTCCGGCGCTCCGGTGATGATGCCGTTCCAGCAAGGTCGCTTACCGCCAAGCCGCAAGCCACTTCTTCCGTGTTGGATTTGCCCTACCATGTCGCCTTGGTGGAGAGCAGATTTTGCCTGCGGTGTCGCATTCTTAGCTGTCCACTTCTTTCCTGTTGCCGGGGTTGGAGCAGCAGCTCGGATGACAGTGTCCCTTGATTCTGCCAGGGTCATCTCTAGTCTGACTTTAGTGCACTTGAATCCTCTGTGAGACTAGAGAGAGGCGGCTGGAGTACCCCCTTACCGTACAGGCCTATGCTGCTCAGGCACCGAGGAACACCTAACCACTTTCTCACAAAAGAGCTGATTGTTCTTTCTATCTTCTCGACTCTTGTGAGGATGATGTCATACATAGTTAGTGTCCACATAAGGCGAGGTAGTAACCCAAACTGCAGGCACCAGATTTTCAGCTTTCCAGACAGCATCGATTGGCGATGTTCTCCAGACCTTTGATGACTTTTGCCTAAACTCGTTAGCCTGATCAGTGTCCTTCAGTTTAGAGTTATACCATCTTCCCAGACTTTTGATTGGCTTCTCTGACACAGTTGGAATAGGTTCTTGATCAATGAAGAACCTTTGATCTGCCAGTTTGCCTTTGATTATAGAAATGCTTCTTGATTTGGATGGCTTGAATTTCATTCTGACCCCAGTGATGTTCTCTTGAAGCTTCCCTAAAAGGCACCAGGTGCAAGGTGCTGTTGTTGTTATGATTGTCATGTCATCCATGTAGGCCCTGATGGGTGATTGACGGACCCCGGACTTCAGCCGCTCGCCACCCACTACCCACTTGGAGGCCCTTATAATGATTTCCACAGCCATTGTAAAAATCAATGGGAAGATGGTACACCCCGCCATAATGCCAATCTCCATGCAGTGCCATGTGGTCGTGAAGTCAGGCGTGGTGAAACAGAGCTGCAGATCTTGAAAATAAGCTTTGACAAGGCTTGCGATAGTCTCTGGTATCCTGAAGAAGTCAAAGGATGCCCAGAGAAAACTGTGAGGGACAGTTCCGAACGCATTGGCAAGGTCAAGGAAAATGACATGCAGATCTCTTCTCGTTTCTTGCAGTCTGGATTTGGTGCCAAATCATGCAGGTATGTTTGAGACATCCAGAGAACCCTGGGATGCCTGCTTTTTGGACTGTTGTATCCACAAGGTTGTTTCTCTCTAAATAGCTGGTCATCCTCTGAGCTATGATGCTGAAGAAAATATTACCCTCTACATTGAGGAGGCTGATAGGGCGGAATTGGCTGATATCTGTGGATTCCTTCTCTTTCGGAATCAAGATTCCTCCTGCCCTGCGCCATGCTTTGGGTATGACTCTCTTCTCCCAAGCCCCTCTCATTAGCCTCCACAGGAAGCAAAGAACATCAGGAGCACAATTGTAGAGTCGATACGGTACCCCATTTGGCCCTGGGGCTAAAGATGCTCTTGCCCACTTTACTGTCTGTTCCACCTCCCTCCACTTTGGAGGACTAATGTCCATCTTGTGCTCTGGTTGTTCAATTGGTGGAACGTCCAATGGAATAGCTGTCTTCTGGTGTCTCTTGTCATCCGCATGCAATCTTTCCAGATGCTCGTCCAGCTCCTGCCTCGATGTTTTCAGGTTTCCTCCCTTTTCTTTGATGAAAAGTGATTTTATGAATTTATAGGGGTCCTTGAAGAAGCGTGATCTCGTTCATTCTTTCGTTTTTCGTGATTTCCGCAGGTACTCTGCTCGTCTCAGGATTGCTAAACGGTTTTTGATGTTTCAGATAATAATCTGCCTTCCTGTTCTTGCCATCAAAGTGGATAACCTCACATTTATCCACATTATGCTGCATCTGCCCACTCACCCAACCTCTCCAAGTTACCCTGCAGCTTCATAGCATCCTCATCACGGCTCACACTGCCACCCAGCTTTGTGCATCTGCAAACTTTAATACCCTCATATAAATTGTTAATATATATTGTAAATAACTGGGGTCACAGCAACGAGCCTTGTGGCACCCTACTAGTCACTGCCTGCCATTCTGAAAAAGACCTGTTAATTCCTACTCTTTGCTTCTTGTCTGTCAAGCAGTTCTCTATCCATGTCAATACCGTACCCCAATACCATGTGCTCTAATTTTGCACTCTAATCTTATGTGTGGGACCTTGTCAAAGGTTTTTTGAAAGTCCAGTTACACAGGGCTGCCAACATTGAGTGAGAGTTGAGAGTAAGACATTGCGAGAGACCAAGCCCGAGGGAGCGTAGCACGAGATTGCACAATTTCAAGCTGAAAAATGCAAAAGCTCTGTACCAATGGGAGTGGGGGAGGGGGGGGGGGGGGGGGTTGGTGGTGGTGTAGGGGGATGGTTGGTGTACCCATTGGTACAGAGCTTTTGCATTTTTCAGCTTGAAACTGTGCAATCTCGTGCATACTGCAGCAAGTCTTTTAACTTACACTTGAATGCAATGTTTATGCTTTAAATTGGATTAGCTATGAATAAGGTTAGGCTAAATTACATTCCTAATTACATTCCACAGTAGAGCCAGGCTCTGATCAACAGGTGCAGCTCATGAATGATCTTAGTCTATTCATGTATGGAAATCAGATTATAATCAAACACTTGGCCCATGTAGACCAACCTGGGTCTCACTGCACACCTGGTATACTCCTGATCCTGACTCCAGTTGTATACCGTCTCTCATTCCTGACCCTGAGTCCAGCCTTACAGCTGGACCCCTATTCTACCCTGATCATAGCTGCTTACCTGCTTAGGTCTCCAGTGCAGAACACTCCCATTGTCCTAGCTTTGACTGCACACCTAGTACTATTTCAGACCTTGACTCTGGATGCAGACTTGGCCTTGCTCCTAGCCCCTCTGCACTGACATTATATCTGGCCCACACATAAAGCCCCATATCTGACTCCCTGGACTTAACCTATTACGTTCAAGTCCACAGGTGCTTATCTAATGGGGTAATCTTTTATGGGGCACTTCACGGACCAAATTTTGTATAACAGAATTTGCTACATCCATTGGTTTCATTGTTATCTAACACGCTAGTTACTTTGTCAAATAAGTCAAATTGGTTGAACACTATTTCTCATCTATAAAATTATACTCACTCAGCTGCATAAGTATTCTGTTTCTATTTTCAGTATTTTGCTGTCTTCCTCTCAGTGGGACTTTTCTGAAATGCAAAGTCCAATAACTATATATTTAAGCAATATTATTCTATTAAATGTGATCTTGAGAGTACATAATATTTTCTGTGGTATTCATAACACAACAATGATAAAAAGATCTTTGTTTTGAATGCACCTACCAACATGCATACATTATTATATTCCAGTAAATATGTACCGAGGGCAATTACAGAGCACCTGACGTCAACGAACAATTAACTTTGTAAAGATCGGATGGAATTTAAGCTGTTATACCTAAGGACAATTGAAATTGGATAAGGACTGCTGAATAAGGCTTTCCCTATGGACATGTTACTCATAGTTACTATTAACATCAATAATTGATAAATACTAATTATAACTGCACGGTACTACTAATAACTATTGCTAATGGTTACTAATTACTTATAATTGAATTACTTAGAATTAGTTAAAATGGCAATTATAAGTACGGTTGGAATTAAAGCTTGATTTCACTTTTTTTTCCTCTTCTGTTATCTATTTTGATATATGCTATATCTTGTATATACTATATCTTGATAATAGTTACCTTTTTATTTACAAAAAATATATATTTTTTACTAATGTAATATGAATACTTTGGAACTTAAAATGTCCCCCCCCCCCGGTAAAATATCACTATGGAAATGTCACGAGCACGGAGCTAGTTACGTTTTTTTTTCAAAGGCTACGGAAGTCGGTAGATGGCTGGCCGTGTTAGTATGGCTATCACTAACTGCACTACTTATAGATGTAGTTTTTTCTTACTTTTTTCACTTTACTAACCACTTAGTCTATCACTTTTTTAATATAATACTTTATTATAATTTTAAGTTTGAATGGAGTCATAAGTTTTATCAAAGGAGATATGTACGCGAGAAAGACCAACGAGACTTAAAATTCATCTATCTGACGTTCGGGAGCAATGTCGGGCTTGTTGAGCTGAACCATCTGCTCTTTTATAGACATCCCTAAACAAAAGATGCAAGATTCGAATATGAAGATTGGGGGTGAAGGAATAACATTTTGTAGTTGGAACGTTAAGGGTATTAACGAACCAATCAAGAGAGGTAAAGTATTAGCATATTTAAAAGCACTTAAAACAGATGTAATATTTCTTCAGGAAACTCACCTTAAAAAGGATGCAGAGCATAGATTGAAAGCTAAATGGATTGATAAAGTGTATCATTCCTCATTCACACATAAATCCAGAGGTGTTGCAATACTAATCTGTAAAGGGATACCTTACGGATATCAACTATATATCAACTATAACGGACGGTAGATATATTGTATTAATAAGTGAATTATACACACAAAAACTGACTCTTATTAATGTTTATGGACCAAATTTTGATAGGCCCTTGTTTTTTAAGAAAATACTTAATACAATTCCGGAATTAATACAACACAATTTAATAATCTGAGGAGACTTAAATTGTACATTAGACCCCTATTTAGATAGATGTCCAGTGACTTATTAAATGCATATATAGATACTAGTAATATCAAGGATGTTTGGAGAATAGAAAACCCAACCAGACGAGAATATTCATTTTATTAATCGGTACATAAAACATATTCAAGAATAGAGTCTTTTTTGGTGGACTTCAAGCTTATTCCAGTTACTTATAACTCGAAATATCACAATATTATAATCTCGGACCATGCACCCATAACATTTATGATTAAATTAAATGGAAGGACGGAGAAATAATTACAATGGAGACTGAATCCACAAATTTTAAAGGAAAAAGCATGTCAGGAATATCTCACTAAACAGATTAATATGTTCTTTGAAATTAATGATAACCCTGAAACGTCTGCCTCCCTACCTTGGGAAACATTTAAAGCATTTACTCGAGGAGCTATGATCTCCTCCCAAGCATTTCATAATAAAGAGAATCGGGCTAAACACCAGGCATTGAAAAGGGAAATAAAACAATTAGACATAGAAAATGCAGCTACACCAACTATGATAAAACACAATAAAATTGCAGCATTGAAATATAAATTAAATAAAATATATTCAGACCAAGTTGTAAAAGTTTACCAATATACTAAACAATTACATTTTGAATTCGGTGATAAACCTCAAAAATTATTCGCTCATCAATTACGGAAACTGGATGGGGAAAAAACAATTCATAGGATTAAATCAGAAACAGAACCACTAGTACAATCTAAGGATATTAATGAGAGATTTCTGCAATATTATCAAAACCTTTACTCTGCTAAAACGATAGATCACCGGACAGGAACAAAAGCATTCCTACAAAAATGCAATCTTAAAGGGTTAGATTTGAAAGATAGAGAATTACTAAACGCTGAAATAACAGTAAAAGAAATTGAAGAGTCTATCAGTTCTTTAAAAAATGGTAAATCCCCGGGCCCCAATGGCATAGACTCCGAATTCTATAAAGCATTCTATGACCTGGTTGCTCCGCGTTTAAAGACACTGTTTGAACATATCTATACCCAACAGAAATTACCAGAAACGCTAAATGTATCTATAATAACACTTATACCAAAAATAGATAAGGACCTGGATGATCCAGGTTCATACAGAGCTATAGCTCTCCTAAATACAGATAAATAAATATTAACTAAAATCCTAGCACAAAGATTAAGCACAATGATTAATAAATTAATACACCCGGACCAAACAGGATTTATACCAAAACGCTACTCTTCATATAACCTGAGACGATTATTCAAAATTATATACTCAAAGAGAAGTACTAACAAAGATCCAGCAATTATTTCGTTAGATGCTGAGATAGCATTCGACCAGGTGGAATGGCCCTATTTATTTTCGGTTATGAACATTTTTCAATTGGGCGAGAAGTTTAGTACATGGGTAAAACTTTTATATACTAACCCAACAGCTGGAATATCGACAAATCAAATGTTATCAGCTAAATTTAACTTATCTAGAGGCTGTAGACAAGGATGTCCGTTATCCCCGCTATTATTCGCACTCGCAATAGAACCATTAGCAGAAAGCGTGAGGTCCCATCTTGAAATATATGGGTATAACACTAACGATACTGAGAATAAAATTTCCTTATATGCAGAAGATGTATTAATTTACATTACAAAACCTGAAGTTAGTATCCCAAACTTATTAAATTTAATAACTCAATATGGCTCGTTTTCAGGATACAGAATTAATTGGAATAAAAGTGAAATCATGCCAATAATGGAAAGTAACCCACATATATTACACCAATTTCCTTTTAAAATAGTAAATGAAAAATTTAAATATCTTGGAATTTATGTAACAAAGACATATACTTCTTTATTTAAATTTAACTTTCCGCCTTTATTGAACATATTACATATGAATATTTTATATTGGAAAACATTACCTATCTCAATGTTGGGTAGAATTAATGCAATAAAAATTATTTTTCTCCCACAATTATTGTACCTCTTTCATTTAATCCCGATATATCTCCCAAAAACTTTTTTTGAAAAGGTTGACTCTATAGTCACCATTTTATCTGGGATTATAAGAACCACAGAATAAATAAAAAGCACTTTGTAAATAAAAAATAAATGGAGGTTTAGCCCTACCGAATTTTATGCTCTATTTTTGGGCAGTTAACGTAAGAAATATGAATTTTTGGTTGGAAGAACTGGACCAACAACCAGATTGGTTAAGAATGGAAAAGGAACACTGTTTACCTTTTGAAATTGGGTCAATCTTATTTGCTATTACTAAATTAAGCAAAAAAACCTATAGTGAAAACCCCATTATAGTGGAATATGCATTTGGAAACAATTAAAAAAGGCACTAAAATTGGATAATTTACCACTACCTCTTCCCATTGTAAACAACCCTACATTTAAACCCTCAATGATGGATAAAGGTTTTTTACAATGGAAAAATCACGGAATTACAAAGATGGGTCATCTCTACAAGAAAGGTACATTCCTCTCATTTCAGGAACTACAACAAATTTATGGGCTTCACTCAAATGACTACTTTAGATACCTACAACTTAGAGACTACGCTAAATCAAATACACAGGACTATAGAAATAGAAAGACAGAAATTCTTGATGAATGTTTGAATAAACACGCTAACACAGAAAAATTGATGTCTTATATTTATAATATCCTATTAGATAATGATGCACCCATGACGGAAATATATAGGCAATCATGGGAAATTGAACTAGGCCAACCAATAAGGCCAAAAATATGGGAGGAAAGCTTACAACATATACATCACTGTTCGTTAAATGCTAGACACTCTTTAATACAATTTAAAGTATTACATAGATTGCACTATTCAAAAACAAAATTAAATAGAATTTTCCCAAGCATATCTCCTATTTGTGAAAAATGTCAGCACTCAGAGGCTAACTTAATGCACACATTTGTAAGTTGTATTAAAATTAATAATTTTTGGACGGATATTTTTAAGATAATTTCGGAAATTGTCAATATCCAATTGGACCCCGATTCAAAATTAATAATATTAGGAATACTAGAACAAAATCAAATATTTACAACAAGCCAAAGAAACTTTATCGATTATAGTTTAATAACTGGGAAAAAATTAATATTAAAATTTTGGAAAGGCCCTAAAGCCCCCACAATTAAAATGTGGACTATGGAAATGTCGGAGACCCTACTTTTGGAAAGATTAAGATTTGTCTTAATGGAAAAACAAGAACTATTTACTAGAATATGGTCTCCATTCATTGAATATTTGAAGGGGCAAACCGGTTCGGCACGAGAACCTGACTGAAACCCGAATCAAGGATTAGATGAAGAATTACATTTTATAATCCACGGACATATCTCCAATGATGTATAATTAGCTGATTATTCCATTCTCTTTTAATTTTTTGGTTTATTTTCTCTCCCTCTATTATTTTCTATCTAAATAAAATTTTTAAAAATATATAGAAGTATTACTATTATACAATTGAGAATACAAACAATATTAATAATGTATGACTACAACAAACAAAATGTTTTTTTATTATGTATTTACTTCTAATAAAAAAAAGTATTTAAAAAAAGGAAGATAGGGACAGAGATGCTACACAGAGATTTTGATAGGAAGGTAACGTAACAGCAGCTGAGTAAAAGATTGGTCAAATGGTAGGTTCAATGAAGATCGGGCTAGGGATAGCCACGTCTATCCCTCATTGCCAGCAGCTCATGGGAAGCGGCTCTAAAGTGGAAAGCGGCTGTAAAAGGACAGCGCTGCTGGAGGGTGGGGGGGGAGTTCCTTTCAGAGTGTGTGGGTAGTCTGTCCAGGGGTAAAGTTGCGGGGAGGGCAGGAGCGTTGAGAAGGAGGGGGTCGGCCGGGGATCATCCAGCTCAAGAGTGGGTCAGTGTGCGAAGGATAACAGGACTGCGGGCGGTGGAGCTTACATAATATGTTAGTGCGAGTAACCTCAATTGATCCCTTGTTCGCGCTGACACAGGAGTAAGGTCCACCGCCCGCTGTGATGTTATCCTTCACCCGCTGACCCGCTCTGCTCTGTGATCTTTGCTCTTGAGCCGGTCCGCTCACTGTTCAGACGGAGAGCACTGCCAGAGGTGAGCAGGCCGGCAGAAGGTGCTGAGATGGCAGTCGGTTCCGCTGTCCGGTGATGGCAGCCGCTTGTAGCCACGCAAGCTGCTTCCCTCCCTGGCCACAATGCGGTAGCTCCGCGCACGGAGCGCCGCGTCAGCGGTGAGTGAGTGAGTTACTGGCATGAACCCTACCCCCTCCTTCTCAACGCTCATGCCCTCCCTGCAACTTTACCCCTGGCTAGACTCCCCACACGCTGGAAAGGAACTCTCCCCGAATTGGTCCCTTGATAAGTTGAACTAGTATTGTCATTCAATAAGATGACAACTGATTCAACGTGTGCTCCCGTTTTTCCCACCATCTTTCCACCTGCCGTCACCCTCCACCCCCCACCCACTCAGTAATTCAGAAAGAAGGAGATTTGGAAGGCGTGGGAAAATTCGGAGAGAACAATCCGCGCATGCGCGGCTTAAGATTTCTTTAAGCCGACTGTCATATCACTGACGACACGTGAATCATCCGTTATAATTATTTATTTATATTTCTATGAATTTTTTTTCCAATCGGGCCCCGCACCTCCTAAGGCTGGCCATGATGGTGGTAGCAGAATTAGCTCAGGATACTTCCAGTTTCCAGCCCCGCGACGTGGACGCTTCTGCTATGGGGCCAATGCATCTTTAACAATCGACTCAAGCATCTTCCCCACTACCGATGTAAGGCTAACTGGTCTATACTTCCCTGTTTTCTCTCTCCCTCCTTTCTGGAGTGGTGCCCATGAAACTGCATTAAACACTATCTGCACACTACAAAATAAGATCGGTGACATCCCTCCTTCCCAGTTATGAAAATCCAAGGGTCTTGAATGCAAAATGAAACTCTGTTGCTCTTTGCACAAATGCTGCTGACCAGCACTTTGGGTTTTGCTCAGAGATCCAGCGACTTCAGTTCCTTGTGACTTCAAAAGATTGCAATAATTGCCGATACAATCAAAACCCCACCACTCGTTCATTCTTCCTCTCAGACAGACAGGGGTGCAGTTTCAACTCGACTAATGCACCTATTCGACACAAGGAACTATAGATGCGGGTTTACTAAATATAAAAGACACAGTGTACACAAAAAGCTGGAGAAACTCAGCGGGTGCAGCAGCATCTAAGGAACGAAGAAGCTCTCCTTCGTTCCTTAGATGCTGCTGCACCCGCTGAGTTTCTCCAGCTTTTTGTGTACCCTCGATTTTCCAGCATCTGCAGTTCATTCTTTAACATAAAATACACAGTGTTGGATGTAACTCAGTGGGTCAGGCAGCATCTCTGGAGAACATGGACAGGTTTCAGGTTGGGTCTGAAGAAGGGTCACTATCCTTGCTCTCCAGAGATGTTGCCTGACCCCATGAGTTACTCCAAATTCACTTTGTGTATTTTCTTATGCACCTATTCAATTCAAACTATTGATTTGTATCCTCTTTACTGGAAAGATTGCCCGATGACGTGCTGTGAGAGTGTGCATTTGCGTCCATTTTCTGGTCCTACCTTCTGGTATTACATCAATGGCGTCCTCACTTTCTTTAATATTCTCCCTTTCATCACTGATCCCTGTTGTTCGAAGTGTATTTCTCTAGCTATGCCTCGAGGAATGTTTCTAATATGAAGAAAGTGAATAAACCGAAGTTGTTTTTCTTCACAAGAGGGCGGGAGGAAGCCTCAGGGCCATGACCTTCTCAACATGGTGCCGAACCAGCCCATCTTCAAAGGCATCGCTCTGGAGTTGATATTTAAACACAAGGAGGCAAATGGGAGGTGAATAAAAAGTTGAGAATTCGGGGTTTTGCAAAATGATTTAGTTTTAAAAAGGTCTGCGCTGTAATGGCGGCCTGTTTGTTTCCTTGGCAGCGCGGCCGCCCGCTATACAGGGACGTCAGCGTAACCTAGGCAACGGTGGCGCTAAACAACACTTTCCTCACACTCCACAGCAACTTCTTCAGTGGCAACATGACTTTACCACTCTTGCCCGGGAATTCCTTCAACAGGAACGTGAGTAACAAATGCTAACAATCTGCTTACTTTACAATCTACTTTCTTCTTTAAAATCGTTTGTTAAAACACCAGGACACTGTGACAAAACCCTGACTAACAGGTTCAATAATAAACACAAAGTGCTGGAGCAAATCAGCGAGTCCAGGCAGCAACTCTGCAGAACATGCAGTGCCCTCCATCATGTCTGGAACAAAGACCCATCATTTATTTATTTGCCTCTGTACTCGGCAATTTGAGATTTGTAATAGAAAAAAAATCGCATGTGGTTAAAGTGCACATTGTCAGATTTTATTAAAGGGTATTTCTATACATTTTGGTTTCAACATCATACATCCCGTTTCATGGCACATACTGTTTGGGAGACATGGCTTCACAGGTGTTTGTAATTGCTCAGGTGTGTATAAATGCCTCCTTAATGCAGGTGCAAGAGAGCTCTCAGCAGCTCGTCTTTCCATCAAGTTTCTTTGAAAACGTTTATTGCTGTTCACCAACACGAGGACCGAAGTTAGAAAAATAGGTGCAGGAGTAGGCCATTCGGCCCTTCGAGCCTGCACCGCCATTCAATGTGATCATGGCTGATCATCCAACTCAGTATCCCGTGCCTGCCTTCTCTCCATACCCCCTGATCCCTTTAGCCACAAGTGCCACATCTAACACCCTCTTAAATATAGCCAATGAACTGGCCTCAACTACCTAAGTTGTGTCAATTAAAGTCAAAGAAGCCATTATGAGACTGAGAAACAAGAATAAAACTGTTAGAGAAGACGAATTCTCTCTAGAATAAAGAAAAAAAAAACCCGAACACCAGTCCGACAGATCAGAAACACTCTTCAGGTGTGGATTGTCAATGAACACTGTCCGCAGAAGATTTCAACAGATATACAGAAGCTACACTGGCTAGCCGCAAAAATAGGATGGCCAGGTTACAGTTTGCCAAGAAGTATTTAAAAGAGCAACCACAGTTCTGGAAAAAGGTCTTGTGGACTGATGAGATGAAGATTAACATATATCAGAGTGATGGCAAGAGCAAAATATGGAGGAGAGAAGGAACTGCCCAAGTTTCAATGCATACCACCTTATCTGTGAAACACGGTGGTGGGGGTGTTATGGCCTGGGCATGTATGACTGCTGAAGGTACTGGCTCATTTATCTTCATTGATGATACAACTGCTGATAGTAGTAACATTAGCAATGTTACAAAATTTTGAGATTTTAAAAATCAAGTCTGCAATTTATCCCATCAGATAAAGCATAAAAAGAAGTTTAATTTGACACCTAATTTACTTTCATATCTTCAGTATTAAGAAAGTTATGGCCATTTTCATACTCGGAAATGAGCATCTTGCTTCCCATTGCCTTTCCATTGACTTAACTCAAAAGCTGTGATCTGGAAAAGTTAAAAGTCCATAACATTCTTAAAAATTAAGAGAACTCAATGAAATTTTCAGTTATTATAGATTGAAGCATTCTGAAACAAATATTAAACAATCTTACTTGGATTACCTGAAATTAAAGCTTATAATTAGTTAGTTATCTAATTGTAGCTAATTACAAAATTCAATGAGTAGATCTAAACATCTATCAATTTCTTAAGAAAAGATAAACTTTTTTAAAATTGCCTAAGTGTCCAAATAACATTCACACAATAATCCACAATATAACATAATTTTTAAATTTCATTTTCATGAATTTCTGGGCCAAATGGAAGGAATTTAGTGTTTTATGCCTGTAAATTAATGGCCATTTTTAATCAACTAGCGAGTGGGTTTTAGTGGAATGCGGTGGATTGGAACGTTGCGGTTAGCAGTGAAGTCGGGGGGAAAAATACTGGGGGTTCATACATTTTTGGGGGACCCCATTTCACAACATAAAAATATTATTAATGCCTCCCGAAAAACCAACTTTTAATATAAAAATAAAGTATTTACCTTTTTTTCTCCCCTACGCAAAATGCTTCCGGTTGTCTGCGCTCACGGCTTTTGAAGGTGATTTTTTAAATTACTCTAGTTAATAAATAATCTAGAGTAATTTAAAAATACCACCATTCGTTAAATGTTGGAGCGATTTTTCTTCAGCAACCAAATCGCCCGACATTCAACGATTATCCAGGCCTGTGGAAAAACGGCACTTTAAGCCCGCCCCCCTCTGCAAGGCGCGAAAGTCGCGCACACGGGGAGCGGCAGAAGTGCAGCGCCGGTAAAGGTAAGTTTTGTAACATACCTAGTAACATAATGAATTCTGAAGTGTACAGACACATCCTATCTGCTCAAGTTCAAACAAATGCCTCAAAACTCATTGGCCGGTGCTTCATTCTACTGCAAGACAATGATCCCAAACATACTGCTGAAGCAACAAAGGAGTTTTTCAAAGCTAAAAAATGGTCAATTCTTGAGTGGCCAAGTCAATCACCCAATCTGAACCCAATTGAGCATGCCTTTTATATGCTGAAGAGAAAACTGAAGGGGACTAGCCCCCAAAACCAGCATTAGCTAAAGATGGCTGCAATACAGGCCTGACAGAGCATCACCAGAGAAGACACCCAGCAACTGGCGATGTCCACCAATTGCAGACTTCAAGCAGTCATTGTATACAAAGGTACAAATTATTAAACATGACTACTTTCATTCACATGACATTGCTGTGTCCCAAACATTATGGTGCCCTGAAATGGGGGGACTATGTATAAACACTGCTGTCATTTTTACATGGTGAAACCAAAATGTTAAAAAATGGCCTTTATTAAAATCTGACAATGTGCACTTTAACCACATGTGATTTAAAAAAAAATTACAAATCTCAAATTATGGAGTACAGAGGCAAATAAATAAATGATGGGTCTTTGTCCCAAACATTATGGAGGGCACTGTAGATAGGTGAAGTTTTGGGTCGGGACACTTCTTCAAACTAAGCCTGAGTTACTTTGAGTCTTTTTGTAAACCAGCATCTGCAGTTCGTTGTTTCTACATTTTGACTGCTCCACTGTGAAATCTCCTCAAGCTATGGTTACATTTAAGTTCCCCTTTCTCTGATGGGAGTGCTAGGAGACCCTGTATTCTGCTCCCCCTCTGTGATCCCTGCTGCTCTCATGCTCTGCGCAATCTGAAAAAGAGACCTGACTCAAAACATTTTTTGTTTTAGAGATACAGCATGAAAACAGGCCCTACCACCCACTGAGTCCAAACCAACCAACAATCACCGGTACACTAGTTCTATGTTAACCCAGTTTCACATCCTACACACAAGGGGCAATTTACAGAGGCCAATTAATCTACAAACCTGTAAGTCTTTGGAATGTGGGAGCAAATCAGAACACCCAGAGAAAACATCATACGGTCACAGGGAGAATGTGCAAACTCCATCCAGACAGCACCTGTAGTCAGGATCAAACCTGGGTCTCTGGCGCTGTAAGGCAGCAACTCTACCACTGTGCCAAGTTGCCCACCCTTGTTCTCCAGAGATGCTGCCTGACCTGCTAAGTTACTCCAGCACTTTGTGTCTTATTTGTAAACCGGCAACTGTAATTCCCTGTTTCTCGATTCAAGAGTAGCTTTTTTCCAGCAACCATGAGGCTCTTGCCCATATCGCTGTAAACCATGTACCTGTGCAAGTCTTTTAAATGCTGTTATGGTAACTGTCTCAACTATATCCTCTGGCAGCTTATTCCATATACCTACCACCCTCTGAGTGAAATTAAACACTCTTGACTCTTGAGGAGTTATCAAATGTATAGACCTTGACCATTATTTAGGATGGAAAGTTCATGGGACATCCTCCTGTCAATAAATCTTTAATTATCCATTACCTCGATTGTGCAAGACTAATAGTTGTTTATTTTCCCCCCTTTTTATAGCTGGGAAAAGAAAGGTTTCATAAATCGCATCATTTTGACTTCCCAAATGATGTCCCTGTGATGGTGGGAGAGGAAAAGCCTGGAATTGGTGGGGAGCCACTGCTCGGGCAGAAGTTGAAGCCCAAGTTCAGTGTATTCCCAAAGGGACAAGGCAGTGATGCTCCGTCTTGGGTTGTATTTGATAAGCAGGTATGCTTCAATCCATACTCTTTTCACTTGAAACTAACAATTTAAAAATACAATGTTCCTTGCTGGAAATTTGTGGGCTTATGTGTTTGCAATTGGGATTAAATTCCATGAAACATTTTATTCTATAAAATTTATCCTAGCCCTTGTCATCTTCTCCATATTTATTCATTGGTATTTACTCTCTATAATTCTCACTGAGAGATTCTCATGCAAACTTTGCTCGGTTATAGCAGTATTAGCAGAACCCTCAACTGCTAAATGACTAACATTACATTTTATTATCTCGTTCTAACCACCTTGCCTTTTCATTTATCACATTCAAATTATTCTTCAGTCCTTGAACTATTTGTTTAAACCCTGAACTTACTTGGGCTTGTAGGCTAAATGGCCCCCTCTCCTTACTGTAAATTTCCACGATTCCTCAGATTTGGCTAAATTTTGCTTTGCGCCTACTACATGTTTCATGTTAAGGGTGATTCATCTAGTCCCTAATTATAATAAAAAAATAATAATTCACTGAGATATAGGAGGATTTTCAGCACTAACAGAAGTACTACATATTTGAGTCCTGTTTGATTCTCCAAGAATACATTAGATTATAAACAGTCTTGACAAAGTCTTGAGGTGCTTTCCCATCATGTTTTTTTTTACTTAATTGCATCCTTCATTACAAAAAATGCTATGTATTCTTATTTTGTCCACTCCTACAATTGTAATTTTTTAAATTCCATTCTCACCATTGTGAGACTGGATCTAACAAAGGCTTCTTTACTCATCATCACACTTGGCCTCAAAACTTAACCCTTGTCTCACTTTTTTAAATTTCTTATTTTTTTAAAAATAAGCCAAAGGCTATGTTAGCAAGACACATTTATTGCCAACCCTATAATTACTCATGAAAAAGATAATAAGTTTTCACATATTCATATCTTTCACATTCTCTGATATGTCACAAAGTGCTGGAGATCTCTAAATAGCATGGATAGGTGACATTTTGGGTCGGGATCATTCCTCAGAAATATAGGATCCCGACCCAAAACCTCATGTACCTATGTTCTCCAGGGAGACTCGCAGCCTGACTCGCTGAGTCACGACGGTACTTTGTGTCTTTTTTTTGTAAACCAGCATTTGCAATTCCTTGTGTCTCTGATATATCATTGAATTGTTCGATTATTTATATCATAGTTTTTTTAGAACAACAATAATTTCCGCAGTAACTTCTTCCATATTTACTTTAGCCTGAACAAATCCATTCTCCTTTAGTCTCTACCAGAATCAACAACTCCATATCACTGACCTTCCTCACCCATCTGCCCAGCAGCACTGAGTCAGACCCCATGGAATCAAGGCCTTTACTTCACATTCTGGCCTTCAAACATTCAATCCATTGAAGGTGCTTTTTCTGTCTCCATAATATGGCTCTTACTTTGGATGATCTGCTGCTGAAACATTTACCATCTGATTACTTAATTCTGTCATCATTTATCCACAAAACCACACCTCACATAGCATTTTGTTGCCCTTATCCTATCTTGTACCAATTTACACTCATTCATCAAATACATTCTTCCAGATATGCATTTCTTTTAGCTTTCAGTATGTTAAAGTCTGACCTTTGAGTTTAAGTTCCATCATGGCCACTTTGTAAATCCTTACTGTACTTGTGCTAGCCTCTTATGTGCTTTCTTCATGTTACCATTGGTGGGTATGCTTTTGGCTTCCCTGGTCTCACTTTTTGGAATTTCCTCCTTGAATAAGCTTCCTTTTTTAAAATATTCTCTTTTGAGCCAATCTTGTTGACCAACCTGGGATGAGGAATTGATCATTCAAGCCTGTTTCACCATTTAATTGTATCATGTCCAATTTTTACTTCAACGTTATCTGTCACGGGAGGGAGAGAGAGGGGAAGGAGACAGGGAGACGGGGGAGAGAGAGAGAGGTGGGGAGAGAGAGAGAGGTGGGGAGAGAGAGAGAGGTGGGGAGAGAGAGAGAGAGAGAGAGAGAGAGAGAGAGAGAGAGAGAGAGAGAGAGAGAGGTCGTGTATTCTTCTCAGCTCTGCAGTTGTGAAGGATTAAAGCTGCCTTTCAAGGACTTTGCTGTCGATGAGGGCACAGACACAGAGGGGCTTCATAGTTTAACTTATCGTTGGGCTGTTGAAGCTTTTCTCTGGTCTGGGGAGCCTCCATCTGTGTGAAGATTCCTGAGTTTCTCCACATTGTCGAGGGTGCGGTTGGCGTTGGCGGATTGCCAAGAGTGCCTGTGATCTCAGTGGGCTGAAGTTGTGCGGTGTCTTTGTCGTTTTTGGCTCCGCTTCTCTGCCCTAAAGTCATTTTGTCAGTGCGGCTGCCTGGCTTAATGTGAAGAAGGTACTTTTGCGTCCAGCGCGACTGGGATCGAGTTTCCCGTAAGCTGCTCTTGGCTGTGGACGAACCTGGGGACTTTCCTGCTTCAGCTGGAGGTTTCTGTTTTCTGCTGCCTGTCTTTGACTGTGACTGTCTCTGGGACTTAACTTGGAGCTGTGCTGCTGAGGTGCTTGGAGCTGGTTTGTGCCTCTGTGAGGATGGCGATGGAAGGGGCGCGGCCGAAGGTCCGGACCTACGCAGCGACGGCATCAGTGGCGGGTGCGAGGCCATCTGAGCTTGAGCCTCATGTTGACTTGGATGGGGACAGTTTTGGTATTTCTGTTCAAACTGGGCCTATGATGTCTAGGGGGGTAATTACGAAGGCCATGAATGAACTTCTTGGGAGGGGGGCTATTGTCTCTTCTGAGCTCGAAAGGGGAAAGGTGGAGATGATACTTAAGACCCGGGAGTGTGTGGCCCGAGCGTTGGAGGAGGGGATCTCAGTGGGGGGGGTCCACGTACAGGTGGATCCGTGGGTATCCAGGGTGAGACCGGTTCTCCTGCGGAGCTGCCCCACTTATTTTTCGGATGCAGTGCTTATTCCACACCTGTCCAAGTTCGGGGAGGTGCGGTCTAAATGTTTTCGTCTCTTGCATCCCGGGGGGGACCCGGAGGAAAAAGGGGTCTTCAGTTTCAAGAGGAGGGTGTTCATGAAGGTGGGTGAGGGGGATGGTGCCGAGGGGAGTTTTGAGGTGGTGCATAAGGGTGTACCCAGAACCGTGCGTTGGAGTTGGGGAAAGGCACGGTGTCATGCGTGCGGCGAATTTGGACATCTCCGTAGGGAGTGTCTTTTTCGCGGGGGCACTGCTAGAGGTTCTAGTGCAGTGGCCCAGGAAAGCGCTGCTGGCCCATCTGGGGTGGCTGGTCAAACCTCAGCGGCGCGGGGTGGTACTGCTGACCCGGCTGAGGTTGCCAGTTCTGCCTTGGTGACCCGGGGCGGCAGTGCTAAGCCTTCTGGGTCCAGAGGTTCCGCTTTGGGGACCCTGGGCAGTGAGAGCCCAAGCCCCCCACGTCCCCTACGTCTTGCGCCTGTGGCGGTGGATGGAGGTGGGGCGCAGGAGGAGGGGAGTGTTGAGGGGGGGTTTTGGGAGAAGCAGGGGAAGCATAATAAGAAGAAGGAGAGGGATAGGGCTGCCCGAGCGAAGAAAGTGCAATCGGGTGAGTTTGGCTCCAGTGTGGTGCAGATTGCACCTGCTGGGGCCCAGGGGGGAGTTGTGGTGGCTCGGAAGGGGGGAAAGAAGTCTAAACGTGTGGGTGGCAAAGTGGTTGGGGGTAATGTGGAGGCGGATGACCCTTCCCTTATGGAGGTTACCGCACCTCCGCATGCGAGTGGGACTAAAAGGAGGCATTTGCCTGGTGAAGAGGAGGAAGGGCGTGGGTCCAGAGCGAAGGGGATGTCTTTCTCCGGGCTTTCCACCACTGAGGTGGCTGAAAGTGGTCTTGACCCGGTGTCTTCTGGGTCGGTGGTTGGGCCTTCTCTTCATGGATCTACAGCGGGTGTCACCGGACTAGGTGCTGAAGTTGATTCCGGTGGAGTTGTGTCCACTGGGCGGGAGTCTGTCCCTTCATCTCAGGGGCCCTCTGAGGGAGTTATCTCGGCGGATGCTGTGGTTAGCTCCCTTGGGTGTGTACCCTCTGGGTCGGATGAGGTCCCCTCGTTTCAGAGGCCTACTGAGGGTGCTAGCACGGTAGGTGACGTGGTTGGCTCCTCTGGTAGTGTGCCCTCTGTGACGGGGGATGTGCAGAGTCAGGCTGAGGGGGGAGTTTCGGGGGTGTTGTCGTTCAAGTCTGTGCTCCATATCAGTGCCAGTGGAGGTGCTGGGGGGCGGGATGCCTCACCGGATGAGTTGTCTGGGGTGAGGTTAATGGCAGGTGGTGATTCTCTGGGTGATGCCTGTGGAGAGGGCACTCTGGATGATGTGGAGGTCAGGGCTGTTATGGGACGTGATCCTCTTTCAGACTCCGAGGGTGCCAGTGTTCCACAGGCCCTGGGGATGCCTCTTGTTGTTGCTTCCCCAGGCCCAGAGGAGGAGGGTGATGGTAGCGTGCAGGAGCCCAGCCATTCAGAGGGCTGCGAGTCTCAGGTAGGGGTGTTGGGACCCACCCCCAGCATTGATCCGGGTGGTCGTGTCATGGCTGTGGAGGAGGATAGCGATGCGGCCAGTGGGGGGGGCTCAGAGTGTGATGTGTCAGACAGTTCTGGTCTTTCTGAGGTTGTTGATTCAGGTGCGAGCGGGTTGGCTGAGAGCCCAGACTCCAAGGCCGTGTCTGAGGCGAAGCTTATTGTTGAGGTGCGAGAGTTCTTAAAAATAAGTCGTGCTCCCAAAACATTATGGTGGGCCGTTACAAGGAGATGGGAGGATTGGCTAGATGTGCGGGAGAGTCTCGAGGCTATCCTTAGTAACAAGGATAGTGGTCTTTCTGACTCGGATTTGGGGCAGTTTTGGGGTTTGTTGAAGGTCCTCAGAAAAGGACCTCCTGTGACTACAGGGAGTGTGAGGGTCACAATCTAATGTGTCTACACATTCACAGTAGCTACATTAAATTTAAATGGGAGTAGAGCGAGTTTTCGAAGATTTCAGCTCTTATCAGCCCTAAGGGAGGGGAGATTTGCAGTTTGTTATCTGCAAGAGACACATACCGTTGCTAGTGATGAACCTACCTGGCAACTGGAGTGGGAAGGGAGGGTTTATATGAGCCATCTCAGCTCAAATTCGAGTGGGGTGGCTTTTCTGTTGGCCCCAAATTTTCTGCCAAGCATTTTAAAAGTGCAGGAAGTGGTGCCAGGACGTTTGCTCCATCTGGCCGTGAGCCTGGATGGCATGCCGTTGCATTTCATTAACGTGTATGCCCCTAGCTCCGGCACGATGCAGGCCGGCCTGCTTCGGGAGGTGAATGCTCTGTTGGGCACTATTGATAGGGGAGAGTGTGTCTTCCTTGGTGGGGACTTTAATTGCACACTTGAGGTGCGGGACCGTTCTGGTACTCAGTGTGCGCCTGCTGTAGCGAAGAAGCTGAGAGGCTTGATTGACTCCTTTGAGTTGGTTGATGTTTGGAGGGACCTTCACCCTGATTCCACTGCTTTTTCGCGGAGGTCTGAGGGCGGTGGTTCCCGCATTGATCGGTTTTATATTTCCCGAGCGTTTGTTTCCCGTGTCTCAGCGGCCTCAATGCGGCTGGTGCCGTGCTCGGACCATTGTCTGGTGCGTGTGGATTTCAATCCAGCGTGCGCTCGGGCTGGGTCCGCGTACTGGCACTTTAACAACAGGCTGCTGGAGGACCGGTGTTTCCGGGAGTCATTCACTCGGTTTTGGGTGAAGTGGAGAGAGAGGCAGAGGTGCTTCTCTTCCCTTAGGCAGTGGTGGGATGTGGGTAAAGCTCACATCCGTCTCTTTTGTAAGGAATATACATGGGGGTCGACTGGGAGGCGGGACTCAGCGGTCGAGAAGCTGGAGAGGGAGATACAGGACGCTGAGTCTCGCCTGGGTCAGTTTGGTGAAGACTCCAGCGAATGGGGAGAGTTTCAGAGGAAGAAGGAGGTTTTGAGGAGTCTGCTGCTTGAGCGATCTCGAGGCGCTTATGTGAGGTCTCGGGTCCAGATGCTGCACGAGCTGGACCGAGCGTCGCCTTTCTTTTTCTCTTTGGAGAAGGGGCGGGGAGCTCGAAAACAGCTCGTGGAGTTGCTTGCAGATGACGGCTCCTCTGTCACTGATCCAGAGAGGATTAATGCCTTGGTTAGGTCCTTTTATGGGACCCTGTTCTCTGCGGAAGGATTCAGTGTGGAGGCTCAGCAAGATCTGTGGGAGGGTCTACCGGCCGTAGATAGGGGGGAGGCTGATCTTCTTGATGGCCCCTTATCTTTGGAGGAGTTGACTTGTGCCTTGCATCAGCTCAGGAGGGGTAAGTCCCCCGGGCTGGATGGGTTGACGGTGGAGTGTGTTAGAGCATTCTGGGACGTCCTAGGGGGTGACTATATGTTGGTTTTGGGGGAGAGCCTGGCGACTGGAGTGATGCCTCTCTCGTGGCGTAGGACGGTTGTTGTCTTGCTGCCTAAGAAGGGCGAACTCCGTTTGTTGAAGAACTGGCGTCCAGTCTCTCTCCTTTGCACAGAATATAAAATTTTTGCACGGGCAATGGCAAATCGCCTGGGCTCCGTGCTGCATCAAGTGATTCATCCTGATCAATCTTATACAGTCCCTGGCCGGTCCATCCAGGATAACATCCACCTGGTTAGGGACCTGATTCATTTAGTCCAGGGTACTGGTGAGTCAGCTGCTTTTCTGTCTCTTGATCAGGAGAAGGCTTTTGATAGGGTAGAGCATGAATACCTATTTGGGACGTTGCAAGCGTTTGGGTTTGGACCACACTTCGTGGCCCGGGTCCGGCTTTTGTACGCTGCGGCGGAGTGTCTTGTAAAGGTTAATGGCGCGGTGCTATCTCCTTTTCATTTTGGGAGGGGGGTCCGCCAGGGGTGCCCTATGTCGGGCCAGTTGTATTCGGTCTGTGTGGAGCCGTTCCTGTGTCTTCTTCGGAGGAGGTTGACAGGCCTGGCCCTACCTGGCCCGCGGGTTGAGGTGATTCTATCGGCGTATGCCGATGACGTACTTCTTATGTTCACTGATCCTGGTGACCTGCGGAGGATGCGTGACTGCCAGGAGATATTCTCGGCTGCATCTTCTGCTAGGATTAACTGGAGTAAGTGCTCTGGACTTTTGGTGGGTCAGTGGCGGGTAGACTCCCTGCCGGAGGAGATGGCATTGTATGCGTGGAGTACCACGCACCTCCTCTATCTGGGGGTGTACCTGAGTCCCACTGAGGATGTTTGGCCGGCAAACTGGCAAGAGTTGGAGACGAAGGTGGTTGCTCGGCTGGGGCGCTGGTCAGGCCTGCTTGGAGTTCTCTCCTTTCGGGGGAGGGTGCTGGTCATAAACCAGCTGGTGGCCTCTATGTTATGGTACCGGCTGGCTACTCTTGTCCCGCCCTCTATATTTGTAACTGCTATACAGAAGAAGCTGGTGGATTTCTTTTGGGGAAATAGGAAGCATTGGATTTCCGCGGCGGTCCTGAGTCTTCCGTTAGAGGAGGGCGGCCAGTCCTTGGTGTGCGTGCGCACCCAGGTGGCGGCTCTCCGTCTCAGGACTCTGCGGAGATACATGTATGTAGAGAACCCTCCCAGATGGCACGCTCTGGCCACGTATTTTTTTCGTCAGGGTCGTTGCCTAAGGGGGGTCTCGCGGCTCCCGGTGGCGGGTGTCAGTCGACCCGCTCTAAGGGGCTTGCCTGTTTTCTATAGGGATGTGTTAAGAGTGAGGAATTTGGTGGTGTTCAGCCAGAGTGTTGTTCCACGAGGAGAGGGGGATGTTGTGGCTGCGGGTGTGGCTGGTCCTCATCCTGTCATGGTGGTTGTCGAGGAGAGGCGCGAGCCTAGAGTGGTTCAGATAGAGCTTACCCCTGCTCCGTCAGATCTGCTCATCGGGCCTAGGCTTCGGGATATTTCTCGGCCTCCGGCTCCGCATAATCTGAGCTGCCTTTCTGAGATGACCAGCATGCCATTTTGTGATGCAAGGAGACGCGCACTGTACAGGATGCTCCTGCACATTCTGAACCACCGTGCCTTCGTCTCCCGTCCTGACTCACCATGGAGGACGGTGTTACCATCCGAAGGCGGCGGGGGGCCCCAGTGGGGGTCCTTCTATAAGGGAGTTGTACCCCTTTATATTGGGGACCTGGGGTGGAGAGTGCTGCATGGAGCGGTGGTTTGTAATAAACTTTTGAGTCGGTTCACGGGCTCGTCTGCCGCATGTATTTTCTGCGGAGAGGAGGAGACCGTATTCCATGTGTATGTGGAGTGTGTGAGGTTACTGCCCCTGTACCAATATCTGAAGGGGCTGTTCCTCAAGTTCTGGCTGCATTTTAGCCCCACAATCCTGGTGTTTGGACACAAGGCGGGGAGTGGGGAGAGCCGAGTGTGGGGGGGGGACTTACCTGTCGGTTTGCTCCTTGGCCTGGCCAAGATGGCCATTCGTGGGTCCAGGCAGCGGGCGGTCGACGGTCTGGCGAGAGTCGGCTGCCTGCCCCTCTTTCGGGCCTACGTCCGTGCACGTGTGTCCCTGGAGAGGGAACACGCGGTGTTCACGGGGACTCTGGAGGCCTTCCGTCAGCGCTGGTCGCCGCGTGGGGTTGAGGCGATTATAAATGAATGTACTGCTGTATTACAATGATCTGTTCATTATAGTGTGATTTTTGATTGTGTTTTGATGTGTTGTATTTTATGATTTGTGTTGAATAAAGTTTTTGAAATGAAAAAAAAAAAAAAAAAAAAGAGAGAGAGAGAGAGAGAGAGAGAGAGAGAGAGAGAGAGAGAGAGAGAGAGAGAGAGAGAGAGAGGTCGTGTTTTCTTCTCAGCTCTGCAGTTGAGAAGGATTGGAGCAGCCTTTCCAGGATTTTGCCGTTGGAGAGGGCACAGACCCAGGGGGGCTTCATAGTTCAACTTATTGTTGGGCTGTTGAAGCTTTTCTCTGGTCTGGGGAGCCTCCATCTGTGTGAAGATTCCTGAGTTTCTCCACATTGTCGAGGGTGCGGTTGGCGTTGGCGGATTGCCAAGAGTGCCTGTGATCTCAGTGGGCTGAAGTTGTGCGGTGTCTTTGTCGTTTTTGGCTCCGCTTCTCTGCCCTAAAGTCATTTTGTCAGTGCGGCTGCCTGGCTTAATGTGAAGAAGGTACTTTTGCGTCCAGCGCGACTGGGATCGAGTTTCCCGTAAGCTGCTCTTGGCTGTGGACGAACCTGGGGACTTTCCTGCTTCAGCTGGAGGTTTCTGTTTTCTGCTGCCTGTCTTTGACTGTGACTGTCTCTGGGACTTAACTTGGAGCTGTGCTGCTGAGGGGCTTGGAGCTGGTTTGTGCCTCTGTGAGGATGGCGATGGAAGGGGCGCGGCCGAAGGTCCGGACCTACGCAGCGACGGCATCAGTGGCGGGTGCGAGGCCATCTGAGCTTGAGCCTAATGTTGACTTGGATGGGGACAGTTTTGGTATTTCTGTTCAAACTGGGCCTATGATGTCTAGGGGGGTAATTACGAAGGCCATGAATGAACTTCTTGGGAGGGGGGCTATTGTCTCTTCTGAGCTCGAAAGGGGAAAGGTGGAGATGATACTTAAGACCCGGGAGTGTGTGGCCCGAGCGTTGGAGGAGGGGATCTCAGTGGGGGGGGTCCACGTACAGGTGGATCCGTGGGTATCCAGGGTGAGACCGGTTCTCCTGCGGAGCTGCCCCACTTATTTTTCGGATGCAGTGCTTATTCCACACCTGTCCAAGTTCGGGGAGGTGCGGTCTAAATGTTTTCGTCTCTTGCATCCCGGGGGGGACCCGGAGGAAAAAGGGGTCTTCAGTTTCAAGAGGAGGGTGTTCATGAAGGTGGGTGAGGGGGATGGTGCCGAGGGGAGTTTTGAGGTGGTGCATAAGGGTGTACCCAGAACCGTGCGTTGGAGTTGGGGAAAGGCACGGTGTCATGCGTGCGGCGAATTTGGACATCTCCGTAGGGAGTGTCTTTTTCGCGGGGGCACTGCTAGAGGTTCTAGTGCAGTGGCCCAGGAAAGCGCTGCTGGCCCATCTGGGGTGGCTGGTCAAACCTCAGCGGCGCGGGGTGGTACTGCTGACCCGGCTGAGGTTGCCAGTTCTGCCTTGGTGACCCGGGGCGGCAGTGCTAAGCCTTCTGGGTCCAGAGGTTCCGCTTTGGGGACCCTGGGCAGTGAGAGCCCAAGCCCCCCACGTCCCCTACGTCTTGCGCCTGTGGCGGTGGATGGAGGTGGGGCGCAGGAGGAGGGGAGTGTTGAGGGGGGGTTTTTGGAGAAGCAGGGGAAGCATAATAAGAAGAAGGAGAGGGATAGGGCTGCCCGAGCGAAGAAAGTGCAATCGGGTGAGTTTAGCTCCAGTGTGGTGCAGACTGCACCTGCTGGGGCCCAGGGGGGAGTTGTGGTGGCTCGGAAGGGGGGAAAGAAGTCTAAACGTGTGGGTGGCAAAGTGGTTGGGGGTAATGTGGAGGCGGATGACCCTTCCCTTATGGAGGTTACCGCACCTCCGCATGCGAGTGGGACTAAAAGGAGGCATTTGCCTGGTGAAGAGGAGGAAGGGCGTGGGTCCAGAGCGAAGGGGATGTCTTTCTCCGGGCTTTCCACCACTGAGGTGGCTGAAAGTGGTCTTGACCCGGTGTCTTCTGGGTCGGTGGTTGGGCCTTCTCTTCATGGATCTACAGCGGGTGTCACCGGACTGGGTGCTGAAGTTGATTCCGGTGGAGTTGTGTCCACTGGGCGGGAGTCTGTCCCTTCATCTCAGGGGCCCTCTGAGGGAGTTATCTCGGCGGATGCTGTGGTTAGCTCCCTTGGGTGTGTACCCTCTGGGTCGGATGAGGTCCCCTCGTTTCAGAGGCCTACTGAGGGTGCTAGCACGGTAGGTGACGTGGTTGGCTCCTCTGGTAGTGTGCCCTCTGTGACGGGGGATGTGCAGAGTCAGGCTGAGGGGGGAGTTTCGGGGGTGTTGTCGTTCAAGTCTGTGCTCCATATCAGTGCCAGTGGAGGTGCTGGGGGGCGGGATGCCTCACCGGATGAGTTGTCTGGGGTGAGGTTAATGGCAGGTGGTGATTCTCTGGGTGATGCCTGTGGAGAGGGCACTCTGGATGATGTGGAGGTCAGGGCTGTTATGGGACGTGATCCTCTTTCAGACTCCGAGGGTGCCAGTGTTCCACAGGCCCTGGGGATGCCTCTTGTTGTTGCTTCCCCAGGCCCAGAGGAGGAGGGTGATGGTAGCGTGCAGGAGCCCAGCCATTCAGAGGGCTGCGAGTCTCAGGTAGGGGTGTTGGGACCCACCCCCAGCATTGATCCGGGTGGTCGTGTCATGGCTGTGGAGGAGGATAGCGATGCGGCCAGTGGGGGGGGCTCAGAGTGTGATGTGTCAGACAGTTCTGGTCTTTCTGAGGTTGTTGATTCAGGTGCGAGCGGGTTGGCTGAGAGCCCAGACTCCAAGGCTGTGTCTGAGGCGAAGCTTATTGTTGAGGTGCGAGAGTTCTTAAAAATAAGTCGTGCTCCCAAAACATTATGGTGGGCCGTTACAAGGAGATGGGAGGATTGGCTAGATGTGCGGGAGAGTCTCGAGGCTATCCTTAGTAACAAGGATAGTGGTCTTTCTGACTCGGATTTGGGGCAGTTTTGGGGTTTGTTGAAGGTCCTCAGAAAAGGACCTCCTGTGACTACAGGGAGTGTGAGGGTCACAATCTAATGTGTCTACACATTCACAGTAGCTACATTAAATTTAAATGGGAGTAGAGCGAGTTTTCGAAGATTTCAGCTCTTATCAGCCCTAAGGGAGGGGAGATTTGCAGTTTGTTATCTGCAAGAGACACATACCGTTGCTAGTGATGAACCTACCTGGCAACTGGAGTGGGAAGGGAGGGTTTATATGAGCCATCTCAGCTCAAATTCGAGTGGGGTGGCTTTTCTGTTGGCCCCAAATTTTCTGCCAAGCATTTTAAAAGTGCAGGAAGTGGTGCCAGGACGTTTGCTCCATCTGGCCGTGAGCCTGGATGGCATGCCGTTGCATTTCATTAACGTGTATGCCCCTAGCTCCGGCACGATGCAGGCCGGCCTGCTTCGGGAGGTGAATGCTCTGTTGGGCACTATTGATAGGGGAGAGTGTGTCTTCCTTGGTGGGGACTTTAATTGCACACTTGAGGTGCGGGACCGTTCTGGTACTCAGTGTGCGCCTGCTGTAGCGAAGAAGCTGAGAGGCTTGATTGACTCCTTTGAGTTGGTTGATGTTTGGAGGGACCTTCACCCTGATTCCACTGCTTTTTCGCGGAGGTCTGAGGGCGGTGGTTCCCGCATTGATCGGTTTTATATTTCCCGAGCGTTTGTTTCCCGTGTCTCAGCGGCCTCAATGCGGCTGGTGCCGTGCTCGGACCATTGTCTGGTGCGTGTGGATTTCAATCCAGCGTGCGCTCGGGCTGGGTCCGCGTACTGGCACTTTAACAACAGGCTGCTGGAGGACCGGTGTTTCCGGGAGTCATTCACTCGGTTTTGGGTGAAGTGGAGAGAGAGGCAGAGGTGCTTCTCTTCCCTTAGGCAGTGGTGGGATGTGGGTAAAGCTCACATCCGTCTCTTTTGTAAGGAATATACATGGGGGTCGACTGGGAGGCGGGACTCAGCGGTCGAGAAGCTGGAGAGGGAGATACAGGACGCTGAGTCTCGCCTGGGTCAGTTTGGTGAAGACTCCAGCGAATGGGGAGAGTTTCAGAGGAAGAAGGAGGTTTTGAGGAGTCTGCTGCTTGAGCGATCTCGAGGCGCTTATGTGAGGTCTCGGGTCCAGATGCTGCACGAGCTGGACCGAGCGTCGCCTTTCTTTTTCTCTTTGGAGAAGGGGCGGGGAGCTCGAAAACAGCTCGTGGAGTTGCTTGCAGATGACGGCTCCTCTGTCACTGATCCAGAGAGGATTAATGCCTTGGTTAGGTCCTTTTATGGGACCCTGTTCTCTGCGGAAGGATTCAGTGTGGAGGCTCAGCAAGATCTGTGGGAGGGTCTACCGGCCGTAGATAGGGGGGAGGCTGATCTTCTTGATGGCCCCTTATCTTTGGAGGAGTTGACTTGTGCCTTGCATCAGCTCAGGAGGGGTAAGTCCCCCGGGCTGGATGGGTTGACGGTGGAGTGTGTTAGAGCATTCTGGGACGTCCTAGGGGGTGACTATATGTTGGTTTTGGGGGAGAGCCTGGCGACTGGAGTGATGCCTCTCTCGTGGCGTAGGACGGTTGTTGTCTTGCTGCCTAAGAAGGGCGAACTCCGTTTGTTGAAGAACTGGCGTCCAGTCTCTCTCCTTTGCACAGAATATAAAATTTTTGCACGGGCAATGGCAAATCGCCTGGGCTCCGTGCTGCATCAAGTGATTCATCCTGATCAATCTTATACAGTCCCTGGCCGGTCCATCCAGGATAACATCCACCTGGTTAGGGACCTGATTCATTTAGTCCAGGGTACTGGTGAGTCAGCTGCTTTTCTGTCTCTTGATCAGGAGAAGGCTTTTGATAGGGTAGAGCATGAATACCTATTTGGGACGTTGCAAGCGTTTGGGTTTGGACCACACTTCGTGGCCCGGGTCCGGCTTTTGTACGCTGCGGCGGAGTGTCTTGTAAAGGTTAATGGCGCGGTGCTATCTCCTTTTCATTTTGGGAGGGGGGTCCGCCAGGGGTGCCCTATGTCGGGCCAGTTGTATTCGGTCTGTGTGGAGCCGTTCCTGTGTCTTCTTCGGAGGAGGTTGACAGGCCTGGCCCTACCTGGCCCGCGGGTTGAGGTGATTCTATCGGCGTATGCCGATGACGTACTTCTTATGTTCACTGATCCTGGTGACCTGCGGAGGATGCGTGACTGCCAGGAGATATTCTCGGCTGCATCTTCTGCTAGGATTAACTGGAGTAAGTGCTCTGGACTTTTGGTGGGTCAGTGGCGGGTAGACTCCCTGCCGGAGGAGATGGCATTGTATGCGTGGAGTACCACGCACCTCCTCTATCTGGGGGTGTACCTGAGTCCCACTGAGGATGTTTGGCCGGCAAACTGGCAAGAGTTGGAGACGAAGGTGGTTGCTCGGCTGGGGCGCTGGTCAGGCCTGCTTGGAGTTCTTTCCTTTCGGGGGAGGGTGCTGGTCATAAACCAGCTGGTGGCCTCTATGTTATGGTACCGGCTGGCTACTCTTGTCCCGCCCTCTATATTTGTAACTGCTATACAGAAGAAGCTGGTGGATTTCTTTTGGGGAAATAGGAAGCATTGGATTTCCGCGGCGGTCCTGAGTCTTCCGTTAGAGGAGGGCGGCCAGTCCTTGGTGTGCGTGCGCACCCAGGTGGCGGCTCTCCGTCTCAGGACTCTGCGGAGATACATGTATGTAGAGAACCCTCCCAGATGGCACGCTCTGGCCACGTATTTTTTTCGTCAGGGTCGTTGCCTAAGGGGGGTCTCGCGGCTCCCGGTGGCGGGTGTCAGTCGACCCGCTCTAAGGGGCTTGCCTGTTTTCTATAGGGATGTGTTAAGAGTGGGGAATTTGGTGGTGTTCAGCCAGAGTGTTGTTCCACGAGGAGAGGGGGATGTTGTGGCTGCGGGTGTGGCTGGTCCTCATCCTGTCATGGAGGTTGTCGAGGAGAGGCGCGAGCCTAGAGTGGTTCAGATAGAGCTTACCCCTGCTCCGTCAGATCTGCTCATCGGGCCTAGGCTTCGGGATATTTCTCGGCCTCCGGCTCCGCATAATCTGAGCTGCCTTTCTGAGATGACCAGCATGCCATTTTGTGATGCAAGGAGACGCGCACTGTACAGGATGCTCCTGCACATTCTGAACCACCGTGCCTTCGTCTCCCGTCCTGACTCACCATGGAGGACGGTGTTACCATCCGAAGGCGGCGGGGGGCCCCAGTGGGGGTCCTTCTATAAGGGAGTTGTACCCCTTTATATTGGGGACCTGGGGTGGAGAGTGCTGCATGGAGCGGTGGTTTGTAATAAACTTTTGAGTCGGTTCACGGGCTCGTCTGCCGCATGTATTTTCTGCGGAGAGGAGGAGACCGTATTCCATGTGTATGTGGAGTGTGTGAGGTTACTGCCCCTGTACCAATATCTGAAGGGGTTGTTCCTCAAGTTCTGGCTGCATTTTAGCCCCACAATCCTGGTGTTTGGACACAAGGCGGGGAGTGGGGAGAGCCGAGTGTGGGGGGGGGACTTACCTGTCGGTTTGCTCCTTGGCCTGGCTAAGATGGCCATTCGTGGGCCCAGGCAGCGGGCGGTCGACGGTCTGGCGAGAGTCGGCTGCCTGCCCCTCTTTCGGGCCTACGTCCGTGCACGTGTGTCCCTGGAGAGGGAACACGCGGTGTTCACGGGGACTCTGGAGGCCTTCCGTCAGCGCTGGTCGCCGCGTGGGGTTGAGGCGATTATAAATGAATGTACTGCTGTACTACAATGATCTGTTCATTATAGTGTGATTTTTGATTGTGTTTTGATGTGTTGTATTTTATGATTTGTGTTGAATAAAGTTTTTGAAATGAAAAAAAAAAAAAAAAAAAAAAAAAAGAGAGAGAGAGAGAGAGAGAGAGAGAGAGGTCGTGTTTTCTTCTCAGCTCTGCAGTTGAGAAGGATTGAAGCAGCCTTTCAAGGATTTTGCCGTCGGAGAGGGCACAGACACAGAGGGGCTTCATAGTTTAACTTATCGTTGGGCTGTTGAAGCTTTCCTCTGGTCTGGGAAGCCTCCACCAGTGTGAAAATTCCTGAGTTTTCTCCACATTGTCGAGGGTGCGGTTGTCGTTGGCGGACTGCCAAGAGTGCCTGAAGTTCGAAGGTAGGAAGTTTGCGGTGTCTTTGTCGTTTTTGGCAGCGTTTCTCTGCCCTAAAGTCATTATGCACAGTGCGGCTGCCTGGCTTAATGTGAAGAAGGTACTTTTGCTTCCGGCGAGACTGGGATAGAGCCTCCCAAAAGCTGCTCTTGGCTGTGGACGAACCTGGGGACTTTCCTGCTTCAGCTGGAGGTTTCTGTTTTCTGCTGCCTGTCTTTGACTGTGACTGTCTCTGGGACTTAACTTGGAGCTGAGCTGCTGGGGTGCCTGGAGCGGGATTGTGCCTCTGTTAGGATGGCGATGGAAGGGGCGCGGCCGAAGGTCCGGACCTACGCAGCGTTGGCATCAGTGGCGGGTACGAGGCCATCTGAGCTTGAGCCTCATGTTGACTTGGATGGGGATAGTTTTGGTATCTCGGTTCAAACTGGGCCTATGATGTCTAGGGGGGCAATTACGAAGGCCATGAATGAACTTCTTGGGAGGGGGGCTATTGTCTCTTCCGAGCTTGAAAGAGGAAAGGTTGAGATGATACTTAAGACCCGGGAGTGTGTGGCCCTAGCGTTAGAGACGGGGATCTCAGTGGGGGGGGTCCACATACAGGTGGATCCGTGGGTATCTAGGGTGAGACTGGTTCTTCTGCGGAGCTGCCCCACTTATATTTCGGATGCGTTACTTATTCCACACCTGTCCAATTTTTGGGAGGTGCGGTCTAAATGCTTTAGGCTCTTGCATCCCGGGGGGGACCCGGAGGAAAAAGGGGTCTTCAGTTTCAAGAGGAGGGTGTTCATGAAGGTGGGTGAGGGGGATGGTGCTGAGGGGAGTTTTGAGGTGGAGTATAAAGGTATCCCCAGAACCGTGCGTTGGAGTTGGGGAAAGGCATGGTGTCATGCGTGCGGCGAATTTGGACATCTCCGTAGGGAGTGCCTTATTCGCGGGGTCACTGCTAGGGGTTCTAGCGCAGTGGCCAAGGTATGCACTGCTGGCCCATCTGGGGTGGCTCGTCAAACCTCAGTGGCGCGGGGTGGTACTGCTGACCCGGCTATGGCTGCCAGCTCTGCCTTGGTGATCCGGGGCGGCAGTGATAATCCATCTGGGTCCGCAGGTTCCGCTTTGGGGACCCTGGGCAGCGAAAGCCCACGTCCCCCACGTCCTGCGCCTGGGGCGGCGGATGAAGGTGGGGCACAGGAGGAGGGAAGTGAAGAGGGGGGGATTTGGGAGAAGCAGGGGAAGACGAGCAAGAGGAAGGAGAGGAGAAAGGCCGCCCGAGTGAGTAAAATGCAATCGGGTGTGCACCTGCCGAGTTCTGTGACCACCCAAGGGGCGCCTGGCAGCTCCAGTGAGATGCAGATTGCACCTGCTGTGGCCCAGCAAGGAGCTGAGGTGGTTCAGAAGGGGGCAGGGAAGCTAAAACGTGCGGGTGGCAAAGTGGATGGGGGTAATGTGGAGGCGGATGACCCTTCCCTTATGGAGGTTACCGTACCTCCGCATGCTAGCGGGACAAAAAGGAGGCATTTGCCTGGTGAAGATGAGCAAGGGCGTGGGTCCAAAGCTAGGGGGATGTCTTTCTCCAGACTTTCCACCACTTATGTGGCTGAAAGTGGTCTTGAACTGGTGTCTTCTGGGTCGGTGGTTGGGCCTTCTTTTCATGGATTTTCAGCGGGTGTCACAGGACCAGGTGCTGAGGTTGATTCCGGTGGAGTTGTGTCCTCTGGGCGGGAGTTTGTCCCTTCATCTCAGGGGCCCTCCGAGGGAGTTATCTCATCGGGTGTTGGGGTTAGCTCCCTTGGGTGTGTGGTCTCTGGGTCAGACGAGGTCCCCTCGTTTCAGAGGCCTACTGAGGGTGCTAGCACGCTAGTTGACGTGGTTGGCTCCCCTGGTTGTGTGCCCCCTGTGACGGGGGATGAGCAGAGTCAGCCCGAGGGGGGAGGTTCGGGGGTATTGTCGTTCATGTCTGTGCTCCATATCAGTGCCAGCGGAGGTGCTGGGGGGCGTGATGCCTCACCGGATGAGTTGTCTGGGGAGAGTTTAAAAGCAGGTGGAGATTCTCTGGGTGATGCCTGTGGAGAGGGCACTCTAGATGATGTGGAGGTCGGGGCTGTTTTGGGTCGTGATCCTCTTTCAGACTCCGAGGGTGCCAGTGCACCACAGGCCCTGGGGATGCCTCTTGTTTTTGCTTCCCCAGGCCCAGACGTGGAGGGTGATGGTAGCGTGCAGGAGCCCAGCCATTCAGTGGGCTGCGTGTTTCAGTCAGGGGTTTCGGGGCCCTTCCCCGGCATTGATCCTGGGGGTGGTGTCGTGGCAGTGGAGGGGGAGAGTGACGGGGCCAGTGTGTGTAGTGAGGATAGCGATTCGTCAGAGAGTTCTGGTCTTTTTGAGCTTGTTGATTCAGGTGCGAGCGGGTTGGCTGCGCGCCCAGGCTCCAAGGCCGTGTCTCAGGCAAGTGTTATCCTTGAGGTGCGAGAGTTCCTAAAAACAAGCCGTTCCAGCAGAACCAAAAAGGAGGCTGCTAAAAGACGGTGGGAGGACTGGCCAGCTTTGATTAAGAGTCTCGAGGCTATCCTTGGCAACAAGGATAGTGGTCTTCCTGACTCTGAGAAGAGACAGTTTGGGGATTTTTTGGAGTTCCTCAGAGGAAGAGTTCTTGAGTCTAAGCGGAGTGTGAGGATCTCAATCTAGTGTGCCTACACATTCACAGTAGCTACATTAAATTTAAATGGGAGTAGAGCGAGTTTTTGTAGATTTCAGCTCTTATCAGCCCTAAGAGAGGGGAAATTTGCGGTGTGTTTTCTGCAAGAGACACATACCGTTGTTAGTGACGAACCCACCTGGCGTCTGGAGTGGGAAGGGGGGTTTATATGAATCATCTCAGCTCAAATTCGAGTGAGGTGGCTTTTCTGTTGGCTCCGAATTTTCTGCCAAGCGTTTTAAAAGTGGAGGAAGTGGTGCCAGGACGTTTGCTCCATCTGGCCGTGAGCCTGGATGGCATGCCGTTGCATTTCATTAACGTGTATGCCCCTAGCTCCGGCACGATGCAGGCCGGCCTACTTCAGGAAGTGAATGCTCTGTTGAGCACTATTGATAGGGGAGAGTGTGTCTTCCTTGGTGGGGACTTTAATTGCACACTTGAGGTGCGGGACCGTTCTAGTACTCAGTGTGCGCCTGCTGTAGCAAAGAAGCTGAGAGGGTTGATTGACTCCTTTGAGTTGGTTGATGCTTGGAGGGACCTTCACCCGGATTCCACTGCTTTTTCGCAGAGGTCTGAGGGTGGTGGTTCCCGCATTGATCGTTTTTATATTTCCCGAGCGTTTGTTTCCCGTGTCTCAGCGGCCTCAATGCGGCTGGTGCCGTGCTCGGACCACTGTCTGGTGCGTGTGGATTTTAATCCAGCGTGCGCTCGGGCTGGGTCCGCGTACTGGCACTTCAACAACAGGCTGCTGGAGGATCGGTGTTTCCGGGAGTCATTCAGTCGGTTTTGGGTGAAGTGGAGAGGGAGGCAGAGGTGCTTCTCTTCCCTTAGGCAGTGGTGGGATGTGGGTAAAGCTCACATCCGTCTCTTTTGCAAGGAATATACGTGGGGGTCGACTGGAAGGCGGGACTCAGCGGTCGAGAAGCTTGAGAGGGAGATACTGGACGCTGAGTCTCGCCTGGGTCAGTTTGGTGAAGACTCCAGCGAATGGGGAGAGTTTCAGAGGAAGAAGGAGGTTTTGAGGAGCTTGCTGCTTGAGCGGTCCCGAGGCGCTTACGTGAGGTCTCGGGTCCAGATGCTGCACGATCTGGACCGAGCGTCGCCTTTCTTTTTCTCTCTGGAGAAGGGGCGGGGAGCTCGAAAACAGCTCGTGGAGTTGCTTGCAGATGACGGCTCCTCTGTCACTGATCCAGAGAGGATCAATGCCTTGGTTAGGTCCTTTTATGGGTCCCTGTTCTCTGCGGATGGATTCAGCGTGGAGGCTCAGCAAGATCTGTGGGAGGGTCTACCGACTGTAGATAGGGAGGTGGCTGATCTTCTTGATGGCCCCTTATCTTTGGAGGAGTTGACTCGCGCCTTGCATCAGCTCAGGAGGGGTAAGTCCCCCGGGCTGGATGGGTTGACGGTGGAGTTTGTTAGAGCTTTCTGGGATATCCTAGGGGTTGACTACATGTTGGTTCTGGGGGAGAGCCTGGCGACTGGGGTGATGCCTCTCTCGTGGCGTAGGACAGTTGTTGTCTTGCTGCCTAAGAAGGGCGAACTCCGTTTGTTGAAGAACTGGCGTCCAGTCTCTCTCCTATGCACAGAATATAAAATTTTTGCACGGGCAATGGCTAATCGCCTGGGCTCCGTGCTGCATCAACTGATTCATCCTGACCAATCTTATACAGTCCCTGGCCGGTCCATCCGGGATAACATCCACCTGGTTAGGGACCTGATTCATTTAGCCCAGGGTACTGGTGAGTCAGCTGCTTTTCTGTCTCTTGATCAGGAGAAGGCTTTTGATAGGGTAGAGCATGAATACCTATTTGGGACGTTGCAAGCGTTTGGGTTTGGACCGCTTTTCGTGGCCTGGGTCCGGCTTTTGTACGCTGCTGCGGAGTGCCTTGTGAAGGTTAATGGCGCGTTGTTGTCTCCTTTTCATTTTGGGAGGGGGGTCCGCCAGGGGTGCCCTATGTCGGGCCAGTTGTACTCAGTCTGTGTGGAGCCGTTCCTGTGTCTTCGGAGGAGGAGGTTGACAGGCCTGGCCCTACCTGGCCCGCGGGTTGAGGTGATTCTATCGGCGTATGCCGATGACGTACTTCTTATGTTCACTGATCCTGGTGACCTGCGGAGGATGCGTGACTGCCAGGAGATTTTCTCGGCTGCTTCTTCTGCTAGGATTAACTGGAGTAAGTGCTCTGGACTTTTAGTGGGTCAGTGGCAGGTAGACTCTCTGCCGGAGGAGATGGCATTGTATGCGTGGAGCACCACGCACCTCCTCTATCTGGGGGTGTACCTGAGTCCCACTAAGGATGCTTGGCCGGCAAACTGGCAGGAGTTGGAGACAAAAGTGGTTTCCCACGCTGGGGCGCTGGTCAGGCCTGCTTGGAGTTCTCTCCTTTCGGGGGAGGGTGCTGGTTATAAACCAGCTGGTGGCCTCCATGTTATGGTACCGGCTGGCTACTCTTGTCCCACCCTCTATATTTGTAACTGCTATACAGAAGAAGCTGGTAGATTTCTTTTGGGGAAATAGGAAGCACTGGATTTCCGCGGCGTTCCTGAGTCTCCCGTTAGAGGAGGGCGGCCAGTCCTCGGTATGCGTGCGTACCCAGGTGGCGGCTCTCCGTCTCAGGACTCTGCGGAGATACATGTATGTAGAGAACCCTCCCAGATGGCACGCTCTGGCCACGTATTTTTTCCGTCAGGGTCGTTGCCTAAGGGGGGTCTTGCGGCTCCCGGTGGCGGGCATCAGTTGACCCGCTCTAAGGGGCTTGCCTGTCTTATACAGGGATGTGCTAAGAGTGAGGAATTTGGCTGTTTTCAGCCAGAGTGTTGCTCCACGAGGAGAGGGGGATGTTGTGGCTGCGTGTGTGGCCGGTCCTCACCCTGTCATGGTGGGTGTCGAGGAGAGGCGCGAGCCTAGAGTGGTTCAGATAGAGCTTACCCCCGCTCCGTCAGATCTGCTCATCAGGCCTAGGCTCCGGGATATTTCTCGGCCTCCGGCTCCACATAATCTGAGCTGCCTTTCTGAGATGACCAGCATGCCATTTCATGAGGCAAAGAGACGCGCACTGTATAGGATGCTCCTGCACATTCTGAACCTCCGTGCCTTTGTCTCCCGTCCCAACTCACCATGGCGGACGGTGTTACCATCCGAAGGCAGGGGGGGTCCCCAGTGGGGGTCCTTCTATAAGGGAGTCGTACCCCTTTATATTAGGGACCTGGGGTGGAGAGTGTTGCATGGAGCGGTGGTTTGTAATAAACTTTTGAGCCGGTTCACGGGCTCGTCCGCCGCATGTATTTTCTGCGGAGAGGAGGAGACCGTGTTCCATGTGTATATGGAGTGTGTGAGGTTACTGCCCCTGTACCAATATCTGAAGGGGTTGTTCCTCAAGTTTTGGCTGCATTTTAGCCCCACAATCCTGGTGTTCGGACACAAGGCCGGGAGTGGGGAGAGCCGAGTGTAGGGGGGGGACTTACCTGTCGGTTTGCTCCTCGGCCTGGCTAAGATGGCCATTCGCGGGTCCAGGCAGCGGGCGGTCGATGGTCAGGCTAGAGTCGGCTGCCTGCCCCTCTTTCGGGCCTACGTTCGTGCACGTGTGTCCCTGGAGAGGGAACATGCGGTGTCCACGGGGACTCTGGAGGCCTTCCGTCAACGCTGGTCACCGCGTGGGGATGAGACTATTATAAACAATGAATGTACTGTTGTACTACAATGATTTGTTTGTTATAGTGTGATTTTTTGATTGTTTTGATGTGTTGTATTATATGATTGTGTTGAATAAAGTTTTTGGAAATGGAGAGTGAGGTGGGAGAGGGGGGAGAGTGAGGTGGGAGAGAGGGGTTAAACTGTATCAAATTTCAAAATCAAATAATTGATGGTATCCACAAGCTTAATAAGAAAAGTTTAAGATTTCTACTATTCTAATGAAATAAAGAATAATTTGGAGTCTTTGGATTCAGGTCCAATTAACCATGTGCTTGTCCAACAGGTACTTTGCTTTAAAGCCTATTTTCAAGAAAGTGTACACGAAAGAAGAGAAGAACAATATCGAATAAGAAAATGCAAGATTTATTTTTACCTGGAAGATGACACAATACAAGTTATTGAACCAGAAGTAAAAAATAGTGGAATTGATCAAGGTACTGAGAAGCTCAGTCATTTCCACCACTCCATCATTATATAACAAACTATTCTAATTATCATGACAATACTGCTGGGGCCATATGTCCTGTGTTAGCTAAACCAGCAATATTTATTTTGGTGCGGAAAATATTGAACACTGTAAGTTTGCATTTTTCTCACATCAAGCAGCTGGGCTGGGTGAGTGAAAATAGAAAAACAGCCTTTGTGTGCTTTAATTATTTCACTTCCCATGAATCTCCACTAGGGACCTAAAATTAACTGGAAAATTTGAAATAAATAATAGAAAATGCTAGAAATATTCAAGGAGTTAGCCAGCCTCTGACGAGAGAACCAATCTTTCAAATTAATGTCATTTCAGCAAATCTGGAAAAGTTAAGTGCAGGGCTGCCAACTCTCACACTTTGAGCGTGAGAATCACGCGTTTGGCCAAATTCTCACACTCTCGCGCTGATCACAAATTTCTAACGCTCTGTCGTGAGCAATTCTGTAATCAACAAAAATGTAAAAACTCATATAAACTGCATGGGCCATGGGTGCTGGAGAGCCGGGGCTGAGGGAGGGATGGAAGCAGAAGCAGCGGCGAGGAGAGATGCGGGGAGCCGGGGCTGGCGAGTGTTTGCAGGTTGGCGAGTGTTGCCGGGCTGGCGAGTGTCTGCCGGGCTGGCGAATCACTCGCTGCAGCTCCGGCCATGGAGCAGCCTCGGTGCAAGAGTCCTGGGCCGTCGGAGGTGTCGGAAGCGTTGCGCCGCTGCCGTGAGAGTCTCTGTGCCGAAGGGACAGAGACTCTCAAAGGGAGGGAGAGAGAGGGGAAGGAGACAGGGAGACGGGTGAGAGGAGAGAGAGGGGGAGAGACGAGAGAGGGGGGAGAGAGAGAGGGGGTGAGAGGGAGGGAGGGGGGAGAGTGTTGGAGGAGGGTGAGAGGGGGGAGAGAGGGTGAAGAGAGGGGGGAGAGAGAGGGGAAGGGAGAGAGGGAAGAGAGGGATGAGAGAGAGAGAAGGGGGTGGAGATGGAGGAGAAAGGGTAGGAGAGAAGGGGAGAGGGAGGGGGAAGAGAGAAGGGTGGTCAAAGACAGGGGGGAAGAGATAAACGAGGAGAGAGAGAGAGAGGGGGGGCAAAGAGGTGATAGAGACATGAGAAAGAGAGAGGGGTGGGAGAGGATAGAGAGAGCAAGGGGGAGTGAGGTGGGAGGGAGAAATGCAGCAGATATGGGGGGAGAGAGGGGGAGCGAGAGAGGAGGAGAGGGAGAGTGGGAGAGGGGGAGATAGAGACGGAGCGGGAGAGAGAGGGAGAGGGGAAGAGAGGGGGAGGGGGGGAATGAGAGGGTGAGAGAGAAGAAAGAGGGGGGAGGGAGAGGGGGGAGAGAGAGTTAGGGGAAAGAGGGTGTGAAGGAGAGGGGGGGAGTGAGGTGGGATGGAGAGGGGGGAGGGAGGAGGAGAGAAGAGAGAGGAGGAGACAGGGGAGAGAGAGGGGGAGACAGGGGAGAGGGAGAGAGAGAGAGAGGGGAGAGAGATGGGGGTGAGAGCAGAAGAGAGAGGGGAGAGAGAGGGAGGAGAGTGAGGTGGGAGGGGGAGGGAGAGAGGAGAGAGAGAGAGAGAGAGGGGGACAGAGAGAGGTGGAGAGAGGGAGAGGGGGATGGAGGGGCAGGGCTGCCAACTCATGCATTGAGTGTGAGAATCACGCATTTTGCCAAATTCTCACGCTGATCACAAATTTTTTCACGCTCTCGTGAGAAATTCTGTGATCAACGAAAATTTAAAAACTCATATCAACTGCATGGGCCACGGGTGTTGGAAGCAGAAGCAGCGGCGGGGACAGATGCTGATGGGGAGCGGGGCTGGCGAGTGTTTGCTGGGCTGGCGAGTCGCTCGCTGCAGCTCCGGCCATGGAGCAGCCTCAGTGCAAGGGTCCTGGGCCGTCGGAGGCGTTTGGAAGCATTGGGCCTCTGCCAAATTCGCCCAGGTGACCGGCATGGATCAGGCTGCGGCTCGGTGCATCCTGGAGCTCAACCAGTGACTGCTGGAAGTAAGTACCAAGCACTGGGTAGAAACGGTGGAAGATAGTGGACTTTAATGGGAGTGGTTGGAGAAATCATCCTGCTTGCCTGCTAGATTTTCACATAATGTAACTGCAGGAAAAATGTTCCCGATGTTGGGGGAGTTCAGAACCAGGGGTCACAGTTTAAGAATAAGGGGGGGGCCAGTTAGGACTGAGATGAAGACAAACTTTCTTCACACAGGGAGTTGTGAATCTGTGGAATTCTCTGCCACAGAAGGCAGTGGAAGGCAATTCACTAAATGTTTTCAAGAGAGAGTTACATTTAGTTCTTGGGGCTAACAAAATCAAGGGATATGGGGAAAAAACCAGGAAAGAGGTACTGATTTTAGATGAATAGCCATGATCATATTGAATGGCAGTGCTGGCTCGAAGGGGCGAATGGCCTATTCCTGCACCTATTTTTTATGTTTCTGTACTTGAGTATATGGTAATAAAACTCGATCACTTGATTTTGAAGCATTCATGCATGGTGGAGGTATAATGTAGTCATAGAGTGATACAGTGTGAATACAGGCCCTTCAGCGCAACTTGTCCACACCCACCAACATGTCCCAGCTACGCTACCTGCTTTTGTTCCATGCATCGATCTAACTGTTTCTTAAACGTTGGGATGGTCCCTGCCTCAACTACCTCCTCTGGCAGCTTGTTCCATACACCCACCACCCTGTGCGTTGGAAAAGTTACCACTTAAAAAGTTACCTCTTAAAAATACTTCATACAAAAAACATTGAAATCATACTTCTACAATGCACTAAAACTTGACTTTAATACATCAAATTTCAAAAAGTCCCTACCCTGGGAGGGAGGACACCCACCTTCCACACCCTCCCCCCACTCGGTTGCTCCACTGAGTACCCCCAAGGCCAGTGATCAGTAATCGCTCAGCCTCCCCACTTTCAAAAGTGCTCCGTGGCCCCTGGTTCAGACAGAGAACACTGCCAGATGTGAGCGGGGAACTGAGGCCAGTTGTCCGTGATGTCTGGATCCCAATGCTCAGCGCTTCATGTTTCAGAGTTGGCTAATGTTATTGATTTGTAGGTTACACAAAAAGCTGGAGAAACTCAGCGGGTGCAGCAGCATCTAAGGAGCGAAGGAGATAGGCGACGTTTCGGGTCGAGACCCTTCTTCAGACTGGTCAGGGATCAGGGAAACGAAAGATATAAACAGTGATGTGGAGAGATAAGGAACAATGAGTGAAAGATATGCAAAAAAGTATTGGTGATAAAGGAAGCAGGCCATTGTAAGCTGTTTGTGGTGTGAAAATGAGAAGCTAGTGCGACTGGGGGGGGGGGGGGGGGGGGGGGGAGATGGAGAAGGAATGTCAGGGCCAGAGGGCTGAGGGAGAGGTGGGGGGGGGGGGAGGCAGTCTGGGTTAACAGAATTGAGAAAATTCAATGTTTAAGCCCAGAGGATGCAGACTCCCCAAGCGGAATATGAGGTGCTGTTCCTCCAACTTGCGGTGTTGATCACTCTGGCCGTGGAGGAGGCCCAGGACCGAGAGGTCGGATACGGAGTGGGAGGGGGAGTTGAAGTGCGGTTGCAAAGATGCTACACTTGTCCCTTCACCTCCCCCATCCACTCCTTTCAGGGACCCAAGCAGTCATTCCAAGTCCGACAGAGGTTCACCTGCACCTCTATCCAACCTCATCTACTGCATCCGTTGCTCCAGATGCCAGCTGATCTACATCGGTGAGACGAAGCGGAGGCTGGGCGATCGTTTCGCCGAACACCTCCGCTCGGTCCGCAATAACCAACCCGACCTCCCGGTGGCTCAGCACTTCAACTCCCCCTCCCACTCCGTATCCGACCTCTCGGTCCTGGGCCTCCTCCACGGCCAGAGTGATCAACACCGCAAGTTGGAGGAACAGCACCTCATATTCCGCTTGGGGAGTCTGCATCCTCTGGGCTTAAACATTGAATTTTCTCAATTCTGTTAACCCAGACTGCCTCCCCCCCCCACCTCTCCCTCAGCCCTCTGGCCCTGACATTCCTTCTCCATCTCCCCCCCCCCCCCCCCCCCCCCCGTCGCACTAGATTCTCATTTTCACACCACAAACAGCTTACAATGGCCTGCTTCCTTTATCGCCAATACTTTTTTGCATATCTTTCACTCATTGTTCCTTATCTCTCCACATCACTGTTTATATCTCTCGTTTCCCTGATCCCTGACCAGTCTGAAGAAGGGTCTCGACCCGAAACGTCGCCTATCTCCTTCGCTCCTTAGATGCTGCTGCACCCCGCTGAGTTTCTCCAGCTTTTTGTGTAACCCTCGATTCTCCAGCATCTGCAGTTCCTTCTTTAAAACAACGTTATTGATTTGTAATAAGCCTGGTTTGTAATTAGTTGACAAAACCTTAATTTATTAATCCGGAATATCCAGGGGGATGGGATAAGTGTAATATTAAAATGACATGCAAGGTGTCAGGCTATCTGTCACAACATACAGCCCCGATAACCCATTATTTTCTTCAGTTAAATATTGGGAAGGTAGCACTATTGTCATTTGCCACTTAACTATTATGTTTGTTTACCTCACTGACTATTTCTACCCCCCCCCCCCCTAATTCCTTTGACAGGTTAAATAGAAATGTCCCCAATCTCATTGTTTTATTAATTGAACACGTAGATGAACATCCTCAAGGAGTGGAAACTGATTCAGATGCGATATTTAAGAGCTTGTTTAAAGAAAGGGCATATTTTAAAGGTGTGACAGAGATACGTGCAGGGGAATGTGTGAGGAGATTATTATTTGTCTTTAGTTTTAGCTTGAACCAGGACATCTGAAGATTCAAAGTTTAATATAGTAAATGTGCTGATACTGATGCCAACCAATCACGTAATGAATATCATCAACTCCGGAGGTTTTACTTTTATGATGCCATTTAAACTTCACTTGGATTTCAATCACTTCAATGTAGATGTAATTTGGAATGGGGAGCATTGGAACAAAAATTTGCCTTCGGTACATATTAACTGTAATATAATAATGTGCGCATGTTGGTAGGTGCAATCAAAACAAAGATCTTTTTATCATTGTTGTGTTATGAATACCACAGTAAATATTATGTACCCTCAAGATCACATTTAATAGAAAAATATTGCTTAAATATATAGTTATTGGACTTTGCATTTCGGAAAAGTGCCAGCTGAGAGGAAGACAGCAAAATACTGAAAATATTGGGGGTGAAAATGACTTCAGGGCAGTTTGTTAGGAAAATGAAATAAATGGTAACAGAATACTAATACAGCTGAGTGAGTATAATTTTATGGATGAGAAGTTGTGTTTAACCAATTGATGACAAAGTAACTAGCATGTTAGATAACAAGGAAGCCAATGGATGTAGCAAATTTTGTTATACATAATACCATGAAGTGCCTCATAAAAGATTACTGCATTAGATAAGCACCTGTGGACTTGAACGTAATAGGTTAAGTCCAGGGGGTCAGATATGGGGCATATGTGTGGGCCAGATATATTGTCAGTGCAGAGAGGCTAGGAGCAAGGCCAAGTGTGCATCCAGAGTCAAGGTCTGGAATAGCACTAGGTGTGCAGGCAAAGCTGGGACCAGGGGAGTGTTCAGCACTGGGAACCTAAGCAGGTGAGCAGCTATGATCAGAGTAGAATAGGGGGCCAGGTGTAAGGCTGGATTCAGAGTCAGGAATGAGAGAAGGTATGCAACTGGAGTCGGGGTCAGGAGTAGTACCAGGTGTGCAGTGAGACCCAGGTTGGTCAACATGGGCCAAGTGTTTGATTATAATCTGCTTTCCATACATGAATATACTAAGATACTAAGTGAGCAGGATGCTAAGAGGCTGCAAGGTGACTTGGATAGGTTGGGTGAGTGGGCAAAAGCATGGCATATGCAGTACAATGTGGATAAATGTGAGGTTATCTACTTTTGTAGCAAAAACAGGAAAGTAGACTATTATTTGAATGGTGGCCGATTAGGAAAAGGGGAGATGCAACGAGACCTGGGTGTCATGGTACACCAGTCATTGAAAGTAGGCATGCAGATGCAGCAGGCAGTGAAGAAAGCGAATGGTATGTTAGCATTTATAGCAAAAGGATTTGAGTATAGGAGCAGGGAGGTTCTACTGCAGTTGTACAGCAGGTGAGACCACACCTGGAGTATTGCGTACAGTTTTGGTCTCCTAATCTGAGGAAAGACATTCTTGCCATAGAGGGAGTACAGAGAAGGTTCACCAGACTGATTCCTGGGATGGCAGGACTTTCATATGAAGAAAGACTGGATAGACTCGGCATGTACTCGCTAGAATTTCGAAGATTGAGGGGGGATCTTATAGAAACTTACAAAATTCTTAAGGGGTTGGACAGGCTAGATGCAGGAAGATTGTTCCAGATGTTGGGGAAGTCCAGAAAAAGGGGTCACAGTTTAAGGATAAGGGGGAAGTCTTTTTGGACCGAAATGAGAAAAACATTTTTTGACACAGAGAGTAGTGAATCTCTGGAATTCTCTGCCACAGAAGGTAATTGAGGCAAGTTCATTGGCTATATTTAAGAGGGAGTTAGATGTGGCCCTTGTGGCTAAGGGGATCAGGGGGTATGAAGAGAAGGCAGGTACGGGATACTGAGTTGGATGATCAGCCATGATCATATTGAATGGCGGTGTAGTCTCAAAGGGCTGAATGGCCTGCTCCTGCACCTATTTTCTATGTTTCTAAGATCATTCATGTGCTGCACGTGTTGATCAGCGCCTAGGCTCTACTGTGGTATGTAATTAGGAATGCAATTTAGTCTAACCTTATTCATAGCTAATCCAATTTAAAGCATATATATTGCATTCAAGTGTAAGTTAAAAGGCTCGCTACATATGCACCATATTGCACAATTTCAAGCTGAAAAATGCAAAAGCTCCGTACCAATGGGAGGGGGGACACCCTCCTCCCACACCCTCAGCCCCCTGTGGAGGGAAAACACTGTGTTTTGCTCAAGATTCAAGCATCTGCAATTCTTTGTGTCTCAATGTTTTACTTTAGTTAGGCCAATGTGAATGTTTTGGGTGGAAGTTTAGCCAGACAATCAGAATTATGGGATGCGATTTATTGCTCATAAAAAACTAAAATAAAGTAAACTGAGTAGGACTGAATAGAAGCAAAACATTACAGATATAAAATAGGAAAATAAAACAGAACAGGAGAGACTGCAATCTCTGCTTTTATTGCTTTTTCAGGAACGATAATCAATCGTCATCGTATTCCTCTGCCGCCTCCACATGATGATCAGTTTTACACAGTGGATCATTTCAATATCTGTCAAGAGATTGTGTTCTATTCAAAGACATTCATGATTGTGGACTGTGATCAATTTACGAGAAACTTTCTCTGGAAAATGGGTGTCAAACTGAACCCACCTGGCTGCATTCCTGAAGATCCATATATTTCAAAGCGTGAAAAAGTAAGGCTAACTTTTTATATAAGAACAGAAAACTTAGCCGCTATGTCAATGAATCATTTTCTGGTTTGAACATTATACCTTGGAATGAAAATCATCAATAACAGCTATGGTTTGTTACTTTAGATGCTAGCGTATGTGTTTTGTGGTGAAAGAGGTAATATAAATTTCATCATAAAGCCAAGGATAACAAAGTTATCTCAAGAGTTAAACATTTACATTTTTGACATGTACCTATTTCTTCCCTTTACTAAATAACAATAAAAGCTGTATCAACTGTGACAATTTCTCACACTTGCTGTGAACAGGGGATGTAACAATGACATTTCACATTGACAGACCTCTTCTTGCTTCATGTATAGGTGACCCCCTTACCCCCCATTTTACAGGAAGTCACCAGTACAAATTTAATAGATTACTACCCAGAAATTTGAGTTGCAGATTAAAACAGAATTTATGTTAAAAATTAGCCATAAACAGAAACATTGACCTTACAGAAACAGAGGCCTTACAGTGCCCTCCATAATGTTTGGGACAAAGACCCATCATTTATTTATTTGCCTCTGTACTCCACAATTAAAGATTTGTAATAGAAAAAAATCACATGTGGTTAAAGTGCACATTGTTAGAATTTAATAATGGCCATTTTTATACATTTTGGTTTCACCATGGGAAAATTACAGCAGTGTTTATACGTAGTCCCCCCCATTTCAGGGCACAATAATGTTTGGGACACAGCAATGTCATGTAAATGAAAGTAGTCACGTTCAGTATGTTGTTGCATATTCTTTGCATGCAATGACTGCTTGAAGTCTGCGATTCATGGACATCACCAGTTGCTGGGTGTCTTCTCTGGTGATGCTCTGCCAGGCCTGTATTGCAGTCATCTTGAGCTTATGCTTGTTTTGTGGGACTAGTCCCCTTCAGTTTTCTCTTCAGCATATAAAAGGCATGCTCAATTGGGTTCCGATCGGGTGATTGACGGCCATTTTTTAGCTTTGAAAAACTCCTTTGTTGCTTTAGCAGTATGTTTGGGATCATTATCTTGCTGTAGAATGAACCACCGGCCAATGAGTTTTGAGGCATTTGTTTGAACTTGAGCAGATAGGATGTGTCTAAACACTTCAGAATTCATTATGCTACTACCATCAGCAATTGTATCATCAATGAAGATAAGTGAGCCAGTACCTTCAGCAGTCATACATGCCCAGACCATAACACCCCCACCATCGTGTTTCACAGATGAGGTGGTATGCTTTGGATTTGGGCAGTTCCTTCTCTCCTCCATACTTTGCTCTTGCCATCATTCTGATATAAGTTAATCTTCATCTCATCTGTCCACAAGACCTTTTTTCCAGAATTGTGATTGCTCTTTTAAGTACTTCTTGGCAAACTGCAACCCGGCCATTCTATTTTGTGGCTAACCAATGATTTGCATCTTGCAGTGTAGCCTCTGTATTTCTGTTCATTAAGTCTTCTGCGGACAGTGGTCATTGACAAATCCACAGCTGAAGAGTGTTTCTGATCTGTCGGACAGATGTTTTGGTTTTTTTAATATATTATAGAGAGAATTCTTCTGTCATCAGCTGTGGAGGTCTTCCTTGGCCTGCCAGTCCCTTTGCGATTACTAAGCTCACCAGTGCTCTCTTTCTTCTTAATAATGTTCCAAACAGTTGATTTTGGAAAGCCTAAGGTTTGGCTGATGTATCTAACAGTTTTATTCATCAATCTCAATCTCAATCTCATAATGGCTTCTTTGACTTTTATTGGCACAACTTTGGTCCTCAGGTTGATAAACAGCAATAAATGTTTCCAAAGGTGATAGAATGACTGGCGGAAAGATTAGGTGCTGAGCACTCTCTTATTAAGGAGGCAATTAAACACACCTGAGCAAAACGCCTGTGAAACCATGTGTCCCAAACATTATGTTGCCCTGAAATGGGGGGACTATGTATAAGCCCTGCTGTAATTTCGACATGGTGAAACCAAAATGTATAAAAATGGTCTTTATTAAAATGTGACAATGTGCACTTTAACCACATGTGATTTTTTTTTAATTACAAATCTCAAATTGTGGAGTACAGAGGCAAATAAATAAATGATGGTTATTTGGGAACATACACGGTAAGATTAACAAGTTTGCAGATTATACAAAAGTTGGTGGTTTTGCAGATAGTGAAAATTGTTGTGAAAAATTGCAGCAGGATCTTGAACAATTGGCCAGGTCGGCTGAAGAATGGTTGGTGGAATTTAATACAGAAAAATGCGAGGTGTTGCATTATGGGAAGTCAAACATGGCCAGGACCTACACAGTGAATCGTAGGGCTCTGGGAACTGTTGTAGAGCAGAATGATCTGGGAGTGCAGGTGCATGGTTCCTTGAACGTCGAGTCAGAGGTAGATAAGGTAGTCAAAAGGGCATTTGGCACATTGGCCTTCATCAGTCAGAGTATTGAGTATAAAAGCTGGGAGGTCATGTTGCAGTTGTATAAGACATTGGTGAGGCCACCTTTAGAGTATTATGTTCAGTTCTGTGCACCATGTTATAGGAAAGATGTCAAGCTGGGAAGGGCACAGAAGAGATTTACAAGCATGTTGCCAGGGCTCGAGGGTCTGAGCTATAGGGAGAGGTAGAGTAGGCTGGGACTATATTCCTTGGAGCACAGGAGGATGAGCGGAGATCTTATTGAGGTGTCTAAAATCATGAGAGGAATAGATTGGGTAGATGCACAGAGTCTCTTGCCCAGAGTAGGTGAATTGAGGAGCAGAGGCCAGGTTTAAGGTGAAGGGGAAAAGGTTTAATAGGAATCTGAGAGTTAACCTTTTCACACAAAGGGTGGTGGTTGCATGGAACTAGCTGCCAGAGGAGGTAGTTGAGACAGGGACTATCCCAACATTTAAGAAACAGTTAGACAGGCACTTCGATAGAACAGGTTTGGTGGGATATGGACCAAATGCGGGCAAGTGAGACTAGTTTAGCCTGGACATGTTGGCCGGTGTGGGCAACTAGGGCCAAAGGGCCTTTTTGTACACTGTATCACTATGACTGTGACTATGAGAAATAAACTGCATATACTGAAGATAGACACAAAGTGCTGGAGTAACTCAGCGGGTCAGGTAGCATCTCTGGGGAAAAGGATGGATGACGTTTTGGGTCGGGGTAAGGAAAGGAATGCATGCAAGGAAGGGTGGAGCTCATAATGGCCCATTGTTGGCTGGCGAAGAGGTGATAATGGAGGGATACAAGGATGTGAAAAATTGTACTAGTAGGACTAGTACGGTTAGGCCAGAGGGGAGTGAGGGAATGCAAGGGTTACTTGAAATGAGAAAAATCAATGTTCATACCGCGGGGTTGTAAGCTGCCAATGCAAAATATGAGGTGTTGTTCCTCCAATTTGCGTGAGGCCCAGGACAGAAAGGTCAGAATGGGAATGGGAAGGTGAGTTAAAATGTTTGGAAATGGGACATCTGATGGCCAAGTGCAGGCTGGGCGATTGTTTCACTGAACACTTCCATAATTATTGGGAATATTATGATTCTGTTTCTCAATACTGAAATATTTTATTCATATAATTCTTTGTGTGAATGGATACAAAACCTAAATTAGTTCTTCAGAGTTTAAATTGAAGGTACTAGATTAAAATCTCACATTGACACATCTCTGTTTTTTCTTTTACATAAATAGCAAAGAAAATTGAATGTGTTTTTATTAATCCACTGAAATGTTATTTCCTTTTGTAAATAAAGAAAGTAGTTTCCTTTCCGAAGCAAGTAAGATAATCTCTTGCAATAGAATTGACATAAAATCCATTATTTTTTATTAATGTAAAACTGTATCATCTGATGTTCTAAAACAAGTTTTGCAAATGTTCCTGTTTCTGAAATAAAATAAGAAAATACTGGAGGGATTCTGCAATTCTGGTTCCACCTCTGGATGGAGAAATCATTGAAGGTTTTGATAAAAGATCGTTGAGTATTAACTTTGAAACACCAACCATGGTCAAGATATTGACTAAGGTAACCCTCTCTTCGCAGATGCTGCCTGGCCAGCTGAGTATTTCCAGCATTTTATAATTTTGGTTAACATTTCCAATATCTGAAATTGTTTCCTTTTTGTTTGCAGTAGCTAGTCTTGAGTTTACTGGTTGTCCACTTTTACACGTTGATGGGAAATGGCAGTGAATTGCTCATCATTTTGAGGAGCCTTGTTAAAATTTCAATAATAAACAAAATCTACAGCAAATAGGGGAAAGGCCATTGACAATATGTTATTTTTCTCAGCTAGCTTTCCTCTATGCTATAATTGAATGGTCCAGACCAGAACATTCAAGCATCCAGTGTATGTATTTCCTAGTTTGAGACATAGTCAGCTGATTTGTATGTGTTCGATACATTTGCAGCATGTGCATGGTTAAACTGTTGATAAGTGCAATGAACAGAAGCCAAGTTTATGCTGGATTATTTAGATGAGTTGATTTGGCATAAATAAAAATATATTGAAGGCTTTATACTTTGCGTTATTAAATCATGCAGTTTAGGCAGATGCAAGATTTCACATAGATTTTGTTTGAAGTGAATGAACATGGTTGGAACCCTCAAGCAGCGTGATAATTAGTCTTTGGGTCTGGTGAATAGTATTGGGATGGCCAAAGTTCTGTTCCTAGTTGTGATTCCTGCATGTAGATGGAGTGTGCACAGTTGTAACATCCCTCACATTTAAATACCCTGTTAATACTTCATGTCAAAGTTCATGCATAAATAATTATTTTATAGCAAAATGCCAGGAAATATTCAGTACCTTACAAAAATGTCACAGCAATGCTGTTAATTTAGGAGAGGAAAGACAAACATGGGCAATTGAACAGCAAATAGACTAACAAAGGCTGGACCACTGTAGCAAAACATTATTTTAATCTCAGTGCACAATTTAAAAAAAAAGTAAAATATAGAAGGATAGCATAGATTGAATACATCTTTGAACACATGTAGGAAAGTTAATTTTGAAGAATCTTTATTATGGAGTTCCAGAGGACCTTTCGTGTGTTTTTTTTTAATTCATCATGTTCCTTTTATGTTTCTTGCAGATGGAGAAAAACATGCATCCTCTCCGCCCATATGAGAAAGTTGATACACTTAAGCAGTTCCTGGACCATGACACACATGTGCTGCGATTTTACTGCTATTGGGATGACAGAGACAATCAATTTGGAGACTTCAGGGAACTCGTTCTGCATTATTTCCTGTCAGATGACACAATTGAAATTAAAGAGGTTCTGCCCCCCAATTCTGGCAGAGATGCTATTGGCATGTTTCTCCACCGAAGCAAGCTACCAAAGGTATAAACATAGACAACAGACAATAGGTGCAGGAGTATGCCATATGGCCCTTCGAGCCAGCACCGCCATTCAAAGTGATCATGGCTGATCATCCCCAATCAGTACCCCGTTCCTGCCTTCTCCCCATAACCCCTGACTCCACTATCTTTAAGATAGCTTGTTTACATAACTTGTTTACATAAAAACAAGTTGTGTATTGTCTCTAAACTCGTGTCAATTTATTTTGCATTCTGCATGATTAGATCAATATCCAGTCTGTACTCAATGTAATCATAGTAGTAGGCAAATAAATTGGATGGTGCTGGAAAATGGGCACAAGATTGAAACGGTGCACCTGGTTCAAGCTGCTTATAAACCTATTTATGTCTGTGCCAGGACAGAATGTTCCCATCTGTGTACTGATAGATTTAGCCACTACTTCAAACTTTAAGCCAAAAAAACGTGCAAAGTTGCTGATGAATTCGGCCATATTCTTTGACGTTGAATGCAGCCATTTTGGCAGAGTTGATGGACAATCAACCATTTTACATGTCAACTCTGAACCCCCTGTCCCACTTAGACGATTTTTTCGGTGACTACAGGCAACTAGGCTGTTGCCGCATGATTGCGGGGTGACACCTGTATCAGGGCTGCCAACTCTCACGCATTTAGAGTGGACACATGCATTTCGCCCAATTCTCACGCTCGGTCGTGAGAAATTCTGTGATCAACAAGAATTTCAAAACAAACACCAACTGCTTGTGGGCACGTCTGTTGACAAGACAGCAGCATTCTTATTCCCTCTGTTATTCTCACGATCGACAGCCGCCACACACCTCCAAAGCATGTCCCCATGCACATTTACATTAAAAGACTCGGACCGGGCAGTGAATGCCAAACAGTGTCACCCAGCGCAGCAAGTGAGGCCATGTCCTGCTCCCGGTGGCAGTCGGAATTTATGGATTTGCGGGAAGCAGCTGACATGAGCGAGGCCGGCGATTGGCAGTAGAGAGGTGTTCAGACGAAGTGCACTACCAGACGTGAGCAGGGAACTGAGGCCAGTTGTCCGTGATGTCCAGATCCCAATGCTCAGCTCTTCGTGTTTCGGAGTTGGCTAATGTTATTGATTTGTAATTAGCCTGATTTGTAATTAGTTGACAAAATCTTAATTTATTAATCCGGAATATCCAGGGGGATGGGATAAGTGTAATATTAAAATGACATGCAAGGTGTCAGGCTGTCTGTCACAACATACAGCCCCGATAACCCATTCTTTCCTTCAGTTAAATATTGGGAAGTTAGCACTATTGTCACACAACTATTATGTTTGTTTACCTCACTGACTATTTCTAACCCCCCCCCCCCCCCCCATCTCCCCAATTCCTTTGACAGGTTGAATAGAAATGTCCCCAATCTCATTGTTTTCTTAATTGAACACATAGATGAACATCCTCAAGGGGTGTAATCAGATGGAAACTGATTCAAATGCGATGTTTAAGAACTTGTTCAAAGAAGGGGCATATTTTAAAGGAATGACAGAGATACTTGCAGGTGAATGTGTGAGGTTATTATTAGTCTTTAGATTTAGCTTGAACCAGGACATCTGAAGATTCAAAGTTTGATATGGTAATTGTGCTGATACTGACTCCAACCAACCACGTAATGAATATCATCCATTCCAGAGGTTTTATTTTTCTGATGCCATTTAAACTTCACTTGGATTTCAATCACTTCAATGCAAAAGTAAGTGGGAATGGGGAGCATTGAAACAAGAAATTGCCCTCGGTACATATTAACTGAAATATAATAATCTGTGCATGTTGGTAGGTGCAATCAAAACAAAGATCTTTTTTATCATTGTTGTGTTATGAGTACCACAGAAAATATTATGTTCTATCAAGATCACATTAAATAGAATATTATTGCTTAAATATACATTGTTATTGGACTTTGCATTTCGGAAAAGTTCCAGCTGAGAAGAAGACAGCAAAATACTGAAAATATTGGGGGTGAAAATGACTTCAGGACAGTTTGTTGGGAAAATGAAGGAAATGGTAACAGAATACTTACAGCTGAGTGAGTATAATTTTATGGATGAGAAATTGTGTTCAACCAATTGATGACTTCTTTGACAAAGTAACCAGCATGTTAGATAACATGGAAGTAAATTGATGTAGCAAATTTTGTTGTACAAAATTTGGTTTGTGAAGTGCCCCATAAAAGATTACCGCATTAGATAAGTACCTGTGGACTTGAACATAATAGGTTAAGTCCAGGGGGTCAGATATGGGGCATTATGTGTGGGCCAGATATATTGTCAGAGCAGAGGGGCTTAGGAGCAAGGCCAAGTATGCATCCAGAGTCAAGGTCTGGAATAGTACTTGATGTGCAGTCAAAGCTGGGACAATGGGAGTGTTCAGCACTGGAAACCTGAGCAGGTAAGCAGCTATGATCAGGGTAGAATAGGGGGCCAGGTGTAAGGCTGGACTCGGGGTCAGGAATGAGAGAAGGTATGCTCAAGGTCAGGAGTAGTACCAGTTGTGCAGGGAGACCCAGGTTGGTCAACATGGGCCAAGTGCTTTATTATAATCTGATTTCCATACATGAATATACTTAGACCATCCATGTGCTGCACCTGTTGATCAGAGCCTGGCTCTACTGTGGAATATAATTAGGAATGTAATTTAGCCTAACCTTATTCATAGCCTTATCCAATTTAAAGCATAAATGTTGTAGTCAAGTGTAATTTAAAAGACTCACTACAGTATGCACCAGATTGCACAATTTCAAGCTGAAAAATGCAAAAGCTCCATACCATGGGACCCCCCCCCTTCGGCAACCCTCTCTCTGGCTTGGTCGCTCGCAATTTCTCACTCCCAACTCTCACCCAATGTTGTCATCCCTGCCCGTATGGTCGTGAGTAGTCTCCTCAAGTCACCTAAAGAGTAGTAACGTTTTTCTGGTCGCCATTGGATTTTGAAATGTTCAAAACTTTTTGTCGTCTGTGGGCTTGTCGCTGCTTTTATTCTCCTGTTGTAGGTGCTGTCACCGGTTGTCGCCAGGATGAGGCACTGTCACCATGTGTTGGTTGTCGCCGGGTGCTGACTTTGGTGAATTCCATTGGCGACTACCTATGTCAACCGGCGACAGGTACCGGTGACTGAATTATCTTAATTTGTCTTCAGCTGTCGCCGACAGGGTTGTTGCTAGTTGTAGCTTGTCGCGGGTGGACGTAGGTTGACATTGGTTGTCGCATGTGTGGTCGTAGGTTGTCGTAGATGTGGTCGTACGTGGACGTCCTAATGGGTCGGCGGTTGTCGGTAGCTTGTTGTAGACGTTGTCGTAGGGGGTGGTCCAGTCGCTGCTTTTTCGGCAACCTGCTACGACTGTGACAGTCGCCGGCAATTGCCGAAAAAATCACCGATGTGGGACATGCCCTTTAGATTGCCCATTTAAAATCTCATCTGAGTCCTGCAGAGCAGAACTTTTATGTGTTTTCACTTTCTTGCATGGAGGCCCTCATTATTTCTCAACAGCATGTCCAACATCGAGACTAGCCAGCTGTTGAAGCTAGCCTGCTGCACCAGTAGCCAGCTTGCAACTCTGAAAAGACAGACGTAGTGTGGGGTTTGTAAACTGTTGGGAGTGAACACATTGGTGATTGGTGAATACATTGGTGATTGTGACTTTCTTTAGCTGGCATGGCATAGGAGTGAAACAGGTGCCATGCTTTACCAATTCTTCTCCTCTCCCTTTTGTTGAGATGGGGAAAGAAGGAGAATTGCCCTCTATCTACTAAAACATTTCAAGGTACATTCTGCAAAGGCTGCATGAGGAAATTGTTGAAGAGATGAAATCCAAGAACAAGCATTATTGTCCTGGATGCACTGCTGAAACATTAAATGACCTTTCAAGTGTGGTCAAAATCAAATGCAATATCCACATTCATCAATAGCTCAATTCACTAGATGGTCATTACTTACCATAAATAATGTCTCTCAAAAGGACTTAGAAGGTAGAATGGTGGTGCAGTGGTTAAATCACTGCACTTGTCTAGTGAAATTCATTACAATAATCATGCAGTTCATGACTATGCAGCTCATGCAATAATCATGGGTTCAAATACTATCGTAGCTGCAAGTACAAACTCTGTACAGAGAGCATCCGTAGTCGGGATCAAAGCCACGCCTTTGGTGCTGTAAGGCAGCAACTCTACCGCTGCACCACCATGCCGCCCTATAAATTAGAATTGATTAAAGTTTGTTCTTCTTATTGAGTCCACACACAAGATTAGAAATTGTTCAGCCAGAGCTGAACACACTCTCGGCATCTGCATACAATGGTGTCTGTCTTGTCGCTTCTTGTGCGTGGTGGTGGAAAGATTGGTGGAAACAGGGCCGCGACGTGAATGCTCTTTCCTTGACCCCATTGAAGTTTGTTGAAGTAGCGGCTAACTCCATCAGTACATAGATTAAATTATGCATTCAATGGCCAGTACCTCCCCTTTCTTTGTGGAGAGCCGGCGAAGCCATGCTTCAAGTGGTCTTGGATACGTCACAGAGCAGTGACTCGGGGAAGAGCTAGTCTGGGAATCTTCCCAACTCCCCAGTTTAATAAGGCCAAGGGGAAGGAGAGGTGCAGGTGCTGGTCCAGGAGGATGTGAGGGCAGCGGTGGAGGAGGAGAGGTCTACCAGAGTGGTTGGCTTGAGGCAGCAGGGGGCCTGAACAAGGTGGAAGCAGGCCATGGACCGAACAGTCACATGGACTGAGCTCTGGCGAGCTGAACCACAGCATATTAAGTTCCTGGTCCAGGCAGTGTATGATGTCCTGCCCAGCCCATCGAACCTCTTCATCTGGGGCAAAGCGGAATCTCCGCAACGCCCGCAATGCTCAGGCAAGGGGACGTTGGAACACGTCCTGAGCTGCTGCCCAAAGGCTCTTGGGTGGGGCCGGTACATTTGGCGTCACAACCAGGTTCTTAAATCCATTGCATAAGCCATCAGCATGGGAATCAGCAGACAAACATGCTCCAACACCCAGATGATCACCTTCGTGAAAGCCGGAGTACAGCTGCCAAGAACCGCAGCAGCCAGGAATCCATCAGAAATCCTGGCGACTGCGCAGGACTGGCAGCTTTCTGTAGACCTGGAGAAATAGCTGAAGTTCCCACAGCACATTGCCACAACCACCCTGAGGCCAGACATCCTCCTGGTCTCAGAGGCGACCAAAAACATTGTCTTGTTGGAACTGACAGTGCCGTGGGAGGACCGTCTGGAGGAGGCCCACGAGAAGAAGAAGACCAAGTACGAAGAGCTGGTCATAGACTGCCATAAGCAGGGCTGGAAAGCAAGGTGTATGCCCATCGAGGTTGGCTGCAGAGGTTTTGCAGGGCAATCGCTCTACAAAGCCTTGAGTGCACTGGGCATCAACGGAATGGAGAGAAGAGCCATCACAAACATCACAGAGGCAGCAGAGAAGGCCTCACGGCTGGGTCGCCTGGGTGAGCTTGTCTGATGTTGAAAGACCAGAAACACCCAATGACCCCACGTTACATTACTGATAATTTCAGGAGCATCAAGAGATGTATTTTATCAGTTAAACAATGTAACTCACAGCCTTTCATATTGTTAGCTTGCAGTAACAAAAATAAGCTTATTGCTTTTGCAAAGACTATTTCTGAAAATCCTGTGGGAAAAATAACTTTGTTATTGCAAATCTGAAACATGCTAGCCGCTAATCACCTTTGTGCCATTGACATTATCTTCTTTATAACACTATTTTCTAGGTTTCTTAGGGACACAACTATCACCTTATGACAGAGTTACCTCTACTTACTTGTCAAGTTTCTTATTTTCTAATTAATAATTTAGATACTGCCTTTACCTATCTTTAATTAACCAGCATTTCTCTTACTATTAGATTATGAATATTTTTGGCTCATTGCTATTTAGTTTAACCAGTTCTCTTGTGAAAATTGTATTTGTGAACTCAGAAGATCAGAAAAACAACATTTTATTTGTTTTCCCATTCTATTTTTGTTGAAAAGAATCTTCCAGATCGATTATATCATCCTGGTGAAATTACAGACCAAACGCTACTGAATACTTTTGGACCAGTGGGACGTGGAAGCCGCTTCATTCTGGATAGACTCAAGGTACCAGAGTCAATACTTAAAGACTCACCAACTCCAATGTCTTTTAAAAGGTGCATGAATTATTCACATATTCTTATACAATTATAAATGTATTTTCTAGACTGGACATGTTTATCAAGACTTCTACAAGGACTGCGACATAATGATTGGGTCAGTGATAAATGTTTGGGGACGGAAAGTAGTTCTCTGTGACTGTGACGAATTCACCAAAGAATATTACCGGAATAAGTATGGTGTTGGTGAGTCAATTTTTGATTTCACGTTTATTTGCATTTATCTTTTTGAGTAACTATCTTGCACTGCTTCTATTGGGGAGTCAGTAGGCAGCCAACGTAATGTAATTATTTTCTCATTCATCTATCATAGTTGGGTAATTTAGTGAATGTTTGAACAATTATTAGTTATTTTACAACTGATATGTTTAGATATGAAATTATTCTTCTCAGCAACTTCATTCACCTTGATTATCAACGATCGCTGAATGAAATAGCAAACCCTGCTATCAGAACATAGAACAGTACAGCACAAAAACAGGCCCTTCAGCCACAATGTCTGTGCTGAACATGATGTCAAGACCCTCACTTATCTGCCAGCACATATCCCATCTTGCTCAACCTTCCAATGGAGTTTATGGCTTTTACAAAGGCAACATTGGATGACGACCAGAACTGAGATGCTGGTTTACAAAAAAAGACACAAAGTGCTTAGAGTAACTCAGCGAGTCAGACAGCATCTCTTGAAGGCATGGATAGACTGAGATTTGGATGACCTTGTTCCTGCTGTGTTTTTGCTGTAGGTTGAATAGTTCTGATTAATTCCACAAACTGAAAAGGTTTGTTGGCAGTAAAATGCAGATTTAAAAGAAGAATCATGATAACCATACAGCCTTGTGTGAACTCTGTTTTCACAGAGACTAGCTGTGTTGTAGACCTAGTAGAGGAGCATTGATTGAAAGCCATAGATGCAAGGTGGACACAAGTTTCTGTGTACAATCAAATTTGAGAAGAGTGGTCCTAGTTGGAGTCAGACTTCAGTAAGGCCAGGTAGAGTGATTGGTGCTGCTGTATCTTTTTCCCGAGATGAGGATGATGAACTTGTGGATTCATGAACGTGTCTATTCACTGCTCGGCTCTAACCTATATGCCTTGGTGCAGAGAATATGCCTTCCACATAACACCTTGTGCAGAAGAATGTTGAGGTAGTAGCGAATGAGATTTTTATCTGCTTCATTGTCTCCTTTGCATCTGTTTGCATTCAAAAACCAGCAGCAGACAACACTCACAGTAGTTCTGCAGCAAAATGGAGCATGTTATTTAATAGATGAAGCCCCATCACCTTTTGGTATAGGTATTTACAAGTGTGCTAAATTGAAGCAATTGTTTTCTGGATCAGTGCAGATTGGCTGAACCTGCTGCAGCCCAATATACCTCTATTTTACAAGGTATAGCTGGCATTTGGTGCGCAGATTAATTTTAAATTGTATTAGCCTCTCACAAAATGGGTGTCCACCTGAGGCAATAAGTTACATTGGAGTGTAATTGGTTCTGGCTGTGTAAGGCAATCATGTAAATCAACAGGTAACATGAAATTGTGTCTGCATGAGAAAGTATCCACACACTTACCCATTTCCAGTGCTTCTTTGCTTCTCAGGTTAGAAAGCTGGGTTTCAAGAAATTCAAGAAAGTATGTGGCACTTCATGGCAATCCAAAGGAAAGTGCCCTTTTCCCTGTTTATTTTGACTCCTTTATGTCGTTTTATATTTTCCAGTGTAAGTGGTCAGTTGGTGGCGCTGTTGATCTTAGAAGGAATCTGCAAATGCACTGCAATCTCAATACAACAAAGTTGTCTGAATGCTAGGTGTTAAGACTACTACTGTTTTATAAGTGAAACTAATATTTATAAATTCTGTCTTAGAGCCTTGATATTCTGAAACTGCAATGTATCAAAATATATCAAAGTTATATCAAAGTTGCAATGCGCAAGAAAAATAATATAAAATGATATTTTCAATTTGCAGGGTTACACAAAAAGCTGGAGAAACTCAGCGGGTGCAGCAGCATCTAAGGAGCGAAGGAGATAGGCGACGTTTCGGGTCGAGACCCTTCTTAAAGACCCTTTAGAAGGTTCTCGACCCGAAACGTCGCCTATCTCCTTCGCTCCTTAGATGCTGCTGCATCCGCTGAGTTTCTCCAGCTTTTTGTGTAACCCTTGATTTTCCAGCATCTGCAGTTCCTTCTTTAACATTTTCAATTTGCAGATTGTTCAGCGGTACATTATTGTCACATGTACCGAACACAGTGAATTTTCTTTTTGCATACAGATCAGAGAATATCCTGCTATATATTAGGCACAATCATACCAAGTATAAGTGTGTAAGATAGTAGACCACACTGAGTTTGTACGCAATAGTTGCCACGTTTTAGGCGTCATTCTGTACCTTCAAGTTCACATTTTAAAAAAAAATGTTAGAGTCTTAACTTGGGCCTAAAGTCCTGTTGACCTGGTGGTGGCACTGGATTGGAATTGCAGGGGTCATACTGGCCTGGTGATATGTTGATGTTCTCTACCAGTTTGCACACCAGCATTGTTCTGTCCTTCTGCCCACCGCCCCCACCATCCCAAGGGTCCTGCCATTTATTGTATTTAGATTCCATATATAATTATATGTACCTATATTTTGCTAATTGTAGAGCAGGAACATAGAATAGTCCACCACAGTAAGAGGCCCTATGGCCCACAATGCCAAAGATGATGCTAAGATAAACCGATCTCCTCTTCCTGCACGTGATCTATAACCCTTTATGCCCGTCATATCTGTGGCTATCCAACAGCTTCATAAATGCCACGATCGTATCTGTCTCCACCACCAACCATGGCATCACATTCACAGGCACCCAGAACTCTCTATGCAAGGGAAATATTTGTTGCTTTTGAAAGTGGGTTAAATGGAAAAATAATTGTGTTCAACTTGTGACCACTGCTGAAAAAAATAGTATGTTTATGTAGAAAGCTTTCAATGGAAAGGTTTCTGAAATGGTTTTTGCCACCTGTTTCAGTCACATTGCAGTTCCTCATTCTACCTTTAATAGTCACTGGCAAGCATGAATTGGTGCCACCCGATGAAATTGAGCTTTGTGGTGATGGATTAAGGCAATAAATAATGCAAGTGGTTCTGGTTGGGTGCTGAAATCACGTTGATAAGATCCCAGTGCAAATTTTGCATGCGTTCTGCACTGGGTCATTAGTGCCAGTTAATCACACATCAAGTTCTCAGTGTGAGTTATCATGGGCTATCCAGCTTTGCCCCACTGGGAAACCTATCATCATAATCGATAAACATGTGCAATTTTTCATGCATGTGTATGCACAAATGCATGTTTAGGGTGGTCATTTTACAAGAGCATACAATTCAACACTTTTTGCTTAGATTTCTAGATGGAACTACAGATTGCTAAAAGTTTAGTTTTATTGTCAATAATAGAACTAATCAACATAAAAATATGCTGCAGTAAATTAGATGATGGGTGTCATTTTTGGACACTGTTTGAGAAGATGTAGTACTAAATTTATATGTATCAAGATGAAATTACAATTTCAGACACAAATTTGAATATTTTAGAAAGTAAACAGTGCTACGTATAATTCAAATGGTTCACAAAGTCATGATTAGAAGCAAAGTTTCCACCGTCATCCCTAGTGCTGAAAGAACGTACAGTATTTTTTAAAGTGATTAATATGTTTTGTGAGTTTTTTTTCAAAGTGTAATGAGCAGACAAAAATGATCTTATATTTACTTTATGTTAATTAACAGAGGATTTCACACCGGTTATATTCAAGTCCGAGCCAATCACAAAGGTTGAAAGACAAGTTCCACCATACAATGGTTTTGGATCGGAGGAAGATTCCTACAATTCTACTTTAAGCCTGGAACCCAAACCTCCACAACGTAACATGATAAAATTTATGGAAAAGGACAGGTAAAACAAAACACTGAATGAAGGATCTAAGACAATTGTTAATTCGAGAGATTTGACTGATATTATGAAATCTATCTCTGTCATTTACTATTTGTCCTTTTTGTCCATTAGCGAAATTATTTAAGTAAAAATTGTAAATTAATGAGGGAATTTCAAAATCTTCAATTTTTCTCTAAACATATTTTTGAGAGAAGATTGTATTAGATTTTAATTGCAGGGGTGTGATTGTTTAGAAACTGGATTCAGGGAAATGGGGTTTGTTGCTGCTGTATCACTTGTACATATTCTTGATGACAAAATTTACGAAGGAAATATTCCTCATTTACAGGGAGGGATCCAATGGTTCTTTTGGGTAAATTAACTTGATAAAGAAGTCTCTACCAAAATAGCACCTGACAGTTTCCACTGCATAATGCACACATGCTTGTGGCCCATTCTATTGGCATTTTAGGAGGCTACTTTATAATTGTAAGAAACTATATCATGGCCATTTTTTATATTCACCAGTCCAAAAAGGTTATTTTTTGTATTCTTAACATACTTTGAGATCTTCTCTCTACCTCCACAATATTATCAAAAGGTTAACCTTTCTGTGTCTTATCCAATAATGTTCTTAATTTTTCTTGATCATTAAATTCTCTTATTTCTTAAAGATTTCAATAAAGACATGAGGCATGACTTATCTTTTACAAGTCTTTCAATGGTTCAATGGTCCTTTAGTATCACGTATACCGAGGTACAGTGAAATTTGATTTGCCATACAGTCATACATTTAAAAAAAAGCAACAAGATACATAATTATATAAAGATTAAACAAAGACTTAAACAGCCACCACAGCGGCGTGTGAGAATCTCCAGGGCACACAGCATAAGCAGAGACACATAGCCATCAGTTCAATGTCCAGGCCACACATGCACTCCTTCACCATGATGTGACCAGAGTTGTACCAACCGCTGTCACTCTCTCTGCAGTCCCTGCCCGCCTAAACAGTCAGAAAGCCATCATACTCGCACCAGACTCTGGAATGTTCCCATGGAGTGATGTCCCCACAAACACTGAGATCACTGCACTCATGGCACTCCCTCTGGGTCCACGCCAGTGCAGGCAGCAGGTATATCTTGTTTTTCAGCAACCTCACATTCTCCACTGATGGAAGGCAAATAACTTGTACCTTCTTGCCTCCTTTTTGTACCGCAGTTGGGGGATTCAAGAAACATCCACAGTCGGGGCGATCGAAGCTCCTGTATCGGGGCGATCGAAGCTCCCGAGATTGGGGCAGTAGAAGCTCCTGCAGTTGGAGCTCCCGAAGTGGATCCCTAACAAAGGGACTGCCAGCTCCACGATGTTAAAGCCGCAGTGCAGAGATACGATGAAAAATTTGTATCTCCTTCGAGGAAAGAGATAAAAAAGTTTCACCTAACCTCCCCCCCCCCCCCCCACCCCACACACACAAAACAAAAACTAAGGATACAGTAAAAACAGACTAAAAACAACAAAAGACGAAAATCTTTCATTTAAGTATTAAATATCTTTATCGGATTAATGTTCATTTGGTCCTGTACAATAGTCCTTGGGCAATTATTCATTGCGGTCATTACATTGAGTGGAATGCGGATATCCAGTTTATCCATTTCTCCTTCTCTAAACTGCAGTATTTAAGTTGTCAAATTTTCATTCTTAACAACATTTGAATGATTGTGCACCTTTGATATTTCACTCAAACCTCTCGCAACGATCCGCAATGCAGATCATCAGGGTTCCTAATGCTTCTGTTCCGCGAGTTTTTAAAACTATTTCTCTATCTGCAATTTTTCTCAAATCGCCTTGTTAAGTCGATCATCATTACCATGATCTTCAGTTGAAACCCAGGCAAAGAGCTCACATAGTATCTCATTCCTTTATCATTCATGAGCAGATTTCCATTTTCATCACATACTATATCTATAATTTATTTTAATATTAATTTACTATTTTGCTTTACCATTTCCCTTTATGCAGCCCACCAATCCTTTCTCATGCCTCCCTTAACTACTCTGATTGTTATTGTCTTTCTTTCTATATCTGTTGTGTGCTCAATACCTGTGACATAGTTAACCTGTGTCACATGAAGCAAAAATGTGAGACGTAATAAATAACATTTGTTTTTGCAAACCTTTTTGTTTCAGACAAGGATTGGAAAGCAACGTGCTCCGGTTTATGGCCAGATTAATTACAAATGACGAAATTAACAATGATAGGAAATTTATCATTTCCTATTTTTTGAGCGATGACACCATTAGTATTTTTGAACCTCCAAAGGATAACTCGGGTAATAGTCTATCTTAGTTTATGCTTTGACTTTCAAACAAGGGGTGTGTAACCAACATTTCTATATACATAAATAATGCCATTATAACTTGGGGCCGACAGCACCAGAGACCGGGCTCAATCCTGACTAGGTGTGCAGCCTGTGTGGAGTTTGTACATCCTCCCTGTGACCATGTGGGTTTCCTCCGGGTGCTCCGATTTCCACCCACATTCGAATGTCATGCAGGTTTGTAGGTTAATTGGCTTCTGTAAGATGCCACCTGGTGTGGCACCTGGTAGGATAGAACTGGTGTATTGCTGATCACTGGTCAGCGCAGACTTGGAGGGCCGAAGGGCATGTTATCTTTAAAAAAACTAAAACAACTAAAAAGGTAAATTCCAAATTTCCATTATGGGGCATGACTGAACGGAAATTTTCAGGACAAATAATGTTCATTATTAAATTATATATGTGGCGCTCAGTACGTATCAAATTGGACTTAATACTAAACTGGGCGATATTTTTGGATTGAAACCTTGTTTAGTATTAAATTTAGTCTTTCTTGCCAAAGTTTCACTTGAGAGCGATGCTCTTGGATCTTAATTGTGAGAGATGCAAGGTTAACTGGTGCTTGCCAAAGATAGTCACAATGTGCTGGAGTAACTCAGCAGGTCAAGCAGCATCTCTGGAGAAAAAGGATGGGTGATGTTTCAGATTGGGACCCTTCTTCAGACTGAAGGTAGAGGCGAGGGAACTGGAGGTAAGGGAACAACAGGGCCGGTAACAGATGACCAAGGAAGAGTAGAAGAGCCCATAATGGCCCATTGTTAGCGGGGGAAGAGGTGATAATGAAAGGATACAAGGGTGTAAACAGTGGAACTAGAAGAATGGCTAGGGTGGAGGAGGGAGGAGAGAGGGAATGCAGGAGTTACTTGAAATTAGAGAAATCAACTTTCATACTGCTGGGTTGTAAACTGAAATACGAGCTGCTGTTCCTCTAATGGCCTCACTTTGACAGTGGAGGAGGCCCAGGACAGAAAGGTCAGTATGGGAATGGGAACGGAAGCAGAAATGTTTGGAAACTCGGAGATCGCATAGGCCAAGGCAGACTGAGCGTAACTATTCAGCAAAACAATCACTAACCCTAGTCGTTCTACTAGTTCCACTAGTTTCACTGTTCGAAGGGTCCCGACCCGAAACGTCACCCATCCTTTTTCTGAGTTGCTGTCTTACAGCGCCAGTGACATGGGTTCAATCCTGATTATGGGTGGTGGTGTCTGTCTAGAGTTTGTATGATTCCCCTGTGAGCCAGGGTTTCCTCCCACACTACAAAGGTGCACAGGTTTGGAGGCCAATTAGTACAATTTTAAATTGTCCCTTGTGTAGGATAGAGTTAGTGTGGGGGGATCGCTGGTTGGCGTGGACTCGGTGGCCCAAGGACCTGTTTCCGCATTGTATCATTAAAACTAAGCTACTCTTTGTGATGGTGTGACATAGGGCTGGATGACCAGAATGTATTATAATGGATTGTTCTAACTAATTATTTTTTAGTAACAAACATAGATTGTGTAATTTATGAGATTTTTAATTAAAACATTTCTCATTGACATTCTATAAATGTTTTATTGGTAGCAAAATGTATCTCTATTATCAAGGTTTGAAGACGATGAAACATTTTTAAAAATCTGATACGTTAAAATAATACATTATTCCTACAGGTATTATGAGCGGTAAATTTTTGGAAAGAGGACGAGTAAAAATACCTGGCCAGGAACTGTTTAAGAGTGAGCTATCTGAATATTTCACTCAGCAGGATCTGTTTGTTGGAGCTAAACTTTGTTTCTATGGGAATTACTTTTGCCTGGTAGATGCTGATGAGTATACGTTCTGTTACATGGAAAAGAATGCAGATGAAGTAAGTTATGTAACACTTTGATTTTTATCTTTATTTGTTGCTTCCTTTCAACTTACCTGTAAATCACAGAAGGCAAAGTAGTTATTTACCGTATCCTGTATCTGTATGCTGTGGGCGGCCCGATTGAAATCGAATGACTTTTCCACTGACTGGATAGCACGCAACAAAAAGCTTCCCATTGTACCTTGATACACCTGACAATAAACTAAACTAAACTATTAATGTGCAACGATTCAGAAACCAAATAAAGCAAATGAAGCTCTTTCAATATTATTTAGGAACATATTTCATGGGTGTCTTTCATCCCCTTAAGTCTAAGGACATAAATACTTCTTTATCTGTGTCCTTAATTCTACAGGGATGAAGGTTGCCCAATCTTCCTCCGAACAGCAGTTAAATGTGTGACTCCCACCTTGCAGAAATAGGCAATGAATTGTCACAGTGTAACCATTCTATCCAAGAACAGCCTTAAGAGAGGCAACTAATAAAGGCTTTATATCCAATAATAAATGGCTTGTTACCACTGGAATCTAGAAGGATGAGGGGTAGATCTCATTGAAACTTACTGAATAATGAAGGGCCTAGATTGAATAGATGTGGAGAGGATAGTGGAGAGGTTTGCAATAGTGGGAGAGTCTAGGACCAGAGGACACAGCATTAGAAAGGAGATGAGGAGGAATTTATTTAGCCACAGGGGAGTGAATCTGTGTAATTCATTGCCACAGTTGGCTGTGGAGGCCAGGTCATTGGGTATTTTTAAAGTGGATATTGACAGATTCTTGCTTAGTAAGGGTGTCAAAGGTACAGGGAGAAGGGGGGGAAATGGCGTTGAGAGGGAAATTGATAGATCAGCCGTGACTGAATGGTGGAGTAGACTCGATGGGCCAAATGGCCTAATTCTACTCCTATGTATTAATCATAAACATTATCATAAACGTGGTCCAACTCCGATCCATGAAGAAGGATTGTCGGCCTGAAACGTTATCTCTGTTTTTCTCACTATGCATGCATGCTGTCTGAGTTGTGGCGTATTTCCAGTAGTTTATGTTTTTATTTCAAATCTGCATTTTTTTTTTGTTTCAGTCCCACGATCCATTCTCATAGCATGAGTCAAACTATCAACTTATTCTGCATTTTGGGTTGTATTCCGAGGAGCACTGGTAAATGTGATATAAGGTCACAAGTATACATCCAGGAGTGGGAAACTATTGATATTAAAATGTTCATACTTGATGCTAATAGCTGGCAATTCTGACTGAGCTACTTGGGCCCATTTAAACAGAAACTCTCAGCTTTCACTGTGTATATGTGTACTGTCAGCTATGTAAGTTTGGGATTCACATAGAATCCAGCTTGAAACCTAGTTTTAATAGATTTTTAATGTCACTGAAAGACAATGAAGAACCTCTTACAGCTTTTACATTTCTCAAAACTGAGGGTGTTTTCAAAGTCTACAGAGAGATTTGGGCCATTTGGAAGAGTGGGCTGAAAGATGGCAGATGGAGTTTAATGCTGATAAGTGTGAGGTGCTACATCTTGGCAGGACAAATCAAAATAGGACGTACATGGTAAATGGTAGGGAATTGAGGAATGCTGTGGAACAGAGGGATCTAGGAATAACTGTGCATAGTTCCCTGAAGGTGGAATCACATGTAGATAGGGTGGTAAAGAAAGCTTTTGGTGTGCTGGCCTTTATAAATCAGAGCATTGAATATAGGAGTAGGGAAGTAATGTTAAAATTGTACAAGGCATTGGTAAGACCAATTCTGGAGTATGGTGTACAATTTTGGTCGCCTAATTATAGGAAGGATGTCAACAAAATAGAGAGCGTACAGAGGAGATTTACTAGAATGTTGCCTGGGTTCCAGCAACTAAGTTACAGAGAAAGGTTGAACAAGTTAGGTCTTTATTCTTTGGAGCGCAGAAGGTTAAGGGGGGACTTGATTGAGGTCTTTAAAATGACGAAAGGGATAGACAGAGTTGACGTGGATAAACTTTTCCCATTGAGGGTAGGGAAGATTCAAACAAGAGGGCATGACATGAGAATTAAGGGACAGAAGTTTAGGGGTAACATGAGGGGGAACTTCTTTACTCAGAGAGTGGTGGCTGTGTGGAATGAGCTTCCAGCAGAAGTGGTGGAGGCAGGATCGATTTTAACATTTAAAAGTAAAGTGGATAGGTATATGGACGGGAAGGGAATGGAGGGGTATGGTCTGAGTGCAGGTAGATGGGACTAGGGGAAAATAAATGTTCGGCACGGACTGGAAGGGCCGAGAGGGCCTGTTTCCGTGCTGTAATTGTTATATGGTTATAGGGTGGAGCCTTGTAGGCTGTCAAAGGCTTTTAAAGGTGTTTTTGGTGATGCTTTCTCACTGCCACCTGAAGTCTAGTACCTGCTCATACCTCCTCATTGGACTCCGAATGCAGTGGACAAGCAAGATCAGCCCTTTGTGTACAAACCTGTGAAGTATGAATAGTATGTGTGGGGAGTGGGGGTGAGGGGGAGACCATGTATGGTGTGTGGTCTCTAAACTAGCAGAGTCTGAGCTACAAAAGTCAAATCTTTCCTGCTGCACTTCATTATTTATAGAGAAGACAGGAAAGGGAACAAAGGGTATTGATTAATGTACTCAGTTTCACTTTTGGACAAGTGATGTATTGTGATGCACTAGGATGGGCATTGGATTGAGAGGAAATCAAAATGCAGAACATCTGAAGTAAAAACAAAGAAGTTGAAATCCCTCAAAATTCTCATTAATTATTGTTTCCTTTTAAAAATCGTTGTTTCAGCACCCCTGAAAACAGTTTCCAAATTTGTCACTGAACAATATGCAGCAAGGTATTGTGGTGTCACTGTGACAGATTCCATGCTTGTGTGGAACTGACACAATAAGTGAATAATATAATCTAGAGAGATAAGCAAATAATGGTTATTTGCTTATGGTTGCAGTCTTGCATTCCTATGTCGGAAGATTACCATTATAGCAACATTAATGGAACAGCGCAAATATGTAATTTTAGATATTTCACTAAACAGAGAGTATCCAGTGAAAATGCAGAATTTAATTAACGTTTATTTTCATTGCTAATAGTTTATTTTAACTTATTCATTTTTTCATTCTCTGATTTCATCTGAATGGTATCTTTTTCTAACTTCTCTTCTATCAGTACCAGAAGGCCAATATTTGCACAATTTTGACCAAGCTGAAATCAACTGGTAATACACATTCCCTTGAAATTAAAAGGATGCTTGCATCTCATGACATTCATAGAACTGGAGTAATCAATTACGATGAGTTCAGGTGAGCTTCATAATACTGATTAGGATCAGTTAACAATATATTCTCTTTTAAAGCATCTGCATATTTTTCATCAGTTGATCGTGTTTTATTCCAACAAAGAGGCAGAATAAAACATATTTGAAGATCAGCAAACCTAGTAAAGATTTTTACATTAACTCAATAAATCTGAGGAGGAACTGTGTTAGTAATGGACAAGGAAGGAAGGTGCTATTGAGTCAAAATTCATGACAAAATATATTTTGGTAATAACGTGATCCTTAGTACTCTTCAGAAAAAATATCTATTCATTTTGGAACTCAGTTCTACAATGATTCCAAATATTAATGGATTTGTGTAACAACTATTAGTAATTCTAAGGAACAATTTAACGTAATAAAATAAACAGAATAGCACAAGAACTTTGATTAGTAAGGGTATTAGGGTTTAATGGGAGAAAGCTGGAGAATGGGGTTGAGAGGGAAAGAAGAACAGCCAGGATTTAATGGTTGAGTAGACTTGATGGGTCAAATGGCTTAATTCTGCTCCTAGAACGTATTAACTTATGAACAGGCCCTTTGGCCCATAATGTTTGTGCTGAACCTGATGCCGTTTAACTGATCTCATCTGCCTGATACATGATCAATATCCCTCTATTGCCTGCACATATATGTGCCTATCCAAAAATCTCTTAAAAGCCATTATTGTAACTGCTTCCACGACCACCTTTGGCATTGCGTTCCAGGCCACCACCACTCCTTGTGTGAAAAGAGAAGAAAGCATTTATGAATGGCTTGTATGTCATTGGTTTGGAAATCTGATTATTCAAATTACTGAATACTGAATACCTATCACCACTTTCTTTCCAACTTCTTCACTCTTATTTCCTCCATCACTTGTCCATCCATATTGGTGAATTTGAGGGCCTGAGAACTAATCAGGCACATATGCTGGAGAAATTACTGCAATCACTTGAGGTTCTTGCAGTTGCATTCTAACACTGGGCGGCACAGTGGCACAGCGGTTTCCGCGCTGCATCTGGAGTAAAACAGCGGGTCAGGCAGCATCACCGGAGAACATAGATAAAATAAGTTTTATGTCGGGACCCTTCTTCAGATCTTTCTTGTATACTCATCTGAAACATCATCTATCCATGTTCTCCAGTGATGCTGCCTGACCCACTGAGTTGCTCCAGCACTCAGTAAAAGGTATGAATCTTTTGGGCCCATGGCACATAATTGGGAGAATCCCCATGATGTGAATATGTCCAGTGAAGTTTTCAAATTAATTTTTTCGTGATATCCTACTCATTCATGTTAATTGAATAGTAATGAACTTATAATAGTCATTTTTGAGTATCTGTTATTTCATTTTATATCAAGATTATATTTTACCTTAATTGAATTTGATTGCACTAATGATCATTTAGTGATCATTTCATGGGGTTGTTGTCTAAATATTACTTGGAGAGATGCTTTGTTACGTTTCTAAAAACCTCAAGTCTTGGTAATGTCAATTTTACAGTGGCACCCACTGTTGCAGTACTTAGAAAGCTAGTTTCAACTAGTGGGAGGGTGTAGGACCACAGGCCATAGCCTCAGAATAAAGGAACATACCTTTAGAAATGAGAGAAGGAAATGAGATAGTCAGAGGGTCGTGAACCTGTGGAATTCATTGTGGAGGCCAAATCAATGGATATTTTTAAGGCGAATATTGACAAATTCTTGATTAGTGTCGGGGTTTATGGGGAGAAGGCAGGCGAATGAGGTTAAGAGGGAAAGATAGATCGGCCATGATTACATTTTGGAGTTGACTTGATGGGCCAAATTAACTAATTTTGTTCCTATAACATGAAATTAGAACGTGTATTTGTGTAGCAGTAATAAGGTGTGCAAAGGCTCCTTCGGCCCCAGGGCCGATTGGAGTCCCTTACAGGGTATATAAAAGTGCACCTGATGTGCTTAGATTCTTGTGGAGGCTTTTGTGAATAGTTTGGGAGAAACAGGTTATACCAAGGGTTTGGCGTAGAGCAGGGGGAATCTTCATTCCAAAGGATAAAAGTTAAGTCAGTTTAGGCCTCTATGTCTCCTAAATGTAGAAGGGAAGATTTTCTTTAGCATAGTGGCACACAGGCTGGCAAGTTATTTCGAAAGGAACAGGTTAATAGATACCACAGTGCAGAAAGCAGGAATCCTAGGTTTCACAGGTTGCTGAGAACACATTAGTGTAATATGGCACCAGATTCAGACAGCCAAGCTCGAAAGAAGAGATTTGCATGCAGTGTGGATCAGTCTTATTTGGAGTGCTTTTGATTTCTTTAGAGTTCCAGGATCTATAATAAATTTAGTGAAAGCATATTTCCAAGATGTCTGAATGTGTTTTAGTACAGCAAACTTTATGATAGCATGGCAGAGACTGAAGATGGGAATTATGGCAGGGTGTAGTATTTTCCCGGTAGCCTTTACAATGGCGATGGAGCTAGTTATTAGAGCATCATGGTGCGCCACCCTCCAATTGTATAAGAAGATTGTTAGAGAAGTTAAATGATAATCTTAAATGGGCTAGATTGAAGATTAAGCCTAGTAAATCACAGTGTATTTCTTTGGTAAGAGGAAAGGTAGTAGAGAAAAGGTTCGAAAGGATCAAAGGTCAGTTTACTGTCATGTACCAATTAAGGTACAGTGAAACTCAAATTACCATACAGTCATACGAAAAAAAAGCAAGCCACACAACTACATAAAAGTTAGCATAAACATCCACCACAGCGGATCCCCCACATTTCTTACTGTGATGGAAGGCAATAAAGTCCAATCTTTTTTCCTCTTGATTCTCTCGCGGTCGAGGCAGTTGAACCACCGCAGTTGGAGCGATCGAAGCTCCCGCATCGGGGCGATCGAAGTTCCCGCGTTGGGGCCGTCGAAGCTCCTGCGGCTTAAAGCTACCGAAGTCGGTCTCTAACCAGGGACTGCGAGCTCCATGATATTAAAGTCCGCAGGCTCCTGCAGTTGGAGCTTCCAAGGTCGATCCCCGACAGGGACCGCAAGTTCCACGAAGGTAAGTCCGCAGGCTCCCGCGGTTCGAGCTCCCGAAGTGTGCAACCCGTCGAGGTAGGTTAAAAAAAGTTTCCCCCAACCCCCCCCCCCCCCCACATAGAACAAGCTAAAGAACACTAAAACATACATTTAACACATACTAAAAAAAAACACCAAAGAGGAAGGGACAGACAGACTGTTGGTGAGGCAGCAATTGCTGGCGCCACCCGGTGGTAGATTGCTAGATTGAAGATTAAACCCAGTAAGCCACTGAGTATTTATTTGGTAAGAAGGAAGGTAGTAGAGAAAAGGTTTTGTGTAGATGAAGAAGAAATCCCGTCTATAATGGAGAAAACAGTTAAAAGTTTGGGTAAGTGGTATAACAGGAGGTTGGATGACACTCAACACTTTCAGCAATTTAGAAAATATGTTAATGATGGATTAGAAAGGATAGAGAAGTCAGGGCTCCCAGGCAAGTTGAAGTTGTGGTGTTTGCAGTTTGGGTTATTCCCCAGGTTGATGTGGCCATTGACAGTATATGAGATGCCAATTTCTAAGGTGGAAAGGTTAGAGAGATTGGTTAGTTCATATATTAGGAAATGGTTAGGAGTTGCACGTTGTCTTAGTAATGTTGCTTTATATTGGAAAGGTATTCTCCATTTACCACTGTCTAACCTAACAGAGGAGTTTAAGTGTGCTAAGGTGAGGTTGGAGTTGCAATTATCAGGGAGCAAGGATACCTTGGTTAGTAATCTGATGTCAAGTGTAACAAGAGGGAGAAAGTGGAACTCAAAGCAGGCATTAGAAGAAGCTCAAGCAGCTCTGAGGCATACAGTCATTGTTGGTAGGGTGCAGCAAGGGAAAGGAGGCTTAGAGCTCAGCACAGGGAACCAGTGTGGAGTAAGGCAGGTCCAACAGAGAGGAGGAAATTAGTTGTAGAGCAGGCACGTCGTCAGTAGGAAGTAGTGAGATGTATAAGGGCAGTAGCTCAGGTTAAGCATTAGCTCAGTAGCTCGGGTTAAGGGTGGGGATGGGGTGGGGAGCTCCAGGCTCCAACCTCCAACTGTTGAGCCTTCCAGAGGTGTCGTGGGCCTAACTCAACAAAACACCAATGAAGGGAGGTGCCCATTTGATAACTTGATTTGTAATGAAATTAGAACTTGTGCATTTACTCTTTTATAGATTATTATTGCTTGTAATAATTTATTATATCTATTGTTTCTGAAAAGGAATATTGTAATTCAGATTGGGGAAGGACACATCAGTGAGCATGAAGTAATTACAGTAGGCCGGTACTACAGCATTCGTCAACAGCAAGATACAGACGTCTGTCTCATATTACATTTAGTTCAAGAGGAGCTAAGAAAAAATGGCTTTGAAGATTTTAAAAAGCTATCTGAGGCTTTCATCTATGAAGATCGACAGAGGTAATGAACAGAGCAATGAATATCCGCATCATCAATTTTATTACTAAACACAATGACTCCCCAGTTTGTTCTCAGAAATGTTATAAGATAACAATTTCTAATTATATTACCTACACCCCTCATATTAAATCTCTGCCCTCTGATTATAAAACACAACTCAGTAAACAATTATTTATGATTCATGGAATTAAGTAATTTTTGTAACTGTAACAATAAACCAGGCATATTTGGTCATTTCTACCATTCCCTTGTATTTGCCTCAAAAATTGCCCTTAATGCATTAATACATGCATACAGCAGTTTGAAAAAGGGTGCCGACTGAAACTTTGCCAGCCATTTCCTCCACAGATGCTGCCTGACCCACTTTCCTTGAGCACTTCGTGTTTTTCACAGGATTCCAGCAACTGCAGTTCCTTGTATCTCAATGTCTGATTATTGATTGTAAAAGTACACTAAAATTGAATATCATCTACAAATTATGCAAGCTGTTTTTCCTTTTTTTCAATGTTGTTATATTGTACATTAACATAATTAAAACAGACAAAATAACAATGGAAACATGCAATGGATTATATAGTCATACAACATGCAAACAGATCCTTCGGCCCAACTCGTCCCTGCCGACCAAGTCACATCTAAAATAGTCCCATTTGCCGACTTTTGGCCCACATCCCTCTAAACCTTTCCTATCCATTTATAGTTCCAATGTTGTTTAAATGTTGTTATTGTACCTGCCTCAACTACTTCCTCTAGCAGCTCGTTCCATTCAGCCACCACCCTCTGTGGAAAAAATTGTGCCTCAGGTTTTTATTAAATCTTCGCCCTCTCACCGTAAAAATATGCCCTCCAGTTTTTGATTCTTCTACAATGCGGAAGAAGACTCTGTGTATTCACCCGATCTGTTGCCCTCATGATTTTATACATTGACATTTTGGGTATTAACAGCATCTGCAGTTTGTTTCTACTACTGATACAATGATAATCCATTACAATAGACAATTGGTGCAAGAGTAGGCCATTCGGCTGATCATGGCTGATCATCCACAATCAGTACCCTGTTCCTGCCTTCTCCCCATATCCCTTGACTCCGCTATTTTTAAGAGCTCTATCCAACTCTTGAATGCATCCAGAGAACCGGCCTCCACTGCCTTCTGAGACAGAGAATTCCACAGATTCACAACTCTCAGGGTGAAAAGGTTTTTCCTCATCTCCATTCTAAATGGCCTACCCCTTATTCTTAAACTGTGCCCCTGGTTCTGCACTCTGCCAACATCAGCCTCTAGCATGTCCAATTCCTTAATAATCAATAAGATCCCCTATCATCCGTCTAAATTCCAGTGTAGACAACCCCAGTCGCTCCATTCTTTCAACATATGACAGTCCGGCCATCCCGGGAATTAACCTCGTGAACCTATGCTGCACTACCTCAATAGCAAGAATGTCCTTCCTCAAATTTGGAAACCAAAACTGCACACAATATTCCAGGTGTGGTCTCACCAGGGCCCTGTACAACTGCAGAAGGACCTCTATGCGCCTATACTCAATTCCTCTTGTCATGAAGGCCAACATGCCATTAGCTTTCTTCACTGCCTGCTGCACCTGCATGCTTCATAGTGGACAATTGGCAATAACGGACACCATTCCCCCCACTATAGTATTTTATGAGGATTTATTGTACCAAGGAAAATTCGGCTCTTAAAGTTTTCTTTGCCAAAAACAAGCAATAATTTTACAAGGTGACAAATTAAATGTCCAAGATGCTTAATAGGATTACTAAACAAAAATCTACAGCATTTGTGTAGAAAGCTAATTTAAGATTAAAATGCAATTGCTGAGGATCTGCAGTTGATACTCTGCTGCATCTTACTTCCACAATCATAGTAATTATGTTTATCCATCATCTAATGTTGATAAGTTGAAAGTGAGACTTGAACTATTGCCCCAGGCAACCATTTCTCAGCTATCATATAAAGCTTTCAGACCATTTTCTGGGTTGGTATTGTGTTTGATACTATGTTTCCATCTATTTAACCAGTGTGTAAATGAAGGAGGTCAAAGATAGATCAACATAGCAACAGCATGAGGATTAAAAATGATAAGGACCAAGGCTTTTTGGATATGTGGTTTTATCTTTAAACGTAACGTTAGTTTTCAAATCTCACCATTTTGTCCCTTCTTTAAGTTTTGAACCATTGAGTATAAAAATCTCTTTCTCCCCAATTTATTACAGAACTGGATTCTTGCCTATCCAGGAAACTAGAAATATTCTGAAAGGTTTCCAGCTGCCGACACCAAATGATATTCTTGAAGAAATGATTTCAAAGTAGGTCTCTAAAACATTAAAAATTCTGTATGTGCAATGTATTGGAATAGATCAATTGTCTGCTTACTTTAGTTGTGTGACAACATTTACATTGTAAGGAGAATAATTGAAATGATAATTGCCTGTATTAGAACTGTGCGATTATAATAGGATTAGATATGTACAGAAATTGATTTTCATGCTCATGTTTGGATTGGAGTCCAATTTAGAGGCTCCAGGACTTTGAGGGGAAAAAATAACCATCTTACACTCTTGATTTTTGAGAAGGCAAGAATGTGAAACTGCTGGGAACTGACGTTTGCACTTTGTTGGGTTTTGCTAGGGCTGCTCCAACCTAACGTTGGTGATTTTAAAACATTATTTGAATAATTTTCAAGTGTTGAGTATATCGGAAATATTTAAACATTCTTCCAAAGTCTCAATAAGTGACCGAAGATAAATCTCTGTCCCCTCACCCAAGACTCTTAGGGACAGGGTCACAATAGTTTTGTGGCTGGCATGTGTGCCAAAAGAAACTTGTTGCACCTTGCCACCCAACTCCAGGATTATGAAGTCCGGGATGTTTAGACGTGTACATTTGTACCAGGATAAAGCAGTGCCATCAATCTCATTCCCTACTTATTTCCCTTGAACCTATTCTCTCTCCCATGCCCATAACCACCCCCCCTGATTTTCTTGCAATCTTGTTACATCAGAGGCAACATACATCATCCAACTACTACCAATCAGCATGTCTTTGTGATGTGTGGGGAAATTAGAGTACCTGGAGGAAACTCTTGCAGTCACAGGTAGAATATACAAACTCAACACAAGCCAGCACCAGAGATCTAAACTGAACCCAAGTCTCTGGTGCTTTGTCGTTACAGTCACAGGGAGAACATAAAATCTATACCCAAGACAGCACCAATGATCCAGATTAAACTTCCTTAGAAGGCTTAGAAAGTTCAACATGTCCCAAGCAACCCTCACCAACATCTACAAATCCTCTGTAGAAAGCGTTTTATCGGGAAGCATCACAGCATGGTTTGAGAACAGTCCATCCAAGACCACAAGAAATTGCAGAGAGTTGTGGATTGAGCCCAGATCGCGCAAACCAACCTCCCTTCCATTGATTCCATCTACACCACGCTTCCTTGGCAAGGCCGCCAATGTAATCAAGAACTAGTCTCACGCCAGTCACTCCCTTTTCTCCCCCGTTTCCCATCAGGCAAGAGGTACAGAAGTTTGAAAACGCATATCTCCAGATTCAGGGACAGTTTTTTCCCAGTTGCTATCAGGCAACTGAACCGTTCTTTCACCAACTAGAGAACAGTCCTGACCTCCCATCTATCTCATTATAGACTATCGAACTATCCTTAATCGGACTTTCCTGGACTTTACCTTGCATTAAACATTATTCTCTTCATCCTGTATCTGTACACTGTGGACGGCTTGATTGTAATCATGTATAGTCTTTCACTGACTGGACAGCGCAAAACAAAACACTTTTCACTGAACCTCAGCACATTTGGAACAATAAAGACAGGCAAACTGTCAAACAGGTAAAGACAGCAAAACTATCTGACGGTGTATAATAAGGATGTATACTTCAGTAATTTGCACAGAACATCTATATTATTGTTTTACGATATTTATTTCAAAACACGTTAAGGTTTTTGAGTGTTGATGGACAAGTGGCATACAGGAATCTTGTCTTGGGCCTGAACTGGAGAGAAAACCCTGTACCACCTGTTGAAGCGAAGATCCCCATTAAGGTAAGATGTAGGACATAATATATGTGTTGCAACTGGCTTCCTTTCAGAACTTGATGTCTAAAAACGGATTAAAAAGTGTTTTGTTATTATTACCAGATTGTCGGCCCTTAATGCTTTGTTGCAAAGTTCTTTTCATCATGTGCCAAGTTTGAATAGCTCTCTTTCTATTTCACCAAAGTGAGATCTATGCTTGTGGAGCCACTTTAGACTCATTACTGAAGTCACTATTTTTAATATATTTAAATAATCATTGGATTTAAAACCATTTATGCAATCGTTACTTATTTAGTTGCCTATTTATTTATTTTCTGTATATTGCATCTTTACGCTAATTAATGCTGCTTCATTGAAGATTCACAATGTGGATTATACCAGTCTTATTGATCAGCTTCTCAAAGCTTTAGAGTACCATGTCAAGAAGTGATTAAGAAGGAACTGCAGATGCTGGAAAATCGAAGATAGACAAAAATGCTGGAGAAACTCAGCGGGTGAGGCAGTATCTATGGAGTGAAGGAAATAGGCAATGTTTCGGGTCGAGACCCTTTTTCAGTTGAAGAAGGGTGTCGACCCGAAACGGCGCCTATTTCCTTCGCTCCATAGATGCTGCCTCACCCGCTGAGTTTCTCCAATGTTTTTGTCTAAATAAAGAAGTGAAATGCTTTAAATAGTGTTAATAGATTATGTGCAGTATGTAATTTACAGAAATTCCACTTGAGAAAATAGATTAATTGTTTATAAATGATTGTTAATTGCCTGCATATTCCATCCGTGTGCGGACGGGACATCGAAGGACGAGAAGCGAAGAAGTGGAAGCCAAGATACCGAACGGACACGATGCCGAAAAGACAAATAACCAAATGGACACGACGCCTAAAAGCCAAATAACTGAAAGGGCACAACGTCGAAAGGATATGAACCCGAATGGACGCCACTTTGGAAGGACAATATGCAGAACGGACATGAAGTCGATAAGCCGCCGAACGGACATAATGGCTCCAGGGACAGGATTTGTCTGAGACCTTGTCAGCAATTGATCCAGACCCCCGTGTCCATCACATCACTGGCCAGGGGGGGGGGAGGGTGGGGGGAGGCGGGAGGGTGGAGGGGATTTTTAATTTTCCTTTGCCGCTTTTGGACTTTCCTGGATATAAAATAAAACCACGTGTGATTGGAACTTTTGGTTGATTTACACCCAAAGGACCACTGGCCTTCAAGATGCACGGTAGTGTGTGTATTGTGGTAGTCAAAATATAATTGTTACAGTGTTACAGTTGGTGTAAATATCTATGGAACCAGTTTGGATTTTCATTTTGTTTAATCAACTGAAAGATCCAATCACATGGTGTTTTATTTTATATTCAGGAAAGTCCAAAAGCGGCGAAGCCCCCCCCCCCCCCCCCCCCCCATGGTCTGGACCATTTGCTGACAAGGTCTCAGACAAACCCCGTCCCCGGAGGCGTCATGTCCGTTCTGCATATTGTCCTTTCGGCGTGGAGTCTGTTCGGGTTCGTATCCTTTCGGCGTCGTGCCCATTCGGTTATTTGGCTTTTAGGCCTCATGCCCTTTCATTTATTTGGCTTTAGGCGTCATGTCCGTTTGGATATTTGACCTTTCCGCGTCGTGTCCATTCAGATATTTGGCTATTCAGCGTTGTTTCTGTTCGGTATCTTGGCTTCCACTTTGCTTCAGCTTCTCATCCTTCGACGTCCCGTCCGGGTAACTATTCCATCGATTTTGTCAGTGTATTCCATGGAACTTGTCTGTATATTCCATGGATGTTGGCTGTGTTTCCCACAGATGTTGGCTGTGGTTTTCATGTGTGTCTGTGGGTTTCCATGGATGCTGGCTATATTTTCTACAGGCCTTGGTCATGTTTTCCACAGATGTTGGCAGATGGATATTGCACAATTGCTGGTTTGTTTCTGACCTGCAGTAACTCCGCCATTTTCCATGTGGAAATGGGTTTAATGACAGATTCGAACTTCCAAAACCATGTGTCCAAATTTCATATCCAAAATTAAAGGGCAGCAGAACCTGACTTTTTTTGTTGGAGTTTTATACTGTGAGACTTGTAGTAATCCCCTACCATGTGCCAAATTTGTGGTGAGGTTTATAAAATCATAAGGGAAATAAATAGGACGAATGCACAGACTCTTTTACGCAGGGGAGTGGAATCAAAAACCTGAGGATATAGGTTTAAGATAAGAACCAGGAATAGGAACCAGAGAGGTAACATTTTCACATGGTGGATATGTGGAACGAATTGCCTGGGGAAATATTTGAGGCAGGTACAATAACAACATTTAAAATACATTTGGACAGGGATAGGAAAGGTTTAGAGTAATATAGGCCAAATGCAGATAAATGGGGCTAGCTTAGATGGGCATGTTGAATGGCATAGAGTAGTTGGGACAAATGGCCTGTTTAGATCCGGTATGACTCCATGAACTTATCTTCTGAATTTGGAATGGTAGTTTCTGTGTTGAAGGACAATAGACAATAGGTGCAGGAGTAGGCCATTCAGCCCTTCAAGCCTGCACTGCCATTCACTGTGATCATGGCTGATCATCCACAATGAGTACCCCGTTCCTGCCTTTTCCCCATATCCCTTGACTCCGCTATCTTTAAGAGCTCTATCTATCTCTCTCTTGAAAGCATCCAGAGAATTGGCCTCCACTGCCTTCTGAGGCAGAGAATGCCACAGATTCACAACACTCTGGGTGAAAAAGTTTTTCCTCATCTTCGTTCTAAATGGCCTACCCCTTATTTTTAAACTGTGGCCCCTGGTTCTGGACTCCCCCAACATCAGGAACATGTTTCCTGCCTCTCGGGTATCCAATCCCTTAATAATCTTATATGTTTCAATAAGATCCATCACCAGCTTTGACTTCCCCACCATCAAAAGGTCCTATCGAAGTTGCTGCCTCAAAATGGTAACCAACATCATCAGGGACCCACACCATTCTGGTCACACACTCATTTCACCATTGTCATCGGGAAGAAGGTATAGGAGCCTGAAAACTGTAACGTCCAGGTCCGGCACGTGCCGTGAGTAATTACTCAGGGTAGGCAGTTAGTCGGCTTAAAAAAAATTTTAAACCGTGCATGCGCAGATTGTTCTCCGTAAAAATTAAAAATAAAAACAGTAACAATTCAATTTGCCCAAGGTTTCCTAGTCTCCTTTATTCTGAATTACTGAATGGGTGGGGGGGGGGGGGGGGGGGGGGGTGAAGAGTGATGGCAGGTGGAGAGATGGTGGGAAAAAACGGGAGTACAGGGAATAGTTGAATCAGTTGTCATCTAATAGAATGACAACACTTGTTCAAGGGACCATTTGGGGGAACAGTTCCTTTCACAGCGTGTGGAGAGTCTGTGCCAGGGGTAAAGTTGTGGGGAGGGCATGAGTGTTGAGATGGAGGGGGTCGGGGATAATGCCAGTAACTCACTCACTCACCGCTACCGCAGCTCTCCGGGCTCGAAGCCACCGCACTTTATCCGGGGATAGAAGCAGCTCGGGGAGCTGCTAGCGGCCGCCGGGACCCTACAGCAGAACTGGCCGCCACTTCAGCGCCTTCTGCTGGCCCGCTCACCTCTGGCAGTGCTCGCCGTCGGAACACCTGTCACCTGCCACTCGCCAGGTCAGCGGCTTCCTGCAAATCCTTAAATTCCCACAGCCGAGTAACCTCAATCGCGCTGTCAGAATTTAAGGACATGAGTGAGGCCAGGGAGCGGCAGGAGAGAGGTTTTTAGACGGAGAGCTAGAAGTGAGCGGGGACTGGCATAAGGAGCTAAGGTGCGGGTGGTTCCGCTGCCCGGCCCAGCGGCCGTTCAGCCACCCGAGCTACTTCTCTCCCCTCCCCCCCCCCCCCCCGGCCTCAATGCGGTGGCATTGCATGCCTCCGTGCAAGGAACGTCGCAAGTGGCATTATCCCAATCCCCTCCTTCATAACATTTGTGCCCTCCTCGCAACTTTACCCCGGGCCAGACTCCCCAAACGCTGTGAAAGGAGCTCTTCCCCCACCCACACACCCCGGGAAATACGGTATTTAAAAACATCACCAATACATGTACTTACCACATCATTTGTACACGAGCTCCATTCTTCCCTCCCTGTTTCCTAAGATACAAATAAAATAACGGCAATCCATATTTGAAAACCCCGCCAAGAAACTTGCGATGCGCAGTAGACTGATGCGCATGCGCAGTACAGCAAAGGCAGAATTTCTGCTGCCTTCAGCCCCACTTGAAACTGACACTGACGGCACGTAGGCTGCACAGACCTTCCCGTGTTACAAGCACTGCGGATGAAAGGCACGGAGAATTATGCCTACCTAAGGGATCGATCACTTAGATAGGCATAATTCTCCCATGCCTTTACTATTTATATTTAGTTATTACCATTTTATAATTTTAGTCGGGGTAGGCAGTGCCTACCTTGCCTACCCTGACGGCATGTGCCTGGTCCAGGTTCAGGAACAGCTTCTTCCCTTCAGCGATCAGGCTATTAAACACGACAACAATAAGCTCTGAACTACAATAGACTATTATTATTATTGCATTATATTTGTTTGTTTATTGAGTATGTGTATGTGTATATATACACACTGAACTATTTTTTTCTCCCATTATGTACTATGTTTACATATTCTGTTGTGCTGCAGCAAGTAAGAATTTCATTGTTCTATCTGGGATATTTGACAATAAAACACTCTTGACTTGATCCCCTCTCATCCTTCTAAATTCCAGCATACACAAGCCCAGTCACTCAATTTTTTCAACATATGACAGTCCTGCCATCCGGGAATTAACCTCGTGAACCTACGTTACACTCCCTCAATAGCAAGAATGACCTTCCTCAAATTTGGAGACCTAAACTGCACACAATACTCCAGGTGTAGTCTCACTACAGCCCTGTACAACTGTAGAAGGGCCTCATTGCTCCTCTACTCAACTCCTCTTGTTATGAAGGCGAACATGCCATTAGCTTTCTTCTTGCCTGCTGTACCTGCATGCTTACTTTCAGTGACTGATGAACAAGGACACACAGATCTTGTTGTACTTCCCATTTTCCTAACTTAACACCTTTCAGATAATAATCTGCCTTCCTATTCTTTTATTTATCACATTTATCCACATTAAACTTCAATGGATCTGCTCACTCACCTATCCTGTCCAAGTCACCCTACATCCTCATAGCATCCTCCTCAAAGTTCACACTGTCACCCAGCTTTGTGTCATCAGCAAACGTGCTAATGTTGCTTTTAATCCCTTCATCTAAATCATTAATGTATATTTTAAATAGCTGTGGTCCCAGCACCGAACCTTGCGGTACCCCACTAGTCATTGCCTGCCATTCTGAAAGGAACTCGTTAATCCCTACTCTTTGTTTCCTGTCTGCCAATTTTCTATCCATGTCAGAACCCTACCCTAATACCATGTGCTCTAATTTTGCCCTCTAATCCCCTATGTGGGACCTTATCAAAGGCTTTCTGAAAGTCCAGGTACACTACATCCATTGGCTCTCCGTTGTCCTTTTTCCTAATTACTTCCTCAAAAAATTCCAGAGATTAGTCAAGCATGATTTCCTCTTCGTAAATTCATGCTGACTCGGACCGATCCTGTTACTGCTATCCAAATGTGCTGCTATTTCATTTTTTATAATTGACTCCAGACCCCACCAACAATGTCAGGCTAACTGGTCTATAATTCCCTGTTTTCTCTCTCCCACTTGTCTTAAAAAGTGGGATAACATTAGCTGCCCTCCAATTCACAGGAACTAATCCTGAATCTATAGAACATTGGAAAATGATTACCAATGCGTCCACGATTTCTAGAGCCACTTCCTTAAGTACCCTGGGATGCAAACAATCAGGCCCTGGGGATTTATCAGCCTTCAGTCCCATCAGTCTACCCAACACCATTTCCTGCCAAATGTGAATTTCCTTCAGTTCCTCAGTCACCCTAGGTCCTCTGGCCACTGGGAGATTGTTTGTGCCTTCCTAAGTGTGGACAGATCCAAAGTTCCTGTTCAACTCGTCTACCATTTCCTTGTTCCCCATAATGAATTCACCTGTTTCTGTCTTCAAGGGTCCAACTTTGGTCTTAACTATTTTCTTCCCTCTTCACATACCTAAAGAAGCTTTTCCTATTCTCCTGTATATTCTTGGCTAGCTTACCTTCGTACGTCATCTTTTCTCCCCATATTGCCTTTTTAGTTATCTTCTTTAAAAGTGTCCCAATCCTCTGTCTTCCCGCTCAGCTTTGCTATGTTATACTTCTTCTCTTTTATTTTTATACTGTCCTTAACTCCCTCTTACTCCCCTTAGAATCTTTCTTCCTCTTTGGAATAAACTGATCCTGCACCTACTGTATTATTCCCAGAAATACCTGCCACTGTCATCCCCGCTAGGGTCTCTTTCCAATCAACTTTGGCCAGCTCCTCCTTCATGGCTCCATAGTCTCCTTTGCTCAACTGTAATACTGACACTTCCAATTTTCTCTTCTCCCTCTCAAATTGTAGATTAATATTGTATAAAACATATTATGGTCACTACCTCCTAACGACTCCTTTACCTCGAGTTCTACACCATTACATTTATCCTGGAAAGGTGACTAAATAGTCCTCTCCCAAAACATTAAATGCATTATCAGGACATTGAAGCATGGGTAAAACAAATATCAAGTTTTATTCTTTTTGTTTATCATTTCAGCTTTACACCAGGAGTTCAGAGTTTCCAATTAAACAAGTGAAGAGTATCAACTACATAGCTTTCATAGAGGATTTGTTCGGCAAACAGGAATAAAATTATTCAAAGTGGGTCATCTTTATCTTATTCACAGAAAAGTTTGTTTAATTATATATTTTTTAGACATTGGTACATATGACAAGTCAAATGTCTTTCTAGTTGTTAACATAATTGCAGTTAGACTTCAACTAAATCAATAACAAAACAAGATTTTCGCTTGTGTACCTCATCCATAGAAGTCATTTGTGACTAATGCATTAATTAACTGACAATAAATGAGAATATTTAAACATTTCACACATTTTGTGGGTAATATTTTTCTCACTAATCTAATTTTGAGACAAAGTCTCAAAAGTGATTTTCACTTCTCCATTACTCAACTAGGGGGACTAGACTATAGGCAGAGATTAAGTAGGCTGGGACTCTATTCCTTGGAGTGTAGTAGGTTGAGGGGCGATCGTATAAAGGTGTATAAGATCTTGAGAAGGAATAGATCGGCACAGTCTCTTGCCCAGAGTAGGTGAATCGAGGACCAGAAGACATAGATTCAAGGTGAAGGGGAAAGATTTAATAGGAATCTGTGGTAACCTTTTCACACAAAGGGTGATGGATGTATGGAACAAGCTGTTAGAGGAGGTAGTTGAGGCAGGGACTATCCCAATATTTAAGAAGCAGTTAGATAGGCACATGGATGGGACAGGTTTGGAGGGATATGCACCAAATGCTGGCAGGTGGGACAAGTGTAGCTGGGACATGTGGGCAAGTTGGGCTGAAGGGCCTGTTTCCACACAGCAACACTCTATAACTATAACTGATGGAGACCATCAGGAGCAGAATTTGGCTAATTGGCCCATTTACCTGTTCTCTGCAATTTTTACATTAAATAATAAGCATTACTACCAGAGCTTGTCAAAAGCCAAATAAAATGCTTTAAATGACTGTCCATTAATACATAAAACCTCCTGATCACATTCCCTGCTATAAACAGTGGGCAACAACCAATTCTGGTGCCATGTGAACAGATATGTACATGATTTAACTTAAATTGATTAAACATTCAGCCTATATCATGATTTAATAGCTCAGCTCTTTTGCAGATTTAAATTGTTGATCTTTTTTTGATTGTGGTGAATGAATATTAACTTGGAAGCTGTGGGTTTCTGAAAATTGGGCTCCTTTTTTGACCGTTCATTCTGGCTGGAGGAAGACGAACCACAACAACATACATACAACTCGGTGATAAGGACAACATGATGCTGCAACGCAGGAAGACAGCAGGTTGGAAGAAGGGTTTGAAGACATCCTTATGCTCCTGGAAGATGAGATACAGGCTGAGAATAACACATTGCACAATCAGAGCTTCAGTGTTTATGACGTTTGTCAGAAATCAGGGTCACTAGGAAAGTTGTTGTAAAAGTGGAACAGTATATACAGCCAGAGTTAGCAATGCATTGTAAACCTTCAGACTTTAACTTTCTTTGCCTCCAGCTTTTACTAGTTTAAAGCAGAGGATATAATTGACATAATTCTGTAGTTCCTTTTTGCATTAAGTATTTATATTACAAATACTTTCTTCATGCTCCCTATGGAAAAATCTTTGCATATGAAACATAGTGGTTTTTTGGAAAAATTAAAATCATCTTTACTGTCATTGTACAAGACAACAGAATTGTGTTGGAGCAGTCCTCCAGCTGCACAGGAATATGAGTATAAAAATACGTTAAAAAGACTATAAACATATAGGAGTATGGGCGGGTGTGTGAGAGAGAAGGGGGGGGGGGAATCAGTGTGGGAGGGGGTTAGAGTTCAGTAGTGTCACAGCTCTATGGTAGAAGCTGTTTTTTAGTCTTGTCGTGCGGGCACTCAGTGTCCTGTATCGTCTTCCTGAGGGCAGGGGGGTAAAGAGGCAGTGTCCAGGGTGTGTGCTGTCTCTAACAATGCCCTTGACCCTCCGGATGCAGCGGGTCCGGTATATGTCCTCAAGTCTGGGGAGCTGGGTGCCAGTGATCCTCTCAGCAGTCTTAATGACATGTTGGAGAGCTTTCCTGTTCTCTGCAGTGCAGCCAGAGTACCATGCTGTGATGCAGTATGTGAGAACTGACTCGATGGCTGACCTGTAGAAGCTCACCAGCAGCTGTTGTGGGAGACGTGCCCTCTTCAAGCACCTCAGGAAGTGAAGCCTTTGGAGTCCTATCTTGGCCGTCGCCGTGATGTTGACGGTCCAGGACAGGTCATGACTGATGTTGACCCCGAGGTACCTGATGTACCGTTAATGGTGATGGGCTGATGGACGAGGGTCTTTGGTCTCCTCCTGAAGTCCAGGATCATCTCCTTTGTTTTTGCTGCGTTGAGGATCAGGTTGTTCTCACGGCTCCAGCTCACCAGGTTCTCTACCTCTGTCCTGTAGGTGGCCTCGTTGTTACTCGTGATCCTGCCTACCACGATGGTGTCATCTGCAAACTTTAGTATGGTGTTGGCCTCGTGGGTGGGCTGACAGTCGAGAGTGTAGAGGGAGAAGAGGAAGGGGCTCAACACACAGCCCTGTGGTGCACCGATGTTCAGGGTGATGCTGGAGGAGACATGCCTCCCCATGCACACAGTCTGTGGTCGGCCGGTGAGAAAGTCCAGGACCCAGCTGCTCAGGTGTTTGTTGAGGCCCAGGTGGTCCATAACATGGCTCTAGTTTAAGGTTCCGGATGTACCTATCTCTGAATTTGATCTATGTACAAAATTTAATTCATAGCTTATAGCAGCTATCACATTAATCTAAAATGCAATAGACCCACTTTTCAGAATGTGGCAGAAATATTCTTAAAGATCTTTCAATTAAAAATAAGGAAGTATTCATAATGATCCTTCCATTGGTGTTCAGAGTAAAGGAAGGGAATATACAAGGAATACTAAAAATATATAAGGAGGATTTATGAATATATGAAGAGTATTAACTAAGCAAAAATAATGGTATGAGAAGATATATGAGGTATACAAGCAAAATTGCAAAATTATTATTGTAAATTACCTGAGTTACATATGGATTGATTCTGAAGCTACTTTAATAACTGAGCATTTTGACACTGAAATCTCCAGGACCTGGATATCTTGAGAAATCACAGCTGATGGCTCTATAATATGTATTCAGTTGAGAACACTGGCAGGAAGTGTAGATAATAATCTGTGCAGAGCTGAAGCATTCTTGCTAATTTAATTTCTAACTATGTCCCCAAGTCAGACCCCAGGCTCATCTACTTAGCTTGCAGCACTTTCACTTCTGAGTTGGGAAGTTGCGGCTTCAGAACCTTTAACACAAAAAAATAATCTGATGTGACCTTCCATTGCAGTGCTAGGATTTTAGAGGTACTGCATTTAGATGGGTCTTTAAACCCCGGTCCTGGACAAGACATTGTCAGCCTTCAGACCAGAACTTCCTTTGCCTCAAGCTTTTATTCTTACCCTGGCAGGTGTATAAAATTCAATAGCATTACTTCAATGAAAAGCAGTTGAGTTATTACCGCGATTTATGCATCCATAAACAGCACTACGCAGATCACTGAGTATTCATGTTGTGGAATACCCCTCCGCGCTTCTCAGTGGGACCGGCCCCGCGCGGCCACACGATGCCCGTGTGCCTCAACGCGACCACGAGGTTGTGTAATTTGCATGCCAAGGACACGTAAGTGGGACAGACCCTTTACTGTTTAGAACATGGTTGCCAAGTTTCCTCCATTACAACAATGACTAAACTTAGAAAATGTTTACCACTGTAAAGTGCTTTACAATGTCATAAAAGTCACCATACAAATATAATGATTTTGATCTTCAACATTCTGGGTGATTGCATATCTGATCACATTCATGAGATTAGGAAGCTCTTGGTAATTTAAAATAATTCATCTGTTTATGTGGAAGAAATCAACTTTGAGGGAAATTAAAGGAAAATGAAAAGCGGAGACTTTGCAGGTTTGCATCAAGTGACTTTATTGCATGATATCATGGAGAGATGGCAGCAGTTAACTGCTCATCAGTTCTCTGACTTCACAGCAGAATTAGCTGACTGCTATACTGTGCAGTAAACACAGATTACTTTTTTTGTTAGATACAACTATACGAAAATATACTTCATCCTTGGCTATATGTTTTCCTACAACTGCCATCTACTACATGGGTATTAATTATTTAATTAGTCATAATATCTATATTACTAAAAGTCTGATCTTGACCACTTCCTGTTGTTCTGTATATTGATTTTAGAAAAAACGCTGCCACTTACGGCTGTAAGTGAGTGGTTTTACTGACCTGGCAGTGCCCTTAATGTGGCAGTATTGTTATCTTATTATGTTTATCTATAGTTGGTTGTTTGGCATTTTCTAAATCTAATTGTCTAATTTATTGTTCTAACTGCAATTGTTCAGTGTTATTCTTTTTATTTTGGAAAGCTTGATATGAAATAATAGTTCCGATTGGGGACATTTCTATTCAACCTGTCAAAGGAATTCGGGGGGGGGATGGAGTTTAGAAATAGTCAGTGAGGTAAACAAACTTAATAGTTGAGTGGCAAATGACAATAGTGCTACCTTCCCAATATTTAACTGAAGGAAATAATGGGTTATCGGGGCTGTATGTTGTGACAGACAGCCTGACACCTTGCATGTCATTTTAATATTATATTTATCCCATCCCCCTGGATATTCCAGATTAATAAATTAAGGTTTTGTCAACTAATTACAAATCAGGCTAATTACAAATTAATAACATTAGCCAACTCCGAAACATGAAGCGCTGAGCATTGGATCCAGACATCATAGACATCTAGCCTCAGTTCCCCGCTCACATCTGGCAGTGTTCTCCGTCTGAACCAGGGACTGCGGAGCGTTTTTCAAAGTGGGGAGGCTGAGCGATTACTGATCACTGGCCTTGGGGGTACTCGGCAAGGGAGTGGAGGAACCGAGTGGGGAGAGGGTGTGGAAGTGGGGTGTCCCCCCTCCCATGGTAGGGACCTTTTGAAATTTGATGTATTAAAATCATGTTTTAGTGCATTGCAGAAATATGATTTCAATGTTTTTTGTATGAATTATTTGTAAGGGGTAACGTTTTAAAAGATAACTTTTTCCATACAAAGGGCGATGGGTGTATGCAACAACCTGCCAGAGGAGGTAGTTGAGGCAGGGACCATCCCAACATTTAAGAAATAGTTAGACTGATACATGGATAGAACAGGTTTGGCGGGATATGGAATAAAAGCAGGTGGTGTAGCGGGTGTGGCGGGTGTTGGGCAAGTTGCGCCGAAGGGCCTGTTTTCACATTGTATCACTCTATGACTACATTATACCTCCACTATGCATGAATGATTCAAAATCAAGTGGTTGAGTTTTATTGCCATATACTCAAGCATAGAAACATAGAAAATAGGTGCAGGAATTCGGCCCTTCGAGCCAGCACTGCCATTCAATATGATCATGGCTATTCATCTAAAATCAGTACCTCTCTCTGGGTTTTTTCCCCATATCCCTTGATTTCATTAGCCCCAAGAACTAAATATAACTCTCTATTAAAAACATCCAGTGAATTGGTTCTGCCTTCTGTGGCAGAGAATTCCACAGATTCACAACTGTCTGTGTGAAGAATGTTTGTCTTCATCTCAGTCCTAACTGGCCTACCCTTTATTGTTAAACTGTGACCCCTGGTTCTGAACTCCCCCAACATCAGGAACATTTTTTCCTGCAGTTACAGTAAGTGAAAATCTAGCAGGCAAGCAGGATGCTTTCTCCAACCACTCCCATTTGAAGTCCACTATCTTCCACCGTTTCTACCCAGTGCTTGGTACTTATTTCCAGCAGCCACTGGTTGTCCTCCAGGATGCACCGAGCCGCAGCCTGATCCATGCAGGTCACCTGGGTGAATTTGGCAAAGAGACTCTCACGGCAGCGGCGCAACGCTTCCGACACCTCTGACAGCCCGGGACTCTTGCACCGAGGCTGGTCCATGGCCGGAGTTGTAGTGAGCGACTCCCCAGCCCAGCAAACACTCGCCATCCCCGCTCCCCGTCCGCATCTGGCCCTGCCGCTGCTTCTGATTCCAACACCCGTGGCCCATGCAGTTGATATTAGTTTTGAAATTTTCATTGATCACAGAATTTCTCACAACAGAGCGTGAGAAATTTGTGATCAGCGTGAGAATTTGGCAAAATGTGTGATTCTCACGCTCAATGCATGGGAGTTGGCAGCCCTGCCTCTATAAATATTTCTCTCTCCCCCCTCTCTCTCCCCCACACTCTGTTCCCCCTCTTTCTCCTCTCTCTCCCCCTCTCTCTCCTCCCACCCCCTCTCTCCACCCCATCTCTCTCTGCTCTCTCTCTCCGTCTCTCTCCTCTCAACCCCCTCTCTCTCTCCCCTGTCTCCCCCCTCTCTCTCCCCTTCCCTCTCTTCCCCTCTCTCTCCCTCCCCCTCCCTCCTCTTTCTCCCCCTCTCCCTCTCTCTCTTCCCCCTCTCCCCTCACCTCATTCTCCCCCTCTCTCCCGCCTCCTCTATCCTCTCTCTCTCTCCACCCAACCCTCTCCCCCCTCTCTCTCTCTCACCCTCTATTCCCCCTCTCCCTCTCTCTCTCCCCCTCTCTTTCTCCCTCCTTTTCTATCTCCCCCTCTCTCTCCCCTCTCTCTCTACCCCCCAGCTCTCCCCCACATCTCTCCCCATTTCTCCCTCCCACCTCGCTCTCCCCCTTGCTCTCTCTACCCTCTCTCTCTCCCCCCTTTCTCCTCTCTCTTTCTCCTCTGTCTCTATCTCCTCTTTCTTTTTGCCCCCCTCTTTCCCTGTTTCCCTCTTCCTCTTCTCTTTTACAACCCCTCTCTCCCCCCTCTCTATCCCCCCCTCTCTCCCCCCCTCCTCCTCTCACTCTCCCCTTCTCTCCCACCACCTCCCTCTCACCCCCTCTCTCTCCCACCTTACTCTTCCCCCTCTCCTCGCTCTCTTCCCCCACTCCCTCCTCTCTCTCACCATTCTCTCCCCCTGTCTCACAACATCTCTCTCTCCCCACTGTCTCCCTGTCTCTTTTCCCTCTCTCTCTCTCTCCCCCTCCCTTTGAGAGTCTCTGTCCCTTCGGCACAGAGACTCTCACGGCGGCGGCGCAACGCTTCCGACGCCTCCGATAGCCCGGGACCCTTGCACTGAGGCTGCTCCATGGCTGGATCGGCAGTGAGCGACTCGCCAGCCCGGCAAACACTCGCCAGCCCACAAACACTCGCCAGCTCCGCTCCCAGCATCTGTCCCCACCCGCTGCTTCCATCCCTCCCTCAGCCCCGGCTCTCCAACACCTGCGGCCCATGCAGTTTATGAGTGTGAGAAATTTGTGTTCAGCGTGAGGGCGTGAGAATTTGTCGAAATGCGTTATTCTCACGCTCAAAGCGTGAGAGTTGGCAGCCCTGTAGGTTTGACAGACAGGACTTTGTCAGGCTTTGTGACCTTCAACTCCCTGGATATGTAATTTATTTTGTGGATAATAGAACCATAGCCACTGTCTTTAAATTTAGGGTTATTATTTATGTATGATGTCGGACAATTATTCTGATGGATGTTTGAATTGTCTATGATGTAATTGTGATGTCGGCACGGACTGGAAGGGCCGAGAAGGCCTGTTTCCGTGCTGTAATTGTTATATGGTTACATGGTTATATGATGTAAACAAAAATGAGGCCACCAACTTGAATCATTTAATGCTTCCATTACTGAATGAGGTGCCCATTTCTTAATTTCATTCAATGGTCATTCATCATGAACATTGTTTGGAGTGGAAAAAAACAAAGAGTTGTATTTGACTTGGTGTTTCTGCATACTTTACTACTCTATTGGAAATTCTTCCAAGATCTTCCAGTGACTTGGAGCTAAGTGCACGGTGGAGGTTGCCAAAAGATTGTTTGCCAGGGGCAATAATCATGTTAGCATTACCTGTGATGGCACTGCTCAGAATGAGTGAGTTTGTGGCTTCGGCTAATTTATTGTAGGTGCAGGGTGCCAACAACTGCAGACACAAGACAATTTGTGCACCTGAAATCAATTGCCTTGCTGCAAACTGGCAGAAATTGTGTTTGTCCAAATATTTAGCTGGTGTGAGAACACAAGAAATGTTTTACACAAATTTGTGCCAGGTATACAAATCGCTAAAACCAACATGCAAATGATTAGGAAAGCAAATGGTATCAGAATCAGAATCAGAATGCCTTTTATTGTCACTATACACGTGTACAGTGAGATTAAAAACTGCCCCTATTCAGTGCAAAAACAAGACAAAAAGGGGGGGGGGGATAAGGTGCACAGTTTCTTCAGCACTATATACATATCTATAAAAAGACAATGGATAATAGAATGGATAATAGGATTCCTATATCCAGTATGGGTTACAGTTACAGTTACAGTACAAATTACAGTGGGTGGATAGATGAAAGTCCGGGGGTGAAGTCAATGCATGTGTGAGTTCAGGGAGATGATGGATTTTGGGAAGAAACTGTTCTTGAGTCTATTTGTCCTTGTGCTGATGCACCTATAGCGCCTCCCTGAGGGTAGCAGGTTGAACAGGCCAAATGCAGGATGGGAGCTGTCCTTGATAATGTTCTTCGCCTTGCTGAGGCAGCGGGAGGTGTAAATGTCCATCAGAGAGGGGAGAGGGCAGCCGATGATCTTCTGTGCTGCCCTGACTACCCTCTGAAGCCTCTCCCTGTCCACCATGGTGCAGCTGCCGTACCATGCTGTAATGCAGTATGTCAACAGGCTCTCAATGGACGAGCGGTAGAAGGTCAGCAGCAGGTTGGAGTCCAGGTTGTGCTTCCTGAGGACCCTCAGGAAGGGCAGCCGCTGCTGAGCCTTCTTGATGACCGCTGTGATGTTGTCTGTCCAGGAGATGTCAGCGGAGATGAGGACGCCGAGAAACCGGAAGGTGTGGACCCTCTCCACACACTCGCCGTTGATGTATAAGGGGGCTAAGTCGGTGCTGTGCTTCCTGAAGTCGACAATGAGCTCTTTGGTTTTCTTTTTTTTTTAAATATATTTTTTATTAAAGCTAATCAATTACAATGCTTTAAACAACTTTATAACATCAAATTAATTCAATTTTCATACGAGTAAAACATTAATAATACTTATCTACTATTTTTTTAGAAATAAAGATAGAGAAAGAATAGGAAAGTTATAAATCATTAAGAATGTGGTTAAATAATAATTTGATTATATATAAGAAAGGAAAGAGAAAAGAAAAGAGCTCTTTGGTTTTCTTGGTGTTCAGAGCCAGGTTGTTTTCTGAGCACCAGGCTGTCAACTTCAGGACTTTCTCTCTGTAGGCTGCCTCATCTCCCCTTGAGATGAGTCCGACTACTGTAGTGTCGTCAGCAAACTTGACGATTCGGTTGTTGTTGTGGGCTGGACTACAGTCGTGGGTGTAGAGACAGTATAGGAGGGGGCTCAGCACACAGCCCTGCGGGGAGCCGGTACTCAACATGCGAGTGGAGGAGAGGTGGGGGCCGAGTCTCACAGTCTGGGGCCGGTTGGTGAGGAAGTCCTTTATCCAGGCACATGTGAGAGTAGGGAGGCCGAGAGTGACCAGTTTGTCAATGAGAATGTCCGGAATGATAGTGTTGAAAGCTGAGCTGTAATCCACAAAGAGCATCCGAACGTAGCTCTGCCCCTGCTCCAGGTGGCTCAGCACAGAGTGGAGAGCTATGGTGATGGCGTCTTCTGTGGACCTGTTTGGGCGATAGGCGAACTGGTGGTGGTCGAAGTCTGGAGGGAGATAGTCCTTGATATGCTGGAGGACCAATCTCTCGAAGCACTTCATGATTACCGGAGTGAGGGCCACGGGACGGTAATCGTTTAGGCTGGTGATGGGAGACTTCTTCGGCACTGGGACGATTGTGGCTGATTTTAGGCAGGATGGGATAACTGCCTGGTCCAGGGAGAGATTGAAGATTCTGGTGAAGGTGACGGTGAGCTGGTGGGCACACACTTTGAGCACCTTACCAGGTACTCCATCTGGGCCGGCAGCCTTCTTGGGGTTCACTGCCAGGAGCACCCGTCTGACATCGTGCTCCCTTACAGTGAGTGGAGTAGTGCCGGAGCCAGGTAAGGGTGGGAGCAGGGCTGTAGCACATGAGTGCTGCTGTTGTGATGTTTCAGAGCGGGAAAAGAAGCAATTTAGCTTCTCTGCCAGGGGCGCACTCAGGTCTTCTGTCGTTGTGGCACAGCCTCTGTAGTTTGTGATGTCTCGTATGCCCCGCCATACCTCCCGTGTGTTATTGCTGGACAGGTGGGCCTCTATGCTCCTCTTATAGTCCACCTTGGCTTTTTTAATTCCCCTTTTCAGATCGGCTCGAGCAGCCCTGTACAGAGCTCTGTCACCTGACCTGAAGACATCATCGCCGGCTCTGAGGAGTGTGCGGACCTGGCTGGACATCCAGGGTTTCTGGTTTGGGAAAACCCAAATGTTTTTGTCCACAGTCACGTTTCCGATGCAGAACTTGATATAGTCCAGTACCGTTCCTGTGAATGTTTCCAGATCCTGGTGTTCGAATATGTCCCAGTTGGTCTGTGTGAAGCAGTCCTGGAGTTTGGAGAGTGCATTTTCATGCCAGGTTGTAACAGTCTTTATGGTGGGCCTAGCACTGCGTCTGAGGGGGGTGTAGGCTGGGGAGAGCAGGAGGGAGAGATGATCTGACTGGCCGAGTTGGGGGAGGGGAATGGCTCTATACGCGTGCTTGATATTGGAATAGACATGATCCAGCGTGTTCTCCCCTCTAGTAGGACACTTGACATGTTGATAAAATTTCGGCAATACAGTCTTCAAGTTGGCCTTATTAAAGTCCCCTGCAATTATGTGAACACCTTCGGGGTGGGCCCGCTGCTGTTCGTTGATGGTGTTCAGCAGGAGAGAGAGCGCCGTGTTTACATTGGCATTGGGTGGAATATACACAGCCGTGACAATCACTACTGTTAGTTCTCTCGGTAGAAAAAAAGGCCGGCATCTTACAGACATGTACTTGAGGTCAGGGGAACAATGTTTGTCTACGATTGTCCCGTTGTTGCACCAGTTCTCATGCACGTAGATACAGAGGCCCCCTCCCCTGCTCTTACCGGAGTCCATAGTCCTGTCCCCGCGGAGCAGAAAGCGTCCTGCTAGCTGCATGCTAGCATCAGGTATTCCCTGGTGAAGCCAGGTTTCAGTGATAATCAAAACACAGCAGTCACGAACATATCGATTTCCAGCAAGTTGTAATTCCAGGTCATCCATTTTATGAACCAGGGATCTGGCATTGGAGAGATACAGATTCGGTAGAGGTGGCTTATGTGGTTGTTTTCTTAGCCTTAGCAAAACACCGGACCTGCGGCCTCGCTTCTGCTTCCTCTCCCTCCTCCGTCTGCGCCGCCTCCTGGACCCGACAACATTCCACTGTGAGCCCGGTGGTCTCACTATGTCGTCTGGGATGTTATGCCTTTGATGAAAGACACTCGAAACAGATGTCTGATGCTGGTAACCGACGTCCATGAGGTTCTGGCGGGTATAGTGGATGTTTGCAGAACCGATAGTGAAGACGTACATGGACATTGAAACATACATGAACATCAAAAAGAGCACCGAGACGGAGAGCCGTGAGCCGCTGCAACCATGCGCGCCGCCATCTTGGAAAAAAAAAAAAATGTAGATCTTTATTACAAGACAATTCCAGTGCAGGAGTAAAAGTATCTTGTTACATAATATGGGGCTTTGATGAGATGATTCTTTACGTATTATTATATACCTAAAGAAGATTATATTATTATTGCACTATATTAATTATTTATTGAACTTTTGTTTTCTCTTTCCCCGTTATGTACTATGTTTACATATTCACATATTCTGTTGTGCTGCAGCAAGTAAGAATTTCATCATCCCATCCAGAACATATGACAATAAAACACTCTTCACTCTTTTTAATGGAGTTTTTGATGGAAGTTTCACTTGATTGATTCTTAGGATGGAAGCTTTGCTGTATGAGCAAACAATGTATTTTCTAGCTAAATGAAATGAGAACATTGAAACTTACAAACTTTTTGTAAGGTTCAACAGGCTGGTGGAAGCGAGGATATTTGCCCAGGCTGTGGGAGGAACCAGTGACCTCAATCTCAGAATAAAGGGTAGGTCATTTAGGACTGAGATCAGGAGACATTTTTTCACAAGAAATTAAGAAAAGAAGTTCCTTTAGGGGAAGTCATTTAAGACTGAGGTGAGAAAAAACTTTTTTACCCAGAGAGTTGTGAATTTATGGAATTCCCTGCCACAGAGGGCAGTGGAGGCCAAATCACTGAATGGATTTAAGAGAGAGTTGGATAGAGCTCTAGGGGCTAGTGGAGTCGAGGGTTATGGGGAGAAGGCAGGCACGGGTTATTGATAGCGGACGATCAGCCATGATCACAATGAATGGCGGTGCTGGTTCGAAGGGCCAAATGACCTCCTCCTGCACCTATTTTTTATGTTCCTATGTTTCTGAGTGATGAATCTTTGGAATGCTCTAAATGTTCACTTATTCACCTTGTTTGCCGCTGCGAAGAAGAGCACTGTCGACAGGGGAAGCTCAGAAGCCCTGAAGACCGGAGAGTCGAGGAGGGAGACACTGGCGGCGATGGACAGGAGTGGGCCAGTAGGAGAGGAAACGGGGTTTTGGGCTTTCAAGGTTGTCGGCAGGAGGTGCCACGGGACACACAGGCAGCCAGGCAAGGAGAGGAACTTCGGGCAGACCTGTAACAGCATGGGGTTTACCTAGATCGTGGGTGCTCCAGTACTTCCAGCATGTGGACCGGACTGTGAACTTTTAATTTTTCTTTGTAAACAGCGGCAAAATATGAAACAGAATTAAAGTGACAAGAAACTTGAAACTGCGGATCAAATGGACTTGCTTTGCAATTGGTGACCCAATTTGCAGCATTTCCATCCAGCATTCTCCTTTCGGTGGCACAAGAGACTGCAGCTGCTGGAATCTTGAGCAAAACACAAAGTTCTGGAGGAAATCAATGGGTCAATTTCATTTCAGGTTTCAACAAAAAGACTGATGTGCATTCAACAGCATTACAATGTTTTTCTTGGTTCTTAATCTTTAATGATTCTCACTAATATTAGATTGTTCTGTGAATATTATGATCACCTCAGCAAAACTGGCCTCATGCTATCGTTCTGTTTGTTCTATCTATCTCTTTCTCCATACCTCACTGCAATGTTAATCTCACTTTCTCATTTCTCCCAGTTCTGGTGAACGGTCAGATGAACATTAATGACCCTTCTCTTTCCACAGGTGCTGCCTGACCTGGTGAGTGTTTCTGCTATTTTCTATTTTTATTTCAAATTACCAGCATCTGCAGTTTAAAAAAAATGTAATTACTGGAAATGCTGCATTACATCTTGAAGTAAGAACATCAGTAGGAAAATTTACCACAAGTCTAGCTCCCAAGAAAATTCACTTTTATTAAAAGTGCAATGGAATCACCTTTGTATAGAATTATAAGCATGCCATTCGGCCCATTTTTCCTACGCTGGCTTTTTGAAAGGGCTAACCAATTAGATCTGTAGCTCCTCTTTTCCCAGCACATTATTCTTTTTCAAATGTTTATCCAATTCTCTTTTCAAAATTACTATTGAAATTCCCCGGCACCCTTTCCAAGCCACGCCGTGTACTCACCATGATAATTCACCCCTCAGCTCCTCTCTCGCTCTTTTGCCAATTATTTTAAATCCATTGTAAATTTTCATGACAGATTAAATGGCTTTGCCATGTTCCATCAGTGTGTAAACATAATTAAAATTTTTCAGCATGGACTTTCTCCATAAATGAAAGTTATCCAAGGAGATTGTTTTAATTGATTCTTACAAGAAAATGTATATTTAATCACCAATTTTCCATCTTTGTGAAAAACACTTTTTTTAAATTTATGCCAAAGTATTTCAGTTCATGGTTGAAACATGTTTTCATTAGCTTTAAGGACTAATTCGTAGTTTTCATATTTGAAAGTGGAATGCTTTTATGGGAGCTGTTTCTAACTTCAGACAAATGTTCCAGCACAGCGGAAACTCTATTCTCCGGAGATCATGATGTGTCCTTGGCTGCTACCCTTATTTTCCACTCAAAAGACTTTAAACAGTTGCTATTTGTCTAACAAAAGATGAAGATAGCAAAATAAAATGTATAAATTGTGACTTAAAGAAACTTAATTACAACACACTCCATTGCGGTGTAGCTCTTTATCAGGGCAATACAACTTTATGCCTGTACTAAAGGCAGAATAAATAATAATGCAAAATATAACACTTCTTGCAAACCTAGTCAATTGTGATAATTTGCCAACTGGCATTGTAAGTAAAATTACATCTTATTCTGCTGAAGGCTATAACATTATGAGGCACCAACATATGTTTATAAGTTATAGGAGCAGAATTAGGCCATTCGGCCCATGGAGTCTACTCCGCCATTCAATTATGGCCGATCCATCTTTCCATCTTAACCCATTCTCCTGTCTTTTCCCCATTACCCATGACACCCTTACTAATCAAGAATCTGTCAATCTCTGCCTTAAAAATACCTGAATAGAACACACTCTTAAAAACAAATGTGGAGAAAAATATTTGATTTGATAATGGAAGTTAAATAATGATGAAATTTGGTAGCTATTATCACTCTGTAAATACTGTAATGCATACTTAGAACCATATCTGTCGTACTTGTTTAGATCAAGGTTTATGGAAGTTTAACTCAGAATTAATACATTTATGAATACAGTTATAAATGAGGACCAATCACTACCAATAACTAGGCCTGTTGAGTACAAATGAAGTTTGGATAGCTATCACATTGATAGTTTGCTATTGAAAGGATGTTTTGTTGTGATTGAATACTGGCCGGTGCCAGAAGTCTCGTCCCAGGTTGGTTAAGAAGTCATAACTCAATATTTGTGGATTAGCCAAGAAAATATTCATCTATGATGTGTAAATTCAGAACCAGACAATTCAGGTCATGCACGCTCTTCTTAGCATATAATAATCCATGCATGAGCGTGCATTTTAAACCATCCTGGAACACCTAGAATAGACAATAGACAGTAGGTGCAGGAGTAGGCCATTCAGCCCTTCGAGCCAGCACCGCCATTCACTGTAATCATGGCTGATCATCCACAATCAGTACCTGTTCCTGACTTCTCACCATATCCCTTCACTCCTCGATCTTTAAGAGATCTAACTAACTCTCTCTTGAATGCCTCCAGATAATTGGCCTCCACTACCTTTTGAGGCAGAGAATTCCACAAATTCACAACTCTCTGGGTGAAAAATTTTTTCCTCATCTCCGTTCGAAATGGCCTACCCCTTATTCTTAAACTGTGACTGCTGGTTCTGGATTCTCCCAACATCAGGAACATGTTTCCTGCCTCTAGCATGCCCAAACCCTTAATAATCTTATATGTTTCAATCAGATCGCCTCTCATCCTTCTAAATTCCACATTATTCAAGCCCAGCCGCTCCATTCTATCAACATATGACAGTCCTGCCATCCCGTTAATTAACCTTGTGAACAAGCATTCCCTCAATAGCAAGAATGTCCGTCCTCAAATTTGGAGAGCAAAACTGCACACAATACTCCAGGTGTGGTCCCACTAGGGACCAGTACAACTGCAGAAGGACCTCTTTGCTCGTATACTCACGTCCTCTTGTTATGAAGTCCAATATGCCATTAGCATTCTTCACTGCCTGCTGTACTTGCATGCTTACTTTCAGTGACTGATGAACAAGGACCCCCAGATTTCCCTTCTAATTTTGTACTCTAATTTTGCCCACTAATCTCCTATGTGATCAAATGCTTTCTGAAAATCCAGGTACACTACATCCGCTGGCTCTCCCTTGTCCATTTTCCTAGTTACATTCTCAAAGAATTCCAGAAGATTAGTCAAGCATGATTTCCCCTTCGTAAATACATGCGGACTCGGACCGATCCTGCGACTGCTATCCAAGTGTGCCTCTATTTAATCTTTTATAATGACTCCAGCATCTTCCCCACCACCAATGTCAGGCGAACTGGTCTATAAATCCCTGTTTTCTCTCTCCCTCCTTGCTCAAAAAGGGGGAAAACATTAGCTACCCTCCAATCCACAGGAACTGATCCTGAATCTATAGAACATTGGAAAATGATCACCAATGCGTCCACGCTTTCAGGAGCAACTTCCTTAAGTACCCTGGGATGCAGACCATCAGGCCCTGTGGATTTATCAGCCTTCAGTCCCATTAATCTGCTCAACACCATTTCCTACTTAATGTGAATTTCCTTCAATTCCTCTGTCACCCTAGATCCTCTGGCCACTAGCACATCAGGGAGATTGTTTATGTCTTCCTTAGTGAAGATGGATCCAAAGTACCTGTTCAGCTCGTCTGCCATTTCCTTGTTTCCCATAATAAATTCACCATTTTCAATACTAGACTAAGTGGGTCCCATGTTCACACAGGAGGGGTGATCCACCAACACAATATTTCACCTCTCCACCAATTCCAATATTGGTGGCCATTGGGGGGGCGGGGTTTTCTGGAGGGCTAATATGGATGTTGTGGGCCAAATGGATTCTTGGACCAGCAGCTCAGTCACTCAGGCCTGGTGGGCTGTCAGCTCAGTCACTCAGGCCTGGTGGGCTGGCAGCTCAGTCACTCACGGCTGGTGGGCTGGCAGTTCACTCATGGCTGGTGGGCTGGCAGTTAACTGACTCATGGCTGGTGGTCTGGCAGTTGACTGACACGTCTTTTGGGCTGGCAGTTGATTGACTCACGGCTGGTGCGCTGGCAGTCGATTGACTCATGACTGGTGGTCTGGCAGTTGATTGACTCACGGCAGGTGGGCTGGACGTCCACTCACGGGTATCCTTGAAATTCAATTTCAAGCAGAGTGCAGACCACCAAATTCAAATTCAATTTTGTGCCTTTTCAAGCAGAGTGCAGGCCACCAAATTCAAATTCAATTTCATACCATTTCAAGCAGAGGCTACCAAATTCAAATTCAATTTCATACCATTTCCAGCAGAGTGCAGGCCACCAAATTCATTTCATTTCTAGCAGAGTTCAGTTCACTCACGGCGTAAACTCATAGTTCTGGACAACTCTCACTCAGTCTTCCAGGGTGACTGACTCATGTCCAGACATCTGGGGCTTTATACTTCTGGCCCCCCAGAAAGGGCATTACCTTCATCATGGTGATTGACAGGCAAGAGTACCAATCAACTGATCTAGCGATTTATTAAACATTCATAACTTTTTTATTTTTCATCGATTGAAAAAATCCTCGGGGCTGCCTGAGTGGAGCAGGACTGTGAGTAAGATGACCAAAAATCATAGCGATATATGGTAGCGTTTTTTTCTAAAATCAATGTACAACGCAGCCAGTAAGTGGTCAAGATGAGACTTTTAGTTAGATAGATTGTCCCTGATTTCCACGGTCGCCCATTACTCCTCTTGGAATCTTTCTTCTTCTTTGAAATGAATTGATCCTGCACCATCTGGATTATTCCCAGAAATAACTGCCATTGCTGTTCCATTGTCATCCCTGCTAGGATATATTTCCAGTCGACATTGGCCAGCTCTTCCCTCATGGATCCATAGTCCCCTTTGTTCAATTGTAATACTGACACTTCCGATTTTCCCTTCTCCCTCTCAATTTGTAGATTAAAAATGATCATATTATGGCCACTACATCATAAGAAGATGGCCGCGCCTCACCTGTTCCTGGCTGCCGGCCGTCTCTGCTCACTGCCACCTATGTTTTTCCTGTTCGTATCACTGTGCATGCCACTGTGTATGCGCAGTGTACAATCATTTGTTTTTTATGACCGCCAAACGTTGTTGGACATTGGTGCCTCAGTGGCCTCGGCGGCGTGCTCTCGAAGCCTCGAGGCGGGGATGGTACATCGGGCCTTTTCTGAGGAAGCCGTGGATGCGTGCTGCAACTGTCGCCGTAGGCGCAGGCGAGCCAGGAGACAGAGAAAACGGGCTGGTGTCTCGGTGAGGTTGAGAAGGCTCGCCCGCTCTCACTCCTGCTCAATTTCGGCATGTGCGTCTCCTGCAATCATTGCTGTTGGCTCTTCCTGGTCCCGGTGCGAGGCCGTCATACCTCCGGTTGGTTTACCCAAACCCTTCACCTCCACTCTGGCTGCCGGCTACTCCCGGTGCGGGGCTATCAATCCTCCGGCTGGATCTCCCGGGCACCTCATGTCCACTTCTCCCAGACCTGTCGCATCAGTTGACCGTCTTTGATCACGTTTGCTCGGCGTTCCAGCTGCACTGTACCCGAGAGAGAAGGAACAGGGGCGCTGGAGTCTGTATGGACAATCTGCGGCCGGTGGACTACACACCTCTACCAACTGATGCAAATCATGATGTTAACAAAAGTATGGCACCATTGAACATTAGATCATAGTAGGCAAGTCATTTTTAATCAATGATTTTATTATTAAGCACAATCTTGATTTTATCTTTTTAACAGAAACATGATTAAGTGTAAATAATAATGACACTGTTTTGATTGAATCAGCACCTCCTGGGTTTATTTTTATGAATGAAGTCAGAATGCACAGAAAAGGAGGCGGAGTTGCCATTTTATATAAGGAGAATTTACAATGCAAGAAAATGCCTTGTGGAAATTTCAACTCCTTCGAATATGTCGCTGCTCAGCTGAGTTCTCCCCAGCGAACAATATTTTTAACTATTTACAGGCCACCAAAATATGATGCACAGTTTTTTGATGAGATTGCCAAATGACTGTCCATTGTATGCATTGATTTTGATTGTGTGGTCTTAACGGGTGATTTCAATATTCACATAGATGATGCTGAGGATGGAGGTGCAAAAGAGCTCCTGAACATTCTGGACAATTTTGGACTTAATCAGCATGTAACAGAGCCAACTCACAATAGGGGGCATATAGTGGATCTGATTATTTCAAAGGGTCTCGACATTTCTGATGTTATAGTGACTGATGGTGCTCTTTCTGATCACCACTGTGTATTTTTTAAAACGACCACCTCTGCTAGCAGTATCAGAAAAGAACCAGAGGTGATCAAAAGGCGTTGTATCAATGAAAACACTGGCGCATTGTTCACTCAGGCCTTTACACCATCACCAACTTTGCCCTCGGCCTCTGTTGATGACCTTGTGGATAGTTTCAGCTCCAATGTTATGACTCTTATTGATGCTATTGCACCACTAAAGACCAAGGTTTTATCTGGAAGGAAAAAGTCACCATGGAGAAATGCCACAGCAGTGAGATCCCAAAGAACAAAATGTAGACAGGCCGAACGTAGGTGGCGAAAAACCAAACTACAGGTCCACTACGACATTTATAAAGACAGTCTCTGTATCTATAATCAGGAATTGAAAGGGGCAAGGCAGTCCTTTTTCTCAGAGGTTATCAACAAAAATAATAATTCCTGCACATTATTTGCCGTTGTCGATGGACTGACAAACCCCTCGTCATCAGTCCCACCTGAGCTCCTGTCCAGCAAGTCCTGTAATGACTTTGCAGATTTCTTCACTGATAAAATTCTGAAGATAAGACAAACAATGTCTTTGTCACTTATGGCTCTAGATTCACTAATGAATCTACAACATTTTGAACTTTTAGATTGTGCATCCCAACTGAAACTGTTCAACAGCTAAAGTCCACTACCTGCTGTCTTGATCTGCTGCCCACAAGCTTCTTTAAAAATATTTTTAACAGTGTTGCACCAGAAGTGCTGAACATAGTAAACTCTTCCCTTTGATTGGGGCATTTTCCCAAAGCCTTAAAAACTGCAGTGATCAAGCCCCTATCGAAGAAGTCAAATCTGGATGCCTCAGCTATGAGCAGCTACAGGCCCATATCTAATTTAGCATTTCTGGCAAAGGTCATTGAAAGGGTAGTTTATAAACAAATTTACAGCTTTATGATCCAAAACAATATATTTTTTTAATGTTTTCCAGTCAGGATTTCGGCCACATCACAGCACTGGGACTGCACTTACTAAGGTCCTAAATGGCATACATCTAAACAGTGATGCATCAAAAGCTTAAGTTTTGGTACTTCTAGATCTCAGTGCTGCTTTTGATACGGTGGACCATAACATACTGCTTGACAGACTGGAGAAGTTGGTAGGACTCTCTGGTTCTGTGCTGGACTGGTTCAAATCCTACTTGAAAGATCGGGATTATTTTGTTTCCCTTGGTAATTATGAATCAGAACATACAAAATCAGATGCGGGGTTCCCTATGGCTCCATTCTTGGACCCATCTTTTTTAATATTTACATGCTCCCCCTAGCTCAGATCATAGAGTATTTTAACATATCCTACCATACTTGTGCCGATTACGCACAACTTTATATCGCAGTGTCACCACATGACCATAGTCCCCTACACTCACTGAGTCAGTGTGTCAAACAAATCAATGAGTGGATGAACCAGAACTTCCTCCAGCTCAATGCAAATAAGACAGAAATTATTGTCCTTGGTCCCAAAAATACAAGGCTAGAGATAAGTGCTCAACTTGACTCAATTGCACTGAAAACCACAGACAAAGCCAGAAACCTTGGTGTAGTTATAGACTCGGATTTGAATTTTAACAGCCATATAAAGACCATTACCAAATCTGCCTACTACCATCTAAAAAACATTGCAAGAATCAAGGGATTTCTGTCCAAAGAAGACACTGAAAAACTTGTTCATGCATATATCTTCAGTAGGTTAGATTATTGTAATGGTATCTTTACAGGTCTCAGTAAAAAATCAATTAAACAACTGCAGCTTATCCAGAATGCCGCTGCCAGAGTCTTGACCAACACCAAGAAAATGGACCACATTACACCTGTCCTTAAATCTTTGCACTGGCTCCCTGTGTGTAAAAGGATAGATTTTAAAATTATTTTACTGGCTTACAAGGCACTGAATGGTCTGGGTCCAAAATACATCTCTGACCTACTTGTTGTATATGAGGCACCTAGACTCCTCGGGTCTTCAGGGACAGGTTTACTCTGTGTTCCCAGGGTCAGAACTAAAAAGGCTGAAGCAGCGTTCAGTTTCTATGCTCCACACCTGTGGAACAAGCTCCTTGAACACCTGAGGTGTGCACAGACTGTAACCTCATTTAAATCAGGCCTAAAAACACTCTTGTTTACTGTAGCTTTTCCATAACCCAACATGTAGGTAATCTTAATCTTCTAATCTTAACCCTTTTATGTGCTTTTAAAATCATTTTAATATTTTAGTGACTTTGTTTTTCTACATGCAATTGTCTTATTGCATGTTATGTAATTTTTGATTTTGGCTATTTTGTTGTCCTGTGTTGTATTGTGGTTCTGCAATGTTTTAAAACTATGTTATTCTTTTGTTTCTTTTGTAAAGCACTATGAATTGCAGCTTGTACGAATGGTGCTATATAAATAAACTTGCCTTGCCTTGCCTAATGGCTCCTTTCCCTTATCGAATCCGGTTCTCTACACAACACTAAATCCAGAATTGCCTTCTCCCTGGTAGACTCCAATACAAGCTGCTCTAAGAATCCATCGTGGAGGCACTCCACAAACTCCCTTTCTTGAGGTCCAGTACCAACCTGATTTTCCCAGTCTACCTACATGTTGAAATCTCCCATAAAAACCATAACATTCTCTTTACGACATGCCAATTTTAACTCTTGATTCAACTTGCACCCCATATCCAGGCTGCTGTTTGGGGGCATTGACTCCCATTAGGGTCTTTTTACCCTTACAATTCCTCAGTTTTATCCATACTCTACATCTCCTGATTCTATGTCACCCCTCGCAAGGGACTGAATTTCATTCCTCACCAACAGAGCTACCCCACCCCCTCTGCTTACCTATCCATCTTTTCGATAGCACGTATATCCTTGAATATTCAGTTCCCATCCTGGGTCCTCTTGCAGCCATGTCTCTGTAATTCCCACAACATCATACTTGCCAATTTCTAACTGAGCCTCAAGCTCATCCACTTTATTTCTTATACTTCATACATTCATATACAACACTGTAACTTCGGTATTCACCTCCCCTCTCACATCGGCCCTGACCTTACTCTTATCCATTCTCAAACTTTCCTTCCCATGAATTCAGGAGTCTTTTGGACCTTTTCCTGTACTCACTTCCCCTTTTAACTTTAACTCATAGTCATAGATTATGATGTATTTTGTAACTTTTCCTGTACTCACTTCCCCTTTAACTTTAGATAGTCTTAGACCATCATAGACTATGAACAGGGAATCAGGCCCTTCGGCCTAACTTCAACCCACACAACCAAATCCCTCTGAACTTTTCCTATCCATGCACCTGGCCAAGTGTCTTTTAAATGCTGTTATAGTACCTTCCTCAACTAACTCCTCCAGCAGCTTGTTCCATACACCCTCTATCCGCTGAGTAAAAATGTTGCCGCTCAGGCTCCTATCAAATCTTGCCACTCTCACCTTAAATGTATGTCCTCTGATTCTAATTCTCTAGCCTGGGTCAGAGACTCTGTGCCTTCACAAATGTGGGTGACTTTGTTGTATAAGCACCAATAAACCAAAGAAGATAGGAATTTGCAACTAGATGGGGGGGGGGGGGGGCAGTCAAGAGCGCACGGAGACCCATGCCGCTGAGAGCGAGGAGGGCTGCCGAGAGAGTAGGGGCACCCGTGCTGTTAAGAGAGTAGGGGAACCTATGCTGCCGAGAGCAATGCGAGTGGGGGCCCACAGAGAACAAAGGGGAACCTACGGAGGGCTGCCTGGTTTGCCGCTGCAAGAAGATCAATGTTTGATGAACTTTTTGTAACCTTGTCGGCGCCAGAAACATGGTGACTCTTTGTGTACTGCCTAGATGAAGTCTGCTGTATAATTTTACCGGATTGTATGCAAAACAAATAATTCATTGTACTTAGGTACATGTGACAATAAAGTATAATTGAATCATTATTATTGGTTATTGCAAGGTGTGGAGTGTGACTGAACCCCATCTTCATTGACAATACAATGTCATGTGGAATGACCAGGAGTGCAAATGCCAGCCATCTCTCATCACTGAACCAACAATGCTGCTGATGATTGTACTCTTGTTCAGATTAGGTAAACTTACTTGCCCTGTATTTAAGCTAAAATAGTTTTACGTTTCAAAGACATATCTTTATCACGGAACTCTTTGGTCTCCATCTAGGTCCTTCTGCTACGTATCGAACAGCAAGTGACACAACACGACCAGCAGGGTCTCTGAGCAGTTTGCCTGGTCACATGTACAGTAGAAAGAACATGAGGGTTGTGATTTTTGACCAACTAAAAAAACAAGGATGGTATGATGGAGCAGCGGTAGAGTTGCTACCTTACAGAGCCAGAGACCCGGGTCTGATCCTGATTATGGGTGCTGTTTGTACAGAGTTTGTATGTTCTCCCCGTGACTATGTGGGTTTTGTTTGGGAGCTTGAGTTTCCTCCAACATTTCAAAAACATACAGATTAGTAGGTTAATTGGCTTTGGTAAGAACTGTAAATTGTCCCTAGAGTGAACGATAGTGCTAGTGTATGGGGATCGGTTGGCTGGTCAGTGCTGATTCAGTGCTGCAGGGCCTGTTTCAATTATGTATCTCTAAACTAAAAAAAAACATAGAATGGATTCAAAAGATTATAAATATGAACTCCTTAATAAATTGTTTAACACAATGGTAAATTTACTGATGGGGTGCTTCCAATTTATTGTTCTAACTTTGGCAGAAACCATGGAGAAATGGCATAATTAGCATACTTTCAGCTATTTATCCCAGGGTTCTATTGTCTTGACAATAAAATATAGTGTGGATAGTCTAGGTGAATGCATTATTGAAGAGTGATCAAACCACCTATAAATCTGAGAAAATTAATGCCAAAGAAAATTAAAAGTCAAAGTTAACAACCCAGCTTAGGAGTGGAACACTCCTGTACAGCAGCTGTCGCAGGATTATAATGCATTTTGAAAGTAATCTTTTTAATTAGTTACAAGGATGTGGGCTTTGCTCAAAAACACCTGCAATTCTGCAACGAATAGCCGTACTAGGTTACTGTATATGGTAACAAGCTCAGGATTACTGACTGGACAGCATGCAACAGGCAAGCCTTTCATTGTACCTCAGTACATTTGACAATTAACTAAACTGAAAAAAAGTTCCACTGGTGTGATCGGTTCTTCCACGATCATTGTAGGATTTTTTTTAAACAAAACTCAAGGTTTACAAAAGAAGATAAAATGTAGATGGCGATTTACAAAAGAAGACAAAATGCTGGAGTAACTCATTGGGTCTGCCAGCATCTCTGGATTACATGTATAGGTGGTGTTTCAGATGCCTTTTTTGGAAAGGTCTCATACCGAATCATTGACTTCCTCTTTCCATGGATGCCTTCCTTTTAAGTTTTCTCAGACTTGTTCTGCTTTTGTTTAAGATTTCCAGCATCTGCAGTTTTAAAAAATTGTCATTAGTTCTACCCAACATGGGTTTTGTAACTTTACAAGCAACAGGTGTGATATTTGAAGGTTTCTGTCCTGAAACTTTACCTGCCCATGTTATCCAAAGATGCTGGCTGCCCCGCTGAGTTGCTCGAAAACATTGCGTCCTTTTGTATATAACAGCATCCGCAGTTCCTTGTTTTAACAAATCCGATGTGATTGTCACTGATGGCAGAACCTTAGGTCAATGTTCACTTCAACAAGCCGATCATGGTACTGTGTATCCAACCATGTGCAAAAGCTTCCCTATCTCATTACCCCAGGATGCACCACCGCCTCTTCATACGTTTCCAATTGCCAGCAAAAAAAATCTCCTTCAGTATTAAACTGGTGAACCTCCAAGGAAATCAATCAACTGTGAGATAAACAGCCAGTGGCGGCATTGATGGGATTATGTAAGTGATGATGAGGATAATATGTAGACACACAAGACACTACAAATCGTGCATAAAACACAACGTGCTGGATTAGCTCAGGGGGTCAGGCGGCATCCGGAGAACATGGATAGGCGATGTTTCAGGTCGGGACACTTCTCTACCTATCTATGTTCTCCAGAGATGTTGCCCGATCAGCAGATATTCTGGATGTCTTGATAAAAAAAGTCCTGTCCATTAAAATGTACATGGACAGACCTGGGTACGGCCAGGAATCTGATGCTGGAATTGGCATCTGATTCTTACGTGGATATACACAATGAAGCAAAATAAAAACACTGCTGGTGTATTTTTTGCTCCAGATTCCAGCATCTGCAGTCCCCCTTGCCTTGCGTAAGACGACGAATACGTGTGAGGCACTGTTCATCAGTAAGGAATTTGACCCAAATCCAAGTTCTGGCACAGAAATGTCACGATGCTTCTCTAAAATCTTGGAGTATTTGCAAACAAATTGTGCATTTTAACACCTTTCCGACCGAGACCCGGCAGGGGTCCCACAGCTGCAAAAAAAAAAAATGCATCGGAGTGGGAGATAAAGACGACGGCAGTGGTGGGTGGGGGTGGTGAGGCGGAGCTGAGGTCACTCAGAGCGACGGTGCCAAGGCGGAGCTGCACCAAGTGGTGGTGGGCGGAGCTCTGCCGAGGGACCACTCCGTGGGAGGCGGAGCTGCAGGCTGAGGACGGAGTGCCGGGGCGGATCTCTGCCGAGGAGCCATTCGGCTGAGTGTTGACACCGAGGGAGAAGCTCGAGCATCGGCGGCGACAAGATGACAAGCAACAGATATGATGTGATTGTCATCGGCGGCGGCATCTCAGGTCAGTCTTAAAGTTCCGTTGAAATGCCTTGTAAAAAGCGGCGAGGTGGAATGAGGTAACAATGTGTGTGAGCATGTACCACTCTCGGCAGCTGTGGTTACCCGGGTGCTGGCTGGTCACAACGAGAGGTTTAGTGGCCAGGGTGAGATTAAGGTCAGTGCTGAGTTGTTGATATTCTTGCATTCCTTTGACTGAAAAATAGAACCGTTGCTGGCATCAAAATAGCATTACCACCGTTTGATTTTGCCTCCCCGCAATGTTAATTAACTCAAGACCACTTACAGAATCACAATTTAACAAAAGACTAACGGATTGCGCCGTTTTGCACAAACATCCACCAACGTGCAGTCACTAATGCTCCTTGGAGTGTGATATTTTTAAATCCACAGTTACTCCACGGGTCGGAAACGTTGTTTGCTGTACATTAGCATTGTGTCTCCTTCCCACTGTTTGCAGGTTTAACTCTGCCTTCTGCAATAATAACCAAAAAGAAAATAGTGCATTAATATGTTTCATTCGTACACCCTGGACATTGGCGTTCGTGATTGCCATATTTTACCAACAGGCAGGGGAGATGAAGGCGAGGTGGTTGAGGGAAGGGTGGGGAGGAGAGGGTGGGGGGTTGTGGAGTAACGGATCAATGCTGAGGTGCTTTATTTTAATCCAGTTATATTGCTGTTGGTTTCATCTGCAGAGTTAGAGTCAAATGCTGTGATCAACAGGTTCTGGAATACAGCAATTTAGATAATGTTAAAAGCAGAACCTGTTCAATCATTAATTTAGTACTTCATATAAACAAGCAATGCAAGAACATTTTATCATCTTTATGAGGATCTGATATGAGAATCTATATACAATAATACTTTATTAGCCTAGTATGTTTTGGATTTGCGAGGAAACTCAGTCAATGAGGTTATGTGTTAAGAACAGCAACAATTTACATTTATTTTTATTTTTTTTAAAGTGGTAGATTACTTCAAGGCACTTTTTGGGGGTGCCATAAAATAAAATTGGTCATGTGTCACAGTACAATTGTCCAAAAAATAGCTAATAGGTCAGTTTTGGAGAGCATCGTAAAGGAGAAAAAAAAATAGAGAGGCAGAGAATTTGACTACATGTATTCAAATAGCATGAGTGTTTGGCAGCATGTAGACGAGGAAGAGCAGGAAGATGAACTATTGAGCTGGTGCAGTGACAAGTTGCTGAAATCATACCAGCAATCCATCTTGAAAAAGCTTTGGTCACAAATGAATAGCTGAGTGGAACCAAATGAAATGCATCCAGTACAGTCCACTGGCACAGTCAACTGTTTCAAGAGTTGCCCTCGGGCCAAAAGGACAAGGAGGATTCATGTACCACGACCCTGTTCTGTGTCTGTTATTTTGAGTCTTTTCAGTGACGTGGAAAAGACACAAATCTGGTTTAGGGTTGCCTCTTGGTTTGGGTAAATGATGGGACAGCATTGGGATATGGGGTGGTCAGGATGATGAATAATTTAGTTGAGAAAACAGATGATGGATGAACAAAGAGGGAAGAGGAAAGAAGGTACAGTATCTCTCCTACATATATATCCCACCAAGCCTCTGTCTAGAGGTGGATGCAGGTTCAAGATTCGGGCAATGGCTGGCCTTGAAAGAAATTTGAGTTGCCTGTCATGGTGAAGGATATACAAACATGTTGCAGAACCATTAGTCATGTGGTCTAACCCATAATGAAAGGTTGGCGAGCTTTCCTTGGATATCTCTCAAGAGCCCAGTTTCAGAGACATCAGAACAACTAATGGAACCAATACATTGAGTTAATTCTACTGTTGTTTTCCTCAATTTTGATTGAAAATAGCCCCCCCACTCCGTCCCTGACCTGTATTCACACGTCACTTCCAGGCTTTGTCCTGCCCCCACCTCTCGTTTCTAACTTTCTTCCCCCTACTACATTCAGTTTGAATAAGGAACCCAACCCAAAACATCACCCACCCATATCCTCCACAGATGCTGCCTGATCCACTGAATTATTCCTGCACTTTGTGGGTGTTTTTGTACACCTGCATGATCTAAAACTCAACATTCCCACTTATTGAGACTGTTCTTTCTCTCTAACCCTAAAGGAAGCTGATTTGGAGCCAAGAGAAATGAAAATCCATGCTGCATCAGAAAATGATACCAGTTAAAATGTTTTTTTGACTTTGGATGCACTCCCAGGCTTCATTGTGAACTGACAGAATACAGATTTCAGATCAAGCCCTTTACATTTTGCAATCCCAGACATGAGAACATGAATCACATTGCTGGTATATTAATCCATACATTCAGCAACCATTGCAAAATTATAGGACTGGGATTTCAAATTGAAATCCAATCGACAAGATTTTTGAAAATAATCTGGTGTTCATAATACTTAAATCATTTTAAAGTACAACTTTCAGAAAGTAGATGATGAATAAATACACAGGTACCTGATTGGAATAAACAAGATCGTTGGCACAATGTACAGCTGCTGCCTCACAGCGACAGAGACCCAGGTTTGATTCAGACATTGTGTGCTGTCCATGTGGAGTTTACACGTTCTCCCTGTGACTACGTGGGTTTGGCGAGGTACCGCTGGGTGTAAATTAGGCTCCCAATATCATAATGGAATGAGGCACTGCCACAACAGAATTTGCATGAAGCATATCGGTGCTAGACATTAATGGAGTTGACAACTAGGATAATTGATACTCTTGCTAATTATCATACAAAATCTCTTTTTAATTTCTTTGCCCGTTTGCCCATCAAATGTTTCGAAGATGATTCGTGAATAATAAGCCTGGGCATGTGAAAACATTGCAGCAATCTTGAAGCAGCTTAACCGAGGCGAGGGAACATTCATTATAAATACTGACAGCCAAATTTCTTGCAGCCAAGTCCTTAAAAAACACATTGAAAAATTGAAGGGCAATGATGTAAGTAAGAATAGAATGTGCATGAAAAATGAAGAGAGTTTTCCTGAAGTCTTATGTTTTAATTCTCTTGTGGGATATAGAGTTTCTGGAAATGTCATGATAACTGCCCTGGCAAATGATGGGGAAACAGCACCTTAACACATTGGGGCTAAAATGCACCACACTTACACAAGTTGGCTGTGGAGTTGCAGGAGTTGTGTGCCAATGATGATGAGGTGTGTTTATACATCCATGTCAGAACAATTTATAACATGGAGGAGAATGAACTGCTGGCAGAATGTGAACACAAGCCTGTCCTCATCAACAGAGAGCTTCAAGTTCCTAGAGTCCACATCACCAGTTCCATTTGCACTGATGGAATGATCAAGAAAGCACATCAGTGAATTACTTCCTTTGGTGTCTGAGTACATTCGATATGCCCATGGATGACACTAAGCTGAGGGGCAGTGTTAGCTGTGAGGAGGATGCTAGGAGGCTGCAAGGTGACTTGGATAGGTTGGGTGAGTGGGCAAATGCATGGCAGATGCAGTATAATGTGGATAAATGTGAGGTTATCTGCTTTGGCGGCAAAAACAGGACGGTAGACTATTATCTGAACAGTGGCCGATTAGGAAAGGGGGAGTCATTGAAAGTAGGCTTGCAGGTGCAGCAGGCTGTGAAGAAAGCGAATGATATGTTGGCATTCATAGCAAAAGGATTTGAGTACAAGAGCAGGGAGGTTCTACTGCAGTTGTACAGGGTCTTGGTGAGGCCACACCTGGAGTATTGCGTACAGTTTTGCATCTCCTAATCTGAGGAAAGACATTCTTGCCATAGAGGGTGTACAGAAAAGGTTCACCAGACTGATTCCTGGGATGGCAAGACCTCCATATGAAGAAAGACTGGATAGACTCGGCTTGTACTCGCTGGAATTTAGGAGATTGAGGGGTGATCTTATAGAGACTTACAAAATTCTTAAGGGGTTGGACAGGCTAGATGCAGGAAGATTGTTCCCGATGTTGGGGAACTCCAGAACAAGGGGTCACAGTTTAAGGATAAGGGGGAAATCTTTTCGGACCGAGATGAGAAGATCATTTTTCACACAGAGAGTAGTGAGTCTGTGGAATTCTCTGCCACAGAAGGTAGTTGAGGCCAGTTCATTGGCTATATTTAAGAGGGAGATGGATGTGGCCCTTGTGGCTAAAGGGATCAGGGGGTATGGAGAGAAGGCAGGTACAGGATACTGAGTTGGATGATCAGCCATGATCATATTGAATGGCGATGCTTGCTCGAAGGGCCGAATGGTCTACTCCTGCACCTATTTTCTATGATATTCCAGCATAAATGGACCTTGATGATTTGAATCTTAAGACTGCTGTTGGTGAGTTCATTGTACAGTCACTGGGGGAGTAATGACCTCTGCACTTTAAAGGCAATGTTAAACTTTTATTTTAAATGTAGTGAATGGTTTACTAAAGTAACAGCTAGTGGAATCTTCGTAGAAGCACGGGCAATGTTTTGTAATTACACCATCAAATTTATTCTCAGGTTTTGATTAAACTGTTAACTTGTTAGCATAGTTAATGTTTGCTGCCTGCTGAAGACAGTGTTGATTTGATAACTAAAGCAATGCCAACAATCTCTGTAAACACAGTTTCCTTCTCTTATTGTAATTAGTTGTTGCAAAGAAATGTATAGGTGTTTCATCCAATTTTGATGCATAATTCCTCAGTATTAAAAATTCTTTAATATATTGGTTCAAGGTGGGGGAAAGATTTAATAGGAACTTGAGAGGCAACCATTTTACGCAAAGGGTGGTGGGTGTATGGAACAGGCTGCCACAAGTGGTAGGTGAGCCAGGTGCTATCACAGTGTTTAAGAAACATTTAGACAGGTACATGGATAGGATAGATTTAGAGGGATAGTGGCCAAACGTAGGCAGGTGGGACATGTTGGTCAGTGTGGGCAAGTTGGACCTGCACTATGACTCTATATATTCAGAAGCTGCCTGATCTTCTGAGTATTTACAGTATTTTTTCTCTTTCCCCCTCCTCCCACCTGGACTTGCACCCATTCCACTCCGCCCTCTCCTTCCACCTACATTCCTTCCTCTGGCTTCACAATTTGCAACTCTTCAATCTTTTTCCCTCACACTTTTTTTAATCTCCGGTGTTTGTCTAACCATTTGCCTATCGAAAAATGTTGTCCTGCCCCTCCTCTCTTCCAGCTTTCTTCTGCCCTCCCCTCCACAATCAGTCTGAAAAAGGGTCCCAAACTGAAACATCATCAAACCACGTTTTCCAGCACGAGGTGTCTTTTTTTAGTTTAGTTTATTATTGTTGGGAAGCGTTTTAGTTGCATGCTGTCCAGTCACCGAGAGGACTATACATGACTACTATCAAGCTGTCCAAAATGTACATTTATAGAATAAAGGGAATAGCCTTTAGTACATGATTATGTTACAGCGAAGTTTGATTAAAGATAGTTTGGGGGTCTCCAATGGAATAAATATCTCGTGGTATGTTTTATGTTGGGGGGATCAGGGGAAAATGTTTCCAGTCACTTACCACGACAGAAGAGTGATTTTTCTCTGTGTCGCATCTCGCCCCCCCCCCCCCCCCGCACTACGACGTGGAGTATGCAGCCTCTCCTGGAGCGGCCCAGAGCTTCAAGCCGTGGGTGCAGAGGGAACTTGCCATCACGGAGCCTGAGATCTTTTGCCGAAGACTGTGTCCAACAAGCTGAAAATCAAAACCCTCCTCGCCTGTATCCACCTATCAATTTGTAATGGCAAAGAACTACAGATGCTGGTTTATACCAAAGGTAGACACAAAATTCTGGAGTAATCAAGCAAATTGGGCAGCATCTCAGGAGAAAATGGACAATTTAAAGAGGGGTCTGCGCAATATGTAATCTAATTTAGGTCATTTTAGGGTATGATATAAATGTAAATTGTTACAGGGTTTAATATTTGGCAATGGCTTCCCATAGGACAATGACTTTCGGCCTGCCAAATACTAACCGTGCTTTTAAAACATAAGACTGTGGCCTTAAGAACTGCTTCCTTGTTTGATTTCTTCATGTTTGGCCAGCTATTTCAAGTTTATACAGTATATCAAGACGGCATCAATAATTTACCAAACAGTTTGCAAAGAGATATGTAAGCAAAAAGTATGTAGAAAGGAACTGCAGATGCTGGTTTCCACCAAAGATGGACGCAAAATGCGGGAGCAACTCAGCAGATCTGGCAGCATTCCTGGAGAAAAAGAATAGGTGATGTTTTTGGTCGAGATCCTTCTTTAGACTGAGGGTCAGGGGAGAGGAAACGAGAGGTATGAAAAGGTACAGAACAAATCAGAGCCGGCCCACAATGGTCCACTGTTGGCTGTGGAAGAGGTGATAATGAAGAGATACGAACAGAGAAACTAACAGGAACACTAAGTTGTAACTATCCTGACGATCAGTTAGACACACTGCATGGAAACAAACATCTTCTGAAGCTTGAATGCAAAAATAGTTAAAATAATACAATTAGTCACATTCAAATTGGTCATGTGAATTTCCAGTCCGGTATGACCTGCTACAGTGCACACAGAACTGATAGTGTCATGGAAGAGTAGAGCAAGGGAGGAACTCATTGCACTCAGCAATTCCGTGGCAATGTTTTCCAGAAGTAATGCAAGTAATCCCACTCTCTGCCTCTGTCTGCTCTGGGTGGTCATAACTAACCTGAGCTTGTTGCCCGTAAACCCTCCACCTCCTCGGGTTCTATGGAATCACATCTACAATATCAATACTCATGACTTTATGAAGCCGCCTTATATTTTCTCATTAATCCGTACACAAAGAACATACCCTTCTTTTCCAGTCTAACAATAAATACAGCTGGAATTATTTATTCGTGAACCCTTGTAAAAATATCTTCTTTGTACTTTCCCAAAGCCTTAGCTTCCTTTATGATTTATGGATCAATAAGGTAAATCCTGCTACAGTACTTCTCTGAAGCCTCAACATCCTTTATGAATAATGGATTAATAATAAGATAAATTTTCCTTCAGGGTATAAAGTAGGAAGGCATCTTGTGGAAGGAACAAGGAAGATGGACTAAATTGCTTTTCCTTGTTTTACCTTTTATATTCCCTGAAATAAAGCTGCAGGTTCAAATGATTAAACTTGTGTAAATGAAAAGAAAGCAAAGGAAGAATCACATAAACACAGAATATGACCTCAGTATGCCAAAATATTTTGCAACCAATTTAATGGTTTTGAAATGAATTTTCTGTTTCTAATGTGTCCTGATTCCTAATCCTAAAAGTAATTAAACAAAACTTTAGACAGTCCAGTCAAGTGTAATTGTCATATGTACCAACAGCAAGAACAATTACATTTTTACTTGCAGCAGCATAACAAGCTGTTAAACACAACGTACCTAGGTAATATATAATAAGCAAACAATCAATAAATTAATGACCCCGATACTATTGCAACAATGCAACCAAAGACAGTCCGTAGAAGTTGATAGTCAAGGTGAATGTTATGTGGTGTTCATAAGTCTAAAGTTGTTGCAAATTTCTTTTTTGCTTTCAGCTGACTGGTTAACAACCAACAAAAGCTTTTCACTGTACACATGACAACAAAACTAAACAATAATTCAATCTCTAAGTCTGTTCTGCTAAATAGTGACTATTTGTACCGTACAAATGCCAGGCAGTCACTCAAAGAGTATCAGGATACCCAACTACATAATGTGTCTGTCATCAAACCTTCTGCGGGCAGGGTGGGGGACCAGGATTGAGTGGCGATACAAATGCTGTGGCTAGTTGGAGGATGTCAGAGGTGATGCCTCCTCCAATTAATACTTCAGCCACTGGTATTTCAAAGCTTCCCTGTAGATGTTTGTAGCTCTGGAATTTTACCCCCTGGATGTAAAATTTACCAGTTAGATCCCTTTCAGGATAAAGCAGGCCTCTTAATTGATGCCCATTCACGATCATAAACATTTACTCTTTCCAACTCCAGGCTGATGTGTTTGATGTCAACACTGGGCCATCATCATAAGTTCCAAGAAATAAATAAATATGACTGAGATCATAATTTTCATGTTTAAATGGATGCAGAAAGCCTTCCTGTAAAAGGCAAGTTTCTGGTTTACAAATAGGTGTCACAAGTTGTAAGATTTTAATGGAGGGTCTGTAGTTCAACATGACCGAGTTTGTTTATTGGCAGAAAGCTGATTACATTAAAAAGGCCCAGTTTTCTGCTGTTGGTCCAGAAATTCTGCTGCTCCAGACGGGAATGAAGCGGGACACTGTGCTGGATTTGAAACTATGCCATGTGGAATCTGCTCCAAGGTTCAGGTTGAGGGGATGGATATGACCAGGCCTTGTGCTGGCACCAGTGATGGGATGGAGTGAGATGTCGGGGGCTGTTGCTGCGATGACCGTGGGTGGAGATGGGGTGAGACATTGGGAGGCTTTGCAGCAATGGTGGACAGATGTGGGGAGAGGGATGTTGACCGTCTTTGCTGTGATAGTCAGGGGGCCTGCAGGGTTATCTGTCTCCTTTATTGCCTCTGCACAGAGTATCCATTACAGTAGCTTAATATTAGGCATGCAAACAATGTAGCCTGCTAAATGGAGACAACTGGCTGTAATGAGGCCTCAGTGCTGGGGATGGAGGTCTGAAAGGGGGCACTGATGCTGGTTTCCTCATCCTGCCAGAGGGTTTGGAGGATTGTCATTGTCTTTTAAATGCTTGCTGAAGGTTTAGGCAAGTCTCAGAGACACGCAGGGCAGACATCACGAGCATGAGCTTTGTGCCAGGTTTCTTTGGCCAGAGGCTATGCTGGGACATAGGAAAATATAGTGAAATTCATAATTGAAATCTGCCTTCCCGAGGGATTGCTGAAAAAGATGGAGGCCAGGGTGGGGTGTGGAGAAGAGCATTGGGACCTTTATTATGATGCAGGGGTGGGCGGGGGAGATGGGGGATCATCAGGGGGACATTTTGTGGTAGTGGTAGCAGGGAAAGAAACCCTTTGCTATGATAGTGTGTATGGTGCAGGTAGAAAAGGAGAGATCAGGATGGGACTAAGTGGAAGGAGTTGGTGATTGAGGCTTCTTGCAGGATGTTGGGTGGTCTTGGTGGATGAAAAATACAGCAGTATATGGTTGAATTTCTAATGAGTTCAGTTTAGTTGGCCATTCCTGTTCTCATAATATTCCTTATCAGTCCGCTGCAACGATGGTTGCAGTATCACAGCTTTTAGTCAATTTCATTTTGAACTTTAGTCATAGTCTTCCAGCATTCCTTTCTGTTCCATCCCCTCATCCATTTTCTGGAGACCAAGTGTACCCTAAACACACATACCACTACAGTGTAACATAAGATTCAATTCCTCAAACTATAACTTGTGGAGACATGTTCATACATATTCTCTAATTTGAACTAAAAATATAATCTTAAATTTTCTTTAATCAGCAGATTTCTTTTTTGAATTAATGCCAATAAAGTATGTTGCAACTACAATAAGTCTGTTGCAACTATACAAACTCTGTTAATGGAACACGAGAATGGGTCAAAGATCTTGTGTGTAGTCTGACTAAAGTTTAACCTTCTATATTAATGTATTATAGATGATTTTATTACCTGTCCTCTGACAGAAGGCTAAATTTCTTTATTTGCTTTTAAGGAAATGTAAAGAGTAATTTTCTTCGTAACTCTGAACTTTGTTTACTTTGCAGCATTTTTCAATTTCTGTCAGAATAGAGCAATTCTATTCTAAGCTTTAAGTGGGGTTAAAAGTGTTTGTGCAGTTTCTGAGCTCGTGGTACGAAGCCAAAAGCTAAAGAATGTCTCAATGAAAAGAAATTCTTGAGTGGGAAGGTTAAGTCTGTGTGTTATGGTCCATGTTAGAACAAATAACAGGAATCGGCAGCAATATTTAGAAGTGGGATCTCAAGAATAAAACCCCCTGGATTACTGCAAGAGTACCATGTTGTTTATTTCCATTAACCTTGACTGCAATTCAAGTTTGCTGTGAGGTTTCAATGCCTGGTAACTTTGGAAAATATCATCAGTGCCTTCCTTATGCCCCTGATGGTTTCAATTGTATGAGACCTAACTGATGGTTTCAATTGTATGAGAATTTCCAGATACACATTTAGATTGAAAAGGCATGGCAGCAGTTAATATGATAGTGATATACTGTATGTTAACATCAGAGGAAGCAGACACCCATCAGAATAGAACGTGCACTGGTGCATTAGTGATAAAAGATCAAGTGAAATAATGGACGCCTCCAGTTAGGGAGGTGAATTACGCAACAAAATTATCTAAAATAAAGAAATAGAGATTAACATGGAGAATTTGGACTTCCTGAAAATTGAGTTGGCCTGAAGGATGAGTAAATAAGATAATGAATGTATTTCCTACAGCGTAATCAGTCTACTTTCACACATGGTATGTACAAAGTCCAAGAAAGGATTATTTGTTAGATCGGGTGATAGGAAATGTATCGGCCTAAATAAGAGAAGTAAAAGTGGTCTTTTGCAGATTGTGGTTATCAGTGTTCAAGCAACATTTATTTGCCATTCTGAACATGAACAACTGTGATTTTTATAATAATATAGTTTGGGATCATGGAGCATAGCACAGTACAGCACAACATACAGATCCAATTTTGAGTAATGATCCCCTCTCTTTTACCAAATTCCAGAGCGCATACATTTTGTTCGCCATATCCCACCACCCTGAGTTTCCTCTTTATTTGATCATCTCCCACCATCAACCCAACCCTCCATCTCCTTCTCCAATCCCATTGTCCCTTCCGCCCATATCCCTTTCCTTTGGCTACATTTCACCTTCTTTCCTTATCTGACACCCTTTTGTCTCCTTTTCGCTCTCAGGCTCTGTCACTATCTCCACCCATCTGCTAATCACCCCCTCTCCCTGTGTCCACCTATCACTTGCCAGGCTTAGCCTCTCTCCAACTTCTCTTTTCCAGCTTTCTCACCCCTACTCCATGGGGTCAAGGAAAGAGCGTTCACGTCGCGACCCTGTTTTCACCAATCCTTCCACCACCACGCACAAGAAGCACAAGACAGACACCATTGTATGCAGATGCCGAGAAGAGTGTTCAGATCTGGCTGAACAACTTCTAATCTTGTGTGTGGACTCAATAAGAAGAAGACCCCTACTCCATCAATCTGAACAAGGGTCTTGACCCCAAAACTCATCTGTTCATTTCCCTCCACAGGTACTGCCTGGTCCACTGTGAATGATGTAATTGTGTTCAGAATAAAGAGAAGAAATATTAAATATTAATTGGTGTAAAAGAACAATACTACTTCAAATTGCTTGTACCAGGACTTTTTGAAAATTAAAGAAACAGACAGAAGAGACCCATTAGTTACAGGTGTTCAGTCAAAGTATCAGTACCAGTCTTGAACTTAGGAAGGATTTGGAATACACCATTAGAACCAAAGATACTTGAGGAGCTCCTCTAGAATCTTTGATTAGAACTATGTTTCAGTCAGCGATACATGTTGATATTAAAAAGAAAGGCAACATATTAAAAGGACCGAAAAAATAGAAGCCACCAATAACTGATATTTTAATAGTTTGGCCTTTGAAGAAATTTTGACATTTGTCTATGTAATTGCTAACAATTTTCTGCTTTAATATATAAGGCAGATTTTAAATCCCCAAATTTGGCAGACTATTTGCTGTTTTTTGGGTGTGTTGCCGAATGCACTATTGCGCATCTACAGGTGTATGGTAGAGAGCATAGTGACTGGTTGCATCTCGGCCTGATTTGGTAACTCGAACAACCAGGAACAAAGGAGGCTGCAGTAAGTGGACATTGCCCAGCCCATCAGTCCATCACTGTTATCAAAGTGATTTGCAGGAAGCAATACCTCAAAAAGATAGCTAATAACATCAAAGGCCCATACCACCCCACACCCAAGATGCACCTTACTACAGTTCTCCTCTGAAGGAGATTCAGAGCCTTTGTTCAGGCCATTTGCCAGGTCAGGGCTGCCTGAGGCCTGGTTGCTCCACCTCACTGGACACAGTGGCTGCAGAATCTGGAAGTTGTTCTGATCTGCACCACCACAGTGTGTGACCATAACAATAGTGTGGAGGGTGCACCTGAGACAAGGGCTACACCAAGCACAGGGTGGCTCATCATTGTTGAGGATGTCCACGTTTCTCTTCTGTAGATGCTGCTTGATGGGTCGAGTGTTTATAACATTTCTTATTGCCGTAGTTACTTACTGTGGTTACTTCGGCAATACTATAGTGACTTAAAAAAAAATGGTTGTCATAGTTTTGCACAATTTCTTAGGTCATCTTAGGTTTTTGCAGCATGGCAACAGGCCCTTTGGCCCTACTTATTCATGCTGACCGAAGATATTTATTTGAACCATTCTTATCTAAATGTTTTGTGCCTCTCCCATCTTCTCTGGTACTTCTTTCCATATGCCCACAATAGACAATAGGTGCAGGAGGTGCAGGTGCCATTCAGCCCTTCGAGCCAGCACTGCCATTCACTATAATCATGGCTGATCATCCACAATCAATACTCCATTCCTGCCTTCTCCCCATATCCCCTGACTCTGCTATCTTTAAGAGTTCTATCTAACTCTCTCTTCAATGCATCCAGAGAATTGGCCTCCACTGCCTTCTGAAGCAGAGAATTCCACAGATTCACAACCCTCTGTGTGAAAATGTTTCCCCTCATCTCTGTTCTAAATGGCTTACCCCTTATTCTTAGACTGTGGCCCCTGGATCTGGACTCCCCCAACATCGGGAACATGTTTCCTGCCTCTAGTGCATCCAAACCCATTATAATATTGTATGTTTTAATAAGAACGCCTCTCATCCTTCTAAATTCTAGAGTATACAAGCCCAGCTGCTCCATTCCATCAAGATATAACAGTCCCGCCATTGTGGGAATTAACCTGAATTCAAGGAGCCCAGCGCGACCTGAGCAGCTAAGTGATGAATTTAAAGCAGTAAAAGTTAAGAAGGCAAGAAGTACAGAAGACAGAACAGAGGTGACGTCATTCACAGTGCGAGCAGAGGCAGGTAGTTGGATCCTTTGTGAGGTCATCAGCGAGAACATCTCGTTTATTTTCTAAGTTATTTGAGATTTCTGAACATTTTCATAAATAACTCGAGAAATAATGCATTACATTTTCAGATAAGGTGATTTTTGACATCATGGCATAAATCTCTATCGGAATATGTAAAAATGTCACAGTTAGCTGCACTCCCTCAATAGCAAGAATGCCTTTCCTCAAATTTGGAGACCAAAACTACACACAATACTCCGGGTGTGATCTCACTAGGGCCATGTACAACTGTAGAAGGACCTCTTTGCTCCTATACTCGACTCCTAATGGCATGTTATGAAGGCTAACATGCCATTAGCTTTCTTCACTGCCAGCTGTATCTGCATGCTTACTTACTTTCAGTGACTGATGCACAAGGACACCCAGATCTCGTTGTACTTCCCCTTTTCCAAACTTGACACCATTCATGTAATAATCTGTCTTCCTGTTTTTGCCACGAAAGCAGATAACCTCACATTTATCCACATTAAACTGAATCTGCCATGCATCTGCTCACTCACCCAACCTGTCCAAGTCACCCTGCATCCAAACAGCATCATCCTCACTGCCCACTGCCTCTCAGCTTTGTGTCATCTGCAAATTTTCTAATGTTACTTTTAATCCTTTCATCTAAATCATTAATATATATTGTAAATAGCAGCAGTCCCAGCACTCACTGCCTGCCATTCTGAAAGGGACCCGTTAATCCCTACTCATTGTTTGCTGTCTGCCAACCAATTTTTTTAAATCCTTGTCAGTACCCTACACCTAATACTATGTGCTCTAATTTTGCCCACTAATCTCCTATGTGGGACCTTATCAAATGCGTTCTGAACGTCCAGATACACTACATCCACTGGCTCTCCCTTGTCAATTTTCCTCGTTACATTCTCAAAAAATTCCAGACCACCATCTGTGTGGGAAAATGCCCCTCAAATCCCTTTTTAAATCCAGCCTCACTCTTGTATCAGACTCCGCTACTCTTGGAGAAAGACTAACTGTCTATGTTCCTCATAATTGTATAAACCTATTTAAGGTCACCCTTCAGCCTGCTTCACCTCAGAGAAAACTGTCCTGTCCCATGAAATCTCTCATAGCTCTATTCCTCCAGTCCAGGCAACGTCCTTGTGAATCTTTTTTTGTTTAATCTTCTTCAGCTTCATCACACAGTGCCCAGTCAAAAAATAACCTTGCTTCTCTGTGCGCAACAAACTGAGTTAAGTCTTATGATTATTTATTGCAAAGGGTTCTGAATGCATTGTTGAGTGCCATTGAGTATATTTGGATGCCTTTAAGTATTTGTGATCAGATGGTGTTGTGGTATAATCCATGTTCCGGAATAGAAAAGAAAATAAACAATGCTCATAATCTTGACCTTCTCTATGCTTATAAAACTCTGATCTTGGATGTGTGTGTGATGTTCGTGTGCGTTTCACATCTCTAAAACACGACGCGCTAACGGTGACATTTTTACATATTCCGATAGAGATTTACGCCATGATGTCAAAAATCGCCTTATCTGAAAATTTCATGCATTATTTCGCGAGTTATTTATGAAAATGTTCACAAATCTCAAATAACAGAAAATAAACGAGATGGTCTCACTGATGACGTCACAATGGATCTGACTGCCTGCCTCTGCTCGCGCTGTGAGTGACGTCACCCCTGTTCTATCTTCTGTACTTCTTTGCATCTTAACTTTTACTTCTTTAAATTCATCACTTAGGTTTTTAAACTGCTGCTCAGGTCGTGCTGCGCGCTCCACTTGGCTCCTTGAAGTTTTAGAACATGGCGGTGGCGTTCGTTATCGCCGCGCGGATCAGCTTGCGGGGCAGCGAGATGGGAAGGTGGCCGTGGCGGCCATAACTCCCTCTGGGAGAGGAGAGTATGGCGACCTGCGATTCCTCCATCGATCGCAGGAACTAGGGGAATCGTGACGCCTTTTCCTCGCTGGTGATCCTGATCCCACCTGGCGATTTCTGGCTGTCAAGGGGGACGACCTCCTCTCCGTCTCCCCCGCCCAATTGTCTGCCACACTGTTGGGTGAGCTTCCCCTCCACTGCTTTTGACCGTCCTCAGATCGCGCCCGCCCGCGGCCTTCCTTGTGTCTCTGCCGCCCGCTCGCCGTGGGCCCAGCAGCCTGCTCGCCATGGGCACTGCCCCCAGCTCGCTTGCCATTCCTCCTATCCCCCACCTCCCCCCTCCCCCCCTCCCCCCTCCCCCCTCCCCCCTCCCACTCCACCTCCCCCCTCCACCTCCCCCCGGTTAGCGTGTGCATGTGATGCCGCAGGCCCCCCCCCCCCCGCCCCCACCCGCAACCAAAGATCCTCTAGCGGAGCTAAAGGATCTTTGCCCGCAACCGCGCGTTGAGGGGATGGTCAAGTTACCTTTTAAAATCGTGACTAACTCTCCCATTCACATCAGGTGTTTCTGGTTGAGGTTTTCAGGAGATTAATTTAAAAAAATTGTCCTTTCTTCCCATGAATCTGAGGTAGAAGTATTTGATAAGAGAGTTGTGATTACTCTATTGGGAGGATTTTACATCTTTGACTATGCAGGCCATGCAACTTCTTGCTTTATTGACAACTTTCTTTAAAGTTGCTGTAAATTCAAGTTGTTCTTGAATCTATGGAGCACCTTTTTCTGCTGGAGACTGCTCACTCTTGACATTCCTCTCTGCCATGCTTTATTTTGAGTGCACATGACAGACAACCTCATCTCCATGCAGAACATCCAATGTCAGGTAATCCCTCTCTGAATTTTGATAAACATGCTGTTCATCATATGTGTAAATGGTAAATGAGCTTGTGTTTTGCTGTGTTGTGTAAAATAATACAGATGCTTGGTTATTCAAAGCTGGAGAGCAGCTAAGATCCGATCCAGACTGACAGCCCAGAAGAATTAATAAATAATGATGAGAGGGTCAGTCCTGTCAGTATTAATTTTTCAATTTTGAGAAGCTAATGACATTTTCTTTTACTGCAACAATAAATGCAATAACAAATCTGTTAGTGGTTAGTGATTACCAGGCTCTTAATGTAATTTGCAGTTATTGATGGTTTTGGAGAAAGATGGGAGAAAAGATAAGGCTTTGAAATGCAAGGCCATGTTTTTTAAAATATAAAATTTGCTCCTAAAATGTTGCTGCCATTGTTAAAAGGATGATAAGAGTTCAGAATATTTGCCGCATCATTTTGACTGTTTTGTTGCATGATCAATGCTGTACAACACAGGATCCTTGGCCCTTTTAACTTGAATCTTGGAGCTCAGTATTAATTAACTGACCAGTAATATATTTCAAGATTCTGCCTGCAGTTTACATTCTCCTTGCTTTATTAATGACTTTCAATATCATGCTTTTACTACACCTGTGCATAATCTACGATTGCTTTAGAAACAGTGGCACGTCAAATGTTTGTAAAACGAGCCTCGTCAGAGAAAAATAATTGATGAATAGAGGAAATGGCATCAACATGTCTCAATAAAAGCTGGCAATTTCTCCAGAGAAATGCAGTGAATGAAGCATAAACATGTAGAAATTAAGTATATAAAGTACATTAAGTACAACTACCTCCTCTGGCAGCTCATTCCATACACCCACCACCATCTGTGTGAAAAACCCAAAGGTTTTTCACACAGAGTTGTGAATTTGTGGAATTCTCTGCCTCAGAAGGCAGCGGAGGCCGATTCACTTGATGCATTCAAAAGAGCGTTAGATAGAGCACTTGGGGCTAGCGGAATCAAGCAATATGTTGGGAAGGCAGGAACGGGTACTGATTGTGGATCACATTAAATGGTGGTGCTGGCTCGAAAGGCCGAATGGCGTACTCCTGCACCCATTGTCTATGTATCTTTGTTGCCATTAAACCTTCCCCCCCCTCACCTTAAAACTATGTCCTCTGCTTCTTCATTTCCCCATCTCTGGGTAATACTCTGTGCATTCACCCTACCTATTCCCATCATGATTTTATGCACTGTTCAAAATAAAGCAAAAATAGTTTTAGAGGCGAGTAGAAACCATGAGGGGAATATATAAGGTGAATGCATAGTCTTTTTCCCGGGATATGTTATTCAAGAACTAGAGGGCATTGGTTTAAAGAAGGGCTGTCAAATTACCGGCCCGCAGGATGATTTTGGGGGGAAAAAAGTTGTTTTGTTTCTCCCGTGCAGATGGTGTGATAGGTGAGACACGGTGATGGTCCCAGCACCGACCCCCCCCCCCCCCCCCCCCAACTGAGGCACTATTCACACCTCCCACCCTCGCCTCCGGCCGCTCTGTGTCCGTCGACTGCTCTGTGCACACCCTATGGAGTTTTAACCTCGGCCCGCAGCCAGGAGCGGACCGGGTGAGTGGGGGCGTCGATGCTGCCTCCGGAGCCGCAGGGATGAATCTCGGACTAAGGCTCCGTTCCGATGCCCGACCCCTGAGTCACTGACCTTAACCTCTCCTGCATTCCCCGGACGGGGGGGGGGTGGGGGGGGAGGGAAGAGGGAAACGCTCCTCGGGCATCGCCAAGTCTCCGCTCACTTCAGATGTTGTCGCCGCTTCACTGACACACACTCGCACATCCACACCGGCACACTGGTTTAAAGGGATATAGGCCAAATGTGGATAAATGGGACTAGTTTTGATGGGGCATCTTGATCTGCATGAACAAGTTGTGATGAAGGGCCTGTTTCCATGCTTTAAGACTGTGACACATTGTAGAAAGGGTGCAATTGCTCTGGAGAGGATCCAGGGGCGATTTATGAAGATGTTGGCAGGGCTGGAATTTTGTTTTCACTTTGAAGAAAGATTTGATAACTGGGATTGTATTCTCTGCAGCAACGTAGGTGAAGAAAAAACTTAGTTGAGGTGAATATATTATGAGAATAGGACCTGCTTCGCTTAACAAAGAATGCAGGAAGGAACTGCAGATGCTGGTTTAAACTGAAGATAGACACTAAAAACTAGAAAAACTCAGCAGGACAGGCAGCATCTCTGGAGAGAAAGAATGGGTGATGTTTCGGGTCGAGACCTTCAGATGAAGAGGTTGAAAACCAGCCATAAAACACAATGACTGGAGATGTGTGTTATCCAACTAAGGGCAGTAATCAGAATCATGTGTTCATCTTTATTGACATGACACCATAATAAGTATATTACAGAAAAAATAATTTAATGGGGTGGCACGGTGGCGCAGCGATAGAGTTGCTACTTTACTACCACATGGGTTTTCCCTGGATATTCCGGTTTCTCCCACATCCGAAAGAAGTGCAGGTTTGTAGGTTAATTGGCTTCTGTAAATTATCCCTGGCGTGTAGGATGGAACTGGTGTATGGTAGATTGCTGGTCGATGTGGACTTGGTGGGCTGCACGACCTGTTTCATATATATGTTTTACATATATATCTTAACTTCATTGAACCATATACGATTGAATATGTGGCATTGTGTTTCTGTAGTCAAAGGTAAGGTTGATTGATTTATTTGTGCAGAACAGTGATGGAATTCCGACTCTTGCCTTGTTTCTCTGTTTTTTTTCTATATATATATATATATATATATATATATATATATATATATATATATATATATATATATATATGCATAAGCGCATGAATTTTAATCTGATTTCTATACATGAATAGAGTCATTCATGTGCTGCACCTGTTGATAAGAGCCTGGCTCTACTGTGGAATGTAATTAGGAATGTAATTTAGCCTAACCTTATTCATACCTAATCCAATTTAAAGCATAAATGTTGCATTCAAGTGTAAGTTAAAAGACTCGCTACAGTATGCACCAGATTGCACAATTTCAAGCTGAAAATGCGAAAGCTCCCTACCGTGAGAGGGGGGACATCCCACCCCCCCCCCCTCCCCCCCCCTCGGTCGCTATGCTCCCTCGCAATTTCTCACTCACCCAATGCTGGCAGCTGTGCATTTACTCATTCTCAATAGGACTGGGGATTTTAAAAAAAAATCACTATAGCCTATATTTGGGAATGTGGCTACATCTGGGACACAGGATGCAGTGGATGAAGTCAAGGGATATGCTGTGGCCAGTTTTTATTCTGGTCTTGTATTTGCTTTGCCCCACCCCTACTTGGGACGCAGGGACCAGAGCAAGAGTTACAATGTCTTTCTGTGTGAATCATGGGCATGTACATGTGGACTGCTTTGTATTCAGGAAAGGAAGCAAGCTCTTAGTAGCTACAGAATAAAATGTAAAGATCGGCTTCACTGTTGTCTCTTGCCTTCAGGCAATTTGCCGCTGGATTATTTGAATTGCTGTTTGATCCATGTACTTAAGATAAATTGAATAAATAATACTGCAGGTTCCTGGAACCTAGCAGGAGACTGCTTGGCTGGTAATTATTATTTTGAGCCTTATTATTGTTATTTTGCAACAGAACATTAATCAAGATACTCTGAAAGTGTGTATTTTGTAGTCTCTACATATAAAGGTGAGTGGCCATTTCGATTTTGCCCAACTATCTGCACGGTAATTGTAACCATAGAAACAGCCAGAGATTCCATGCTTCATTATTACATATCCAACCTGGTCTAATAACTGCCATGTAATTGTCAGCATAAACACAAGCTCCTTCTTTTATTTGCTGTAGATTGTCTTGTTATTTTCATTGTTCAATCTGTAGTTATCATTATGCCCCTTGTGAAAAACCACAATTGACTAAGTATTGTAATTCCTTCATCTTGAAGGTGTTTTTTTCAAATACCATTTATATTCCTGATACAGTGCAATTAATTGCAAAGTAATCCATGATTGCAAATTCTTAGCAACCTGGGCGCAACACACAAGAAAATAGCACAATATAATTTGTAGGTTAATTTGACTTTGGTAAAAATTGTAAATAAGCGAGTTCGGTATTCCGAAAAACCCAAGGAATCATGGGATTTGTCAAAGGTCGTAAACTAAAACGGTAAATAGATCTCAGCGCTATAGATACAGTGAGTAGTTTTAGTCTGATTTTTTTTTTTTGGTCTTTTTTTAAGCTTCTATTTGTCATTGTTGATTCAAAGTACCAAGATATGAAGCTGGAAGATTTTATGTCATGGAAAGTCGATGCTTTGAAGATTTTTTTAGCGGAGAGAGGGTTTAAAAAAACGGGATGAAAAGCTGAACTTGCAGCTCTTGCTGAAGCTGCAGCAGCCATGAGGAAGCCTGTGCTGCCAAATGCAGGTGAAGAAAAAAGGAGCATTTAAATCAGTACAAAGAACTCCTTAAAGTCTATTGAAAGTTAAAGAAATACATTTACATGAGACAATAGAGTGGGTCATTCGGCCCTTCGTTATGGCTGATCATCCCCAATCAGTACCCCGTTCCTGCCTTCTCCCCATATCCCCTGACTCCGCTATCTTTAAGAGCGCTATCTCGCTCTCTCTTGAAAGTATCCAGAGAACCAGCCTCCGCCGCCCTCTGAGGCAAAGAATTACAGACTCACAACTCTCTGTGAGAAAAAGTGAAAATTTTAATTTCATTCCCCCGACCCTCAAGAAAAAAAATACGTGTCATGTATTTTCGCGATCTCGCTCACTCACGGAGGCATGAACCAATAAAAACGAGGAAAACATCGCAGCTTTGTACAAAGGCAAAATAAATGTAACTAATAGTTTTAAAACAGTATTGTGGTGTCAGCTGATAGTCAGACCACTCACAGTCGAACCCTCGTCAGTGGTTATGAGGGCTGTCACGTGACATCATGGGTTAAGGGGAGTGTCCTACTACATAAGTAGATCTCACCTGGACATCATCAGTCGACACGTAGCTGAGCTCGAGACAACACCCTCGCTCAGCTGCAGCAGCAATGGCAATATGTTAGAGGACCAAAGGTGTATGTATTTCGAACCTATTATGTCTGAATAAAGCAACTGTTTATTCACCACATTTGGTGGCGCTACAGTATTTTCTTACCTAGAATAATGAAAGATCGAAAGTACGGAGGAAATAAAGCCCTGTTTAAGCAAAGCGGCTCAGCGCCGCTCAAGAGACAGGGGTGGAGGGGGGAGACCAGGCAGGGGGGAGACTGGACCAGCTCTCATCCGCAGAACTGCGCCTCATTTGCAGCCAGGACCGAACCCGTGTTCCCGCAGCCGCAAGCGCTGCTGAACCGCTACTGGACCGTCCCCGGTTCTCTTCTTCCCCCCCCCCCCTCGAGTATCCCATCCCCGCCCAGGGGGCGGCCGGAGACGTCCGGACCGACGGAACACCGGCCCCCAGGTTCACCTTCAGCACGAACCCACAGCCAGCGCCAACTCCAGCCCAACCTCGCTCCAACTCCAGAGGAACTCCCTCCTCGATGGGCCGCTACTGCAACAAGTGCCAGTTCCCGCTGGTATCCGCTGCCACTTCATCCAGCCGGCGGCTTCCCACTTTCAGCGGGATCTCAGTGTCAGACTGAGGGGAGGGGGGTGGAGGTGGAGGGTTGCCGGCCAACCCGGCAGAGCTGGAGCCAGCGGCTGCAAGTCCAGGGTCGCCCCGCCAGCCCAGTGCCACCCTGGACACCTCCGGACAGGGACGAAACACCGGGGAGGGGATGGGGATGGCCCAGCAGCCACAAGAGCACCCTGACCACTGACGAAACGCAACCCTTTATAGCTAGTGACATATGACCTGGGCATGCACAGTCGGAATACCGAACTCGCTTATTGTCCGTAGTGTGTAGGATAATGTAAGTGTTTGGGGATATCTAGATGGTGTGGACTCCGTGGTCTGTGGGGTCTGTTTACGCGCTGTATCTCTAAACTACACTAAAAAGGTATTAGCCACAAGGAGAGGTTGGATGAACTTGGATTTTCTCTAGAATGCCAGAGGTTGAGGGGAGAACAGATAGAAGTATATATAATTGAGGGGCATAAATTGTTAGATATTCAGAACCTTTTTCCCCAGATGGAAACATCAAAGACAAGAGGGCATAGCTTTAAGGTGAGAGTAATTTTAAAGGAATTATGTGGGACATTTTTTTTACGCAGAGAATGCTTGGTGCCTGGAACGCGATGCCAGGGGTGGTGGTGGAGACAGATCCAATAGTGGCATTTAAGAGGCTTTTACATAGGCACGTGGACCTGAGATTGAGTGTGAGTTTAATTTATTGTCACATGTAACTGAGGTACAGTGAGAAGCTTTTCTTGCATGCTAACCAGTCAGCGGAAAGACAATGCAAGATTACAGTCGAGCCACCCACAGTACAAATGCATGATAAAGGTCATAACGTGAATAACGTTTAGTTCAAGATAAAGGCCGATCAAAGATAGTTGGAGGATCTCCAATGAGGTAGATAATACCTCACGACTTCTCTCTAGTTGTTGATAGGATGGATCAGTTACCTGATAACATTGTGCGAAGTGTCCCTGAGTCTGGAGATGTGCGATTTCACACTTCTATACCTTTTGCCCGATGGGAAAGGAGAGAAGAGGGTGTGGCCTTGATTATGCTGGTGGCCTTGCTGAGGCAGCATAAGGTGTAAATGGAGGGCATGGAAGGATGTGAATCATTTGCAGGCATATCTTGCCATTGTGCTGGGCACAGTCATTGTGAGCAGAAACACAAGCCCCTTCTTTTATTTGCTGCAGTCATTGTTTACCGTGAAGGTTGGAGAGAAGCAGCAGCCAGAAGCAGCGAGAGCAAGTATTGGTTGGAAGTAGGTGAGTTAGAGGGAAAGAAGATTTAAAAAGAACGTCAAAGGCCCAGGTTCAAGTAAATTACAAATTAGCCCTATAGTTGATTAGGTAACAGATAAAGAAGTGCAGCTGTAGTGGAGCGGCCTTGTAGAGATGAAGAGCCTCGGTGAGTAAAGTGTGAGTCTTGGGCTCGAGAGTCTTTGGCAAGGAGGCTACACTTGATTCGAAATTTGTTAATTTTTTTTCTCCACTGAAGAAAAGGCAGGGAAGTTGGTACAGTGTGTTTCCTGCAGGATGTGGGAAGTCAGGGACACCGCTGGTGCTTCTGGAAACTACACCTGCAGAAATTGTGTCCTGGGGCAGCTCCTGAATAGGAAGCTAGTGGAAATGAATGTGTGACTGAGGAGTTGGGGCAGGGATTCGGATTTCTTGGATAATTGGGATCTCTTCTGGGGCAGGGATGACCTGTATAAAGGAACGGGTTGCACCTAAACTGGAGGGGGAACCAACATCCTAGTGGGAAGGTTTGCTAATGCTACATGGGAGGGTTTATACTAGATTGGCAGGGGGGTGGAATCCTGTGCACAACAGAGGCATGTGAGAGGCTAGAAGTTGGTATGGAGAGTGGTGTGGGAAAGGCTAGTGGAATAATAGGCAGGTGAAAGGCGGAGAGCAAGGAAGGTTGGTTTAAACTGAACGTATTTTAATGCAATGGGGCGTGACGGGTAATGCAGATGAGCTTAGTGCATGGATAGGTTCGAGCAACTAGGACATTGTAGCCATGACTGAAACCTGGTTAAGGGAGAGGCAGGACTGGCAGCTCAATGTTCTGGGGTACAGGACCGTCAGGAGAGGCAGAGATGAGGGAAAAAGAGGGGGGGGTTGCATTGTTGGTTAAGGAGAATGTCATGGCTGTGTTCAGAGGTGACATTACAGACGGTTCGTCTAGTGAGGCTATATGGGTGCAGCTGAGGAACAAGAAAGGGATGATCACCTTGTTGGGGGTGTACCACAGACCCCCCAATAGTCAACAGGAATTAGAAGAACAAATGTACCGAAGATTGCAGACAGCTGCAGGTCAAATAAGGTTGTTGTAGGGAATGTGTTCAGGGAAGCACCTGCAAGCCTTGATGATTAGACAGACACTATCATCATATGTCAGCTTTTGTGAGGACAGTTGCATTCCAACTAGGACCCGGACCTGCTTCAACAACGACATGCCCTGGTTCACTGCAGAACTCGGACAGCTCCTACAGTCTAAAGGGGAAGCCTACAGGAGCGGGGATGCAGACCTCTACAGGTAGGCAAAGTACAAGCTGAGAAGAGGAATCGGAGCTGCCAAGAAAAAGTACTCTGAGAAGTTGAGGAGCATGTTCTCAGCTAGTCACTCTTCTTCAGTTTGGAAGGGCTTGCAAGAAATCACCAGCTACAAGAGGAAAGTCCCCCACTCTTTGGAAATCGTCAGCTGACCAACAAGCTGAATGAGTTCTACTGCAGGTTTGACAAGTAGAAACGTAACCCTGGTATCCCCAACCCCCCCCCCCAGCCAACACAGCCAGACCCCAGTCTGCAAAGACTGGACCATTCTACACGCACTCCTCCCCAATCACCACTAGACACCTACGTAAAGCAAGACTCCAGTTTGAAAAGACTGGACCCTTTCCCACCCCAACCAGCATTTCACACCCACTCACAGCCTGACCCCAGTCTGCAAAGACTGGACCCTTCTGCACCCACTCCTCCCCAATCACCACTTCACACCTACTTAAAGCAAGACTCCAGTCTGAAAACTTACAAAATTCTTAAGGGGTTGGACAAGCTAGATGCTGGAAGATTGTTCCCGATGTTGGGGGAGTCCAGAACAAGGGGTCACAGTCTAAGGATAAGGGGGAATTCCTTTAGGACCGAGATGAGGAAAACATTCTTTACACCGAGAGTGGTGAGTCTCTGGAATTCTCTGCCACAGAAGGTAGTTGAGGCCAGTTCATTGGCTATATTTAAGAGGGCGTTAGATGTGGCACTTGTGGCTAAAAGGATCAGGGGGTATGGAGAGAAGGCAGGTACGGGATACTGAGTTGGATGATCAGCCACGATCACATTGAATGGCGGTGCAGGCTCGAAGGGCCGAATGGCCTACTCCTGCACCTATTTTTCTATGTTTCTATGTTTCTAAAAGACTGGACCCTTTCCCACCCACCCTCTCCAATCACCACTTAACACCCAATTACAGCCTGACTGCAAAAGATTGCGGCCACATCCACTACCCACCCCCTCTGTGCTGCACAACATCATTTCTCCATCATCAACAATATAAATAGAGGAGAAGTAGTGGAGAGGCTATTCAGAAGGCAGAGAAGCCGTAAATCTCCAGCACCGGATAATGTTTCCCCCTCTACTCTCAAGCTCTGTGCCGAACAACTGGCACCGGTCTACACAGACATTTTCAACCAGTCCCTGCAAACCTGTACTGTTCCTGCCTGCTTCAAAGTCCCGACTATTGTCCCAATGAGGAAGTAGTATATAAATAGAACTGCTCGGATAGTGACTTTTATATAACCTAGGTAATTTTCAAAAGAAAAGCTTAAGGTTTTCCTGACGAAATAAAGTGCAATTAAGCATATACAAACACAGGGAAGGATGAGTCGAGACATAGAAACGGTTAACCTGAACCTGTTGAAGAATGGGTAGCTGAGTAGGGGCCTCTTCTTAGGCCAGAGGTCAACTCTTTTCTCTATGGGTACATTCTTAGGTTATGAGGTTTGTGTTGAGTTTGAGATAGAATTCAAGGCTGAGAGATGAGGCCCTGTGGTTAGCCTTGGCTATGTTGAATTAGGATGTATGTGAAGAGGAGGAGTGCGTGGAGAAGAAGATAATTAGATTGATGGTACTGATGTAATTCTGAGTTGTGATTTTACGCTTTGTTCTGTAATATTTGTAAAAGGCCTTGTAGAGAGATTGGAAATCCATCTCCCAGAGATAGCAGGAAAAGGGGACTTTAAGTTAAGAATGAAGTTTCTCCTGGTACCAAACACTTATTAAGTAAGTTGACAGATTTACGACCCATGCATGCTTGGTTTGGAGATGTGAGTTTTGAACTTAGAAACTGTAATTCAGCAAACTTGTATAATTATTGTTTTAAATACATATGTAATAGTAAAATTGTTGTGAAACAAATTATGAAATGCATTGTCTTAGTAGGAATGTAAACATTAGACTTATAGAAATTGTTTAGATTAATAGAAATATCTTTCTTCTTGGTATGGGAAGTGTGTATGACTTGTGTGATCATTGTATTACAAATGTATCTTATATTTTGAGGAGTGTTCTTTGATAGTTCGGCCTACAGGGGTTTTGCTGTGTTGAAATAAAATAGCAAAGTTATACCACTGGCAAACGAAGATTGTGAGGCCAGGGAAGGGGATCATGTGACTGATGTTGTAAATCACCAGAAGGACTCAGATGATTGGTTACTAGCTTGTCATACCCTCTGTATCTGAAATGTCTAATACCTTTATAAATGCCATGAGTTTGTATCAAAGTTGCTCCTCTCTGGACCAGCCCCAGAGCATCAGCTCTGTGTTGGAAGGTTCAAGAGACTAGTCTCAGCTGAATAAAGAATCGATTTCAACAGCAACAAGTGTTTGAGTCAAGTTAACTTTAGATTGACAAAATAACTCAGTTTAACACCTGTACCCAAAAAAGCAAGGATTACTGGTCTTAATGACTACAGGCCTGTCGCACTGACCTCTGTAGTCATGAAGACACTTGAAAGGCTTGCGCTGGCTAAGCTGACAATCTCACAAACCCCCTGCTGGACCCTCTGCAGTTTGCATATCGGGCCAATAAATCTGTGGATGACGCAGTCAACCTAGGCCTGCACTTCATCCTCCAGAACCTAGACGTCCAGGGGACCTATGCGAGGATTTTGTTTGTTGATTTTACCTTTGCATTCAACTCCATTATTCCAGAGCTACTACACTCCAAACTTTCCGAGTTGACTGTGCCTGAACCCCTCTGTTGGTGGATCACCAGCTTTCTGACAGACAGGAAGCAGCATGTGAGGCTGGTAAAGCACATCTCGGACCCGCAAACACTCAGCATAGGAGCACCGCAAGGCTGCGTACTCTCTCCTCTCCTCTACTCTCTCTACACCAATGACTGCACCTCCACTGACTCCTCTGTCAAGCTTCTCAAGTTTACGGACGACACAACCCTGATTGGACTCATTCAGGATGGGGAGGAATCTGCCCACAGACAGGAAGTGACACAGGTGGCGTCCTGGTGCCATCGCAACAACCTGGAGCTCAATGCTCTTAAGACAGTGGAATTGATTGTAGACTTTAGGAGAGCTCCCCCTCCCTTCACCCCACACACCATTAACAACACCACAGTCACATCTGTGGAGTCTTTTAAGTTCCTGGGAACCATCATCTACAAGCACCTTAAATGGGGGGTCACTATCGACTCCACAGTCAAAAAGGCACAACGAAGGATGTACTCCTTGCGGCAGTTGAGGAAGCAAAATCTGCCACAGGCAATGATGGTCCAATTCTACACGGCCATCGTAGAGTCTGTCCTCACCTTCTCGCTTATGGTTTGGTTTGGCTCAGCCACCAAGCACAACATCCGGAGACTGCAGCGAATCGTCTGATCAGCTGAGAAGGTTATTGGCTGCAACCTTCCCACCATTTACGAACTGTGCACTGCAAGGGCCAGTAAGTGAGCGGGTAAGATAATCTCCGACCCCTCTCACCCTGGCCACAAACTCTTTGAATCACTTCCCTCTGGAAGGCGAATCCGGACTGTCAAAGCTGTCACAGCCAGATATAAAAACAGCTTCTTTCCACGAGTAGCAGCTCTGCTCAATAGCCAAAAATCTGTAGCCTCCTTTTGCTCTGGTATTTTATTTAAATCACATGTTTAATCAATCATTTTTTTAATTAATGTTTAATGTATTATATGTCATTCCTAATTATCACTGTATGTCATGTTGTCACTTGCGGGCGGAGCACTAAGGCAAATTCCTTGTAGGTGAATACTTGGCCAACATTCATTCAATCACATCATGAAGGGTTTAGATGGGGCGCAATTCCACAAAAATGTTCAGGAGAGTTTTCTTAAGCAGTATATGGAGACCCCATACGTGAGAGGGCAACGCTGGATCTAGTTTTGGGAAATTGGGAAGGGCAAGTTAATGAAGTGTGTGTGGAGGAGCGTTTGGGACCAGTGACCACAGTTCCATTAGGTTTAAGATAGTTATGGATAAGGACGGCGAGGGTCCAAGTGTTAAAATGCTGAACTGGGGCAAGGCCAACTTTGAGGGTATGGGAGAAGGTCTCGCTCAAGTTGACTGGAGCAGGTTATTAGAGGGCAAAGGAACATTGGCCAAGTGGGATGTTTTTAAAAGTGTACTGAAGTGTACCATCAGTATGTGCACGTCCCTGTTAGAGTGAAGGGCAAAGCAGGCACACGTAAGGAAGCTTGGCTGACGAGGGAAATTGAGACGTTGGTCAAAAACACAAAGGATGCATGGGATAGGTATAGGCAGCTGGGATCAAGTGTATTCATGGAGGAGTTTCAGGAACTAAGGAATAAACTGAAAAAGGAAATCAGAAGGGCAAAAAGGCGCCAGGAGATAATTCTGGCAGGAGCATTAAGGACAATCCCAAAAGATTTTATAAATACACTAAACCAAGTGGGACCCATTGGGTCCCTGTCACACGGGACACCTGGTCCCCCAACGCAATATTCGACCACTTACCCATAGCCCCCACGGGAAGCCTGATCCCCCAACACAACCCGTTCCCCAACGCAATATTCCACCATTTACCCATTCCTCCAACGCAATATTCCACCACTCACCCATAGACCCTAACTGTGCAGGGGCGGCTCATTTCCCCTTATTCCCCCTTCCACATTTTAAACTATTAAAAAAAAATGCAATTGCACTTGCTAGGGCTGGCAGAACTCGGTGTCCTGCGATTGCAACATTGTAGTGGGCAGGGCTACAATCCCATTTTAATGTCATAGCTGTAACTGGCAATGCAGGTGGAAGAAAGCTTTCTCAAAGTGGGATTTTGTAAAGTTAAAAATGTGAATAACTAGTAAAATATAACATTAATCTTAAGAAAACCTGATACACCACAGGACAATTGTGAGTAAGGTGGTCCAAAAATTGTACTGCTACTGTGTACCATTTTGGCGTAGTTCTGGGATCACATAGGCAGACAGACACGCGCACACACACACATGCACGCATAGAAACAAACAAGATGAGAGTTTTAGTAATATATACTAGACCAAGTGGGACCTGCTGGGCCCCGTTCCCCCAACGCAATATTCCACCACTCACCCATAGCCCCCAACTGTGCAAGCATGGCTCATTTTCCCTCATTCCCCCCCCCAGCACTTCCCCCCCCCCCTCTTCGCTGTCTCTTTTCTTTCCCCTCTCCTCCTCCCCTCCCCCACTCCCTCCCTCACCTCTCCCTCCCTCTCCTTACCCCATCCCTCAGTCACTCGTTCCCTCCTTCCATTAACCCTCCCCACTCCCTACCGCCCTCCTCTCCCTCTATCTCCCTGCTCCCCCACTCCTCACCTCTCCCCATCGCACTCCCCCACTAAACACAATGTTTAAATAACATTGCTCCTCCTCCCCTCCCCCATTCCCCAACTCCCTCCCTCTCCTTCCAACAATGTAACAAATCTTTCATTGCATTGGGTGGAACACTGTTGATGGGCAGTTTATGTAAATGAGATCCCATAGTGATGTCACTGTCGGGTGGAGAACTGTTCACAGGCAGTTTATGTAAATGAGATCCCATTGTGATGTCATAGCTACTAACTGCAACTGCCACTGGACCTGCCACAGTGGGGTGGTGTTGGAGGTGTGGGCGGGAAGGAGTTGGGGAGGGAGGGGTTGTGTGGGCGGGGGGGAAGTTGCGGGTGCAGGGAATTGTGTGGGCAGGGGGCGTTGAGGGGGCAGGGGGGCATTGAGGGGGGAGAGGAGTGTGTGGGAAGGGAGGAGTGAGCTTGGAGTAAAGACTGGAAACGCCATGGGCGTGAGGGGGTATCATGGAGGAAGGGGGAGGAGCCAGCGAGGGAGACCAGAAAATGGCTGGAATTGGCAGTGCGATGGCTGGAATTAGCAGGGACTCACAGTGGGCACTGGTCATTCTCCACCAGAATCAGCTTTCTCCGGTTTCCGTTTGACGACATTACCGACTCTGGGCTGGGCCGGGCAGGTTCTCCGATGCTGGCCTGGGTCTCTGACCCCGAGCTGCTGGGCTGCTCGCGGTCCCTCAGAAAACTGTGTCCGGTTGGAAACCTCCGCCTGCCATCCTCAGCTCCAGTAAAGACACGATGGCGCAGGAAGGGGCGGACCGTCCTGGTGAGTGACAGGGAAAGAGATTAATCTGCATGGCGCTGAACGGCAGGAGAAGAGATCGATCCGCGCACGCGTGGTTTTTAAGAGAGTGTGAGCTATAGGCAGAGGTTGCGTAGGCTGGATCTCTATTCCATGGAGCGCAGGAGGATGAGGGGACATCTTATCGAGATCTGCAAAATCATGAGAGGAATAGATCGGGTAGATCTTAGAGTCTTTTGCCCAGATTAGGGAAATCGAGGACCAAAGTAATGGGGGTACTCAATAGGTTCAAGGTAAAGGGGAAAAGATGTAATAGGAAGGCGAGGGGTAACTTTTTCACACAAAGGGTGGTGGGTGTATGGAAAACGTTGCCAGAGGAGGTAGTTAAGGTTGGGACAATCCCATTGTTTAAGAAACAGTTGGACAGGTACATGGAAAAAACAGGTTTGTAGGGATATGGACCAAGCGCAGGCAAGTGGGACTAGTGTAGCTGGGGCATTGTCAGCCGGTGTGGGCGAGTTGGACCGAAACGCCTGTTTCCACACTGTATCACTACGATTCTGTGACCTGTTCCTGTGCTGTCTTTTTCGATCTTCTACGTTTTAAGACGAGGATGTTAAGAAATGGTAGAGGCTCACCTGGCCTTACTGTCTTACAGAAAAGCTGTCCTAATTTACATCACCAAAGCCCTGTGCAGTGCAAGGCTCCTGGATGGAAGTCCCATTGTATGAGAATGGTGCAGGGTGTGTTTTGCCCATGGAAATACAATAAAAGGAAGCTTTAACAGCTATAAAAGGATGTTTTGCCCATGGAAATACTATAAAAGGAAACTTTAACATCTGGCTAAGCTTCGCCCTTTTCACACAGAAACATTCTTACAGGATAAAAAAATAATGATTTAATGCTTACAAGCACTTAAAAACAAATTAAAGACCAGTGATATGCTCCAGACCTGTCAATGTCTGTTGCATCCTTTTTGTCATTTTGAATGAATGGGTCATTGGTGGATCCGAGTTGGCAAAACCTCAGATAAGTTTGTGACTTCTGTGTTCCCGTGAGAGTTCCAAACTTTGAGCAAAACACAGTGCTAGAGGAAATGTGTAGTAAGGAACTGAAGATGATGGTTTACACTGAAGATACAAAATGCTTGAGTAACTCAGCGGGACAGGCAGCATCTCTGGAGAGAAGGAATGGGTGATGTTTTGGGTCGAGACCCTTCTTCAGACTCCGTGTCTACCTACAGTGCAGGCCTCACTGGGAGAATATGAACTTGGGTTCTTTCTTTATGAAGAAAGATGGAGAATAACTTGAGTGGTCAACATTGAGTGGTCAAACTTTAACTTGAAGAAAACCTGAGAATTTACATCAGAAGTCATCATTCAACCAAGCACACATGTAATGACAACATTCTTGGTTGATGCTCCATCCTCCAGGAAAACCTTTACATTTCCCTTCACCTTTCCTCAGCTAAGAGCCACATATAGTTGTCCATATTGAAATACCGGTTTCTCGAGCTATATTCTCCATGGTTTGTCCATGCGCTTTATGGATCGTCATAGCAAAACTTGACTGAATGGGGAATTGGCTCAGCTAAAGGGGAATGTCTTTGCCTTCTGTCAAATCAAGCATTATCCTAGGAATGAGAACAATGTCATCTTTGAAGGCCCCCATGTTAATTCTTGCAATGATCAGTCTACGGCCTGTCCCACTGTACGAGGTAATTCAAGAGTTCTCCCGCGTTTCCCCTGATTCGAACTCTGAGAATTACGGTAATAGCCGCTCGTGGGTACTCGGGGCTCTCGTGGACATTTTTCACCATGTTGAAAAAACTTCACGAACTTACCGTGTTTCCCGAGTACCTGCCGTTAGCGTTACGAGCCGGCAAGAGACGTCCCAAGCTCCGATGTACCCGCTACATACATTCTACGTACTTACCACGAGTTTGATTTTTTTTTTTTAACTCAGGAGAGCTCTTGGGTAAACTCGTATAGTGGGACAGGCCCTATTTTGTGTAGCTCTTCCACAATCATCCTCATTCCATTGCATGACTTTGGGGGTTCCATGTGTCTCATTAACATGATCGGAGATCCTTTTTTCAACTACATTTTGTGTGGCGGTAATCCAGAGATGTCGAGTGAATCGAGGAATTCTGTTGGGAAGCATTAGTTCCCTCAGTGACAGCATTGAAAGAAAACTACTCCTTAATGATTCCAGGGAAGCGTCTGATACATGGAGCATTGATGCTTCTCATCGTATAGTTGTGCAAAACCAAGATACAATTGTCTGAGAATAATTCTGCAGGATGGTCAAATGTGGGATAGATGAAATCAATACAATTCTCCAGTGTTTTTTGCTGATAGAACCATGTCTTCTGGCCTTTCAATTTCATTGTCTTCATTCTTTAAAATATCGTCTTCGCCAACTTTTAATAAAAATTGAGAATATTCGCCTTCTCCCTCTCTCAATCGCATTTTCGGCTGCAACTGAAACTTGGTTAATTGTGTCCACTAGTAGGATTTCTTGATGCAGGAATTTTCAATATCAGCATTATTTCCCCTTTTCACTACAGGAAGGAGTTGTCAAAAATCGGCAGACCAAATGGTAAGAATGCCGCCAAAAGGCATAGTGTTGATGCATACATCTTGAAGAGTTCTGTCCAGAGCTTCCAGAGTTCTCCCTCCTAATCATTGGGCATTCATCCCAAACAATGAGTTTTACTTGCCTCATCAAACGTGCTGAGTTCTTCTCAATGTTGCAGAATGTATCCTCGGTCACTTGGCTAGGTATCTTGAATCGAGAATGTGCGTTCTTCCACCAGGCATTAATTTACCTGCTATCCCAGAGGATACTGCAGCAATGGCCACATCACCTTGACCTCTAACTTTGGAGAGGAGCAAGTTTGGTGATAAATGTTTTTCCAGTTCCTCAAGCTTCAGGCCCCGGGGTGCTGTCGGGGCGGGGAAGCGTCCTGCAGCCGGTGAGGGGGACAGCTTCAGATGGGGGCTGCCTGGGGCTGGTGGGGGGGAGGGGGATTGTCCTGCAGCTGGGGGAGGGGGACAGCTTCAGACAGGGGTTGTTGGGGGACGGGGGGTGGGGCGAGCAACCTGCAGCTGGGGGAGGGGCATCCTGTAGCGGTATATGGGGACGGCGTCAGGAGGGGGCTGTCGAGGGCCATGGGGGGGGGGAAGACCTGTTGCTGGGGGAGGGGCATCCGACAGCCGGGGGAGTGGGACGGCTTCAGGCGGGACGGTTGTGGACCGGGGGAGCTTCCTACAGCCGGGGAGGGGAACGGCTTCAGGCGGAGGCTATCGGGGGTCGGTGGGGGGGCGCATCCTGCAGCCGGGGAATGGCTTCAGGCGGGGCTGTCGGGGGCCGGTGGGGGGGGGTAGGGAGAGCTGCCATGTCCAGGGAGGTGGAGGCAGGTTCTCTGGATGCTTTCAAGAGAGAGCTAGATAGAACTCTTAAAAATAGCGGAGTCAGGGGATATGGGCAGAAGGCAGGAACGGGGTACTGATTCGGGGTGATCAGCCATGATCACATTGAATGGCGGTGCTGGCTCGAAGGGTCGAATGGCCTACTCCAGCACCTAATGTCTATTGCTAAGCGCTACCGCTGCTGTGGCCTGCATGGTCTTCCGCTGCCGCGTCCTACAGTTGGGGACAGGGACGGATTAAGGCGGGGGTTGTTGGAAGTGTTCTCTAGACGGAGCAGGGGGATGGCTTCAGGTGGGGGCCAGTGGGAGCGTCCTGTAGTCGGGGACGGCTTCAGGCGGAAGCTGGTGGGGGGAGGGGGGAGCGTCCTGTAGCCGGGGGAGAGGGACGCCTTCAGGAGGGGGCCGGTGGGGGGTGCATCCTGCACTGGTTTTTGCGGGGCTAGTTTGGACATTGTGGGCTGAAGGGAGTTTTCTTCGGCTAGTCGTGCAGCTGGGGAAGGGGAGGGGGACGTCTTCAGGCAGGGGCCGTTGGGGAGGGGAGGGGGGAGAGGGATGGCCTCAGGCAGCGGCCAGTGGGGGGGGGGAACGCTGCCATGGCCTGCCGTGACCTACTGGTCGGGGTGAGGGGAACAGCCTCAGACTGTGGCCGGTGGGGGGGGGGGGGGATGAGGAGCGCTGCCGTGGCCTGCCACTGCTGTGCCCTGCCACTGGAGGGGTGTGTGCGGGGAGGGTGGTGCTGGGGTGTGTGCGGGAGGGGATGTGTGGGCGGGTGTGGTATACCCCACCAGCGGGGGGGGGGGGGAGCGTTGCCGTTGCCTGACGCTGCTGTGTCCTACCGCTGGGGGGTGTGTGAGGGTGGTGCTGGGATGTGTGCAGGAGGGCATGCCCGACCCCGCCAGTGCCCGTCCCGCCCAGCGCCCGGCCCCGTCAGTTCCCGGCCCCACCAGTGCCCGCTCCCTCAATCCCCTGACACTCATTTCCCCAGGATCACGAGGTAGCAGCAGTCAGCCTCGCAGTCGGCCAGGATCCGGGCCGCTCCGCACTCCGTGAGCTCCCCGACTCGGGGCGGCTTCGGGTCTCACTGACTCTAGCCGGTTTCGGGCCACAGCACAGCTTACGGACTCAGCCCAGCCTCCGGGGATTTATTTTCCTCACCCTGGTGATTGACAATGGGTGCCAGAACGGGCATCGCCATCCTGGGGACAGACAGGAGAGAAGACCAATCTGCTGATCTTACGATTTTTAAACAATAATAACTTTTGTAATATTCCACCCATCAGAACAGGAGAATGGCGAGTAAGGCGGCGAAAAATCGTAGCGCTATCGGGTACTGTTTTTGCGCAAATGTTAAAAACAACGCAAACCGGAAGAGGACAAGATGACAGTTTTAGTTAAGTACTGGACTAAGTGGGACCTGTTGGGTCCCAGCATCACACGGGAGGGCTGGTCACCCAATGCAATATTCCACCTCTCCACCAATTCCAATATTGGTGGCCTGTGGGGGTGGGAGGGGGGGCTTTCTGGAGTGCTAGTATGGGTATAGGCGGAAGGGACTGGTTTCCAGAGGGTTAGTATGGACATTGTGCGCCGAATGGATTCTTGGGCTGGCGGCTCAGTCGCTCAAGCCTGTTGTGCTGGCAGCTCACTCACTCACAGCTGGTGGGCTGACAGTTGACTCACGGCTATTCCTTGAAATTCCATTTCAAGCAGGGTGCAAGGCCACCAAATTCAAGTGCAGTTTCTTACCACTTCAAGCAGGGTGCACGGCCACCAAATTCAAGTGCCGTTACATACCATTTCAAGCAGGGTGCAAGGCCACTAAAGACAGCGAGTCATGACCTCTCCCTCCTCCATCATGCAGAGACTGAGCCACACCCACTTCTGTGTTTGATAGTCCCTCCCCCTCCCACCAGAAGGGGCGTGGCCTTCATGGCGTGATTGACAGGAGTGAGTATCTCAACATTTTTAAAACACTAATTACTTTTATTTTTCATCGATGGGAAAATTCCTCGGCACCCGATGAGTGGAGGGGGACTGAATAAGATGGCCAAAAATCACAGCCATACGTGGTAGCGTTTTTTCTAAAATCAATATAAAGCACCAACAGTAAGCACAAACCAAAGGCAACACAGCTTTAGCATTTCTAAACTATATAAAACACATTAAGGGCACTAATTACATGTTAGTAAAACCACTCACAGTTTAGTAGACATGTGTTCAGTGCTATTCACAACTCAGACTGAGAGACGTGACCCTCTCACTCCCCCATCTTGCTCAGACTGACTGAGGCACTCAACACTTCCGGGTTTCATAGTCCCTCCGGAAGGAGCGTGGCCTTCAGGAGAGAGAATCTCAACATTTTTTTATACACTAATAACTCTTTTATTTTTAATCGATGGGAAAAATCGTCTTGTCCTGCGCAGCGGAGGGGTCTCTGAGTAAGATGGCCAAAAATCACAGCTGTAAGTGGCAGTGTTTTTTCTAAAATCAATATACAGATCAACAGGAAGTGGTGAAGATCAGACTTTTAGTAATATAGTTGTATAGCTAGTAGAATCTATCCTTTGTTTAACGTTTTGATAAATTAAAATTTTGAGTTTTGCCTTCAATGTAACAGCATTAACTAATTCTTGTCAAAACATGGCGTTAAACGTGGTATAATCCTGGTATGTAGCAGTTTTTCTTTTACTCCCTTTCACTCAACTTTCTTTGCTCCACAGTGTTTTCATTTTGGATTTACCCTGGAGTCTCTCAAAATTTCTCTCTATTCCAGGTTTGAACAGAAGGAACATGGGTGCTGTTTCTAGGATTCCTGTCGTCTTCTCTCCCATCTTTTCTGAGCCAGGAAGAAATGCCTCGGGGTGGCTGTTGTTTTAAACAGCGTTAGAGTGCAGTAGCCACCACATAACGAGGTCCCTGCGATGTGGGAAGAGTTCATGTTGTGCTACGACCCACACAGTAAATATTTAGAGAGACAAGAGAGACTGCAGATGCTGGAACCTGAAGCAAAACATGGTGCTGGGGAAACTCAGTGAGTCAGGTAGCAACTGCGTGAGGAAAGGTCCTGACCCAAAACATTGCTAATTCATGTCCTCCAGAGATCCTGCCTGATCTGTTTACTTACTTCAGAACATTTGTGTTTTTTTGGAAATCAGCATCCGCAGTTCCTTGTATTAGCATCTGAGGAGGCAAAGGACAGGCGGCATTTCGGGTCTGTGGACCCTTCTATAATGACAGTCTTCACGACAAGTCCAATTTCGATAGCCATTACTCCTCGGGGATGGTTAGGAGGTATATTTTACGCATTCACGACACACGTAAGATAGTAAAACTGGAACTTACAACGTTGTTTCTCAATTAATTGGTCTTTATTGAAGTAGTACGTAGCAAAGAAATAATTCGTCACTTTCCGTTCTTAATCACTGTTCCATTCATGCCATTTCAATCATACGAAAGTTTCTTCTTATAAAAGTATGTTGTCTCATTAACTTGTGCGTGTGAATGAATAGTAAAAAACTGTATTCTCACCATCCTTCCGAGACCCAACTGACTCCTAATCTATGAGTCTGCGCATGTCCACTCTAGAAATAGGCACACCCCTTCTATGTATCAAATCCCACCTACAAAATACAGACAGATAACGACGAACATATTAAAAATGTTTGACATGGCTATAATATACTGACAAGCTTAATGGCTCCTTCACCTTTTTCAGACTGAATTGTTATGAATATTTAACACCGTGTGATCGTATTTACTTGCTAAGTACAAATTACTGGTTATCTTGAAGTTGCCATCATTCATAAAATCCAAATGTTGCTCCTTTGACAATTGATCCATGTTTGGGTGGTAGCAGCAGCAAAGGTTTCCAGCTGTAAGCTACACTTGTCTGTGGATCAATAGTTGGCATCAATAAATTCAGTTGGAAGTGATGACTGTTGACATACCTCATATGCTTTTATTTTAATTCACGAATATTCACGCTTGTTTCTGTAGTTCAAAATATTTTAATTTTTTAACTCCTTAGGTCTTTCAGCAGCCAAACTGCTGACAGAATCTGGGCAGAAGGTGATGGTATTGGAGGCGCGTGACCGAGTTGGAGGCCGGACTTTCACAGCCAGAGTGAGTAGGAAAGATTGTAAAAAAAGGCAGTAATCTTGTTTTAAGTTGTAATGTTTATTTTCCACCATAGAAAATGTAATGGTGTGAGGTAAGCAATAAGGCAGAATTTATGTACATCAATGATGATGGTTTGTTTGCAGTGCAGAGCATTTAACCTGTATACATGTTCAGTCTTGAAGTTATAGAATGACTGTTCCATTGTTGTCAAGCAAGCATATTAGAAACATAGAAAATAGGTGCAGAGGAGGCCCTTCGGCTCTTCGAGCCAACACCGCCATTCATTGTGATCATAGAAACACAGAAAATAGGTGCAGGAGTAGGCCATTCGGCCCTTCGAGCCTGCATCGCCATTCAGTATGATCATGGCTGATCATCCATCTACGTATCCTGTGCCTGCCTTCTCTCCATACTGCCTGATCCCTTTACCCCAAGGGCCACATCTAACTCCCTCTTAAATATAGCCAATGATCTGGTCTCAACTACCTTCCGTGGCAGAGAATTCCAGAGACTCACCACTCTCTGTGAGAAAAATGTTTTCCTCATCTCGGTCCTAAAGGAATTCCCCCTTATCCTTAGACTCATGGGTGATCGTTCGCAATCAATAACCCGTGCCTGCCTTCTCCCCATATCCCTTGACTCCACTAGCCCCCAGAGCTCTATCCAACTCTCTCTTAAATCCATCCAGTGATTTGGCCTCCACTGCCCTCTGTGAAAGGGAACTCCATAAATTCACAACTCTCTGGGTAAAAACGTTTTTTCTCACCTGTCTTAAATGACATCCCCTTTATTCTAAGACTGTGGCCCCTGGTTCTGGACTCACCCAACATTGGGAACATTTTTCCTGCATCTAGCTTGTCCAGTCCATTTATAATTTTATATGTTTCTATAAGATCCCCCCTCATCCTTCTAAACTCCAGTGAATACAAGCCCAGCCTTTTCAATCTTTCCTCATATGACACTCTGCCATCCCAGGGATTAATCTCGTGAACCTACGCTGCACTGCCTCAATCACAAGGATGTCCTTCCTCAAATTAGGAGTACACAATACTCCAGATGTGGTCTCACCAGAGCCCTATACAACTGCAGAAGAACCTCTTTACTCCTGTACTGAAATCCTCTTGTTGTAAAGGCCAACTTCCATTAACTTTCTTCACTGCCTGCTGTACCTGCACGCAAACGTTCAGTGACTGGTGTACAAGGACACCCAGGTCTCGCTTGAACCTCCCCCTTACCTAACCTAACCCCATTGAAATATTGAACGAGTCTGAAGAAGGATCCTGTCCTGAAACATCTATCCAAATGGATAGGACAGGTTTGGAGGGATATGGACCAAATGCTGGCAGGTGGGATTAGTGTAGCTGGGACATGTTGGCCAGTGTGGGCAAGTTAAGCCGAAGGGCCTGTTTCCACACTGTATCACTCTATATCTCTATGACTCTACCAGACCAAGTGCGGACCTGTTGGGCCCGGTCCCCCAACGCAATATTCCACCACTCACCCATAGCCCCCAATTGCGCAGGCGCTGCTGATAGGTCCCCATTGTGACGCCAGAGATCCCCGTTGTGACGCGAGCCACGGCAACCCTCACCCAACTTGTGCAGGCGCGGCTGGCAAGTGGGAGTGCGACAGCGGCATTTTTAAATGGCAATAACTTGTAAAATATAAGATCAATGTAAACGCATCTCACTCTCCCTCTTCAGTCCCCTATTCCCCTCCTCCATTATCCTCCCTCTCCCCACCCTCCACCAACTCTTCTCTGCTTTCACCGCTCACCCCCTCCCTCCCCTCCTCTGCTTTCACCGCTCACCCCCTCCCTCCCCTCCTCTCTCTTCCCCCTCCCCTCTTCCATTACCTCACCATCCCTCTTCCTACCCATATCCTCCTCCATTCCCCCTCATCCCCACAGCACTCCATCCCCCTCCTCTTCACCCTCCCTCTTCTTTCCCCTCACCTCCTCCCCTCTCCCACTCCACCCTCACCCCTCCCACTCCTTTCCCTTACCCTCAGTCCCTCTTTCCCTCCATAACCCTTCTCCCCTCCCTACCCTCTCCTCTCCCTCTATTCTCCTCCTCCCTCACTCCTCACCTCCCCCTTATCCCACCCCCCATTCTCCCTCCTCACCTCCCCCACTGCCCTCCTCTCCCTCTATCCCCCACTCCCGACCTCCCCCACTCCCTCCTCCTCTCGATCTATCCACCCTCCTCCCCACTCTCCATCCTCACCTCCCCAGGATCTTGAATCAGAATCAGAATGCCTTTTATTGTCACTATACACATGTACAGTGAGATTAAAAACTGCTCCTACTCAGTGCAAAAACAAGACAAAAAAGGGGGGGGGGGGGGGGAGATAAGGTGCACAGTTTCTGCAGCGCTATATACATATCTATAAAAAGACAATGGATAAATAGAATGGATAATAGGATTCCTATATCCAGTATGGGTTACAGTTACAGTACAAATTACAGTAGGTGGATAGATGAAAGTCCGGGGGTTAGGCTGTGAAGTCAATGCATGTGTGAGTTCAGGGAGATGATGGATTTTGGGAAGAAACTGTTCTTGAGTCTATTTGTCCTTGTGCTGATGCACCTATAGCGCCTCCCTGAGGGTAGCAGGTTGAACAGGCCAAATGCAGGATGGGAGCTGTCCTTGATAATGTTCTTCGCCCTGCTGAGGCAGCGGGAGGTGTAAATGTCCATCGGAGAGGGGAGAGGGCAGCTGATGATCTTCTGTGCTGCCCTGACTACCCTCTGAAGCCTCACCCTGTCTGCCATGGTGCAGCTGCCGTACCATGCTGTAATGCAGTATGTCAACAGGCTCTCAATGGACGAGCGGTAGAAGGTCAGCAGCAGGTTGGAGTCCAGGTTGTGCTTCCTGAGGACCCTCAGGAAGTGCAGCCGCTGCTGAGCCTTCTTGATGACCGCTGTGATGTTGTCTGTCCAGGAGATGTCAGCGGAGATGAGGACGCCGAGAAACCGGAAGGTGTGGACCCTCTCCACACACTCGCCGTTGATGTATAAGGGGGCTAAGTCAGTGCTGTGCTTCCTGAAGTCGACAATGAGCTCTTTGGTTTTCTTGGTGTTCAGAGCCAGGTTGTTTTCTGAGCACCAGGCTGTCAACTTCAGGACTTCCTCTCTGTAGGCTGCCTCATCTCCCCTTGAGATGAGTCCGACTACTGTAGTGTCGTCAGCAAACTTGACGATTCGGTTGTTGTTGTGGGCCGGACTACAGTCGTGGGTGTAGAGACAGTATAGAGGGGGCTTAGCACACAGCCCTGCGGGGAGCCGGTACTCAACATGCGAGTGGAGGAGAGGTGGGGGCCGAGTCTCACAGCCTGGGGCCGGTTGGTGAGGAAGTCCTTTATCCAGGCACATCTGAGAGTGCGGAGGCCGAGAGTGACCAGTTTGTTGATGAGAATGTCCGGAGTGATAGTATTGAAAGCTGAGCTGTAATCCACAAAGAGCATCCGAACGTAGCTCTGCCCCTGCTCCAGGTGGCTCAGCACAGAGTGGAGAGCTACGGTGATGGCGTCTTCTGTGGACCTGTTTGGGCGATAGGCGAACTGGTGGTGGTCGAAGTCTGGAGGGAGATAGTCCTTGATATGCTGGAGGACCAATCTCTCGAAGCACTTCATGATTACCGGAGTGAGGGCCACGGGACGGTAATCGTTTAGGCTGGTGATGGGAGACTTCTTCGGCACTGGGACGATTGTGGCTGATTTTAGGCAGGATGGGATAACTGCCTGGTCCAGGGAGAGATTGAAGATTCTGGTGAAGATGACGGTGAGCTGGTGGGCACACGCTTTGAGCACCTTACCAGGTACTCCATCTGGGCCGGCAGCCTTCTTGGGGTTCACTGCCAGGAGCACCCGTCTGACATCGTGCTCCCTTACAGTGAGTGGAGTAGTGCCGGAGCCAGGTAAGGGTGGGAGCAGGGCTGTAGCACATGAGTGCTGCTGTTGTGATGTTTCAAAGCGGGAAAAGAAGCAATTTAGCTTCTCTGCCAGCGGCGCACTCAGGTCTTCTGTCGTTGTGGCACAGCCTCTGTAGTTTGTGATGTCTCGTATGCCCCGCCATACCTCCCGTGTGTTATTGCTGGACAGGTGGGCCTCTATGCTCCCCTTATAGTCCACCTTGGCTTTTTTAATTCCCCTTTTCAGATCTGCTCGAGCAGCCCTGTACAGAGCTCTGTCACCTGACCTGAAGACATCATCGCGGGCTCTGAGGAGTGTGCGGACCTGGCTGGACATCCAGGGTTTCTGGTTTGGGAAAACCCAAATGTTTTTGGCCACAGTCACGTTTCCGATGCAGAACTTGATATAGTCCAGTACCGTTCCTGTGAATGTTTCCAGATCCTGGTGTTCGAATATGTCCCAGTTGGTCTGTGTGAAGCAGTCCTGGAGTTTGGAGAGTGCATTTTCATGCCAGGTTGTAACAGTCTTTATGGTGGGCCTAGCACTGCGTCTGAGGGGGGTGTAGGCTGGGGAGAGCAGGAGGGAGAGATGATCTGACTGGCCGAGTTGGGGGAGGGGAATGGCTCTATACGCGTGCTTGATATTGGAATAGACATGATCCAGCGTGTTCTCCCCTCTAGTAGGACACTTGACATGTTGATAACATTTCGGCAATACAGTCTTCAAGTTGGCCTTATTAAAGTCCCCTGCAATTATGTGAACACCTTCGGGGTGGGCCCGCTGCTGTTCGTTGATGGTGTTCAGCAGGAGAGAGAGCGCCGTGTTTACATTGGCGTCGGGTGGAATATACACAGCCGTGACAATCACTACTGTTAGTTCTCTCGGTAGAAAAAAAGGCCGGCATCTTACAGACATGTACTCGAGGTCCGGGGAACAATGTTTGTCTACGATTGTCCCGTTGTTGCACCAGTTCTCATGCACGTAGATACAGAGGCCCCCTCCCCTGCTCTTACCGGAGTCCATAGTCCTGTCCCCGCGGAGCAGAAAGTGTCCTGCTAGCTGCATGCTAGCATCAGGTATCCCCTGGTGAAGCCAGGTTTCAGTGATAATCAAAACACAGCAGTCACGAACATATCGATTTCCAGCAAGTTGTAATTCCAGGTCATCCATTTTATGAACCAGGGATCTGGCATTGGAGAGATACACACTCGGTAGAGGTGGCTTATGTGGTTGTTTTCTTAGCCTTAGCAAAACACCGGACCTGCGACTCGCTTCTGCTTCCTTTCCCTCCTCCGTCTGCGCCGCCTCCTGGACCCGACAACAATCCACGGTGAGCCCGGTGGTCTCACTATGTCGTCTGGGATGTTATGCCTTTGATGAAAGACACTCGAAACAGATGTCTGATGCTGGTAACCGACATCCATGAGGTTCTGGCGGGTATAGCGGATGTTTGCAGAACCGATAGTGAAGACGTCCACGGACAGTGAAACATACATGAACAACAAAAAAGAGCACCGAGACGGAGAGCCGTGAGCCGCTGCGACCATGCGCGCCGCCATCTTGGAAAAAAAAAAGTAAACAACCGGGCAGCGGGCGGCCCCGGGTGACATCACTCGCTGCACGTGGAACACAGCGTGCAGACCCATTGTGATGTCATCACATCATCAGCCAACGCCAGCCGGTTTTATTTTCAAAGTTTCTTCAGATTTTTGAACATTTTGATTAATAACGCGAAATAATGCATGAATTTTTCAGATAAGAAGATTTTGGACTCCACAGGATAAATCTCAATCGGAATATGTAAAAATGTTACCGTTAGCGTGCCGTTTTTTCAAGAAGATGTGATTACACAACCACACACACACACACACACACACACACACACACACACACACACACACACACACACACACACACACACACACACACTAACCACCCCCCCTTCCCCACACACAGTAACTACCCCCATTGATAATATATTAATATTATTCATTCACTCCTTTTACCCCATCCAATGCCCTATCCACTCACGTATAGCACCAAACTCACAGGCTCGGCTAGAGAAGGACGGGGTAGAGAGAGGGACACAGAGGCAGAGAGGGGCGCACAGAGAAGGAGGGAGAGGTGGGGAGAGAGGGGGGCAGAGAAGGAGGGGGTAGAATTTGGGGGGTTGGGGGTGTGTCATCAGAGGGGAAGGCTGGTTCGTGAACGCAATAATTCCTTGCTCCCTCGCTCCCGAGATTATACCAAGTGGGACCCGTTGGGTCCCTGTCACACAAGGGCTGGTCCCCGAATGCAATATTCCATCACTTACCCATAGCCCCCAACTGCGCAGGTGCAGCTGACGGGTTCCCATTGTGAAGCCAGAGATCCCCATTGTGACGAGAGTCCTGTCAGTCCTCCCCAAGTGTGTCTTGCCATCCCTCTTCCTATCCCTATCCTCCTACATTCCCCCTCATCCCCAACACTTCCTCCCCCTCCTCTTCACCCTCCCTCTTATTTCCCCTCTCCTCCTCCCCTCCCCCACTCCCTCCCTCACCTTTCTCTCCCTCTCTTTTCCCCTACCCACAGTCCCTACCACCCTTGACGTTATTGTGAGGTGGAAGCTGCTGTGTTTTTGAAAACAGTTTTTTTTAATGTAAATGAGATCCTATTGTGATGTAATTGTGGTGTGGAACACTGCTGAAGGGCATTTTTTTAAACAGATTTTTTTCTTGAAATGTAAATTTGATCCCATTGTGATATAATTGTGGGGTGGAACACTGCTGATGGGCAGTTTATGTAAATGAGATCCCGTTGTGACATCATATGCTGCTAACTGCCAGTGCAGATGGAAGACATTTTTGGCAAACTGGGGTTTTGTAAAGTTTAAACTGTGAATAACTTGTAAAATATACCATAAATCTGAAAAAACTGGATATAACACACCACAGGACAATAGTGAGTAAGGTGGTCCACAATTGTAGCACCATCGTGTACCGTTTTGGTGTAATTTCAGGACCTGACAGACATAGAAATAAGATGAGATAGATAGATAGATGCACTGTACTTTCAATTAAATTAATCTATAGAGGTTCATTTTATTGAGGACAATTTTTTGCCTTTTTATGTTTTAGGGAACTTTTCATTGGGCTTGCTACTCATATTTGTACTGCCAAGCCTACTACTATATTTACAGAAACCAGGTGTGACTTTTTTAATAGAAGAGAATTGAATAAAGACAATTGTTTTGTTACGACAAAACACATGTTTTAGACCAAGTCTAATGAAAGTCAAAGTGCTGGACTAACTCAACGTTTCAGGCAGCATCTCAGGAAAAACTCTGCCTGACCTGTGAGTTATTCTAGCACTCTGTCTTTTTTTGCAAACCAGCATCGGCATTTCCTTGTTTCTATTGTAAGTATAGTTTATAAAACTATTCTCTAATCTTGCACTTCCTGTGTATATAACCGTCCACTTCTGATTGTGCTGATTGGTACGCCCCCCCCCCTTCCTATTCCATCAAAGTAACAGCAGGTTACTTTTCCTTGTTGTCTCCAGTAGGGTTCCCTTTCACCAACGAGAACATGGCAGCAGTTCCCACTCACCACAACTTTGGTGGGGAAGGAGTGGAGGGTGTCTGCATTTGCATGTAAATCCCACAGTTGCTCAGAATTACAGAGGGAAATGTTGGTAGATGTGCAAGGAATGCATTTGTTCATTAAAGTCAGGTACAAATATTTGAACTGGCTGCCTGGCTGAATATTTTTGGAAATCATCTCATGCCTGCCAGTTTTCATTTTGAACACAGTGGCTCACTGTGAGTTGCTAATGTTTTTTTTTCAAACTGAAATCTAGGGTATTTCACGAAGTTAGTGTAGCGGATGTTTCAAAGATGTGCTGCTAGGTTATTTTTAGTATTTCAGCACTGAGATGTTGCTGTGCAAATATTGACAATCATGGATAAATCCTACATAAAAGCAGTAATTAAATGAATCATTTGGATTTGTTTCTCTCAGAAGTAAGGCACAAGTATAATTTTCACCAAATTTGGTGCTGCTGTGTGTTCGCTTCAGGTGCATTGTAAATTGTTTCAATGTGACAGGGAATCTTCAGATAGCACTCAACTCCCTGCAATGTTAACAAATGCCGACAGTGATTTACGACTTGCGAGCAGTGGCATGCTCATTAAAATGCGAATTGTCTCTTGAGCTGAATTCTAATTGGCTTGCTCTTAATTTTGCACAGAATAAGAATGTGAACTACGTGGACCTGGGTGGAGCATATGTGGGTCCAACTCAAAACCGAATCCTTCGCCTGTCAAAAGAACTGGGCCTGGAGACCTACAAAGTCAATGAGGTTGAGCATTTAGTTCACTATGTGAAGGTAAGAGTTTATTACACTGAACTATCTGCACAGCATTTGATTATTGGAGAGGAGAGGATGATTGAGATTCGGAGGTCACCTTTCAAGACTTTATTTTTTGAAGTCAGGACAAGTCGAGAGAGTTTTATTGTCATATACAGTATTTCCCAAAACAGAACAATGAAATTCTTACTTGCCTTGCAGTAGCACAAATGTACTCTGCAAGCATCATAATAAATGACAAAAAAGTTCAGTGTATATATACAATCAATGCCCCCAAGTCTATGTAGTTTGGAATTATTTGGAGGTTGTAGTGTTTAATAATCTGATGATTGAGGGAAGAAGCTGCACCTGAGCTGGATGTTACCGTTTTCAAGCTCCTATACCTTATTCCCAATGGTATGAAAGAAATGAGAGTGTGGCCAGGGTGGTGTGTGTCTCCGACGATGATGGCCGCCTTTTTGAGGCGACAACTCCTGAGCATACCTTCAATGGTGAGGAGGTCATACCTGTGTTGGAATGGGCAGTGTTCATCATGCAACCAGAAACATAATCTGGAAAAAGTCTTGAAAGTACTTGACAGAACTCTAGGAAGAAAATTCACAATGAGCTGCATGACCTTGGATCTCTGAGTCCAGCCTACACTATTCTAATAAAGCCCAACACAAGTTTGAGGTCCAGCACCTCAGTTTCTGTTTGGGCACATTGTGGCCCTCAGGAGTCTGCACTGAATTCAAGAATTTTAGATAACTGTTTTTCCTGTTTATCGCTGAACAAGCCAATTCTGATGTAGAGTCATCTATAGATACTGCCTGACCTACTGAGCATTTCTAACATTCCCTTTTATTTCAGATTCTCAGCAACTGCTGTGTCAGTACCTCTCAGTTCCAGCATGTTTTCTCTCTACTGTTCTTATTTTCCTTCCTCTATTTGCACTGCTCGTGATGTATCAGCAGTGGCATCATAGTCATATAGCATAGAAATAGGCCCTTCGGCCCTACTCGTCCATGCTGATGGTGGTGCTGGCTCGAAGGGCAGAATGGCCTACTCCTGCACCTATTGTCTATTGACCAAGGTGCCCTTCCAACCTAGTCCATTTGCCTGCATTTGACCCGTATCTCTCTAAACCTTTCCTTTCCATATACTAGTCCAAATGTCTTAAATCCTGTATGTGAAAAAGCTGCCCCTCGGTTTCCTTTTAAATCCTTTTCTCTCACCTTAAGCCTACAGCCCTGAGAAAAAGACATTCATCCTATCTATTCCCCTCATGATTTTGTGCACCTCGACAAGACCAGCAAACCCACCCTCTGTTAAATTGTACCTCACTATGTGCATCATCTGGACAATCTTGACGGAAATTCACAGAAATTCCATTTCTGCTTTTTACTCCTTCCCGACTTCAGCTTAATGCATATTTGGTTACTCATTTTCCTAGTTGTGATGTTCATTAATCTGAAACATTAACTCTGTTTCTTTCCCCCACTGATGTGGTTGCACCTGCTAACTGTCTTCAGCGTTTTCTGCTTCTATTTCGCTTTCTATGTAGTTTTTGCTTTTTGGTTCCAGTTTTCATGTTGAACTGATTGAGTCTGTGTCAGCATGACGTACTGACACTTTTACTTACAGCTGTAAATGGTGAAAATGTCATATAACTTATTGCACGCAACAGATGAAATAGCCTCACTACACATTTACTCCATTCAGAGCTTTTTTTGGGATGGTACGGTAATGTTAATTTTATGCTTGTTAGTTATTAGTTTATTAAATTAAAAGTTGATTGGAGGAGAGAAGAAAGAAGGACTGTATTGAATACATTTGTAACTATGTTGGTGCCCTTTACGTGGCGACTATGCATATTTGTGTACAGTATTAAAAAAACAAAGAATTTCACTGTACCACATACATGTGACAATAAAGTATCAATCAAATTAAAAAGTAGAGGGGGATATTAATGGAACAAAATGTTGATAAATGGAGCCTAATTTTTAATTGATACTTTACACCTTTTTATCTCCAACAAAGTACTGATTCCAGATATGCCACAGATGGTTTTCCAATACAAATTGGTCAGCGGAAACTTAATACAAATGTATGCAAGTCTTATGCTTTTCAGTGGCAAAAATATGCTTATTCCAGCTTATTCCAGATCCCCAGTGGTAAACATATGCCAAGTTGTGACAGGTTTTTTTCTTTTAATACCACCCAATGCCTCTCAAAGCTTCAAAGGGAACACATTTATGACAACTTAAAAAAAAAAAAAATGGAGTCCCTGTATACCTCAGGTTTGACAGCTATTTTGTTTCACGCACTGTTACTATTCACTCCATTCCTTCTTGCTTCATTTGGGTAGAACTTGCTAACTATGTTTTCACTTGCTGGATCAAGACCTCATTCTGTGGAGGGCAGGTTTATATTTTACTAGACTAAGTGGGACCCGTTGGGTCCCAGTCACACGGGAGGCATGGTCCCCAAAACGCTCTCTGACTCCTGGCTGGGCTGGGTCTCCCACGCTGGGCTGGGCTGGGCAGGGTCTCCAACGCTGGGCAGGGCCGGGTCTCTGACGCGGGGCTGCTTGGGGCTGGGCTGGGCTGCTTTGGGTCCCTCCGAAAGTGCTGTTGGAAACCTCCGCCTGCCATCCTCGGCTCCAGTAAAGACACGCTGGCGCAGGAAGGGGGGGCGCCTCAGGAGGTGACGGGGAAGAGACTAATCTGCACGGCACTGACTGGCAGGAGAAGAGATCGATCTGCGCATGCGCGGTTTTTATGATTTTTAAACCTCGCTAACGTTTACGACATTCAACTGATCGGAATGAAACTTAGTGCAATCGCAGCACAGGAGAATGGGGAGGGAACTGCAGAAAAATCGTAGCACTGTTGCGTAAATAGAATGACCGCCAAACCGGAAGATAACAAGATCAGAGTTTTAGTTATGTACTCGACTAAGCGGGACCCGTTGGGTCCCAGCATCACACGGTAAGGCTGGTCCTCCAACGCAATATTCCACCTCTCCACCAATTCCAATATTTGTGGCCGGGGGGGGGGGGGGGGGGTCGCTTTCTGGAGTGCTAGTATGGGTGTTGTGGGCTGAAGGGACTGCTTTCCAGAGGGCTAGTATGGACATTGTGGGCCGAATGGATTCTTGGGCTGGCGGCTCAGTCACTCAAGCCTGTTGTGCTGGCAGCTCACTTACTCACGGCTGGTGGGCTGGCAGTTGACTCACGGCTATTCCTTGAAATTCCATTTCAAGTAGGGTGCAAGGCCACCAAATTCAAGTGCAGTTTCATACCATTTTAAGCAGGGTGCAAGGCCACTAAAGACAACGAGTCGTGACCTCTCCCCCCCCCCTCCATCTTGCAAAGACTGAGCCACGCCCACACTTCTGGGTTTTATAATCCCTTCCCTCCTCCCACCAGAAGGGGCGTGGCCTTCATGGCGTGATTGACAGGAGAGTGAACCTCAACATTTTTTAAACAATAATACCTCTTTTATTTTTCATCGATGGGAAAAATCCTCGGCACCTAATGAGCGGACGGGGACTATGAGTAAGATGGCCAAACATCACAGCTCTATGTGGTAGCGTTTTGTCTAAAGTCAATATAAAGCACAAACAGGAAGTGGTCAAGATTAAACTTTTAATTATTTTGAAGGCAAGGCAACTTTAATTAGGCAACACAGCTTTAGCATTTCCAAACAGAAGGCAACACAGCTTTAGCATTTCCAAACCAAAGGCAACACAGCTTTAGCATTTCCAAACCAAAAGCAATACAGCTTTAGCATTTCTAAACTATATTTTCAAACCACGTTAAGGGCACTGACAAGTCAGTAAAACCACTCACAGTTTAGTAGACACGTGTTCAGTGTTATTCACAGCTCAGACTGAGAGACGTGACCCTCTCGGTCCCCGATCTTGCAGAGACTGACTGAGGCACTCAACACTTCCGGGTTTTATAGCCCCTCCGGAAGGGGCGTGGCCTTCAGGAGAGAGAATCTCAACATTTTTTAAACACTAATAACTCTTTTATTTTTAATCAATGGCAAAATCGTCTTGTTCTGCGCTGCGGAGGGGGACTTCTGAGTAAGATGGCCAAAAATCTTACTCAGAGTGAGGTTGTCTGAGTGCTTGCATTTTCAATTTCCAGCATCTACAGAACTTTATTTTCAATCAAGGGTCCTATTTAGATTGTGAAAAGTTTACTATTTAAATTTGCAGTGTTCGCTAATATCCTAGAAATCACGATCAAAACAGCCTTCAAGGATGCTGATATTAATTATATCTTGCTGACCATTCTGTACCTAATAATGTGCACTGGTCTGCCAGTGATTGAATCTATATTGGATTTGCCTTGAGGCGGTTGTACATTTCATGGCACTGAAATCCTGCCTCTGCCTCCGTCTACTATTAGCAGTAATTTATAAAAGATGTATTTCTGAATTGTGCTGTTCTTCCGCCTGTAGGTATTTTAGTTTTGTGCTATATTTAGGTGAAGAGATCTGTGCTGAATGAGATGTAGCAGGATGATAACCTAGCCTTGGATACTGCAGTTCTCACTGAATTCTGCACATGCCTGTAGTGCCTTCAGCTGATCCTGCCATGTAAGGCAAGTTGAGCGGAATTAAATCAATATTTAGCATCTAGTACCTAACATAGCGGGAGAACCATCACAGCGCCACCAGCTTTCAAATTTCCTCTGCTATCCAGGAGGAGATGTGGCCTCAGTTATATCAGGAAGAAAGAACTGCCATGGATCTGAAACTCATCCTGGTAACGTGCAAAAATTGAATATCAGAACAGCAGGGGTAGAACTGACAGAAAGGATGAGTACCTGCATGATGAGCTGAGAAGCTGAGGAAGAATTCTAACAATTTGAAAGTTATCAACAAAAGTGCAGAAATATATGGATGAATTTTAGAATTCTTACCATACGCTTGACTACAGAAGATGCATCATTACAGAGGAGTGTTTTGCTGGGACTTTTTTGTTTGATTAATGCATACGTTGATTCTCTGACATCCCACTGCAGGATTACAAGCCCTATCTCCTGGCAATACTGTGATTCAACATTTTGCACCATGGATTCATTCAGTTGCTCATTTGTAACCTATAACATGCAAAGTAGCTGCTTGGCTGGACTGCAAAAACATTGCAACTACTTATCAAGGTGGTTCATTGTATCTTTATGCATAAATACAGTTTGGCCAGTACAAGGTTGACTTTTAAGCACAACAGGCAGTGAAGAAAGCGAATGGCATGTTAACCATATAACCATATAACAATTACAGCACGGAAACAGGCCATCTCGGCCCTTCAAGTCCGTGCCGAACAACTTTTTTCCCTTAGTCCAACCTGCCTGCACTCATACCATAACCCTCCATACTCTTCTCATCCATATGCCTATCCAATTTATTTTTAAATGATACCAACGAACCTGCCGCCACCACTTCCACTGGAAGCTCATTCCACACCGCTACCACTCTCTGAGTAAAGAAGTTCCCCCTCATGTTACCCCTAAACTTCTGTCCCTTAATTCTAAAGTCATGTCCTCTTGTTTGAATCTTCCCTATTCTCAAAGGGAAAAGCTTGTCCACATTAACTCTGTCTATCCCTCTCATCATTTTAAAGACCTTGATAAAGTCCCCCCCTTAACCTTCTGCGCTCCATAGAATAAAGACCTAACTTATTCAACCTATCTCTGTAACTTAGCTGTTGAAACCCAGGCAACATTCTAGTAAATCTCTGTACCCTCTCTATTTTGTTGACATCCTTCCTATAATATTGGCCTTCATAACAAGAGGAATTGAATATAGGAGCAAAGAGGTCCTTCTGCAGTTGTACAGAGCCCTAGTGAGATCACACCTGGAGTATTGTGTGGAGTTTAGGTCAATAATCTGAGAAAGGACATTCTTGCTATTGAGGGAGTGCAGTGTAGGTTTACAAGGTTAATTCCCAGGATGGCGGGACTGTCATATGCTGAGAGAATGGAGCAGCTGGGCGTGTACACTCTGGAGTTTAGAAGGATGAGAGGGGATCTCATTGAAACATATAAGATTGTTAAGAGCTTGGACATGGTAGAGGCAGGAAACATGTTCCCGATGTTGGGGGAGTCCAGAACCAGAGGCCACAGTTTAAGAATAAGGAGTAAGCCATTTAGAACGGAGACGAGGAAACACCTTTTCTCACAGAGAGTGGTGAGTCTGTGGAATTCTCTGCCTCAGAAGGTGGTGGTTCTCTGGATGCTTTCAAGAGAGAGCTAGATAGGGCTCTTAAAAATAGCGGAGTCAGGGGATATGGGGAGAAGGCAGGAACGGGGTACTGATTGGGGATGATCAGCCATGATCACATTGAATGGCGGTGCTGGCCTGAAGGACCGAATGGCCCTCCTGCACCTATTGTCTATTGTCTATTAACATCCTTTTGAATGATTTGCAATCCACCTAGCCAGAAATAGACAGAATAAAATCTGGTGTACCTCTCTAATCTGAATATCATAAACATGCTGGTCAGCTGTCCTGTAAAATCCTACTTGTTAATCCTCAGAAAATGATCCCAATATTGGGATCCCAGATCCTGCAGACTGGATGATTCTAAAACTGGAGGTGAGCTTAAGGTGTCGGGAGAGATTTAAGAGAGACTTTAGGGCAATTCTTTTACCGAGTGGGTAGGTAGTTTATTAGATGGAATGAACTGCCAGAGGAAGTTTTGGAAAGCTAGTGGACAAATCTAACTAGCCCAAAATGTCTACATGACCAAGGTGGGCTGAAGGGCCTGTTTTCATGCTGTATAGCCCTATGACATTGATTCTATGACTGGTCAAAGAACAACTTGACAAATAATGATTCTGAGACCATGTATGACCTTCTATAGACTGGACCGCTTCATCACCAAGCCTGGCTGCCTTGAGCAACTGGCAGAAGAGATGCACCAGAGGTGAAACACAGTGGTATACCAGAATCTCCCTGATTGGCTTGAGTCTTTGAACAGCTGCAGGCTAGGAAGCTTCACACAGTTTATCCCCTACTCTCCCTCCCTCAGCACTGAGGGCAGGAACTGCACCACATATACCCTTCACCACGAGTGACCTAATATTACCGCATGTGTAGATTGATGCTGTTCAGCCACTAACCACATGTTGCTAGCTTTACTAACTCCACTCCATCACCAGAGCTATAACAGCACTCCCCTCCTCCTGCAGTCAGTCAGATGCTGCATGAGGTCCTGTCGGCTGACGGCTTCCTATGCTGTGCTTGTACAACAGAGATTAAAGTTATGTTTGATCTAATGATCTATTGTGATCAGTTGCACATCATTTACATGGTGTCAGGAGTGGGATTCCAGCTATTCAACGGTTTTGACTTGTTTACTGAGTTTTTATTTCTCACCATCTCACCATCATGTTTAAGATTTATATTTAAGATACTTAAACTAAGACTTTAAGATTAAGATTCTATATTTAAGAGGGAGTTAGATGTGGCCCTTGTGGCTAAGGGGATCAGAGGGTATGGAGAGAAGGCAGGTACGGGATACTGAGTTGGATGATCAGCCATGATCATATTGAATGGCGGTGCAGGCTCGAAGGGCCGAATGGCCTACTCCTGCACCTAATTTCTATGTTTCTATGTCCTCGTGCAGAAAGCCCGATCCTCTAATCTTTGATGCTGATATCAGCGAATGCTGGGCCACCTTTGAAGTAGACTGCTGACACTTCATCAATGTTGTTCACCGGACTGACCCAATGCTGTAAAGGCCTCCCTTTTACTCAATCTTGCTGGGTCAGAAGCTCTACGTCGCTCCAGAACCTTCAGATATGCCCCTGCGATTCTTGGTGACAACGACCAGGTAATAACTCCAGTGGAGTCTCCCGATAATTATCACTTGTTACTCCGTAAATTTAGCCAGATATGCGATCTCCCATCCAACCATATCCTGTACCGTGCCAAGTTTTTTTCTCGACGACAGCTCCCAGGAGAGCAGCTGACACGTTTATAGCAGATTTATTGTACCTTGCTCATTTCAGCAGCTGTCTGCTGAAGAGCTGACTGATGAGTTGACTTGAGACATTTTGGTGAATGGAATAAGTGATCTCAAGCTCAAATCTGAGCTTCTAAGGAAGGTTGATCTCACGTTGGACGAAGCGGTGCACGCGTGTTGCACCGCAGAATTTGTCGTTCTCTCTGACCCCCAGGAGAACAAAACCATACATCAGATAGGTCTCATTAGACAGCAGGATTACTCATTTAACAGATGTCCCATGACCAAGTTTTACTCCGACAGGAGATGCCCCATGAACCCTATCAGCCAAGCGTCCCGCAACGACCCTCAGAAGAGGTGTCCGAATTGCAACTACCTACATGGAAGACCGGCTCCTTGTCTTGCTATGGGAAAAGCCTGCAACTATTACCGGAAAATGAACCATTTTGCCTCTGTGTGTCGTTCAGCTGCTCATTGCCGTGGAAACAGACCTGCTCTAAACTTTCTGATGCAGGGTGATAACAGCTCATGGCCACATTCCGAGCTCTCACCCGAGCTCAGCCCAATTAATTTTCAAGAGGACTCTGTTGTTTATACTGTCAACCGTGCAGCTGTGCAGCGTTCAGACCCTGTTGTGACTATCTCTGTTAATGGATTTCAATTTATTGCCCGTCTCGATACCGGTGCAAAAGTAAATCCAATGTCTGTTTACCTTTTCGAAAAGATTAAAACTAATGAGAAGCTCATCAAGGACAGCTCCACTCTACATGCATTCGGGGGTGAAGTCCTAACACCCCTGGGTCTGCTGAATCTCTAGAACATTGCCCAGGATGGTGCCCTGCGCTCACCGTCTCAACGCCTGATGTCTCGCTTGACAAGATCTCCCATTCCTGTTGCACAACAACAGCTGATCCCCTGAGTGCTCAAACCTGCTAATGTCCAGAGACGCCTCCAGGAGAAGAAAGACATACAGAAGCGGTCCCATGACCGTTCTAGCAAACAGCTACAGACTCTACTGCCTGGTCAGGTCATCCGTCTTCGCACCACGACTGGTCACTCCCGCTTGGCCACTATGATAAACTCGACCAACGAGCCAAGGTCGTACATTTTTGATTGTGATGGAACTGTTTACCGCAGAAGCAGACAACATCTTCTTGCTGTGAGAGAGCCGCGGCCGTCACTCACTGGTCCATATGCTCCTCCTCTCCAATTCCAGTCGCCATCTCCTGCGTCCTCTCCTCGCTCCTGCATGCCTCCCACCCCTCCGCGGCTCTCGTTTAGCACTACCAACGGGGCCTCGCCCGGAAAATCGTCTCCCTTTCGGTCTCTGCAGATGGGCTCGGTGACGTCCTCGCCTCCTGGTCTTCGTTCTCCTTTTCTCGATGAGGAGGGGTGGAGGGTTTGGTTCGCACGCGCTCAGGCCGTGTGAGTCGACCCCTGGACAGATATGGGGAATATGTTTAACATGTGCATGCAACCCCATGTTTGACGAGTGTGTTTCATTTAAAAGGGGAAGGATGTAGATTGATGCTGTTCAGCCACTAACCACATGGTGCCAGCTTTACTAACTCCACCCCATCACCAGAGCTATAACAGCACTCCCCTCCTCCTGCAGTCAGTCAGATGCTGCAAGAGGTCCTGTCGGCTGACAGCTTCCTATGCTGTGCTTGTACAACGGAGATTAAAGTTATGTTTCATCTAATGATCGATTGTGATCAGTTGCACATCATTTACAGCATGTAGTCGAGTTGATTGGATCATCCCACTTGTTTGTGACAGTTGGCAGCTGGTAGAAGGGACCAATGCGTGCACTCCTTGCGTTGAGGGGTTCCTCCTTCACATTTCATGGCACTACCAAATTGAAAAGTGGGCATCTGTGAGGTGCTGTGACTCATGGACAAGTGCAGAATAATTTAGCACCACCTTCTGTAACATGCAGGTGTCACACAGTCTTGCTTAGAAAAGCACAGTAATTTGCAAGCTGACACTGAAATAAAATAAGAAAGGTTTGGCAGTTCAGGCAGCAACTATGAAGAGGGAAATAGTTAATGAATAAGTAAGATAACCCCGAATCAGAATACTGTACCTCCAAGTCTGGCAGAGAAGAAAACAAAGGGTCATGCCAGGTTGCAAAACCAGAAAAATTGGTTGTCTTCTGGAGAAGCTACGTGGCTGCAGAACCACAGAAGCATCATGTAATAGCTAGAACCCACAAGTCTTGCAACTAGCAGATGAGGCTAAAACTCTGCAATCTTGCCACAACCACCTGGTGGAGCAGATGGTGGATATGAAGGAGCAGGTTCTACAAGCACCAGCATCCTCAGTGGTGGAGCGGAACATGCGAGGACAGTGGGGTGACGGGTGCCAGGAGTGTGGTGGGATGAGTTGTGTGGATCATGCTGCTCTAGCTCCACAGAACTTGAATTTCAATAAAACACAAATGTAGCTTTTTTTTAAAGCCGCCGTTAACTTTTCAGCACCTATTATCAATGATTGAAATAGGCTTCAGTTATTCCGGAGAAACTAATATCCTTAAGATGCTTTCTCTTTTCTGCTTCTTAAGCCTCCTTCAGTTAAGCACTATCCTTGGACATCCGGAGGCTTCTGCCATGAAGCTTGACATCAGCTGGCTGTACGCTGCCCACTCTTTGATTTTTTTTATTTATTGCCTAAAGATAATATAATACAGATCAGAAACTCAGCATTCTGTTCCGCATTATTGCTTATAACCAGCTCCACAAGATTCGCGCAGCATGGATTCCAATAAAAAGTACAACAGGTTATTTTCTTGAAATGCTCAAAGCTGTTCTTTGTCAGTAACTGACCATTTGATTAAAAAAATTACTTCTGCTTAATTTGCAGTTAGAAAAACAAGTGAAGCTACCTCCTCCAACACACTAAGCTAAAGCAATCACGGACAATAGGCAAATGGCAAACAGATAACATAATCCTTCTCTCTCCTATCCATGAGAAATTAAACATTCTGCTATCAGAGACGCCTCCAGATTGTCACAAAACCATGATATTACACTCGGTGATCCATTCAGAAACACCTGCACACACAAAATAATAGCACAGGATTAATTATTTCTGAAATGATTTTGTAAAAATAATGTTTACTTTTTAATAATTAAGAGTGGACAAAAACAGTAAATGCTTGAACAGATCAAATAATCTGCACTAGAAACATAAAACTGTCATACTTGAGAAAGTTAGATGTTATATAAATAGTGGAGCTGAAAGAAAGGTAAATAATAATTTTGAATACTGTATGGAATGCAAACAGATTTAATTTTCCAAATAGTAATTACTGAACTAGAAAGGAAATCTCTAATGGTGGGAAAGGTTCTGATGCTGGTGTTATTTCTGAAGTTACGAAACGCAATCCCAAGCTGCTGGAAAAAGGAGCTGTTTGGTAAAGGATTGGCCAGCTAACCCACACTGACAGCTCAATTGTTAATTATTTTATTTTGATGATGATCAGATTAGATTTAATTTATTGGCTGCAGACTGTGTTTCCCAGGGTTCGGGAGTCATGGAGATTAGAGTGAGGTGGATGGTGTCAGATTTAATGGTAAATGATTTTCAATTCATTTAAATCCTTTGTTGGTTCAGTGGCTTTCATAATTTACTGTTTCTGTCCACTCCTTTGAATCAATGAAAATGCTATTTACAAAATCAGGAGGGGCAAATGTGGTTGTTCACCTCAGCAGTCTCCCCCCAATTCTGTACATCACAACTCACAAGCTTTCCGTCAAACTCTGAGCCCAATGTGACTACCTTCTTCCACCCTATCCTCTCCCAGTGTTGACTCTCACGTCATCATTGCACACCACCAATCTCTACTTCCCCCGTTGTACTTTATTTCTCAAAGTTTTCTTGCAAAAATATCTCTGCCCTCTTCCCATCTCCTCACTAATGATAAAGCCATGTTTTCCACATCAGAAATTATAAATTTAAACAAGCTTAAACATGCTACTTCACAGGCAAAGATATTTACCTTATAAAAACATGAAGGACTCAATGGCTGAGACAGCATAGGTGGAGGGAATGGACAGGCAACGGGGGGGAGGGGGGGTGGGGAAGAGGAGTGTGATGGAGAAAGGGGTAAGGGGGTTGTTGTTAGAGATTACCTAAAACGGCATCTGCAGTTCCATGTTTCTTCATGGAATTGCAATATAGGTACCTTTTGGGATCATGCTGGAGGAACGATGAGATGTTGGGTTTTCACTGGTCAATTTTGGAAGTTTATGATATTCACAGTGAAATGTTGTGTTTCTTTCTATAGGTGAGCACTATTTCTTATTGGAAGGATGTACATTTTAAAACTATTCCCCAAATGGTTGTGAATTGTCGCACTTTGACGTGCCAAGAATGGGGAAGTAGATTGTTAATGGCCAAGATTATTGAGGGAAATGGTGTAAATGTGAACAAATGGAGTTGAGATGTAGATTAAGCATGATCTGATCAGATGACATGTTTGCCTTTTTCAATTTCTCTTTCCTTTGAAACCGCCAATGAATTCTTTCTGTGGCTATTCTGAGTTTGGAAGCAAATGTCTTAAAATAGCATGCAAAAATGCAAAGAGGATTACATATAAATCAGGGGATCCGTAGCTCTATACTTGTTACAGATTTTAAATAAGCATGATAGATATAGCTAAATAAAGATCAAGAACACTGTCCAGGAGAAGATTTTGTTTTCTTATGTAAAAGATATCATAGTTGAACTTGAATTTAGTATCGTCCAGGGTAGGAGGATCTATTATTGATTTCGGACAAAGATTAATAATGGAAGAAGCAAGTTGTTGGCATCTGTTCCAGGACATCCAACCAGAGGGTAGGGGAGTCCTGAACATGAATACAACTGATCTGGGAAATTCTAATTATTTTAATAATAATTACATTTTAATCAAATTAATCAAATATTTGACCAATAAATTTCATATTCTTTAAATATTTTGAATATGAAAATCCCTTTGCATCTTGCTGCACCTTGACTGTGATCTAACCTAGATGGATAAGAACCGAGAAGAGCGGACAGCCTGGGATCTCCCGGAAACAGTATCACTGTGAGCAGTTTTGGAACTCCTCAGAAACATTAATCATCGGATGTGCAGAACTGGTGTCAGAGAAATACAAAGAGAATTTTGAAGTAATTAATAAAGAATTTCATTCTAGAAAACAAGGGAAAAGATTAAAGGAGTAGTGTGCTGTCTCTGTGTGTAGAAACATACAAACATAGAAAAATAGGTGCAGGAGTAGGCCATTGGGCCCTTCGAGCCTGCACCGCCATTCAATGTGATCATGGCTGATCATCCAACTCAGTATCCCGTACCTGCCTTCTCTCCATACCCCCTGATCCCTTTAGCCACAAGGGCCACATCTAACGCCCTCTTAAATATAGCCAATGAACTGGCCTCAACTACCTTCTGTGGCAGAGAATATCTGTGTACAATCCAATAGTTGCAATGTGAGCGGGAAAATGGGATGGTGCCAGGTGGAACAATGGAGGAAAGCACGAGTGCAGATTCTATGGATAATCAATCTTTTATTCTGCAGCAAATTCTCCGCTGGTGAAAGGTGTTTGAATTTGGTCTTTTGACTCATGATGACTATTTGGAGGGCCAGAGGCAAGTGCAGGCCCACTATGGCAGGCGTTCCCATTCCTCAGGACATTGTATATCTGGGAAAAGGGGCCAGTTCCGGTCATCAAATAGGAAAAGCAGGGTTCTTCTGCAGAGGGAACCAACCTGAATTCTGAAAAGATACCAGGTGTTGGGAAAGCAGATTATCTCATTACCACACAGCTCCTTTAAACATAGAAACATAGAAATTAGGTGCAGGAGTAGGCCATTCGGCCCTTTGAGACTGCACCGCCATTCAATTTGATCATGGCTGATCATCCAACTCAGTATCCCGTACCTGCCTTCTCTCCATACCCTCTGATCCCCTTAGCCACAAGGGCCACATCTAACTCCCTCTTAAATATAGCCAATGAACTGGCCTCAACTACCCTCTGTGGCAGAGAGTTCCAGAGACCCACCACTCTGTGTGTGAAAAAAGTCCTCATCTCGGTCCTAAAGGATTTCCCCCTTATCTTTAAGCTGTGACCCCTTGTCCTGGACCTCCCCAACATCGGGAACAATCTTCCTGCATCTAGCCTGTCCAATCCCTTAAGAATTTTGTAATTTTCTATAAGATCCCCTCTCAATCTCCTAAATTCTAGAGAGTATAAACCGAGTCTATGCAGTCTTTGTTCATAAGACAGTCCTGACATCCCAGGAATCAGTCTGGTGAACCTTCTCTGCACTCCCTCTATGGCAATAATGTCCTTCCTCAGATTTGGAGACCAGAACTGTACGCAATACTCCAGGTGTGGTCTCACCAAGACCCTATACAACTGAAGTAGAACCTCCCTGCTCCTATACTCAAATCATTTTGCTATGAAAGGTAACATACCATTCGCTTTTTCACTGCCTGCTGCACCTGCATGCCTACTTTCAATGACTGGTGTACCATGACACCCAGGTCGCGCTGCATCTCCCCTTTTCCTAATCGGCCACCATGTAGATAATAGTCTGCTTTCCTATTTTTGCCACCAATGTGGATAATCTCACATTTATCCACATTATACTGCATATGCCAAACATTTGCCCACTCTCCCAGCCTATCCAAGTCACCTTGCAGTCTCCTAGCATCCTCCTCACAGCTAACACTGCCCCCCCAGCTTAGTGTCATCTGCAAACTTGGAGATATTGCCTTCAATTCCCTCATCCAGATCATTAATGTATATAATATAATGTATAAACCTCCTCCCCTCTGAGTTTAAAGCTATGCCCTCTAGTCTTTGACATTTTTTCCCCTGGAAAAGAGTTCTGATTGTCAACTCTGTGCCTCTCATAATTTTACATACTTCTATTTGGTCTCTTCTCAGCCTCTGATGCTCGAGAGAAAACAATACAAATTTGTCCAACTTCTCCTTATAGTTAACACCCCCTAATCCAGGCATCCTTCTGGCAAACCTTTTCTGCGCCCTTTCCAGAGCCCCTTGGAATGTCTTGGCATTAACTGTGTACTTTCCCATTACATTCCAACTCCCAATAATGCAACATCTCATATTTGCTCAGATTAAAGCCCTTCTCTCCGCTTAAGTCTAGAACTGATCTAAAACCCGCTACCATTTAGTCATACTGTTGTTTAATATGTAATCTAATTCATGCCCCCTTTTGCCCTCCTATTTCCTTCTTGCGTCTCTTTTTTATGATCCCAGCTGTCCATACCTCCTCCTTCGGATCAACGCCTCAACATCTACGGTTCTCTACTTCTGCCAGCCTTGCCCTTCACTCTAATAGGGACATGCAGATCTTCAGCTCTTGCTCTATCACCTTTAAAAAAACTCCACTTGTCCTTTGTCCCTTTGCCCACAAGCAACCCACTCCAATCAACCTTTGCAAACTCACATTGAAAACAGTTGAAATTCACCCTGTCTAAAATAGAATTTTAACTTGTGGATCAGTTCTGTCCTTCTCCATACCTATGTTAAAACTAATAGAATGATGGTCGCTGGTCCCAATGAGTCCCCCATCCTCCTCCTCCCCACTCCCCCCTCCCATGTCCCCCGTCCCCCCTCCCCGCTCCCCTCCCACCTGCTGACACCTCAGTCATTTTCCCTACATATTTTCTACGATTAGGTCAAGTTAGAAGAGTCCTCCGCATATTGCCAAAGGAAATCTTCCTGAATGCACTTACCAAATTCCAAACCATCTAAGCCCCTAGCGCAATGGCAATCCCAGTCAATATTAGGAAAGTTAGAATCCCCTACTATGACCCTATTATTCTTGCAACTATCCCCCTATGGTACAATCACACCAAGATGATGGTCTCTTATTCTCAGCTCCACCCATAAGGCCTCCCTGAATGATTCCTCAGGAATCTAATCTCAAACTACTACTGTGGTGCTCTTCTTCATCAAAAATGCAACTCCTTTTTTTCCCTCCCCTTCTATCCTACCTGTAGCACCTGTACCTTGTCGTGTTCAGCTATCCTGTTCTTCCCTTAGCCATATTGTTGTGATGTATATTGACTCATCAAGACATCATCAAGCTCAGAAATGTAGTAAACTTTGAAAGAGGTAGAAAATTTAGAAGAATGCACGGATAGACTGGTGAAATGGCAGGAACATAGTAATGCATAGGACATTTTGTTATGGAGAATGAGGAGTCAATTTTACCCAAGTGGTACAGTTTTGCAGGTGTGCAGGAACAGAGACTGGGGTTGTGCATGCTTAAGCCTTTGCTGGTGGCACATATTAAGAAGAATAAGAAACACATAGGTTTTTGGATTATTGTTTTCTTGAATATTTTAGAAGTTGATATAAAAATGGTCTAAATTCAATGAATTGTTGACTTTGAATTTACCAAGAACACTGTTATGAGTAGTGATCGTGGTAAAATAAATATTGTAATTTGGCCACATCACGTGGAAAGGAATTATCATCATATAATTTGTGTATCAGAGATTTCACTGAGTTGACGGTAAGAGTTCTATCTCTGTTTAGCATAAATACTCTATATCCTTCAACTGCTTTTCTGAGTACAATTGACTGAATTTTGTTTTGTTTTAAAATTGTTTGGTTTTAATAAAACATAGACAATTTGACAACAATGTTGTCATGTTGTCTTAATACAACAATGGGTTACATTTCCTGCAATATATGTCACATTTTGTTGCCAAACAAGAGCCTTCCAACATATCTCTTTTTTTTCCAGGTTTGTAGCACTGGCTGGAATTCTCCTTAAAATGCTTGCAGCTTCTAAAACAGGATTCTTAAAATATTGATAGACAACTCCCCCTTTCTTCACAAAGATTCATTAAACCTTTACAGCATCTCCAACTGAATTTCATGTTTTTCAGATTATGATAAAATCTCTGCTTTTACATGCTTGGCATCTCAGTATTATTGTTCTTCCGAGCCTTGTAGCCTGTGTTCTATCGCCTTTTTAAAAGAAAAATGGGATTGCAGAGACATTCAATGCATTGACTGTTCTTAAAAAATCCCTTGGATTCTAATAAGGTCCCAGCAGATTTGAAAGCTGTAATTGTAATGCCTCTATTCAAGAGAGCAGGGAGACATAATGGAACAAAATGACAAGCTAATTAGCCTGAAATCATTCTTTGGGGGAAAGGATAAACTAGAATCTATTTGCAAGTAAATAGCAGCGAGACATAGAACACTATAATCTAGCAGAGGCCCCATGTCTTTATGAAAGGAAAATCGTGTTTAACATACTTAGTAGAATTCTTTGAGAATTTAGTGATCAGATTAAATAAAAGGGAGTCGGTTGGCATAAAAATTTGGACCTGGAAAGCTTTTGATATGATGGCATAAGGTAAGGTTTCAAGCAGTGAGGGTAATATACTTAGCGTGGATAGAGGATTGGCAAACATATAGGGAATGGGGATTAAGCTGAAACAATGGGAGCCACACGGATCAGTTCCTTGTCTCCTGCACTTTACAGTGTATGTTAATGACTAACTAGAAGGGATCATTACATTTTGGCCAATTTTACTAGTAATATAAAGATAAGTAGGAAAGCAAGTTATAATGGAGACATAAAGGGACTGAAGTAAGTGAAACATTTGACAGATGAAACATAATGTGGAGAAATTTGAGGTAATTTGAAGAATAGGAAAGCAGAATGTTGCCTAAATGGAGCAGAAAGCTACTGTGCAAAGATGATTGAATGTCCATGTACTGAAAATTAAAAAAAAATTAGCATGCAGGATACAGCAAGTAATTAGAAGTTAAATTGACTGTAAGCCTTTAGGCAAAAACAATAAAGGACAAAGGACAAATGACATTTATTATCACATACACCAATTGGTGCAGTGAAATTTGACTTGCCAATGCAGCACACGAATAAAGATAATACACAACATTAAAGAATTTTAACAGTAAACATAAAAACATCCCCCCACAATGGTTCCCACTGTGGGGGAAGATACACAGTCCAGTCCCATCCCCAGTTCACCCATAGTCGGGCCTATTGAGGACTCCGCAGTCGCCGCTACGGCAGCCCGTGCTTCAGGCCCTCTCGCCGGATGATGAAGCTCTGGCGTCGGGTGAACACTCCTCAGTTGCCCGGTGTGTCTGGAGCGGCCGCTTCCTCCCCGAAGACCACGGCTCCCGAAGTCCACGAACCGCGCTGGTCGGAGCTCCGACTCTGGCGACCTCTGTGAGATCCCAGGTTCCGCAGTTTTTGAAGTTCAGCGCCGCCCGCGGCTAGAAGCTCCACAGACCGCAGCTCCGCGATGTTGGAGTCGGCGGTCCCAGCCATCCGGAGCCCACCGCACGGCGACTCGGGCAGGGCATCACTCGCTTCCACGATGGTGCCCCAGCTCTGTGCCGCCGCCGAAGCTGAAGTCCCGGCTGGTCCCGGCAGGAAACGCCAGTCCAAACTGCCGGTAGGCCGCTAGGAACGGGAGAAAACACGGCTCGGAGAAAATCCGCATCTCTGACCAGGTATGTACTGAGAAAAATAGTTTCCTTCGTTCCCCCCCTCCACCCCCCACATAAAAAGACCTCCTAAACAAACAGTTTTAACTAACTAAAAATTTAAAAAATTAAACATTAACAAAGCTAGCAGACTGTTGATGGTCCCTTTCCAAGAACATAAGCGAGATAACAAGCACCAAGTAAACATTGAGAGAGAAGATTATAATGTTCGTCATAAGTAGAAAAAAACAAAATGCTTGTTCTGCAGAAATATAACTTTTTTCATATAACCATATATGGCTAACCCTTCCTCTGTCAGAAGAACCTGTCAATCTTCTGATACTGTCAATCTTAAGAAGCAAGAGGCTGTACTAAACGTTATAGATAACATATTGCTGAATCGTCGAATAGTGGGGTATATATACATGTACTGAAATCAGCGTCCCTTTGTGTGGGACTTCTCTGTATAGTCTGTTATCAGCATACTGTAAAGAGTTTTTACCACACCCGCCTGGCGTAATAAAGATTGTACTGCTTGATCACTGATTTTATTTGCGTTTTTGGCTGTTTAAGAATAATTGAACCGCAACAACGAGAGGTGTCTCGTGGCTCATAACCTTTGATGTCACTTGAAGGAGAGCAGGAAAATACACTGGCTTTTTCTATGGCTGATCTCTGCATTGTTTCCGAATAATGAGATTAATGTAGTATAGTTGCGAGCACAGTCTGGGGAATTTAAGTAAAGTAGACTTTCGTAAGCCAGGTGTTTCAAAACGTGGGGTCTCACAATGTTTTATTCAAGAGCAAGAACATTGGCAAAGTGGAATGATGTTCAGAGCCTGTAGTGAAACGTCATCTTCACTCACTTCTCCGCCCCTCCCACCTGCCCCACTCCCAAATCCCGAACGATGTAATCTAACAGGAGGAAAGAAAAACAGTACAAAAACAAATTTATCTCCTCAACTGCTGTTTAGCTCTTGTTTGGATGATTTTTAGCAAATCAACATCAAGGCACCTTGATGAGATATTGGGTGTTGCTGTTTGTTTGGTTATGCACTTACCTTTTACACACATCATAGCTGATGCAATTGAATGTGATCCTGAAATCTGACAAAAATGAAATTTAACTTGTGTGCAATCACGTCTGCAATTTATTTTCCATTGTTGATGGATTCAAAAAAGTGTATGAATACATTTTGTATGGCACGGCTCCTGATGAGAAGGCTTCCTTGAAAAGAATATTGATTGGGAACCTGGGAGCAAGCTTCAGTGCATTTATTTCTGAGAGCATTTGACTTAAACCATGACTTATTGTGGTTTTTGGAAACTGGGGATTTGCACAAGTTGGGAGACGTGTCATTCTCATTCTCATAAATGGAATAAAGTGCTACTTTTAGAGAATCTTTTGTTCTGCATTCAGAGTTTCATTCAGAGACTGTTCACATTGATTTATTGTAATACTTAATCTGAATTCCACCTGGATACCAGTTGTTTGATATTTATGCATACAACAAAGTGAATCCTCCTAAGAATCTTGGTATCAAAAATCAGTATCAAAAATCATTTATATATTCAATTTTGTTTGCAGCTGCCTAAGCAGTTTTAAAGGATAATCATTGTCTTTTATTTCAGGGAAAATCTTATCCTTTCAAGGGCCCATTTCCACCCATGTGGAACCCATTTGCCTACATGGATTACAACAATCTTTGGAGAACCCTGGATGATATGGGAAAAGAGGTAAAGAGGAATTTTTAGGATTTTTAAATAATGCATTTCATAGAAATTATA